>CP092869.1:55881357-56230432 GCA_030710605.1 Cordylochernes scorpioides
TGGACAGCAATCAAAAGAGTGATGAGATACCTACGAGGAACAATTGACCTAGGAGTGAAATTTGAAAGAGGGAAGACTGGAATCCTGAAGTCCTACACCGAAGCCAGCTGGTCGACCACTCATGATGGAAAATCCTACGGCGGATATGTATTGAAGCTCGGCGAAGCAACTATAGACTGGAAAAGTAGTAAACAACCACTCGTCGCCCTCTCCACAATGGAAGCGGAAATGATAGCTGCTTGTGAAAGCTGCTGTCAGATCAAATGGATAATAAACCTGTTACGAGAGCTGGAAGAATGGAATTTCATGGAAAAACAAACTGCGATCTATACAGACAGTCAGTCATTGATCAACTGGATCTCCAGCCCTAAACAAAGCAGTCGCTGTAGACATATCAACAGAAAGTACCACTTCTTGAGAGACTGTTATGAATCCAGAGACATCTGCCTTCTGTACAAGCCATCTCAGGACCTGGAGGCGGATATCTTCACAAAGGACCTATCCCGAGACCAGATGAAGAAACACCTGGAGAGCCTCAGCATCGTGGGAATAAAGCCAAAGTAAGGAGGGAATTGTTACACAGACTTTGACTTTAATCATCATAGATGCTGACGTCACTACTATGACGTAACTTCCAACTTCTACCTTCAACCTTGCTGTTATTGTTTACCGCTAACTTGTCTTAACAATATATGTAATGGAACAAGTCGTTCCTTAAATAAATATATATTTGTTTTTATCAGAAGGGATGTCCTCGTAACTACAACATACGTGAGTACAAACAAAACAACTAGAAATCTTCATAAAGAATAACCGTATTTTGCTAAGCCTATATCAATTTTTATATCGAAATATGGCATAGTTATTCAGCAACGTTATCATAAGACTATTCTTTACGTCCAAATTTTTTTTTTAAATTATTGTAAATATGTATAGACAAATGTATAGGCATACATGTATGACAGCAAAGTGTCCCTAAGGGGACATAGCGCTTTAAATTGAAATAAATTAATAAAACGTTCAATTGCAAGAAAAAAATTTCAAAGAAGAGAGAAACATTTTATTAAAACTTTATTGTTCTAATTTGAGAGAATGAACACGATTTTTTTTTTCAGATAAATATATATATAAGTTACAATCGTTTTTAAAAATTTCAGAATATTTAAGTCAAATGTGTTGCACTTACAAAATAAGAAATAAATATGTACACAGACATTCCATTCTAAACATGTAACTTATATATCAATTAACGAACGGTTTGGTCACACTGCTATCATAGAATAATCTAAATATTTATTCCACACTGTGTGATAAACATTTATCTCTGTGAGTGAACTTCGAGAAGATACCAGCGATAAGGAGGAAGGTTATATTCGTTTGGTCTTAAATTAAGTTTGAAAACAATCGTTTGGCTTAGTCTTTAGCCCTTGATCTTGTTTGAAATATAAATTATATTCCTAGAATAGATTGACACAAACGCGAAGAAAATTAGAAAACACAAACTCAAAATGACACTAAAAATGTATTTAATGAGCAAAAAAATTTCAAACTTATAGAATATCAGAGTCAAAGAGGAAAAATTACAGTATCGCAAAATATACCTATCAAAATTTAAAATTGGTTCATAAATGATATATATTATCAAATTATAAATTTAATTGCCATCTATCGATGAAATTTGCAACAATAATATTTGGAAATGTGTGTCTTCTCTGAAATATATCATCAAATATTATCTCTACCGACCTTACTGCAATGATAAAATTTGTTGAACGAGATGGCTTCTCTCACATCATATATTAGTTAACTGAAGAAAGCCTAACCTGATAAAAAGAAAAAAATAAAATATTGTATATTCTGTCATTGAGCAATTAGATGTAAAGAGAGTTAAAATCCTCTGAAGAATATAAATATAATAATTTAAGACATGCGAGGATGTGTTTCTTAAAGTCCGTCCACAAATCTTGCAATCGATTTTTAATATACTTTTATAACACGTAGGAATCTGAAATTTGGTACATTTTTCAGAACCCGATGACAATGCAAGTTGACATTTTCAGACTTCTGGGTTGTCAGGGTGGCCCGGAAATGGACACATTTCAAATTGCCTTTCAAATTTTTGTGAATTAATTTAAGAAACACATCCTCGCATGTCTTAAATTCTTATACTTAGCAATTAGATGTATCTGAGTGAAAATAAAAGCGGCGGGGGACAATCATCATGAATTTCAAACCTAATATGATTTAATATGTAGCAACTGATTAGCGATTTTTATAAGTGTTTGCTATATATTTTAAAAGCTTTTATTTAACTTGCTTCCCTGTCTGTCCGTCCGTCCACAAATCTTGCAATCGATTTTTAATATACTTTTATAACACGTAGGAATCTGAAATTTGGTACATTTTTCAGAACCCGATGACAATGCAAGTTGACATTTTCAGACTTCTGGGTTGTCAGGGTGGCCCGGAAATGGACACATTTCAAATTGCCTTTCAAATTTTTGTGAATTAATTTTAATATTCTTCCAGATCACATAGAAGTATGAAACTTTTAACACTCACTCCTCAGTACAATGAACAATGCAAGTGTGGAAATTTTCAGACTTCTGGGTAATCGGAGTGGCAAGAAATGAACACATTTCTATATTTCTTTTTAAGTCTTGTGTTACGCCCCTTACATTGACCAATCCGCCGCGAGCAGGCCTCCCTTCTATTTAAAGCCTAATCCCCAGTGAACTTTTGATTCTAAATTTTGTAAATTCATGACTAAAAACTAACTAAATAATTAATAAGTAAAAATATATAAAAAAAAAAGCTTTTATTTAAATGCACCAAAAAGGAAAAAAAAATAAAATATTTTATCTTCTGTCATTGAGCAATTAGATGTATCTGAGTGAAAATAAAAGCGGCGGGGGACAATCATATTTAGAGAAGAGATAAAATATAGCAAACACTTAAAAAAAATCGCTAATCAGTTGCTACATTTTATTTATTTTTTATTTATTTATTGTTACAAAAGCACGAAGTCCAAAGGACTATTGCGCTGTTTTTTTTTTTTTATTCACATAAATAGGTACCGCTCAGCAAGAGCAACCTAGTTCATGATAATTGAACAATGAATAATATGTGAAGGTTATTCACATATTAAACAAATTTTAACGCGGGATTCAATCCCGGTTCATGACTGTCGGGAACCGAGGGCGTTACCCACTCGTCCACCAACTTTTTTTATTACTATTGTGCTGTGCTAGTATTATTACATATATATGATTAAATATTTACACGATGGATTAGTAGTGTTTTGTAAATTATTGTACAAATAGTTCTAAACTCTTAACAAAGTTCTTATAAGATATAATATATACACAAAGAGAATTTGGTGATGTTTCAAAGTATCTACATAAAATTTGATTAGTCAGAGGGCAAGTCAAAAGAAGATGCTCTGGTGATTCAACATCTAAGCGGCATTCACATGTTGGATCATTGATAACATTCAGTTTGAATAGGAAACTTAAGAAGGGTCCTTTGCCTGTTAAGAATAAAGTAGTGAATTTATCAGAAGAGATGAAATTTGGGACAGCAATTGGAAAGAATTTCTTGAACAGTTCATTAGATTGAGAAAGATAAAACTTAAATTTTAGATCCAGATATAGTTTATTTAATTCTTTTTCAAGGGTTTTTTTGAGTGTTTGATCTGTGAGAGAATTTGTCATATTATACTTTGTTTGTGATAATTCAAGATAATCGGACAGTAAAGGAGTTTTCGCTAGTATATGTGTGATGTAAGAAGATGAAGTCCTATAAGCATGAATGCATCTAATAAGAATTTGATATTGTATAGAATTCAACTTGGATCTTTTTGCTGCAGTGATAAAAGGAAACCAAATATTTGATGCATAGCTTATTGTAGAGCGTATCATAGCTTTATATAAGATCAATCTACGCCGAGTATCAATGCCCCAAGTACGTGCACATAATGAGAATAATATATTCTTAAGTTTCGTAGCTTTCATAATTATATTGTCAACATGTGTTCCAAAATTAATCTTATTCCTTTGTCTATGATTTTTAAAAATAACTCCCAAAATAAATCACATTAGGTTCGAAATCCATGATGATCGTCCCCCGCCGCTTTTATTTTCACTCAGATACATCTAATTGCTCAATGACAGAATATACAATATTTTATTTTTTTCCTTTTTACTGCATTTGAATAAAAGCTTTTTAGAAATATATTTTTACTAATTAATTATTTAATTAGACTTTAGTCATGAATTTACAAAACTTTGAATCAAAAGTTCACTGGGGATTAGGCCTTAAATAGACGGAAACCTGCTCGCGGCGGATTGGTCAATTCTTTGTGATAAGACTTAAAAAGAAATATAGAAATTTGTTCATTCCTGGCCATTCCGACCACCCAGAAGTATGAAATTTGTACACTTGCATTGTTCATTGGAGTGAGTGTTAAAATTTTCATAATTCTATGTGATCTGGAAGTATATCAAAATTAATTTACAAAATTTGAAAGGCAATTTGGAAATTTGTCCATTTACGGTCACCCTGACAACCCAAAAGTTAAAAATTTGTCAACTTGTATTGTCATTGGGTTCTGAAAAGTGTACCAAATATCAACAACAAAAAGCCTTTATTAGGGTCACTGACCCTATACAGGATTCACCAGAGGTATGCATAAGAAGGTGTATCAAATATCAGATTCCTACGTGTTATAAAAGTTTATTAAAAATCGATTGCAAGATCAGACAGACGGACAGACAGACGGACGGACAGACAGGGAAGCAAGTTAAATACAAGTTTTTAAAAAGAGTTATGATTTTCTTTTAATTTGTCGAAATTAGCAATCCTGTGATGATGAATAGATATTATGTAGCTACAACATTATTTGAAAATTTTTATCTCATATATCTGCTTCATTCAGTATAGCATCTGGTTTGCCAAAACATTTGCAGGTAACTGCTCGCAACACATAAATTTATCAACGTTCCAATTGTAACAAAGGTGGTGGTTTCCCAGTGGAAGTTTGAACTTTATCGTCTGGTCTTTTTTTTATTTTATACTAAGAGAGGTCGATCAGAGAGGTGGTTGCTTATTAAATAGGTCTTTCATGGGAGGTTTTATAGTATAGCGCATACACTGGTAGAAAAATAGAATCTCAACTCCAAGAAATAAATAATTTAGATAAATAGAACTCAGGAAAAACATTTGCCTAGTTAACATATTAATTGGATTACATTTTTTCAAGGTCACACAGGTTAAATTCTAATGTATAAGGTTACAAAGGTTAAATTCTACGGTACAATGTCAAACAGGTTAAATTATACGGTACAGGGTCACACAGGTTATATTCTACGGCACAAGGTCACTCAGGTTAAATTCTGCTGTTCAAGGTCACACGAGCTAAATTCTACGGTACAAGATCAAACAGGGTAAATTCTACTGTACAAGGTCACACAGGTTAAATTATATGGTACAAGGTCACTCAGGTTAAATTCTACTGTACAAGGTCACACGAGCTAAATTCTACGGTACAAGGTCAAACAGGGTAAATTCTACTGTACAAGGTCATACAGGTTAATTTCTGCTGTACAAGGCCACACAGGTTAAATACTACGGTACAAGGTCACACAGGTTAAAACTACTGTACAAGGTCACACAGGCTAAATTTTACGGTACAAGGTCACACACAGGTAAAATTCTACGCGAGAGAAGTCAATTTAAGTGTAAAACGGCGGCACATTAATAACCGCTGTAGTTGCAGCAATTATCAATTCAAACGTGTATATATTGTGGGATGTGTATCTCCATTGTACTGTTGTACTTAATCAGCCAAATCAGCAAAGGCAATCACTCACTATCATCCAAGGTCACTCAAGTTAAATTCTACTGTACAAGGTCACACAGATCAAATTCTACCGCGAGAGAAGTCAATTTAAGTGTAAAACGGCGGCACATTAATAACCGCTGTAGTTGCAGCAATTATCAATTCAAACGCGTATATATTGTGGGATGTGTAGCTCCATTGTACTGTTGTACTTAATCAGCCAAATCAGCAACAGCAATCACTTGCTATCATCCTCCTCACCTTAATACTTTGATACAGGTACTTATTGTATTTGAAACCATTGAAGAACGAACATTTTATTTTATAAATAAAACATATCTACTGTGTCTTTAAATGCGATAAAAAATATTAAGAGGGCCTGGCTCATCAGTAGAGAACCCTCCCAGCCAGTTTAATCCACCAGACCACTTTCTATAGAGCTCGACTATTGTATTGAATAATTCTGCCTATATAAGAGACACTGTGGGGGATCTTGGTCATGGTAGTCAAGCAAACTATGGACATAAGCTTCGAAGACAGTTGAATAACATGCAAATAGTTGCATGTATAGATGGCGCGTTATTGCTTTGTGTTAATTTATGCCTAATTGGCCTTGTCTTTATTTTTTGCGGAAGAGCATTCCTCGATGAAAATATTTGAATGTAATTCTACTGTCCTATAAGCTTATGTCCATAGTTTTCTTGAAAACCATTTCTGAGATTCCATCCTTCAGTGCTGCGTATATAAGCAGAATCGTCCAATACAGTATTAGAGCTCTGAGAAGCCGTCTGGTGGATTAAATTAGCGAAACAGCTGGAGGGTTCACCACTGATGAGCCAAGCCCTCCCAATATATTTTTTCATCGCAGTAAGGGCAGTAGAAGTTTGTTTTATGTATTAAAGAAACATTCGTGCGTTTAAATCCTTTCATTTTATATTTCTCTCATTATTAATATTTTATGTGGTTCCATGGTGTAATGGTTAGCACTCTGGACTTTGAATCCAGCGATCCGAGTTCAAATCTCGGTGGAACCTTTTTTTTTTTGGGCTCAAAAATCAACACTTTGTTTAGTAGCCAGTAAAACCATATTCTCTTCTCCTATTACTATTAAATATATTATTATCTTTTTCCCACTTGCAGAGACTCCGGGGTAAACCCAGGTATAAGACATTTCTTTCCCTCCACCCATCTACAGTATTTATTAACTTGATTGTCTTAATTAAGTCTTCCTGTATATAAATCTCATATTACCGGTATATATGACTAGCTTTAAAATAATAATATTAGCAATGTAGTTACGGGTATTATCACTGTTATACCTGCATGACCCCTACATTTCTGATCGGAGAATCTGCATAAGGTCTTAATAAATTTTGTTGTTGTTGTTGTAAATATATAAATGTCGCCTCTCCCGTCAAAATAGGCGTCAAAGCTAGACGCCATTTATTGACCGTCGCCGCAAACTAGTGGCTTCGAGTCGGTGACAAAGCCACAACACCAGCTTTACAAACTGATAAGCGTCCACTTGGAGAACATGGTTTCGGGCTAATGGCCCTCACCAGCCTAGGGCGGACTTTATTCCATGAGATTCACACGGGATACAATGTAATCTTCACAATCTGCCGAAGAGGTGTTTAGCTGGCAAAGTGGCTAGGCCAAATCTAAGGCCAAAATGGTGATGACGTCTATTTTGTTTCGCATTAATTTGTTCGAATTATCCTTTAAATATCAAATTCCTTATAGTGCTGGTCTGTCTTTTTTACTTCTTCAAAGTACACGTGGCTTTCACTGTAAGTAAATGTCTACATACAGTTCGACTTTTGTACTTACAAGTATACTCGTTTGGTTACTTGCACTCACTGGTGGGGTTGGACTTGTGCAATAATTCCATTCTCCTCCATTTACTTCTATGTACCGCTCCCGGGATTGAATCTTGCATTGGAGATTCTTCTTTCAGTTTTAATATGTCCGATTCTTGCACTAGTTCAACCCCAACAGTAAGGTGTACTTGTAAGTACAAAGTCAAACTGCTTTCTTCACGTGTGTGATGTAACTTACAATAAAATACAGCTGCAAACTACCTACCATGATTATCATGGCCTGTACCACGTGCACTTAAGATAAAAAACAAAGTAATATTGACTTTTATTTATAAGAAACTAGCGGACGTACTCGGCTTCGCCCGGGTTTTACCCGAGTAAAGGTTTGTCTAACGAATCTCTCGATAAAGTGAACATTTTTTCCCGGTCCCTTGAAAAATACTCGATAAGTTGAATAAAATCAATATTAATTGGTTCCCTCGGTAATTGGAAGTTAAAGGAATAGTATCTTGCCTTGGAATTGTATCATTATTCATGTCTCAAATAAATTGCCGCGTCATCCTGAATTTTGTCTTTCCTAATTTTCTACATTACAAAATCATCGTATCATCATGATAATATTTAGAGCAGATTGTTGAATTATATAACAGATAAATTAGAATATTATCTTGATTATTTTTAGGCGAAAAGTTATTTCAAAAATTTTATTTGCTAGAAACCTTCCCAGTAATATACTAAATAACTTCCCAAAGTTTCATGGCGTTCCAATGAGTGGTTTGGTCAGGCATAAAGGACACACACACACATACATTTTTTTTTATATATATAGATTTGAATTATTTTTGACACGCGTATGATTCTTTTAAAAATAAATACATTTTCTATTGCCCTTACTGCAATGATAACATAATGGGAGGGCCTGGCTTATTTATTCATAGTTTTTTTTTTTAAATCTTTGTCTCGTTGTGTTTTTGAATTTTTTTCTCCTAAAGGCACCTACGCAACTTTTGGGTTCCATGTAGATTGTAACTTTTATCATTGACCATTGCACCACTTTTTTTTTTCATGGAAACGCGATTCTAAAAACAGGTTTATTTCAATTAATTTAGCATTGTGTTTGTTGTAGTTAAAAATAAAGAGACGCAGGCAGGCAACAGACATAAAGTGAGCATTTCTACATAATTCTACCCTCCTAAATCTTCTATCTTTATTCAATAGCTCTAGTACAGCTGTCAGCCCTTCAGTGTCACATACATAACTAGAATCGTCCAATACAGTATTAAAGCTATAAAAAGTGATCAGGTATATTAAAATGGCGAAACCTCTGAAAGGTTCCCCAATGATGAGCCAAGCCCTCATACTATTTTTTTTATCGCAATAAGTACAGTACACCTATCCCCCGATTTACACGGTACTTGTTTTACACGTTTTCGCTTTTACACGGTTTTCCAAATAAGTTTTTTTTTAATGCACTATACTGAAATGCGATATTCTACTCTATACTACCTATGTTGAAAATAATATTGGGAGGCTCTGATTCATGAGGGGGCGAACACCTATTCAGATTTGACAGTTTAATATACACCTATCCCTCGATTCACACGTTTTTCTCAGGAACGTATCTACCGTGTAAATCGGGGGATAGGTGTATTAAGTTTATTTTATTTATTTATAAAAGAAACGTTCGTATTTAATTATTGTTTATTATTTTTTTTTTTGCTTATCCCTAGTACACGTGATACAGGCCATGGTAATCATGGTGGATAGAAGAAGGCGACTGCTTTTACTGCAAGTGTACCACATGTCTACACATGTGAAAAACAGTTTGACTTTGCACTTACAAATATGCCAGAGCCCCGTTTGGTTACTTGCACTCGCTGGTGAGATTGGACCTTTGCAAGAATCGGGGGCCATTGGAGCATTTTTTTTAAATCAGAAATAAGTGCTTAATGCGGGAATCGAACCCGGGTCGTAACGGTAGAAAACCAGTAGTTTAGACCATCCTTCCACTGACCCCCATTGTTTATTATTATATATTTAGTTAACCCAGTAGGTTCTGGAGCCACCACGTACAGAAGTCACCCAGGCTGACATCTTCTTGGTTTTTGCAATGTCAGTGGAAGTCCAATTACTGAGGTGACACCAGGCAGATTTATTTCTTGGAAGATTTCTAGGAATGCTGACTTAGGTTGGTGAATCCTAGGATGGTGGCCGTCAGGAATCTTTGGTATTGGAAGGTTGGGTAGAGAGGTGAAGAGGAGGATTGTATTTTTTAAAGTAAGGAGTACACCCAATCAGTAATAAGGAGAAAGCATTCAAAAGTTTGACCCTAGAGATAAACAAGCTAGTGAACCGTTCCATTATATCAAACGATGTGTATGACATAAGACCTTACTGCAAGTAAACACAATTCTACACGAACGACAGAAGAATAACCCATCAGTAGCACGTGCGAGAAAATAACAAGATAATAATTCTGGGGCAGAAGATAACTTTAAATCACAGACGAAGGTTACGTAAGGCGCCCGGATGTAATATTTATACAGACTGTGGTCTCAGCAGATGACACGGCACTTCACGGTGTCACGTACTGCCGTCTCCATCATGGCCGGCCAAATTCTTCTGATAGTATTCCAAGAAAACAAGTGGTACAGACACGATAATCATGGCGTATTTGAGATTGATATAACTGTAACCACACCACATGTCTACCTATATAGAAGCCGTTTGACTTTTGCTTGTACAAGGTTCCCTCGTTCAAGGTTTAGTTACAGGGGATCGGTGGAAGGATGGTCTAAACCGTTGGTTTTCGACCGCTACGACCCGGGTTCGATTCCCGCATTAAGCACTTTTTTATGATAAAAAAATATGCTCCAATTGCCCCAATACTTGCAAAAGTCCAACCCCACCAGCGAGTGCAAGTAACCAAACGGGACTCTGGGACATTTGTAAGTGCAAAGTCGAACTGCTCTTCGCATGTGTAGACATGTGGTGCACTTACAGTAAAATCAGTCGCCTACTTCTACCCACCATGATTATCATGGCCTGTACCACTGTAGTAGGGATAAGCAAAAAAAAAAAGGCTTAGTTACTCCACGTGCTCACTGCTATGGCTTGGACTTGTAGTGTAGGGGCTGCAAAAAGCACAATATTTGTGGGGGTCGGTGGAAGGATGGTCTAAACCGTTGGTTTTCGACCGCTACGGCCCGGGTTCGATTCCCGCATTGGAAACTTTTTTACTGAATAAAAAAAAAAAAAAAAAAAACGATCCTATGGCCCCCGATTCTTGCAAAAGTCCAACCCCATTAGCGAGTGCAAGTAACCAAACGGGACTCTGGCACATTTGTAAGTGCAAAGTCGAACTGCTCTTCACATGTGTAGACATGTGGTGCACTTACAGTAAAATCAGTCGCCTACTTCTACCCACAATGATTATCATGGCCTGTACCACTGTAGTAGGGATAAGCAAAAAAAAAAAAGGTTTAGTTACTCCACGTGCTCACTGCTATGGCTTGTAGTGGCAGCAAGCCAATATTTGTTGTTTACACATAAGGTTTTATCTCCCAGCTATTCAAACAAAGATTATCTCAAATTTTCCGTAAAAGTGGAGGATTCGCAAACAGAAGAGTAATATCGTCTATAAACATTATTGGGAGAAAAGAAACACTTCTTGGTCCAAAAGCCTTACTTGAGAAAATGCTAAAATATAAAATTGCAAATTCTATCCTCAATATAAGTACTTACATAGTTCACATATAACTGAAAGCTATTTATTGGGTTGTAAAGAAAGTTCGTTCGGTTTTTGTATCCCTTTGTTTCATAACGGTTTTTGTTGTTATACAGTAAAGTGTTTATATTCTTTAAATAGTACTTGTTCTGCTCTACAAACCTGTATTATTTGTTTTTGAAAAACGTGATTTTTTGTTCTTTTTCCAGACTTAAAAATGGAATATCCAGGAGGCAAAAATCAACATTTTCGACATCTGCTTTTCTTCGCTTTTCATCGAGGTCAAAAAGCAGCCGAAGCAGCTCGGGACATATGCAACGTGTATGGAAAAGGTATTATAGGGGAGCGAGCAGCACAAAAATGCTTTGAAATTTTCAAAAATGGCGACTTGGACCTTGAAGACACGCCTCGAAGCGGACGACCATCAGAATTCGATGAGGAACATCTAAAGGCCCTGTTGAAGAAGATGGTCACCAAACAACCCGTGAGTTGGCCGAAAAAAATGAAATGCAGTGCTGTGACCATCTCCAACCATCTTCAATCAATAGGGTTTTCTCAAAAACTCGGAGCTTGGGTGCCTCACAAGCTTAATGAAACCAACAAAGAACATCGCCTTCAAATCTCTGCTCAACATCTCGCACGCCATCAATCAACACGGGCCATAAATAACGATTTTTATACCGAATCGTTACGGGACATGTAAAATGGTGCCTTTACGTTAATATGAAGCAAAGAGTGGGTGGATACAGGAGATACGCCGAAGCCAAGAATAAAGTCCTTCACCCACAAAAGGCTATGATCTGCGTTTTTGGGACTGCGAAGGTGTGCTGTACTGGGAAATGCTCGAAAGGAATGCCACGGTCAACAAGGACCTCTACATTGCCCAATTGCATCGCGGGAATGAGGCTATTCAACAGAAAAGACCCGATCGACAAGGTCAAATCATTCTCCTTCACGTCAACGCTAGGCCGCATGTTGCACAAGTCGTCAAAGCCACCCTTCAAGAGCTCGAATGGGAAGTTCTACAGCACCCGCCGCACTCTCCGGACCTTACACCAACCGATTACCACCTTTTCCCCTCTATGCCAAACCATATGAGAGGCACTACCTTCGATGATGAAGAAGACCTCAAAACCTGGCTCAACAACTTCTTCGACACCAGACCGGGCGATTTTTGGTGGAACGGCATCAACAAACTAGTCGAACGTTGGGAGGATGTCATAAATAATAACGGAGAATACATAATGGATTAATTAATTGTTATAATTATGTTTTTTTTTGTCTAAATAAAATTGTCGAATAAAACCGAATGAACGTTTTCACAACCCAATACTTCTAGAGACCTTCCATTTCCAGTAAAACGCTATATTGCACAACATAGAATATTGCATTCGTTTTTTTTTTTTACAGGAAAACCGTACCAAAATCTTTAGTGAGGTAGATACAATAGGCTATCTTTGCAGATAAAAAATATAAATAGAAATATCTCATTACATCTTTGAGTATTCATGGTAAACGGTTTGCGGATTTCGAACAAATTAGAAAGAAGGAATCATATATCGCCGCAACTCTTTTTTTTTTTTCATTAACGCGATAAAAGAAGCTTTCGGGCAAGCCCTTCTTCAGCTAATTATAGTGTACAAACAAGGAGAGATTATATATCGTTTTTAATATAAACAAAATAAAAGAAAAGAAAATTACCACGCCCCTATCGCCCTCGTTTCAATAGCACCGCGTGGCCACGTCATGTCTGATCCTAACTTCAAATATAATACAATATAACGCGGCTGATGATTGTAAAACGAAAATTAAAATTATACCGCGAATGTTTCTTTTAAAAATCGAAATTTATTTTCAAAGAGAAATAGCGATATTTCTAACTTTGAGGATGAGGTATGGAAAGGTGAAACATGAAGAGTAATGGAGAACGGAAAAATAAAAAGTGTCCAGGGGCGGGAATCGAAACATTCGCGGTATAATTTTAATTTTCGTTTTACAATCATCAGCCGCGTTATATTGTATTTTAAATGTTACTTTAAATATAAGTTATGAACGGAAAAATACGTCCAGGGTAGCCGAGTGGACAAGGCACCTGCCCGGTAAGCAGAAGGGTGTGGGTTCGATTCCCGCCCCTGGACACTTTTTATTTTTCCGTTCTCCATTACTCTTCATGTTTCACCTTTCCATACCTCATCCTCAAAGTTAGAAATGTCGCTATTTCTCTTTGAAAATAAATTTCGATTTTTAAAAGAAACATTCGCGGTATAATTTTAATTTTCGTTTTTCAAATATAATATTGTACAAAAAAAGAGTTGCGGCGATATATGATTCCTTCTTTCTAACATCTTTGAGTATCAGTATATTAAAGAAGCAAGAGAGACATTCTTCTCAAAAGTAAACGACAGCCATCTTACCTCAGTGCAAAGTATTTTAGTAAGTAGCCTGAGCGATTTATCTGCAACAAGGCATTTATATTCCAACTGGACTCAGATCCAGCCCTCAAGGCAAAAAAGACACAATCGTGGCTGACATTTAACGTCCCCAATCACTGGAGTCCTGATATTTGGCCCCCTAACTCAATTCAACCCCCTCGACTACTATGTATGGGGCGTTGTTGAGAGAGATGTAGCTCCCCACAACACTGTAAAGGAAGCAGTTCACCCGGTGATGACCCAAATGGTCATTGTCGCCAAGGCCTTCACTCGCCTGTCGTAGCTAATAATGGAAACTCTACATTGAATAGATCAAAACTTAATAACTTCAAAAATACTACTGTAATAATTTTAATTAAAAATAATGTTTTTTTACTTATAAACATTTGAAAATTCCTTTATGCTACGCTCTGTAGATACAGTAGGCCCTCCATTAGAGGCCATATCCTAAATAGATTCGTTTGTAGGTGGTCTATTTAATTGTAAGTTGGATTTTAGTTCAGGTCAAAAGTCACTTCCTATTTTGCAAAGGTGTACACTTAGGGAGGTGGTCGCTCATCAGAGGTGAGCTGACGGGAGGCTCAACACCAGAATGGAAGTAGGACAGGCCGAGGTGACGTATCCAATTTATTCACTACACAGAGATGTTACAAGAAGGGAGTCAGAAGACATGGGATATATACAGTTAGGGTCAAGCAATGTTAAGTACGAAGGACGCCAGCCCTCTGCGCTCTGTCTTGACGTTGGGCGCCCAGGCGCGGCATTCCACGGCCACGTCCTTCCCGGCGGGGAGCTGCGGTATCTGTACCATGACGAAGGGCGACAGGTACCCGCGCTGATTGCGGTAAGGGTAGTGGGAGACGGGGAGGCCTTGCTCGGGATGGTAGGTCAGGGTGGTCAGCAGGGCTTGGTCCTCGGGGGTCTGTGGCCACACGCCGGCATTGTCACTGGATCGGTCTGTAGGACTGACTACCTAGTGGTGATTTGTATGGAGCTAACACAAGGTGATGGCTGTTGATGTGTAGCAATGGTAGTGTATGAGGGCATTCTTTTGTCTTTATATAGTGACAGTTGGGTATTGCTGTAGAAAATATCTATAGATGGTAATTGTAGTAAATCAGGTGTACGGATAAGGAATGTAGTTGGTGTAGTGATGGAGATTGTCAATAAAGGAAGAGGATGAAGTATGTCGATGGTAACCAGGTGTAGTTGAAACCTAGTAGTTGTGTATATATGGGGGAATATCTTCTAGGTTAAATACAGTCTACCTTGTTTGTACCTCCAATTTACTTAGGACCCCTCAAAATCGTACGTATAAATCAGAAATAAAAAAAACACATTGTGATATTATTGGGATCAATTGAGATTGTAAGGGCTCTAACTAATTAGTTACTAGTCAAAAATAGTGAAAAAAAAAGTTTAATTGTACTGGGATCTCAGGTGAATAATTAAAAAGAAAAAAGGTATCTCCTGACCGTGCAATTAAAAGTTGCTGGTGGCTTGCGCCATCTAATCAACGAAAATTTGATATTTATTCAGATAGAGGGCGCAAGACATCAGCAACTTTTAATTGCACGATCAGAGGATGCATTTTTTCTTAATTAGTTACTTCAATCAATTCAGGCCAGCTCTACACTGACTATGGTACTATGGCAGATGTCCGTGTGTGATGACTGGAGTGGGTTCAACTCACCTTGCCGCTACATGAGACGTAGATCTTGGAGCTGTCGTAGTTGTTCCTGATGTCCTCGGGCATGTCCTGGGGCAGCGTCTCGTTGGTGTAGGTCTGAGGGACCCAGTCGTAGAGCTGTAGACGCACCATGTAAGTGGTCAGTAAGTTGATCAGGTCTACAGATAGCATTGGTCCTATCTTTTCTGTCAAAAAGCAGACTTTAACGTCAAGGCGGAGTATTGGGTAAAGTTTTCAACAAGTAATATTTACGTCTCGGAAGATTCTTATTGGCTAAGATATCGTCTCTGCGCAAAGAAGCCTTTAAATGACCCGAATCAGCGATTTCTCCTTTCTGGCAACATGTAAGAATTGTGCCTTGATGACAAATGGCCTGTGGAGTTGTGAGCTGGAAATGGTTGAAGAGATGGTAGGCCAAGCAAAGAACCTTCGCAACAGAGCCCCGCTTCCGATTGAAATACCTTAATAAAAATTAGATATTTCATCTTCAAATCTAGCCAATGCTGTAGAAAGATTTATGCAAGATAATATTTTGTATTAGTTCTTATTAATTTGCATTTTCCCAAAGTAGACATATGTCTTGAACATAATATTTGCTGGAAGGATGCAACACACAGTACTGTAAATGCCTCTAATTTTTACATGTAGAGCTATCGACATACCGAGATATTTGAGGACAAAACATAGTCATATCTCTATCAATAAAAACACTGTTTTCTTAATAAAGAATCAAAATAAATATTATAGAATTAAAACAGACTAAATAATAAGAGTTCTGGTAACCAATTTGACCAAACCGCTGAAAAGATTCACCTCTGATGATGAGCCAAGTTCTCTCAGTATATTTCTCATATTCTGTTCAGTTGTTATAGAAATTTGTCTTCAAGACGTATAGCGTGCGTACAGTACAAGTGGTCCAATCCCCCCTATACAGCCAGTACTTCTGCTCTATCGTCTAGGCCAGGGGTCCGCAAACTGCGGTTCGCGAGCCACATGCGGCTCTTTGGATGTGAAGCTGCGGCTCTTTGTATTGTTCCATACGCAAATATTATTTATGTGAGTACTATTCATTGTCGGCAAGAAAAAAATGTGTGGCTCTTTAAAAACTTTGAGGCCTCGAACCCTGGTCTAGGCTGTTAATCTGAGGACCGATACCCGAACATCGCCATAATACAAAAGGACAGAATATAGATCGCATAATACGTGTCAATATACACGCCATAATACAAAAGGACAGAATATAGATCGCATAATACGTGTCAATATACACGCTATAATACAAAAGACCAATATATAGATAACATAATACGTGTCAATATACACGCTATAATACAAAAGGCCAAGATATAGATAACATAATACGTGTCAATATACACGCTATAATACAAAAGGCCAAGATATAGATAACATAATACGTGTCAATATACACGCTATAATACAAAAGGCCAAGATATAGATAACATAATACGTGTCAATATACACGCTATAATACAAAAGGCCAAGATATAGATAACATAATACGTGTCAATATACACGCTATAATACAAAAGGCCAAGATATAGATAACATAATACGTGTCAATATACACGCTATAATACAAAAGGCCAAGATATAGATAACATAATACGTGTCAATATACACGCTATAATACAAAAGGCCAAGATATAGATAACATAATACGTGTCAATATACACGCTATAATACAAAAGGCCAAGATATAGATAACATAATACGTGTCAATATACACGCTATAATACAAAAGGCCAAGATATAGATAACATAATACGTGTCAATATACACGCTATAATACAAAAGGCCAAGATATAGATAACATAATACGTGTCAATATACACGCTATAATACAAAAGGCCAAGATATAGATAACATAATACGTGTCAATATACACGCTATAATACAAAAGGCCAAGATATAGATAACATAATACGTGTCAATATACACGCTATAATACAAAAGGCCAAGATATAGATAACATAATACGTGTCAATATACACGCTATAATACAAAAGGCCAAGATATAGATAACATAATACGTGTCAATATACACGCTATAATACAAAAGGCCAAGATATAGATAACATAATACGTGTCAATATACACGCTATAATACAAAAGGCCAAGATATAGATAACATAATACGTGTCAATATACACGCTATAATACAAACGGCCAAGATATAGATAACATAATAACCTGTCATTATACACTCCATGATACACGTCACCTTAATATATCGGTAGGTCTATCTGGTGGCGTTCCCTTAATGGCTTTCTCCATCGGTGGCAGCCAATCAAGCCGGCGCATGCGCGAAACTACTACATTTTTGTTAGTCGTTTGTTACATACACACAAGAGAACGATCCTATAAACTTTTCGTCTTTTTTAAAAGTTTGAATCAGTTAAATGGGGAGTTCTCCAACCAATTTCGGTTCAGAAATCCTTAAATCAATCAGTGTCATATGGGCGACGCGCTATATTCTAGGGTTAATTACATATCTATCTCTCAACACACCTATTTCCATAGTTTCATCAAACTCTATCATCTAAATCTTCAAGGGGAGACAGAGGGCACCGTCCAATTTGTCAACCATTGATGTAGAATCAACTTCTTCTTTAAAATTCTGACTCTATGGATTGATAGTGAAGGTCAAAACAAGGTGTGTTTGGAACTGAGGTGAAATTGCGGGAAAGGGTTTACCAGTGATATATACAATGCTTTAACGATATTTTTCTATTTAAATAATTTTGTGGAATCACACGCGCAGCTATATAATGACTATATGGTTTAATTAAGACATTAGCTCTTCACACATGCAATGGAAGAAACGTGAGGTGCCCCAAATTGAAATTCAAAATTTGAGTTTCTACTTAGCATATTCATAGTAGAAATAAATATTGAAAAAAAAAATTCAAATAATGTGTATGCATATAATTATGAAGGAAAATTAAGCGGCCTTGAGCATGAGCCGGCCTGAATGGCTGCGACATAAGGAGATTCTGGAAAGCTGGAAGGGGTCACAAACCAACACCAAAGGGAACTCAAGCATACTCGCATAGATTAAAGGGTAATGTTTATATTGAAGTGACCATAAAGCAAATATAGTTATGAATTCAATTCGAATTATACAATCTTAAGATGAGTATACACACAAACACACAACAAAACACAACACAAAACAAACACACAACAACACAGCAAACACAACACAAAAAGGAGTAAAAAAAAAGATGAACCGACAAACTGACAAACCAGGGCAAATAACCTTGTGATCGCAATGTTGTTCTACGTCTAACGTCACCTCGATCAGTACCTAGTTCGAACTCTGCAGGCGACTAGATGTCCCTGCATTTCCTCAGCTAGCTGAAGTGACAATTTTTTGACAATTAAAATACCTTTATTGACTTCTTGGTCAACTAGTATACTCCGAAGAGTTGAGCTAGCTGAAGTGTGGGAGCAAGCGACCGCTCCAGTTGGGTGCTAGCCAGTTCCAGGAAGCTGACTCCACGAAGGGATGCTATTCCACCACGAAATATCACTGCAGCATCGTTGCGACCTATAGGCAGGATCCCAACTGAGAGGCGCTCAGTCCCTCGGATGGAAGCTTAGTACCAAATATTGTCTAGCGCAACAAGTCGCGTACTGAGCACGGCAGGAGGGTGAACTACCCTGTCATACGACGGGCGGTGGTTGGGTGAACACTCCTACACGTGGAGAATTCTGTTTCGCAATGACAGGAAGAACCAACATCGAAGGATCAAAAGCGACGTCGCTAAACCAGCTAGGTCGCCGCACAGTTATCCCATTGGTAATTTACCTGACAAGAAGGAGAAAGAGCTAAGAGTGGAAGTTGTACCTTGTTGATCTTCACCAGCACGCAGGGCCTGCCCACTGGGTAGCCGTACCCTGAGGACTCAATGCAGGGATCCTGGATACTGGTGATGTCGTAGAAACAGACGTCATCCTCGTCCTTGTCCGTCCCTGGGAGACAGGACTTCGCCAACGGGTAGTCCTTGGTGTGGCTGTGTGCACACATGCTGCGTGTCAGTAAGTACTACAGACAGGTCGTTGAAGCTATTGTGGACAGGAATCACGAGGTTACTGGATCTAACAGATAAACTAGTGAATTAGAAACCAGTGTTTCAGTTGTAATGCTGCCACATCACACTTAGTTTACTTATTTGGTCTTGTTCCCTCACAGGTATCTCCCAGTGATAATGATGCAGTATAACCTCCCATGAGAGACCAGAGTATAAAACATGCCTAGGCTCTCTTAGAGGTCAAATACAGTTTCAATTGAACTCATGACTTGACCTGATACGACAATCTCCGATAAGAAACCACCTTCAGAAGAGACCCCTAACATTCTTGTGACAGATCCTCTACTGCTACATTACGCCCAGTTTACCTATCCGGACCTGGTTAGGTTACATTCTGATAAAACAAACAATGAGAGATCTATTAAAACGGGAGAATAGGCCGCTTGGTAAAGTCAAGAAATTCCTAAATACAGTGAACGTCCTTACAACGTAGATTTATATATTTATAATAATCCACTCACTCTCACTATAATATGTTAAGACGATTTCCTATTTTCGAATAATACGTCCAAATTGAACAATATACAAGATGATCCAAAAGGTTCCATACAATTTCAAAGTGCAATAACCTGACTTGTAATTGATTTACGTGAAATAACTGTGGTTTATAAATGTTCAAATGTTATATTGTGTGTTTTTTTAGGATAGCATGAATTTATAATATTCCCATAAGCACAAGAAAAAGCACAATGTTTATACCTAGTGAAGTTTTACCTTATAAGGACATGTGTTATCATCATATATGTATAATCATTTTTCTTCGGACTGACGGGCAAAGAGAAGGGTATAACGAATGAAGATATTAAAACGCGAATGTTTCTTTTCACAAATAAATCAAACTTCTTCTGTCCTTACTGCGATGAAAAAATATTGGGAGGGCTTGGCTCATCAATGGTGAACCCTCCCAGCGGTTTGACCAATTTAATCTACCAGACCGCCTCCTTAGAGCTCTAATACTGTATTGGATCATTCTGCTTTTATATGCAACACTGAATGGAATCTTAGAAATGATATTTAATCAAACTATAAACATAAGCTTTTAGGACAATAGAATTACATTTAAATATTTGCATCGAGCAATGCTCTTCCGCAAACAATAAGGACAAGTTAGGCACAATTAATTAAATGTAATTCTATTGTGTGTGTCCTAAAAACTTATGTTTATATTTTTCTTAAATACCATTTCTAAGATTCCACCCTTCAGTGCAGCATATATAAGCAGAATGATCCAATACAGTATTAGGGCTCTAAGGAGGCGGTCTGGTGGATTAAATTGGCGAAACTGCTGGGAGGGTTCACCACTGATGAGCCAAGCCCTCCCAATATTTTTTCATCGCAGTAAGAACAGTAGAAGTTTGATTTATTGGTGAAAATAAACATTCGCGTCTTAATATCTTCATTTGTTATATATAGATGGCGCGTTATAGCTTTGTATTAACGTGTTGACGTTTTCATACCTAATTTACTCACTCCTCTTACACACGCAAGAATGCAATAAGACGCCGCAACTTTGGTTTATTGACTTGATTGAAGAAAGCCTTCGGGAAATCCCTTCTTAAGATAACTAAAAAAGTATGAGAAATTGTTTTTAATTGGGTCTTTAAGACGGAGAACTGGGAGAGATGAACTTTGCAGCTTTGGATGAATTTGAGGTGGGGGCCCCATCTTGCCAGACTGAGGGATTTCATCTGTGAAGGAAATAAATAGTCCAAAGTGCCGTTAGCATTCATTATCATAGTATTACAGACCCTACGTTTTTAGTTAGCTGAAAATGGGCTTGTGCCCGAAAGCTTCCTTTGGTGGTGGTGTTTGTCCATGGAGCAGATCAGATCGGTCCGTGCACCCTGATCACAATACCGGCTAACCGTGGTGCCTTGTTCGTATGGATGTCCTCTTCTGGATTGATGTCTGCCAAATAGAGGACTGAAAGTATGGCCAGGCAACTGTATATATGGTCCGGAGTGAGTTGTGACAGTTATTGCAATTCCTGTAGGATCCTTTGCTTAGCTTCCTTTGATCAAGTCAAACAAAAAAAAAAAGTTGCAATATCTAATTCTTTCTTGGAATTTGTCGGATCCGTGATCTTCTGATGATGAATAACTCCTCAGTTTATCCGTCAGACTGAGGGAAATAGAATTAATGCTAGTTATATGTTAGTAAATTAAATTTTATTGCCATCTATCGTTAAAATTTTACACAAATAAATTTACTGGCAATGCGTTTATTGAATGAGAGGGCTTGGCTCATCATACCATTGCAGTAAGGTCTGTAGAGATAATTTTTGATGATATTTAAAAAGAAACGCATTGCCAGTAAAGCTAGTTATATGTAACGATGATAAAATGGCTATTGAGGTAAAACTTCAATTCATTCAATGTGCCATGACACACTGACCCCTGACGCACACACATTGTTCTAAATTACCTTTATTTGAAGAAAAAAAACACACAGAATAAATATTTTAAGCTGTAGCATGATTTAAATTACAGTTAATTCATTTAAATCAATTACACAAGTTCATGTTATTGACTTTTTAAATTTTAAGAAACCTTTTAGAACACCTTGTGTGCATATATAAACAATCAAAACTATTAGATCTTGTATTGAAAAAAAAAACTCTCTTGATCATGTAATTCGACTTTTTTTGTGTGCATTTTTGGCTAATTTTATGAAATTGAATCAACGTTTATTCCTTATTTATTCCTCAAGATGGCACAAGCCATCAGAAACGTTGCACGATCAGGAAATATTTATTTTCATTCTCCCTCATCCTGTAAAATATATTTATTACAAGTATATATACTTGTATTATATATGTCATAATTTGATATATATCCCTCTCTCTCCAGGACCATAACCTTATACGAACGATGCAATAAAGAAATTTCAATCTCAAGCTCTCTCCAGGAATTAATAGAGAAAAGAGATCTTTGAGGAGAATACGTATCAGAAAAGCAAACTGCTACCTACTCGCGGTACGCACTCGGTATTCTATAGATAGCTGTTTACAGTAATCCCTCGTTATCACGAACTCGGATTATACGAACTCTCGGTTTGCGCGAACCGTTTCTTTTTCCCCGTTAAATTTCAATGCTTTCCAAAGAGATTTTGCCGGTTAAGACGAAATATTCGGTTATGACGAAATACGAATTAAATTTAGCCCCCAGCAGAACTAATCAATCGGTTAAAACGAATTCTAATATGTTTTTAAAGGCGAGTTATAAGTAAAACAATAAACTATTAAAACATCAAAAACGCCGTTGATATCAAGTATTGGCTCTCTTTGTCTTTTGTGTAAGCATTCGTCCTTTGTTTGTTATGATGACTCATTTTCTATGAAACCATCCCCTTGGGGTCGTTCCATGTATTCAATCAGTGGAAAATTTCGACTCTATTGTGCCAGTATTGCTGTTTTTCTCGACTGATAAATGTAGGGGCCATGGTGACCCCTGCCAGCCAGCAGCCAAGGAACGCACGCTTTCACGGAATTTCACAGAATATTATATTATTCTTATTTTTATACAAAACATATATTTAAAAATATTAAATATAATATAAATAATAAAAATATATTCTGTGAATAATAATCTGTGTAAATCGAGCTCTCAGAAGAAAAAGGACTTATTTCTATTTGTTATATCTTTTTTATAACCGACTAATTGATTGTATTATAAAATAATGCGCTTGAAATAAAAATTATTAAATTCTAAATAATCGAAGTGTGAATTGTTTGAGCTTCCATAAAAAAAAAACCTACATAAACATGTCATCTAAACCGCGAAAAAAAAGCGCCATTGATCTTGCCTTAAAAAGGAAAATTTTGAACGAAGTTGCACGTGGAGTGTTATCTAAGTCGCAAATTGCCGAAAATTTTCAAATTGCGAAATCCACATTATCAACCATTCTAAAAAACAAAGAAAAAATAGATGCGACTGTTGCCTCAGGGTCTTCGAGCTCTTCCAAACGACTTCGAAAAGCATCCCATCAAGACGTGGAAGATGAGCTTTTAAAATGGTTTTAAAAAAGTAGACAAAATAATATTCCTGTATCCGGCGCACTTGTCAAAGAAAAGGCTAAAGAAATAAGTGTCTCATTGGGTGAGGAAAATTTTAAGTGTAGTGACGGATGGCTCTGGAGATTTCAAAGAAGAAACACAATTGCGTCTCTTGTTGCGAGTGGTGAGATCAACAAAGTAGCGAAGAAATGGTTACCGACTGGCTGACTAAGTTTGAAGAAATTAAAAATGAATACAAAGATGAGGACATTTTTAATATCGACGAGACAGGTGTTTTTATAACTTACTTCCTGATCGCTCGTTGGACTTTAAAGGTACCAAGTGTCACGGAACTTCGAAAAGTAAAGAACGTTTAACGGTAGTTCTATGCTGTAATGCTACGGGTTCAGAGATATCAAAACTTTGGATTATCGGAAAGTACAAAAACCCAAGATGTTTGAATAAAATTAATCGACTAATTTTACCTTTCGATTACACGCATCAAAAAAGTGCTTGGGTGGATGCATATTCATTCAGATTGTGGCTCATCAAGTTTCAACGTAAAATGGCAGCTGAAAATAGACATGTGCTTCTAACAATGGACAATTGCAGCGCACATGATACAAAAGACTTGGATCTGCCAAATGTCCGGATTGTATATTTCCCAGCAAACTGTACAAGCCGAATCCAACCACTTGACCAAGGGATAATAGCTGCGTTCAAGTGCCATTTTAAGTCAAGGCTCGTTAAAAATGCCTTACTTGGGATAGAATCCGAGCAAACAACAGTAAAATGGAATATTTTGCAGGCAATGCGTGCAACGAATTCAATTCGTCTAATACGAATTCGGTTTATACGAATTCTTTTAAGACGAAAAGGGTATTTCGTTCTCCCGTTGAGTTCGTCTTAACGAGGGATTACTGTATCTGGCTAGAGCCGTTTTTATTCTCCCTGTCGTCCCATTATTTTTATTTTAATTAATTAATTCGTTTCTTTCATTTCCCTTCCACTCTACCCGTATTGTCTCACACACATATATATGACAATTATTTTACATATTTTACAGATAGAGAAACGATCTCCTATGTAGACGCCAAGTATCTGTCCAATCCAAGAACAGGTGCTATGAAGACGCCAAGTTTCTGTACAATCCAAGAAAAGGTCCTATGTAGACGCCAAGTATCTGTCCAATCCAAGAACAGGTCCTATGTAGACGCCAAGTATTTGTCCAATCCAAGAACAGGACCTATGTAGACGCCAAGTATCTGTCCAATCCAAGAACAGGACCTATGTAGACGCCAAGTATCTGTCCAATCCAAGAACAGAACCTATGTAGACGCCAAGTATCTGTCCAATCCAAGAACAGGTCCTATGTAGACGCCAAGTATCTGTCCAATCCAAGAACAGGTGCTATGAAGACGCCAAGTTTCTGTACAATCCAAGAAAAGGTCCTATGTAGACGCCAAGTATCTGTCCAATCCAAGAACAGGTCCTATGTAGACGCCAAGTATTTGTCCAATCCAAGAACAGGACCTATGTAGACGCCAAGTATCTGTCCAATCCAAGAACAGGACCTATGTAGACGCCAAGTATCTGTCCAATCCAAGAACAGAACCTATGTAGACGCCAAGTATCTGTCCAATCCAAGAACAGGTCCTATGTAGACGCCAAGTATCTGTCCAATCCAAGAACAGGACCTATGTAGACGCCAAGTATCTGTCCAATCCAAGAACAGAACCTATGTAGACGCCAAGTATCTGTCCAATCCAAGAACAGGTCCTATGTAGACGCCAAGTATCTGTCCAATCCAAGAACAGGACCTATGTAGACGCCAAGTATCTGTCCAATCCAAGAACAGGTCCTATGTAGACGCCAAGTATCTGTCCAATCCAAGAACAGGTCCTATGTAGACGCCAAGTATCTGTCCAATCCAAGAACAGGACCTATGTAGACGCCAAGTATCTGTCCAATCCAAGAACAGGACCTATGTAGACGCCAAGTATCTGTCCAATCCAAGAACAGGTCCTATGTAGACGCCAAGTATCTGTCCAATCCAAGAACAGGTGCTATGAAGACGCCAAGTTTCTGTACAATCCAAGAAAAGGTCCTATGTAGACGCCAAGTATCTGTCCAATCCAAGAACAGGTCCTATGTAGACGCCAAGTATTTGTCCAATCCAAGAACAGGACCTATGTAGACGCCAAGTATCTGTCCAATCCAAGAACAGGACCTATGTAGACGCCAAGTATCTGTCCAATCCAAGAACAGAACCATTTGACGCCAATTCTGTCCAATCCAAGAACAGCTCCTATGTAGATGCCGAGAATATCTGTACAATCCAAGAACTGGTCTATGTAGACGCCGAGTATCTGTTCAATCCAAGAACAGGTGCTATGTTAGACGCCGAGTATCTGTCCAATCCAAGAACAGGTCCTATGTAGACGCCAAGTATCTCTCCAATCAAGAACAGGTCCTATGTAGACGCCAAGTATCTGTCCAATTCAAGAACAGGACCTATGTAGACTCCAAGTATCTGTCCAATCCAAGAACAGGACCTATGTAGACTCCAAGTATCTGTCCAATCCAAGAACAGGTCCTATGTAGACTCCAAGTATCTGTCCAATCCAAGAACAGGTCCTATGTAGACTCCAAGTATCTGTCCAATCCAAGAAACAAATCCTATTTTACCTACCTTCCAAGTATTTCTTAAGATCCTCCACGTAGGGTTTGATAGACTCCGGGTCCGACATCTTGTACTTGATAAGGCTGCTCCGAGATCCATCCATTAGAGGCTGAGGCCGGTGGCTCAGTCCTGACAACGACCAGTCAAACTATGTGTCATTCATTCTCTCTATGATGTTAAAATCAATAAAAATCAAATAAATTATTTCATTTAAATTGTGATCGAGAGAAGGAAAGAAGAAACATACCACTCTATTTGTTTAAACAGGGAGTTATAAATGAAGAAACCAACACCATTTAGGCATAATATTAGAAAATTTAAACACATGGCTTCAATCTGGAATAAAAGAAAAAAATCTATATATTCAGCTACCTAGATGTAAAATTTCTCAATGGTTCTGTTGGAGAAGAGTAACAAATTTAAATTGACAATAACAGTAGGAGTGGATACTAGCCCCGCAATAATTGTTTAACAAATGTTCGTAAGTCAAACTTTCACTCGGGTAAAACAAACCGGGCGAAGCCGGGTATATTCGATAGGTAAGTCAAATGACTATCTCAATTAGTGAAGAAGAAACAAAATAATTATCTATATCTCACTTTATGTATAATTTTTCATATAAAATAGCTAATAATGTGATTATGTAAAAACAAAATGAAGATTTATTCAATGTGTATCTCAAATTAAAAAAAAATAAAATTCCGACCATCTCTATTTTCTAATCATGATATTTATATTTGATAATATTTAAAAATAAAGATATAATAAAAAAAAAACAATGGTTGCCTGTAAAGTCGGTTTTACGGGCGAAGATTTTACGTGACAACGGTAGAATATTTATTGATATGAATATAATTAAATTGCACAATAGGAACAAGGAATTGAATGAAAATAAGAATTGCACAAATTTTAACTATAGAAATATATTTTTGTTTACTAAAACATTGTACATGTAAACTTAAACTTAACTAATTCCTATTTGAGTGATTTTGTTGAGGATAGGACGATGATAGGAGAAATATGAAATGAAAGGAAGTGTTTCTGCTGTAATGTGTCTTGCGAAAGTCAAGTCGATAGTTGTTCCTTTTAACGTAGTTGACTTAGAAACGTTTGATACGCAATCAAGATTATACGTATTTTTCATGAAATTAAGAAACGAGTTGTCAGGCTTTACGTTTTGTTAAAATCACCACACAGAAGAATCGGTATACTAGAATCAACTTGCACGAACGGTGGCACGTACTGGCTGTTGTGAATGTACGGACCGAGTCCTTGCCATAGTAACATTCCAATATCCTGCATACTAGCTCCTGGATGAAATATACAGCACCGAGTATAAACTTGAAGCTAGTATTAGCGGCGAAGCAAGTAACTTCAGTCATGCACATGTCACCCTTGGTTTTAATGACACGAGTTACGTCTGTAATCGCAACTTGGAACACTTCCGCCGTAGATGTCGATGATAATTTACGATAGATCGCCACTCCACCAGCCGCGTTGGTATCTGAGTTAGGTCGATTATTTTCCCTGGATACGCACTCATAACCCTTGATTGGAGTTGGTTCACAAGTGTCGCGCATCCACGTTTCAGTCAATACTAAATAGTCTGATCGTGGTATCACTGTATCTGTTTCAATGTCCGCGGCATGGGCACTTAAACTTTGACAGTTGATGTTCGTTACAATAAGTTGTCCAGCGTCGGTTGCGTCGTCACAGAATTTTACGGCTTGTTTGGTAATTGTGTCTAGAGTGTGTCCACGAAGTCGTAAGTATTCATTGCGAATATCTCGAGTAGTCTGTGAGTCGTTTCCATCTCGGCCATGTTTGAAAACCAATGGAGAGTCCTTTTCTGTTATGATGTACAATCCGTATTGAAGGCACCGTTTCCATTGTTTTGAGAGTGGTGATTCCTGTTGAACATTTGAAATTGAATGGATGAATTTTTAATTTTAAAGAATCAATTTGAAAATCAAAACACTTATTCAGATCGAAGGTTCAAATTTTTGCTAAATAAATTTGAAATTAAATAAAATTTGTAATTGTAAATGATGAAGTTGAAAATTAAAACATTTACTTATATTAGATGTTAAAATTCTTGCTCAACACAGTTTAAATAAAGTTTTCTTATATCTGCCACTTTTTCTTAATATTTGTAATTTTAAAGAATCAATTCGGAAATCAAAACATTTATTCAGATCGAAGGTTCAAATTTTTGCTAAATAAATTTGAAACTATTTATATAAAATTTGTAAAATAATAATTAATTAATTAATTAATTTTAAACTAATAATTTACTTAACACTATCAACATTTATCAATAGTATGACATAACCTATAAACTCAGTTTCTCAACTTTTGTGTCAATCTAACAATTAATCAATCAATCATAGTTTACGATAATGAAATATCAGTGTACAATTATTTACCTTTATTGTTGTAGTTGTTGTAAATGACGAATCTAAGCACTCCACATTTTCACTACAGACACAGCTGACGATACTTTAACCACACGTGTGAACTTGTATTATGACGCTTTCTTGTTTTTCCAACGCCAAGAACGTTCGAGAAAGACAAAGACAGAGACAAGCATGCGCCGATTCAATGCGCCTAATTCTCTAGCGCTGCGCGCGCAGCACTCTCGTTCGGTGACTCATCGTAACGTTACCGGGCGTTACACTTTTTCATAAGTGACTCCCAGCCGCAACCTAATTTAAGACGTTGTCACGTCAAAATAGATCTATAATGTGTGTGCTATTACCAATTTTTAGAAGATTTCAGTTAGGTCTTTCAATCTTTTATTCAGTGATTTAAAAAGTAATAAAACACAATGTGTAGCGTTATATTATAACGTGTATTTATTCACTGTGTTCTATGCACGAAAAACAATGTAAATAGTCTCAACTTTTGTACATAGATATTCTTTCTTTTTCTTCTTTTTGTCTTTTCTGAGCGTAGATTCAATTTCTTCCCCTGCTTCTCATTTCTTTTTAGATTCATTTCTAACAGGAGAATCGTCTGTATAAGACGGAATGTCTTAATAAAGGCTTGTGTGTGTATAATGTGTAAAAAATATGTATATAATTTAAAAGCTCCCAGTTTGACGATATATCAAAGAAAGGAATCAGTACATCAGTGATGTTAAAAATCAATAAAAACTACCTTAAAAACTCTATATTATAATATGTAAAAAAAAAAACAAAGCATAAAGAGGCATAGAATCATTACATTTCAATATTAAAGGAATTAGTACATCAGTAATATAAAAACTGGCGAAACCGCTGGGAGGGTTCACCACTGATGAGCCAGACCCTCTCATTAATTTTTTCATTGCAGTAAGGGCAGTAGAAATTGTTTAATTTTTAAAAGAATCATACGCGTCTATAATAGTTTCGAATTTTCATAAAAATCAATAAAAACACTACTTTAACAAACTCTACATTTTAATATATATATAAAAAAACAAAGCAAAAAGAGGCATAGGATCATTACATTTCAATATCAAAGGAATTAATACATCTGTGATAAAAAAAAATCAATTAAACATCAACTTAGCAAACTCTACATTATAATAAAAGGTTGCCCCAAAAGTTCGCGTTTTTCTTATTACTTGGCGAATAATATTATTACGGCGAATACATAATAATACAATTACTTGATACATAATACAAAGACAATTATACATAACGGCGAAAAATATTGGTATTTCAATGTTTGCAAGTGTTTACGAACTTTTAGGACAACTGTGTATGTAAAAAAAAGGCAAAATAGACATAGGATCATTATATTTCAATACCAAAGAATACTCAGTGTCAAGTGTGACTAACCAGGCTGCGCAGAGATGAGGCTGTCCCCCCAGAGTCCATGTGGGCGGATGGGGTCGAGGGTGCGGTTAGAGGCCCATCATGGTGAGGCCGAAGATGGCGGAGAGACACAGGTAGAAGGCGACGTAGAAGAGGAGCAGCCTTCCCTACATCACCATTCACGATATATTGCCGTCATAAGCATTGGTCACCCATCGTAATGAATACATTTTCTCATATGATCATATTCTATTCACGGCCTAAAATTATCGCATATATATATGTTTAAAATGCAAAGGACATACATGTATGACAGCGCAAGTGTCCCTAGGGGGACATAGCGCTTTAAATTTGAAATAAAAATAAAATAAAAAAAAGTAATGCATACATCTTTTGAAACAACAAATCAGTAAAAAGTTGCTTTAAGCGGCCACTTAGATCGACGAAATCAAAATATATCAATTTTCCCAACTGGTATTGGGGCTTTATTGGGACCCGAGTCTACAAGTTTGTAGAGACATTTAATATATGGCGCTTTGACAGTGGAGTTAGCCTTATGACATCTAGTTTTGAGGGGAGAGGCGACCTATGCTCTTATAGATTTCTTTGTTAAGTTTCGCTAGGTAACCAGAGACCATTTGGTTTCACTAGCTTAAAATAGGTAGGTTTATCAGACTGTATTACACTTTGAAATCTCGATGTAAAATACAGAGAACTCAATAGATGTATTTCAAGTAAGTAATCTACGTGTGAAGTTTTCAGCAAGAGTATCTACTGCAGTATACATACATCTTGTCGGTTTATAGAAATGTATATATAGGTATCTATGTTGTCTGGATAATTCTTTTCAATAACCTTCATTACACAAATTGTCAATTATTTGTTATTTAATTTTTAAAAAACGATTTGTCATACTTATTCATCTTTTTAACAACGTTTCATAAAAAAACTCACGTTTGAAAACAATGAATTTTATATTTTTCAACCTACCTCATCCCAATTTATATCGCAAAATCAGTATTAGAATGAGACTCAATCTATGAGAAAGCAATTCTACGAGCAAAAATATAAGTAAATTTAAATTTGACCACAATACCATAAGCAGTAAGATATAAAACCCTGGATCTGGTTAATGACAAAATCAGTATATATTTACCATATGTATATAATCTTTCTCCCATTTTTTATTTCCCACTTTCATAGGTTTCCCCCGTCTTGTAACCCCAAGGAGAATCCTCTGTAAGACCTGTGTGTCTTAATAAAGGCTTTTGTGTGTGTGTGTGTGTAATGACAAAATCACACAGAAAGGACGCCATAATGATTACCCAATATTTCCAAAGTCTGGGACCAAGATTGGGTAGATTCTTTCATCAGAGTCGACCTATCTGAGCAATCGCTCTTGTAAAATATAAAATAAAACACGACCGGCTATAATTTTTATATCGTTCATGTGAAGAATCAAAATTAAACTTTATTTTTCGAGGTAAATATTAAATGGAGTTTATTAAAATTATTTTTATAAATAGCACAATTGAATCCCTTTTTAATCTTTATTATACCAAAGAGAGGTATCGACTCTGTATTAAATAGATGGACAAACGCGCACACAAACAGTCAAGTTATGTGATGTTGCTTTGACATACGTCTTCAGAAGATCGATATTCTTGTTTGAAAGTTTGCATTTTAAATAAAAACGATGCTCATCACCCAAAAAAACTTTAAAACTTTATTTCCATCGATTAAAACAACAGAGGGTGTTCTAATTCTTCATGTATAGACCAACTGAAGAGAGAAACTAAGCCACTATTTGAAATTCTGGCCATGGATTGATCTTGGAGGTGCCTGAGTGAAGAGCTAAGAAGTGTTTGTTAGGACTGATTTACTTGAAACAAATTCCGTGCCATCATCACTCCGTTTTTTAAATATTGAGATGGGTTTGTTCATCAGAAGTTTCACATGATTTCACTAGTTTATTCTCCAGACCGTTCAAAACTCCAGTATAACCTGTCTTAAGCGATCCCAAAGTCTTAACCGAATTCCCATTATATGCAGTGTGTGGTTCCCCAGTACGTTTGTTGAGCGGCAAGTTTATTTCAGACCGAGCAATTATCAGGTTTGAACCCCGAACACCGAGGCTATGTGGTGTTAAAGACCATAAAACCCTCCATCCACTCATCATTGATCGCTGAACCACATTAACCATTATTTCATACAAAAAAAACGAACTGTACACAACATAAAGAGCAAAACTATATACAAGACTAAGCTCATCTACTATCTCCCCATAATTCAAGATAATTCAAGAATTTTTATGTTTAGACCTTGAAAGAAGATTGAAAAATTACTTACTTCAAATACATACATAATCTGTATATATTCAGACTATGTATGTAAAAAATAGATAAGAAATATTTTAATGCAGTAAGGGCAGTAGTAGTTTGAATTTACAAGAATTGTTTTATTTCTTATATAGATGTCGCGTGTTGTCTTATGTTTAATATAAAAATGTACCAGAAGAGACATCTGATAAAAACCCATTAAAACAATATATTTTGATTCATCGCCCCAGTACAGGACGTTATTGTGGTGTGAAGAATGTGACACAGCACCAGTTTTGTCGGATTTCGACCTGTCACCATTGTTTTGAGCTAGGTTCCCTTATGAATACCATTCTTCCGTAACTTTATGTTAAATCTATAATATTTTCTATACCTATATATATACAACAAAAGTCAGTGGACGAGTGGGTAACACCCTCGAATCCCGACAGTCATGAACCGGGGATTGAATCCCGTTGTTAAACTTTTGTTTAATATGTGAATAACCTTCACATATAATTCATTGTTCAATTATCATGAACTAGGTTGCTCTTGCTGAGCGGTACCTATTAATGTGATTTGAACCAGATATATATATGTAATATGATCCAAAGTTATTACACTTGCAGTATTTGATGTATTACACCGTTGTAGAATCCTGTCGACTTTGTGTAATATAATCCAAAGTTATTACACTGCAATATTTGATGTATTACACTGTTGTAGAATCCTGTCGACTTTAGGAATAGCTGTGGTATTCTACTATGTTGGGAAACCTTACTCTTGGTGTTGAAGGTTGTTGAAGTGGTGACGCAGTCGTGGTGAATGATGCAGTCGTGGTGGATGATGCAGTCGTGGTGGCTGAGTGAAAGGATTTACACACAGGGAAATAAGCCGGGACACTTGATGGTTGAAAATATAAGGCAACGGGTTGGAGGAAAGAAAGCTTTTGAGAAAGGCAGAGCGGTTTTTTGATGATTAATTAGTTTATCACATGGCGATGATTGGATTTAGATGAAATGAACGGAGAGAGAGGTCTCTAGTGAGCAGACATTACCTTGGTGGGGTCGAGTCGATGACTGGGTCTGAACTCGGTGGGAGTGAATGAAGAACTGTAGATGTTGTTCAGATGTGAGCCAAAACACTACTAGGTCCGAACTCGGCGAGAGCGAGTGCACAACTGACATTCTTGCTTTTCGATTTAACACCACGAGTTGGCTTCCTTCCCATTGGTCGAAAATGGAACGTCCCCGTTTTCCCTATTGGTTGACCTACTTAAGGGGAGACTTTCTAATTGGACCGCGGCTCTCTTTGGTGAAAGATATGGCCGGCCTGATAGGAAGTGTCGGGTGCTATTTCGACCCTATTTACTTCCGCGTTATCAATACGTCCTGTCTTTGCCGGAAATATTGGGTGTTAGCTTAACATTTATAACTTCTGCAGTCACTAGATACGTCCGGTCTCTGCCCTGCAATATTGACGGGGGTGCCAAGAATAGTCGTGCCAGCTTTAGGCCTACTTCCTATGTCTTATTGCTACTTGCTTTCCTCCAGTTACCTTATTCTTTATTAAATCTTTGAAAATCATACATGGTACATACATAGTGGGTCGGGGGGGCATACAATTATATACAAATTATGACAGATGCGCCCCCTACATGTGAAGAATTCAAGAAGGGGTTAGCCTGAGAGAATTCTGTAAGGTGAAAAATAATTTTGTGGGAAAAATTAGTTGTGGGTATTGAGTCTATATACAAGCATTGGTGGCGATATAAGAAGTAAAATAGAATGGGGTTGATGATATAGGTTGAGTATAATTAATAGAAATCAAAAAATTTTTTAGTTGTAAGAAATCAAAATGAATGCTATGGTACATAGTGGATTTAAAAAGAAAAGAAAATGCGCCTAACTAATTTCTACTTGAAATTGGAAAAAAATCGAGGGAGTTCTATTAAGGCTTTTGAAATCAAAATAAAAATAATATAAAAAATAGTTGAATGAAATCAAAATTGAATGTGTTTGGTTGAAAAAGAAAGATATTTTGTTGCATGGTGACAAAGACAAATGCTTAGTTACTTTTTTGCTCGAATTTTGAGAAAAGAAATCGAGGAAATTTCATAAGGCGCTTTGAAATCAAAACAAAATAAAATAAGAATAGTTGAATGAAATCAAAATTGAATGTGTTTGGTTGAAAAAGAAAATTTGTTTTGTTGCATGGTGATAAGGGAAAATGCCTAGTTACTTTTTTGCTCGAATTTTGGAAAAGAAATCGAGGAAATTTTATAAGGCGCTTTGAAATCAAAACAAAATAAAATAAGAATAGTTGAATGAAATCAAAATTGAATGTGTTTGGTTGAAAAAGAAAAATTGTTTTGTTGCATGGTGATAAGGGAAAATGCCTAGTTACTTTTTTGCTCGAATTTTGGAAAAGAATTCGAGGAAATTTCATAAGGTCTTTTGAGAAATCAAAAATAAAATAAAAATAAAAAGTTGGAAGAAATCAAAGTGAATGCTTGGTGCATAGTGAGAAAAAAAAGGAAAAATGCCTAACCATATTCTAGCTCGAAATTGGAATGGAGATCGAGGGAATTCTATTAGGTCTTTTGAAATCAAAATAAAATAAAATAAAAGGTTTTTGAGCGAAATCAAAGTTGAGTGTTTGGTTGAATGAGAAAAAAAAAAAAAGGAAAAATGAAAAATAAAAAGGTTTCAAAAATAGGATGATTTAATGTTTTTAGTGTAACCGAAAACCAATGAGTTTTCGTTGATAATGAAGTTATACTAACATAAGTTAAGTGATAAATAGAATGATAATTGATAGTTAAATATGATAATAATTTGAATAAATTGTTAATTTGGTTAAATATTTTGAATTTAATTGAAAAATAGTAAAATTGGTTAATGTATAAATAAAAAAATGTATTGAATTGAGTTCTTTTGTATCTACATGCCCTGATCTAGATATTTTAATTGCTTACTTATGCCCTATAAATTTTTTGTCTCATCTGTAGCGACACTTAGGTGAAAACGTGATTCTACCCCTCAAGTGCGTTTATGCTATGTGTACAGGAGACATGGAAATCTATATAACCTTTATGTGTAATTTTTGTCTTTGTGTGTGTTGTGAAAAAATGTTAGAAGTCTGTTGTGTAAGAAATGTGTGAGCGAGTTCTATGTGTTGTCTTGTGGATGTGGAATTGGGTGGTAAAAATCGATATGTAGACTCGAACTGGAATCCAAAAAATCGGTGGCATAGCGAGGTTCCCAGTTGACCTCAATAGGGGACCTTCTCATTGTAATTAGAGATACGGAAGTGGGGTGTGTCGGGCAAAAGAGAGGGAATGAAATTGGAGATCGGACGAGGCGCTCCGCTTTGTTTGCATAGCCGAATTTATCGCCGCGGACTACACTTCCTGTCGCGGTGTCTCAAAATTCTCACTTCCTGCCGTCTATTTATTTTGGGGTGCGGCTCGGGTCTTGTTTTTGGAGTATGACTTCTCCGACATTGGTTGGTCATCTTTCAGTTACTGCTATCTCTTCGGAGTTTATTTAGATTTTCTGCAAAAATGGTTCCTAAAATTATGAGAAGTTTTATAAATGCTTGTCCAAAATTAAAAACTGCCTCTTGTAGTTCGAAGATTTTATGAGCGGGCATGGTATAGATAAACAAGTAATTAATGAATAAAATTGGGATACAGTTGTATGGTAGAACTAACAAACAAAGGATAAAAATCAGATGAAAGATAGGATATTGCCCCGTGTTCCTCCAGATTTTTGTAAATGGGGACTCTGAAATATTTGCCTGAACCTTATTAATTGTAGAATTTAAATGATTGGTAGGTTCGCAGTTCTCCTGTTTGATCGTTAATGGTTTTATTAGCGATATGTCGGCGGTAATTGATTTAGGTTGAGCTGTGTGACCGTTTCTCTGACGTGGGTGGTGTAATTTTGGCATTGTTTGTGTTGTGTGTACGCTGTGCTTTATGTACGAATTCTGTTTTGCTTTGGGGCCTGTGTCGGTATTTTTACGTGAAGGTTGGTTGTATTCATCGATTCTTCTAGCGAATCGGCAGGTGGGGCAGGTTTTTACCTGTTTTGCGATGTCTTGTGTCATGTTCTGCCAATAATATTGTGATGAGATGAGCCTCGTCATCTTGGAGATGTTTGGATGGTGGTGTTGAGTGTGTACGGACTTAAGAAGTCTGGTTGTAAGTGAACTTGGGACTATAGTTTTAAGTACTCCTTTTCGGGAGACGGTGCGCAGTTTATTGTGATCCATAGTCACGCGAGATTTTCCCGGTGGAGAAGACTGTTGGCTCTGTATGAGTGGCGCATCTAGAAAGCCACAAAATGGGATACGAGTTCCAACGCCCGTTTCATATTGTTGTACTCCATTTATGCTACGGACCTCATATTCGTATCTTGACAATCTTAACCTCCATCGAAACAATCTGCCTGACGGAGCTTTGATCTCTTTCAACCACTGCAATGCGGGATGGTCAGAAAATATTGTAAACTTTCTGCCCATTAGACAGGTGCGGAAATTATCCACACTTTCCACAATGGCTAGGCATTGTAGTTCCAAGTCTGAATAATTTCGCTCGTGACTACGCAGAGATCGGCTGAAATGTTGAACGGTGTATGTCTTCCCATCAGGGTAGACTTGTTTAAGAACGCCTGTAATGCTGAATGTTGAGGTGTTACAGTACACCTGGCATGGCAGACCTTCCTGGTAAAGGTGTAATGTGGGGTGTGTGGTAAGGTTTTCTTTCAGGTTAGTGAACGCTTTCTGGCATTCGTCATCCCAGACCCACATGACATCCTTTTTTAGAAGGTTGACAAGTGGCGTCCGCAAGCGGGCGTGGTCTGGAATGAACTCTTTATAGGCGTTCACAGCTTTTAGGAAAGATCGTAATGTTTTTCGATTGTGTGGTTGTTTGGTGGCGTGAATTTTTTCTATGTTTTGTGTAGACGGGATGATTGTGTTATTCTTAACGATTGTGCATGCGCTTACTGGTTGTTGTTGTCTTTTGGCGCGCGTGTTGCGTTGGTTGTGCGGATTGTGCGTGTTTGTTGTGTGGTGACGTATGGGTGCGTGTATGGATTTTGTGTGGTAAGTGTGTGAGCTGTACTGACACGTTTTTTGGGCATGATTGGAATTGTAGGTTGAAGCCGTTGTGGCTTTATGTGTTGTGGGCATAAAGTATTGGCAATTGGGTTGAGTGAAAAGTTGCGTGGTGTGAGATTAGAATGGTGGCATGTAAATATTTGGGGTTTGGGCAATGAATGCAGGCAAGGGTTTCCATGTGTGAAAGCTTTGGGTGCGGTGCGAGTCCTTTGGGACAGGTTTTGGCCTAGCCCGTGCTTGCATTCATTTGACACATGTTTAAAGTGGTAGATAGTATTAGACAATGGGACGCCAAGTTGGAAAATAGTGCCGCGATTATAATTTAGTTTTAATTTATACTGATAAAGGGTTTTTAAGGTAAGAACTCCAAATGGCAAGGATGCATTTACCACGTGGAAGTTCTCTCTACGGGTTATTTGGCCTATTGTCAGAGGGAAAGTTAAATGTCCTATTATTTTCGTAAAACTATTTAGGGTGGATAGATCAAGGGAAGGTTTTTTAATACTCAAGTTGGGAAGTTGTGCTTTTAATCTATTGTATAAATGATACGGCAATATGTTCGAACCTGCGTCTGGTTCAATTAGAAAGGTACATGGTAGGTCCTGGGTCAGATACAAGTCCAAAGTCAATTTGATGGTGTCATTGGGTGGATTGCCTACCTCAGTCTCGAAAGGTCTCCACTGTGGCGTCTTCGGCTTGGGGTGGCTGGCTTGGAATATCTGTTGGGCCGGATCGGGACCGTTTGCACTGTCCGCGCAATTGAAAGGGAAATCTAGCCATTTGTACTGCTTCCATTCGAGTGGACCGTTTTCGGACTATTTGCACTGTCCCGGTTCGCGTGGGTTGCTTCCGGGTGCACGGGTACGGCATGGCGGGTGGCGACTCCTCGGTGGGCGTCAGGTTGTTCGGACACGTACCGGCGGCGCGGGCGTCGGTTGCCCCGGGGGTGGCGCTCCGGAACTCCGTCTCACCTTGCGTGGATCTTGCCCCTTGTAGCGCGGCGGTCAGTTCTAAAATTACCGTCGCCAGGGTATGTCTTGTCGCTTCGTTCGTTGTCAGTTTCTTTCCGCTCGTTGCCAGTTTCTTCTCTCTCGGTTTGTCATTGCCTTTTGTTTTGCTGGCGCCTGGGCTAATTTCCATCTTTATCCTGTCGACTCTATGTAATATGATCCAAAGTTATTACACTGCAGTATTTGATGTATTACACCGTTGTAGAATCCTGTCGACTTTGTGTAATATAATCCAAAGTTATTACACTGCAATATTTGATGTATTACACTGTTGTAGAATCCTGTCGACTTTAGGAATAGCTGTGGTATTCTACTATGTTGGGAAACCTTACTCTTGGTGTTGAAGGTTGTTGAAGTGGTGACGCAGTCGTGGTGAATGATGCAGTCGTGGTGGATGATGCAGTCGTGGTGGCTGAGTGAAAGGATTACACACAGGGGAAATAAGCCGGGACACTTGATGGTTGAAAATATAAGGCAACGGGTTGGAGGAAAGAAAGCTTTTGAGAAAGGCAGAGCGGTTTTTGATGATTAATTAGTTGATCACATGGCGATGATTGGATTTAGATGAAATGAACGGAGAGAGAGGTCTCTAGTGAGCAGACATTACCTTGGTGGGGTCGAGTCGATGACTGGGTCTGAACTCGGTGGGAGTGAATGAAGAACTGTAGATGTTGTTCAGATGGGAGCCAAAACACTACTAGGTCCGAACTCGGCGAGAGCGAGTGCACAACTGACCATTCTTGCTTTTCGATTTAACACCACGAGTTGGCTTCCTTCCCATTGGTCGAAAATGGAACGTCCCCGTTTTCCTATTGGTTGACCTACTTAAGGGGAGACTTTCTAATTGGACCGCGGCTCTCTTTGGTGAAAGATATGTCCGGCCTGATAGGAAGTGTCGGGTGCTATTTCGACCCTATTTACTTCCGCGTTATCAATACGTCCTGTCTTTGCCGGAAATATTGGGTGTTAGCTTAACATTTATAACTTCTGCAGTCACTAGATACGTCCGGTCTCTGCCCCTGCAATATTGACGGGGGTGCCAAGAATAGTCGTGCCAGCTTTAGGCCTACTTCCTATGTCTTATTGCTACTTGCTTTCCTCCAGTTACCTTATTCTTTATTAAATCTTTGAAAATCATACATGGTACATACATAGTGGGTCGGGGGGCATACAATTATATACAAATTATGACATATATACACCTATCCCCCGATTTACACGGTACTTGTTTTACACGGTTTTCCAAATAAGTTTTGTTTTTGTTTTTATCGCACTATACTAAATGCTACTGTGATTGAACACATGCGCTTTGTACATATCTCACGAGGAATCCCGAGCTTATGTGCTGACTACATATTTTAACCTGTCAATGCATTTTATTTTTATTTCTGTGTACACCTATCCCCCGATTTACACGTTTTTCTCAGGAACGTATCTACCGTGTAAATCGGGGGATAGGTGTATATATATAGAGTCAGTTCTCCTTTTTTAAATGCATTAAAATAACGCGTTTTGTTTGTCAAAACAAACAAACAAACAACAAAAACAAAAAACGTAATAGTGATAAAGAATGAGCATTACACCCATTATGGCAAATTTAGACAACAAACCAACCTGTATAGCATGGGCTATGATCCTCATCAGTATTGGGACTGCTTCGATTTCATAAGAGAGGAGTTAGGAAATTGGTCGAATTCACCAAACAGGTGTTCAATCTGGCTGAGTGCCAGGACCGATTGTCAGACTAGAATACACAAAGCCTGAAACTTTGGTATATAGCTAGCTTTTGTCTGAACTGGGATTGTGGCTCATTCTTTACCACCATTTGTACTTTGTCTATAAAAAATAAATATTGTTTAAATATGTTCAAATCAATAAGCTTGAGGGATAAGTCTCTTTTAAATACATTTATTTCAAGCTTTCGGGCTCAACCGCCCTTCGAAGGGCGTTTGAGCCCGAAAGCTTGAAATAAATGTATTTAAAAGAGACTTATCCCTCAAGCTTATTGATTTGAACATAATATTATGGGATTACCTATTAATTGTTTAAATATATTTTAATATGAAAAGATGCTTCTTTTGGTAAATGAATGTCATCTTCCTATAACTTTATATTATATATATTCTTTACATGTATTTTTCTACTACATATATGTTAATGAAGAAACTATATTAATTCTTTAATTATAGGGATGAGATTTAGTTTAAAATATCCTTCTGATTTTCGCCGATTAATATTTTTGGAAACTCTAAAAGGAAGGATTGAATAGATTTCAATACACCTATCCCCCGATTTACACGGTAGATACGTTCCTGAGAAAAACGTGTAAATCGGGGGATAGGTGTACACAGAAATAAAAATAAAATGCATTGACAGGTTAAAATATGTAGTCAGCACATAAGCTCGGGATTCCTCGTGAGATGTGTACACAGCACATGTGTTCAATCACAGTAGCATTTAGTATAGTGCGATAAAAACAAAAAAAAATTATTTGGAAAACCGTGTAAAAGCGAAAACGTGTAAAAAAAGTACCGTGTAAATCGGGGGATAGGTGTACTTCTGAACATGTCTGATTATCTTTATTTTCTTTTGCTTCTGGTTGAACATTCTAGGATTTTCTATAATGTTCTAAGGTTATGGTCTGAACTACATATGATTCGTGGAAACATGCTGATTTCTCAAAATAAGCTTTTTATTCGAAGTTTAATAGTTTTAAAGTATTATTTATATAAAGTTATAGCCTACACTTCGGTGTCTACTGTGTTACTCACGTCGAAGGTCTGATAAGCCCTTGATCTACAATTTGATCTTAGCACCAAAACTTGAGTTAATAGAAACTCTGATAGTTACCGGCCACGGCCAAGTTCTGGCAGATCTAGCGCTCTGGCATAGAGATCTAGATCCAAAATGTCCTCACTGCCGGGAAGAGTCACAGACTGTGGACCACCTCCTCTTCTCCTGTCCAGCTTTTATGCTACACAGGCTACAGACAACCCTACTGCTTGGAGTACAAGACTTCAGCCCCCCCCCCCCCCCCATGACTAGACTTCTAGACTGTAGCTGTACAGCCCGGTTAGTTGGCGATTTACGCTCCAGGAGCCTGGGTTACCTCTATTTCTCTCTCTGATAATGAAACTTATTCCCTGATGGGGGGATATTCGATTTTCTTGTATTTTATTCAAAGTTTGTTTTTCACTAAATAAAATATATACATAAAAAAAAAACTTTGAAGCTTCCATATAAGAAAAATGTTAATTTTTGCCTTTATTCACATGTTAATATTTTCAATATTATATAAACATGTATGGAATAAAAGAAAGGGGCATCTCTTTATCGTGAACTGAAAGTTGCTGATGACTGGCGCAAGCTATCAGCAACTTTCAGTTGCACGATAGAGATGCCCCTTTCTTTTTTTCATAATTTATGCACTTTATCCCAGCGTAAAATCACATTTGTACTATTTGTATATATGTATATATGTATATGTGCCAATTATATAAATTACTTGTGAAACATAACTTCATAAGGGGTAACCTAAATGTTTTTTTTTTTTTTTGTGTGATGAAAATGATGTTTTTTTATTTATTTATTTAAAATCAAGATATATACGTGGTGTATTTTATATGCTGTAAAAATTCTCAATATTATTCCTAAAGAATTAGAGAATGCTCAACATTTTTTTTTTTAAGGAAAAAATGGATAGAAGTGAACATTAATTTAAAATTACTTGTTGTCAAATTTAAATATGAACCGATAGATATCTTCAGTCAACATTAATTTTGACCCATTATATATATAATAAATACATTTTCGTTAACTATTTACCAAAGATACGATTTTTGTCTTCTGTGATATATAAAAGGGATTTGTGCTTTAAAATAATAATTAAAAAGTCGGTGGATGAGTGGGTAACACCCTCAATTCCCGACAGCCATGAACCGGGATCCCGCGTTAACATTTTGTTTAATATGTGAATAACCTTCATATATTATTCATTGTTGCAAATATCATAAGCTAGGTTGCTCTTGTTGAGCGGTATCTAATAAAGTGATTTTGGAACAACCAGATAATAATAATAAAAAAGTTAGTTTTATTTAATATAAAATGTGCTAAAATAATAAAAAGTGTTTAAAGGTGTTCAAATATTATATGCTTTTGGAAATTTTACTAGGAGGATATTGATCAAAAAAAGAAAATATGGTGAATAGACTTTTTGTCTATTCTTGACGAAAGTCGGTAGCCTTTCTCTTTTTGATTAAAATAATTCTTCAAGCAAATTTCAACTTTTTTTAGCTGATTAGATGACGCTACAATATTATAAACCTTATAATACTGCTTGTACAATTATTTCTGTAAACTGTGGGAGGAGAATTCCACAACCTGAGACTGGAACTACTGTGGTGGGAGTTCTCTGGATACATACATATATACCTCTTTGTCTATTGCTCTTTTAGAATCTTTCATGTTTTCAACGTGGTCCTTGAACAGTTATATGGGTAATTAAAAATTCTACATTCTTTAGCCAAAATAAAATTACCGATGAATAGTGAGATACCTAGACCGAAGTCTGTATGCCAAAGATAAAAAAAAAATCGTGGTCACTTTACCATCTAAACACCTCTTTTGCAGATTCTGAGAATCTCATGAATTCCTTAATGCACATAACGAAACCAATTCTGTCTTGGACTTGATGATGCCATAGCCTGAAACCATGGTGGCTTATCTGAATTTTCCAAAGCTGATGTTGTGCCTTTGCCACCGACACGAGTCTGTTGAATTGCAAATACAACTGCTAAAATAGTTTTGTAATTTGATAACAGATGGCGCGCTAGTGCATCGTAAATACAACTGCCACTAGATGGAGCATAGTTTTCCGTTTATTTTAACAGGAGGGACAATTCTTTTTTCTTTTAAAATATAGTTCTATATTCTACAACGTCGAAAATAATAATACGTTAAAATCTATTTGATATAAAAATGATCATGAATTGCAATGTACCAATTTTAAGATGGCGATTTACAAAATATCGTTGACCAACTTTCCATAGCATAATTACAGATATTTAATATATATTTAGAATTTGGAATTTGATTTTTTTCTAAAATATATGCAGGCGCTTATTTATTTTTATATTTGGTGCTAGAAAATATTTTAAAATGTAGCCAGAGAGGATGAAGTTACTTTATAACCAAATTTACTATTCATTAATGAATACTTTGACTTTCTTTCCTGAATGGTATATTCATTTATTTAGATATACGAGGTGTGTTCAAAAAGTATCGCCACTTTTGAATTTTCGCGGGTTATGTATATTCGAATTTCGATCTTTTTGTGGATTTATGTTGGTACTCATGTCTCTCACTTATGCCGACAAGCTCGGCCATTTTGAATGTTCACTTAATTGTTGACAGCTGCTTTGCTTCAAGATGTTTTGGATCGTCTTCGATTTTTACCTATTAAAAAAAAAAATGGATCAAAGAACCTGTATCAAATTTTGTGTGAAAAACGAAATTAAGTGCGCGGTGCATTCCGAATGTTGACTGTGGCATACGGAGAAGCTACCTTGGACCGAAGCAACGTTTATCGGTGGTACAAAATGTTCTCAGAAGGCCGAGAAGATGTGAACAACGAAGAGCGTGCCGGACGCCCGAGCACTTCAACAACAGACGAAAAAATTAATGAAGTGGAGAAAATGATATTGGCCAATCGTCGAATCACCGTTAGAGAAGTTGCTGAGGACCTAAACATATCGATTGGCTCGTGCCATTCGATTTTTATCAATGATTTGGGCATGAGACGGGTCGCCGCGAAATTCGTACCAAAATTGCTCAATTGCGACCAAAAACAGCATCGCATGAACATTGCTAATGAGATGTTGGACTCTGTCCGCGATGACCCAAATTTGCTCCAGAGGGTCATAACTGGTTACGAAGCGTGGGTTTATGGTTATGACGTGGAAACCAAAGCTCAATCATCTCAATGGAAGCTGCCGCACGAACCAAGACCGAAAAAAGCGCGCCAAGTTCGGTCGAATGTGAAAGTTTTGCTGACAGTTTTCTTCGATTGCAGGGGCGTGGTGCATCATGAGTTCTTGCCACAGGGTAGAACGGTCAATAAGGAATATTACCTGCAAGTTATGCGCAGTTTGCGCGAAGCAATCCGCCAGAAACGCCCGGATTTGTGGAAGAACAAAAATAGGCTTTTGCACCACGATAACGCCCCTGCTCACACATCGTTGCTTGTGCGCGACTTTTTGGCCAAAAACAACACACTAATGATGCCGCAGCCACCGTATTCCCCAGATCTGGCCCCCTGTGACTTTTTCTTGTTCCCTAAACTGAAGAGGCCCATGAAAGGACGACGTTACGCTACGCTTGACGAGATAAAGACGGCATCGAAGGAGGAGCTGAAAAAGATTTTAAAAAAATGATTTTTTGAAGTGCTTCGAAGATTGGAAAAACCGTTGGCACAAGTGTATAATATCTCATGGGGATTACTTTGAAGGGGACAAAATAGGTATTCATGAATAAATAAATAAATTTTGAAAAAACACAGAAGTCGCGATACTTTTTGAACACACCTCGTAACCCAGGTGTGTTCTCGGAGCGTACTGAAATAGCCAATTACCCGCTGAATGTTATTAAAATACAAACATTAGGCCTCCAGGGAAAATTTTATTTTTTTATTTATAAATATCTATTACTTTCAGGCAAGAAAACCCTTCTACAGGAGAAAATGTCTTGACCAAAAGCTAGAGATATTTATAAATCGTTTTGAAAATAGAGTAATCCATATTTAAATCATTAGTTACTAAAAAGGCATATATTGGATTATTTGCTACTTTTGCCACTATGTGTTGTTGAGTTTGTTTATACAAAAAATGTAATGCCTTGAAAAAGGTTGGCGTTCAGCCAACCGAAATTTTGGCAAATAAATCTTTTATTCAATCCAATATAGGCGCCTTTTTATTATCTAATATTTATAAATAAAAATAAACTTTCCCTGTAGGCCTAATGTTTGTATTTCAATATTGATTCAAGGGATTATTTTATCAGGTTATGTTATTGAAAAATTTGAAATAAATATAATGTTGAGGTTTTAAAATGTATATAGGATTTTTTTTGCTTATCCCTAGTACACGTGGTACAGGCCATGATAATCATGGTGGGTGGTTAGCGACTGCTTTTACTGTAAGTGCACCACATGTCTACACATGTGAAAAGCAGTTCGACTTTGCACTTACAAATGTGCCAGAGCCCCGTTTGGTTACTTGCACTCGCTGGTGGGGTTGGACTTTTGCAAGAATCGGGGGCCATTGGAGCATTTTTTTTTAACAGAAAAAAGTGTCCAATGTGGGAATCGAACCCGGGTCGTAGTGGTCGAAAACCAAACGGTTTAACCACCGACCCCCTATATAGGATATAAGTTGTTTAATTGTAAACATTTGTATGAGCCTATTCGGTCAAAATGCTGTAAAATCGAATCCCATATTTTGCCATTGCTCTCTACTTTATGCACCTCTAATACACTTTTTTTCGGAAAATGGAAGATAATTTTTAATTTAGAATGATATTCTTGATAAAATGCACATTTATACGTTTGAATATTTATAAATACAATAGAACCTCCCTGTAAAGGACACCTAATTGCAGAGCCAAATTGTCCTTTAGGGAGAGGTGTCCTCTTACCGGATAATTACTAAATGTAGTAAAAATGGTAATTTTGCAAATGAAAACTGTCCTTTGTAGAGAGGTGTCCGCTAGCGGGAGGTTCTACTGTATTAGATATATGCCTAAATAAAAATATGAAATTATTTCTAAAATACTCTATTTAATGAATTCGTTATATATAGATGGCGCGTGTTATTGCATTCTACTATATTTAATAGAAGCGTTTAATTGAAGCTATTTATATATCAAAGGTCTTTTATTTACATATATATGTGTAAATAAGGACTTAAAGTGAATTAAACTTCAGCTAAAAGAACACATCCAAAGAAAACCTACCACAGTTTAGGGGAGTTCTGCCGAGACATGTTCTGTTACGGGGATCGTATATCGCCCTTCCAATTTCTTCAAGCCCCATTTTTTTAAACTAAAAAAAATCTCGTTTTTAAAATAATTTATAGAGAATAGCCTCGAGTTCATATAACCGCTGAATCATTACACAAATATAAAAAAGATGAATATGCAAAAACATTTTTGAAAAACATTTAGTCAAAATATTTTTTAAATTATAATATATAAGTTTTAATACGATAATATTATGTACAGTAGAACCTCCCTTCAGCAGACAACCCCGCTAGCGGACATCTCTCCACAAAAGACAGTTTTCATTTGCAAAATTACCATTTTTCTAATTTAGAAACTCTACTGTAAGAGGACACCTATCTCTAAAGGACACTGGCTCTGCAATTAGGCGTCCTTTACAGGGAGGTTCTACTGTATATAAATCATTTTATTGGCGATCGAACGTTGTGACCCACTGTACGTATTACATCCCAAACACGATGCGACGTGTCGCATATATTAGGTAGAGAGAGAGAGTGAAATAATATAAAATAAGCTATTATATATGCGCAAGAAATTTTAAAATATTTGTCTTTAAATACAACAACAACAACAAAAAGCCTTTATTTAGGGTCACTGACCCTATACAGGATTCACCAGAGGTATGCATAAGAACAAAGCAGTGAGACAAAGGAAATAACGATATATACAGAAGAAAAAGAAAACAAGAAAGAGAAAGAGGGAAGCAAGAAAAACAACACAAAAAGAGTAGCAGTAAGAAAGTGAGGAGTGAGTGTCACTTGGCCTTCTTCTGAGATACGGACTTGTGGAAACCATAAAACGCCCGTAGCAATATACTTATTCTGGGTCATATTGTCAATTATTGATGGAAGTGAAGCACAGTTGTCTTTAAATACACTACTGGCCATTAAAATTGCTCCCCAGGAAGAAATGTAACTAACAAAATGATATTTGTAGAACGACATTTGAAAATTATCCCGCATGTAATTTTTCCGTTTATCATTACTCTTCACAATTCATCCTTTCATACTTCATCCCTAAGGTTAAAATAATTGTTATTTCTCTTTAAAATAATTTTCGATTGTTCGTTCAAAAGAAATACATGCGGGATAATTTTCAAATGTCGTTCTACAATCATAAGCCGCATTATATTGTAATATAAAATGATATTTGATAGACAAATGCTTTGTCCTGGGAATATTAAACGATTATATTTGAAAGAACATTAGATGTAAGGATAATGAGAAATCAGTACCCAGAAGAACCACCTCTAGTAGCAATAACACGCCTGGGTATTGAGTCACAAAGTTTGGTTGGCATGTACAGCTTCCCAAACACCAACACGATGTGTCAGTTCATCGACAGTAGTGATTGGCGTGTGGTGACCTGCCAGTCGCCCAGCAACCATTGACCAGACTTTTATATTGGTGACAGATCAGGAGAACGTGCTGGCCTGGGCAGCAGCCGAACATTTTCTGTAGGTAGAAAGGCCTGTACAGTATCGACAATATATGATCGCGCATTATCCTGCTTAAAGTTGTGGAATAGTTGCGTGAGTGTTGGTTTGGCTTGTGGAAAGGCCGCTGATAAAATTATAATTATTTTTTAAAAGATAAATTTATTTATTTGAAGCCCCAAATATATAGAGAGGAAAGAAGTAACGGCCGCTGGAAGCAAGCCTTGTTGTTCGAACGACGCGCGTGCTCAGAGTCCCGGATGCCGCCCGCGCATGCTTAGTGAGGTGTTCTCCCAGCTCGCGCTTGCCGAGGCGTAGTGAGGCCGCCACACTACTGCCCGTAGGTGTAGTGAAGCTTTTTCCCAGCTCGCGCTCGCTAAAGCAAAGTGTGGTCGCCACAAAGTAACGTTTCACAGGCCTCGAATAAAGAGTACTTCCAATGACACATCAGTAATGTAATGGAGACTGTTCAATGTGACAGGAATGCAAACAAGAGGTTATTGAGACGTGCATCCAATGGCATGTGATGGGCCAGTATGACGATGGCGATGTGCCTTCTCCACGATGGTATATGTACTCTCGTATTAAGTATAAAGAACAGAAAATATATTATAAATAGATTATGCATCATTTAAAATCACCGTTTGTATTTTGGTATACACTGTGTGACTTCATAACTCTCTAAACTTTGAGGTGAGAAATAAATAAATTATTCTGGAGACTACTTGAAGTAGAGTTATCTCTTCTCATTATTCACTAATTTAACCTTGTAGGATGACTGAAACACGCTCTGGAAAGATACAAGACATGTCTGAGGAAAGAATCAAGGTTGAAGAGTCTGCCAAACGGCAACCTGGTGCAACACTAATATTAACAAATTCTGTGTATAGATGATTTAAAATATCGAAATTTTTATGATCACTTAGGTGATGATGTTTCAACAATGGAATACATATTTTAACCCAAGGAATTTTGGGATACTTTTTTTAATGTTGAAAGTTCTGAACTTTGAGAATAATTTATTTGAACTTTTAATGATTTAAAGTTTTAAACATTTTAGCTGTGCTGAATCACTTTTTTTCCCTCAGGACACCCGAACTAATACTCCGAAATTCGTTCATGCAATGTTTCCAGATCAACCCGACTTTACATCGTGGGAGGTCGCTAGAGCCATACAGCGCTGTGATAGAAGGAAAGCTCCAGGACCTTATGGCCTCGGTTCCCTTTGAATAGATCTAGGAGGCTCTGATCTACATTCCCTGCTAGCTGGTATATTCACCAAATGTCTCAGAATGGGGCACTTCCTTCGCCCATGGAAGGAAGGCCGCCTCATACTCCTGCCAAAGGCGTCCAACTCTGTCAGCAGTCAGTTAGCGAGGTATAGACCAATCACTTTTCTGAACACCCTGGCCAAAGTATTTGAACGTTGTATCCTAGCCAGACTGCAATGGCTCGCCGATCGCCATGGATGGCTCTCGGACAAACAATTTGGATTTAATACATAGAAATAACGCGCCATCTATATAATACAAATGAAAACGCCAACACGCGAATGTTTCTTTTCACAAATGAATCAAAATTCTACTGCCCTTACTGTGGTGAAAAAAATATATTGGGAGGGCTTGGCTCATCAGTGGTGAGCCCTTCCAGCGATTTCGCCAATTTAATCCACCAGACCGCTTCTTTAGAGCTATAATACTGTATTGAATTATTCTGCTTTTATATGCAACACTGAAGGGTTAAATCGTAGAAATGGTATTTGAGCAAACTATGGACATAAGCTTTTAGGACAGTAGAATTACATTTAAATATTTGCATCGAGCAATGCTCTTCCACAAACAATAAGTACAAGACCAGTTAGGCATAATTTGGATTCGTTCATGGCAGGTCAACAGAAAGAGCCCTCGCCAAAATTACTCAGTTTATCGATGAAAGGCATTCCCACTGGAGAAAAACGTTGGCCATTAGTTTAGACATTAGCAAAGCATTTTACACTGTTTGAAGACCGGCCATCACACAAGGTCTCGAACGTCTAGCTTGACTCCATTCGCTGATCGGCCTTGTGCAAAGTTTTTTGGAAGACAGGAAGATGTCTTTCTACGCGTGGACAGAAAACGGCCTTCACATTCTCTCAGCTTGGCAACCCCCCCACTTCCCCCCAAGGTTCTGTACTAAGCCCATTTCTGTGGAATGTCATCGCCCGGTTCCTCTTCACCATACCTCCCATTAGAGAAAGTTTACTAGTTGCCTATGCAGATGACTTCACCATGTTGACTCAAGTTTGGGGCCGTCTGCCGACCAAAGCCATTAAAAAAATTCTGAATAAAATCGCTTCATGAAGTAACTGAGAACAGACTCGATCTGAACCCCAGAAAGACGCAAGCCTGTATCTTTCAGTGGCGTAGAGTCCGCCCCAACCCTGACTCTGGACTCAAAATTCTTGGCCAACCCACCCACCAACAATCTTGGGGGTGGAATTCGGCCAGACACGAGGTTTCGTCTCTCACCTATCCAAACTCATTCGCAGGTGTCGAGCAATTGTTCCAAGATTGATGACTAACTCAATCCATAGGAAATTCGGTATTTCCTCAGCTCCGAAGCATCCACTACACGTTTGTAAAGCATATATTGAGAGGGAGCCCTTGTACGCCAACCATACCAGCCATACCCCTGACAGGCAGCCCCCCTCTTGACATCATCATCTAGGCTTGGCTAGCTTTCCTAAAATAAATCAAGGAGGGGAACTACGAATCGAAGCCAGGACCTGCTGCGCTGCCATACCCCCCATCCAGACGACCCCTTTCCTTCAGTTTGAACCTAGAAGAGGTAACAACGCCACTAAATTATCACAGATGGATTAAAAAGTGATTCAGGCGCGGGAGCTGCAATCATCTTCCCTTCCCAATAACATAAGCCAGTTCTTCTACGACTTCATCCAGACTTCACTGTCTTTCAAGCTGAACTCATAGAAATTCTCTGGGCAGCTCAATTCAGTGAGATAAGTCCAACCAAAGCAGGAGTGACCATTGCCTCTGACTATAGATCTTCTTTAGCAGCTATCTGCTCCTCAGGACTAATACGAACATCGCTAGTGGCGAAAATAATAAAAGTCCTTAACAGAACTCCTCACATCAGGCTGTGTTAGATAAGCGGACATATTGGAATCAATTGCAATGTACTAGCAGAAAGTGCAGCAAAAATTGCCACTACTTCTGTCCTACCACACTCATACTCTACCTTTCCTCGAATTCATGCTCGAAACCTAACGCGTAAGACTGCTCTATCATCCTGGACTGTATTATATTCCCAAGACCATTCGACCAGATCCTTCAGGAGAATTACTTCCACTCCAAGCCATCTCCTTAAATTTCTACTTAAAATACGTCATGGAATGGCCACCACCACCATCCTCACTGGAAGACATTGCACTTGTGCATTCCGAAACAGACCCTACCTGCCCTCATTGTTCAGAAGATCCACAGAGAGTTGATCATCTCCTTTTAAACTGTCCAGCTTTCCTTAGACATAGGATGCAAACAGCTATCCTGCTTGAACTGACTCACCTCAAACCTACATCTATGGCCAGCCTCCCAGACTCAACCTCAGCATGGAACTTCCTGGTCATCTGGTTCAACTCAGCAATCAAAACAGAACGCGATTAAAAGTGCTTAGCACTAGTCCATACTAGTGAGCTGGACTCCCCGGGTAGTTGGCTTTCTGCGCGCTCCAAGAACCTGGGTTAAAAATAACTCCTTTTTAAAAAAATATTTATTTGAACGTTGAAATGATATGAACTTTGAGAATAATATATTTTAACATTCACACGCAATGATTTTAAATTTGGAATATTTATTTCGTGAATAGTTTATTTGACGTGTTGAATGTTTATAACTCTCACTTCAGAATAGTTGATTTCAGTAAATTACTGGAACATTGGAGGCTCCCCGAACTTATTTCAGGGAATTATTTACTGGGACAATGGAGGCTACCCGAACTTACTTCAGGGAATTATTTACTGGGACATTGGAGGATCCCCGACCTAACTTCAGGGAATTATTTACTGGGACATTGGAGGCTCCCCGAACTTACTTCAGGGAATTATTTACTGAGACATTGGAGGCTCCCCGAACTTACTTCAGGGAATTATTAACTGGGACATTGGTGGCTCCCCGAACTTACTTCAGGGAATTATTTACTTGGACATTGGAGGCTCCCCGAACTAACTTCAGGGAATTATTTACTGGGACATTGGAGGCTCCCCGAACTTACTTCAGGGAATTATTTACTGGGGACATTGGAGGCTCCCCGAACTTACTTCAGGGAATTATTTACTGGGACATTGGAGGCTCCCCGAACTTACTTCAGGGAATTATTTACTGGGACATTGGAGGCTCCCCGAACTTACTTCAGGGAATTATTTACTGGGACATTGGAGGCTCCCCGAACTTACTTCAGGGAATTATTTACTGGGACATTGAAGGCTCCCCGAACTTACTTCAGGGAATTATTTACTGGGACATTGGTGGCTCCCCGAACTTACTTCAGGGAATTATTTACTTGGACATTGGAGGCTCCCCGAACTAACTTCAGGGAATTATATACTGGGACATTGGAGGCTCCCCCGAACTTACTTCAGGGAATTATTTACTGGGACATTGGAGGCTCCCCGAACTTACTTCAGGGAATTATTTACTGGGACATTGGAGGCTCCCCGAACTTACTTCAGGGAATTATTTACTGGGACATTGGAGGCTCCCCGAACTTACTTCAGGGAATTATTTACTGGGACATTGGAGGCTCCCCGAACTTACTTCAGGGAATTATTTACTGGGACATTGGAGGCTCCCCGAACTTACTTCAGGGAATTATTTACTGGGACATTGGAGGCTCCCCGAACTTACTTCAGGGAATTATTTACTGGGACATTGGAGGCTCCCCGAACTTACTTCAGGGAATTATTTACTGGGACATTGGAGGCTCCCCGAACTTACTTCAGGGAATTAATTACTGGGACATTGGAGGCTCCCCGAACTTACTTCAGGGAATTATTTACTGGGACATTGGAGGCTCCCCGAACTTACTTCAGGAATTATTTACTGGACATTGGAGGCTCCCCGAACTTACTTCAGGGAATTATTTACTGGGACATTGGAGGCTCCCCGAACTTACTTCAGGGAATTATTTACTGGGACATTGGAGGCTCCCCGAACTTACTTCAGGGAATTATTTACTGGGACATTGGAGGCTCCCCGAACTTACTTCAGGGAATTATTACTGGTGACTTGGAGGCTCCCCGAACTTACTTCAGGGAATTATTTACTGGGACATTGGAGGCTCCCCGAACTTACTTCAGGGAATTATTTACTGGACATTGGAGGCTCCCCGAACTTACTTCAGGGAATTATTTACTGGGACATTGGAGGCTCCCCGAACTTACTTCAGGGAATTATTTACTGGGACATTGGAGGCTCCCCGGAACTTACTTCAGGGAATTATTATACTGGACATTGGAGGCTCCCCGAACTTACTTCAGGGAATTATTTACTGGACATTGGAGGCTCCCCGAACTTACTTCAGGGAATTATTTACTGGGACATTGGAGGCTCCCGAACTTACTTCAGGGAATTATTTACTGGGACATTGGAAGGCTCCCCGAACTTACTTCAGGGAATTATTTACTGAGACATTGGAGGCTCCCCGAACTTACTTCAGGGAATAAATTACTGAGACTTTGGAGGCTCCCCGAACTTAATTCAGGGAATTATTTACTGGGACATTGGAGGCTCCCCGAACTTACTTCAGGGAATTATTTACTGAGACATTGGAGGCTCCCCGAACTTACTTCAGGGAATTATTACTGGGACATTGGCTCCCCGAACTTACTTCAGGGAATTATTTACTTGGACATTGGAGGCTCCCCGAACTAACTTCAGGGAATTATTTACTGGGACATTGGAGGCTCCCCGAACTTACTTCAGGGAATTATTTACTGGGACATTGGAGGCTCCCCGAACTTACTTCAGGGAATTATTTACTGGGACATTGGAGGCTCCCCGAACTTACTTCAGGGAATATTAATGGACATTGGAGGCTCCCCGAACTTACTTCAGGGAATTATTTACTGGGACATTGGGGCTCCCCGAACTTACTTCAGGGAATTATTACTGGGACATTGGAGGCTCCCCCGAACTAACTTCAGGGAATTATTTACTGGGACATTGGAGGCTCCCCGAACTTACTTCAGGGAATTATTTACTGGGACATTGGAGGGCTCCCCGAACTTACTTCAGGGAATTATTTCTGGACATTGGAGGCTCCCCGAACTTACTTCAGGGAATTAATTACTGGAGACATTGGAGGCTCCCCCGAACTTACTTCAGGAATTATTTTACTGGACATTGGAGGCTCCCCGAACTTACTTCAGGGAATTATTTACTGGACATTGGAGGCTCCCCGAACTTACTTCAGGGAATTATTACTGGGACATTGGAGGCTCCCCGAACTTACTTCAGGGAATTATTTACTGGGACATTGGAGGCTCCCCGAACTTACTTCAGGGAATTATTTACTGAGACATTGGAGGCTCCCCGAACTAACTTCAGGGAATTAATTACTGGACATTGGTGGCTCCCCGAACTTACTCAGGGAATTATTTACTGTGACATTGGAGGCTCCCCGAACTTACTTCAGGGAATTATTTACTGGACATTGGAGGCTCCCCGAACTTACTTCAGGGAATTATTTACTGGGACATTGGAGGCTCCCCGAACTTACTTCAGGGAATTATTTACTGGGACATTGGAGGCTCCCCGAACTTACTTCAGGGAATTATTTACTGGACATTGGAGGCTCCCCGAACTTACTTCAGGGAATTATTTACTGAGACTTTGGAGGCTCCCCGAACTTACTTCAGGGAATTATTTACTGGGACATTGGAGGCTCCCCGAACTTACTTCAGGGAATTATTTACTGGGACATTGGTGGCTCCCCGAACTTACTTCAGGGAATTATTTACTGGGACATTGGAGGCTCCCCGAACTTACTTCAGGGAATTATTTACTGGACATTGGAGGCTCCCCCGAACTTACTTCAGGGAATAATTACTGAGACATTGGAGGCTCCCCGAACTTACTTCAGGGAATTAATTTACTGGGACATTGGAGGCTCCCCGAACTTACTTCAGAGGAATTATTTACTGGACATTGGAGGGCTCCCCGAACTTACTTCAGGGGAATTATTTACTGGGACATTGGAGGGCTCCCCGAACTTACTTCAGGGAATTATTTACTGGGACATTGGAGGCTCCCCGAACTTACTTCAGGGAATTATTTTACTGTGACATTGGTGGCTCCCCGAACTTACTTCAGGAATTATTAACTGGACATTGGTGGCTCCCCGAACTTAATTCAGGGAATATATTACTGGATCATTGTGAGGCTCCCCGAACTTACTTCAGGGAATTATTTACTGGACATTGAGGCTCCCCGAACTTACTTCAGGGAATTATTTACTGGGACATGGAGGCTCCCCGAACTTAACTTCAGGGAAGATTATTTACTGGGACATTTGAGGCTCCCCGAACTTACTTCAGGGAATTATTTACTGGGACCTTGGAGGCTCCCCGAACTTACTTCAGGGAATTATTTACTGGACATTGGAGGCTCCCGAACTTACTTCAGGGAATTATTTACTGGGGACATTGGAGGCTCCCCGAACTTACTTCAGGGAATTATTTACTGGACATTGGAGGCTCCCGAACTTACTTCAGGGAATTATTTTACTGGGAGCTTTGGAGGCTCCCCGAAACTTACTTCAGGGAATTATTTACTGGGACATTGGTGGCTCCCCGAACTTACTTCAGGGAATTATTTACTGGGACATTGGAGGCTCCCCGAACTTACTTCAGGGAATTAATTTACTGGGACATTGGAGGCTCCCCGATCTTACTTCAGGGAATTATTTACTGGGACAATTGGAGGCTCCCGAACTTACTTTCAGGGATTATTTACTGGGACAATTGGAGGCTCCCCGAACTTACTTCAGGGAATTATTTACTGGGACATTGGAGGCTCCCCGAACTTACTTCAGGGAATTATTTACTGGGACATTGGAGGCTCCCCGAACATACTTCAGGGAAATTATTTTCTGGACAATGGAGGCTCCCCGAACTTACTTCAGGGAATTATTTACTGGGACATTGGAGGCTCCCACGAACTTACTTCAGGGAATTATTTACTGGGACATTGGAGGCTCCCCGAACTTACTTCAGGGAATTATTTACTGGACATTGGAGGCTCCCCGAACTTACTTCAGGGAATTATTTACTGGACATTGGAGGCTCCCCGAACTTACTTCAGGAATATTTACTGGACATTGGAGGCTCCCCGAACTTACTTCAGGGAATTATTTACTGGGACATTGGAGGCTCCCCGAACTTAAATTATTTACTGGGACATTGGAGGCTCCCCGAACTTACTTCAGGGAATTATTTACTGGGACATTGGAGGCTCCCCGAACTTACTTCAGGAATTATTTACTGGGACATTGGAGGCTCCCCGAACTTACTTCAGGGAATTATTTACTGGACATTGGAGGCTCCCCGAACTTACTTAGGGAATTATTTACTGGGACATTGGAGGCTCCCCGAACTTACTTCAGGGAATTATTTACTGAGCATTGGAGGCTCCCCGAACTTACTTCAGGGAATTATTTACTGGGACATTGGAGGCTCCCCCGAACTTACTTCAGGGAATTATTACTGGGACATGGAGGCTCCCGAACTTACTTCAGGGAATTATTTACTGGGGACATTGGAGGCTCCCCGAACTTACTTCAGGGAATTATTTACTGAGACATTGGAGGCTCCCCGAACTTACTTCAGGGAATTATTAACTGGGACACTTGGAGGCTCCCCGAACTTACTTCAGGGAATTATTTACTTGGACATTGGAGGCTCCCCGAACTAACTTCAGGGAATTATTTACTGGGACATTGGAGGCTCCCCGAACTAACTTCAGGGAATTATTTACTGGGACATTGGAGGCTCCCCGAACTTAACTCAGGGAATTATTTACTGGGACATATGAGGCTCCCCGAACTTACTTCAGGGAATTATTTACTGGGACATTGGAGGCTCCCCGAACTTACTTCAGGGAATTATTTACTGGGACATGGAGGCTCCCCGAACTTACTTCAGGGATTTATTTACTGGGACATTGGAGGCTCCCCGAACTTATTCAGGGAATTATTTACTGGGACATTGGAGGCTCCCCGAAATTACTTCAGGGAATTATATACTGGGACATTGGAGGCTCCCGAACTTACTTCAGGGAATTATTACTGTGACATTGGAGGCTCCCCGAACTTACTTCAGGGAATTAATTACTGGACATTGGAGGCTCCCCGAACTTACTTCAGGGAATTATTTACTGGGACATTGGAGGCTCCCCGAACTTACTTCAGGAATTATTTACTGGGACATTGGAGGCTCCCCGAACTTACTTCAGGGAATTATTTACTGGGACATTGGAGGGCTCCCCGAACTTAATTCAGGGAATTATTTACTGGGACATTGGAGGCTCCCCGAACTTACTTCAGGGAATTATTTACTGGGACATTGGAGGCTCCCCGAACTTACTTCAGGGAATTATTACTGAGACATTGGAGGCTCCCCGAACTTACTTCAGGGAATAATTTACTGAGACATTGGAGGCTCCCCGAACTTACTTCAGGGAATTATTTACTGGGACATTGGAGGCTCCCCGAACTTTCTTCAGGGAATTATTTACTGGGACATTGGAGGCTCCCCGAACTTACTTCAGGGAATTATTTACTGGACATTGGAGGCTCCCCGAACTTACTTCAGGGAAATTATTTACTGGGACATTGGAGGCTCCCCCGAACTTACTTCAGGGAATTATTTACTGGACATTGGAGGCTCCCCTGAACTTACTTTAGGGAATTATTTACTGGGACATTGGAGGCTCCCCGAACTTACTTCAGGGAATTATTTACTGAGACATTGGAGGCTCCCCGAACTTACTTCAGGGAATTATTTACTGGGACATTGGAGGCTCCCCGAACTTACTTCAGGGAATTATTTACTGGGACATTGGAGGCTCCCCGAACTTACTTCAGGGAATTATTTACTGGGACATTGGAGGCTCCCCGAACTTACTTCAGGGAATTATTTACTGAGACATTGGAGGCTCCCCGAACTTACTTCAGGGAATTATTAACTGGGACATTGGTGGCTCCCCGAACTTACTTCAGGGAATTATTTACTTGGACATTGGAGGCTCCCCGAACTAACTTCAGGGAATTATTTACTGGGACATTGGAGGCTCCCCGAACTTACTTCAGGGAATTATTTACTGGGACATTGGAGGCTCCCCGAACTTACTTCAGGGAATTATTTACTGGGACATTGGAGGCTCCCCGAACTTACTTCAGGGAATTATTTACTGGGACATTGGAGGCTCCCCGAACTTACTTCAGGGAATTATTTACTGGGACATTGGAGGCTCCCCGAACTTACTTTAGGGAATTATTTACTGGGACATTGGAGGCTCCCCGAACTTACTTCAGGGAATTATTTACTGGGACATTGGAGGCTCCCCGAACTTACTTCAGGGAATTATTTACTGGGACATTGGAGGCTCCCCGAACTTACTTCAGGGAATTATTTACTGGGACATTGGAGGCTCCCCGAACTTACTTCAGGGAATTATTTACTGGGACATTGAAGGCTCCCCGAACTCAATTCAGGGAATTATTTACTGGGACATTGGAGGCTCCCCGAACTTACTTCAGGGAATTATTTACTGGGACATTGGAGGCTCCCCGAACTTACTTCAGGGAATTATTTACTGAGACATTTGGAGGCTCCCCGAACTTACTTCAGGGAATAAATTACTGAGACTTTGGAGGCTCCCCGAACTTACTTCAGGGAATTATTTACTGAGACATTGGAGGCTCCCCGAACTTACTTCAGGGAATTATTAACTGGGACATTGGTGGCTCTCCCGAACTTACTTCAGGGAATTATTTACTTGGACATTGGAGGCTCCCCGAACTAACTTCAGGGAATTATTTACTGGGACATTGGAGGCTCCCCGAACTTACTTCAGGGAATTATTTACTGGGACATTGGAGGCTCCCCGAACTTACTTCAGGGAATTATTTACTGGGACATTGGAGGCTCCCCGAACTTACTTCAGGGAATTATTAACTGGGACATTGGTGGCTCCCCGAACTTACTTCAGGGAATTATTTACTTGGACATTGGAGGCTCCCCGAACTAACTTCAGGGAATTATTTACTGGGACATTGGAGGCTCCCCGAACTTACTTCAGGGAATTATTTACTGGGACATTGGAGGCTCCCCGAACTTACTTCAGGGAATTATTTACTGGGACATTGGAGGCTCCCGAACTTACTTCAGGGAATTATTTACTGGGACATTGGAGGCTCCCCGAACTTACTTCAGGGAATTATTTACTGGGACATTGGAGGCTCCCCGAACTTACTTCAGGGAATTATTTACTGGGACATTGAAGGCTCCCCGAACTTAATTCAGGGAATTATTTACTGGGACATTGGAGGCTCCCCGAACTTAATTCAGGGAATTATTTACTGGGACATTGGAGGCTCCCCGAACTTACTTCAGGGAATTATTTACTGGGACATTGGAGGCTCCCCGAACTTACTTCAGGGAATTATTTACTGGGACATTGGAGGCTCCCCGAACTTACTTCAGGGAATTATTTACTGGGACATTGGAGGCTCCCCGAACTTACTTCAGGGAATTATTTACTGGGACATTGGAGGCTCCCCGAACTTACTTCAGGGAATTATTTACTGGGACATTGGAGGCTCCCCGAACTTACTTCAGGGAATTATTTACTGGGACATTGGAGGCTCCCCGAACTTAATTCAGGGAATTATTTACTGGGACATTGGAGGCTCCCCGAACTTACTTCAGGGAATTATTTACTGGGACATTGGAGGCTCCCCGAACTTACTTCAGGGAATTATTTACTGAGACATTGGAGGCTCCCCGAACTTACTTCAGGGAATAAATTACTGAGACTTTGGAGGCTCCCCGAACTTACTTCAGGGAATTATTTACTGGGACATTGGAGGCTCCCCGAACTTTCTTCAGAGAATTATTTACTGGGACATTGGAGGCTCCCCGAACTTACTTCAGGGAATTATTTACTGGGACATTGGAGGCTCCCCGAACTTACTTCAGGGAATTATTTACTGGGACATTGGAGGCTCCCCGAACTTACTTCAGGGAATTATTTACTGGGACATTGGAGGCTCCCCGAACTTACTTTAGGGAATTATTTACTGGGACATTGGAGGCTCCCCGAACTTACTTCAGGGAATTATTTACTGAGACATTGGAGGCTCCCCGAACTTACTTCAGGGAATTATTTACTGGGACATTGGAGGCTCCCCGAACTTACTTCAGGGAATTATTTACTGGGACATTGGAGGCTCCCCGAACTTACTTCAGGGAATTATTTACTGGGACATTGGAGGCTCCCCGAACTTACTTCAGGGAATTATTTACTGAGACATTGGAGGCTCCCCGAACTTACTTCAGGGAATTATTAACTGGGACATTGGTGGCTCCCCGAACTTACTTCAGGGAATTATTTACTTGGACATTGGAGGCTCCCCGAACTAACTTCAGGGAATTATTTACTGGACCATTGGAGGCTCCCCGAACTTACTTCAGGGAATTATTTACTGGGACATTGGAGGCTCCCCGAACTTACTTCAGGGAATTATTTACTGGGACATTGGAGGCTCCCCGAACTTACTTCAGGGAATTATTTACTGGGACATTGGAGGCTCCCCGAACTTACTTCAGGGAATTATTTACTGGGACATTGGAGGCTCCCCGAACTTACTTTAGGGAATTATTTACTGGGATATTGGAGGCTCCCCGAACTTACTCAGGGAATTATTTACTGGGACATTGGAGGCTCCCCGAACTTACTTCAGGGAATTATTTACTGGGACATTGGAGGCTCCCCGAACTTACTTCAGGGAATTATTTACTGGACATTGGAGGCTCCCCGAACTTACTTCAGGGAATTATTTACTGGGACATTGAAGGCTCCCCGAACTTAATTCAGGGAATTATTTACTGGGACATTGGAGGCTCCCCGAACTTACTTCAGGGAATTATTTACTGGGACATTGGAGGCTCCCCGAACTTACTTCAGGGAATTATTTACTGAGACATTGGAGGCTCCCCGAACTTACTTCAGGGAATAAATTACTGAGACTTTGGAGGCTCCCCGAACTTACTTCAGGGAATTATTTACTGAGACATTGGAGGCTCCCCGAACTTACTTCAGGGAATTATTAACTGGGACATTGGTGGCTCCCCGAACTTACTTCAGGGAATTATTTACTTGGACATTGGAGGCTCCCCGAACTAACTTCAGGGAATTATTTACTGGGACATTGGAGGCTCCCCGAACTTACTTCAGGGAATTATTTACTGGGACATTGGAGGCTCCCCGAACTTACTTCAGGGAATTATTTACTGGGACATTGGAGGCTCCCCGAACTTACTTCAGGGAATTATTTACTGGGACATTGGAGGCTCCCCGAACTTACTTCAGGGAATTATTTACTGGGACATTGGAGGCTCCCCGAACTTACTTCAGGGAATTATTTACTTGGACATTGAAGGCTCCCCGAACTTAATTCAGGGAATTATTTACTGGGACATTGGAGGCTCCCCGAACTTACTTCAGGGAATTATTTACTGGGACATTGGAGGCTCCCCGAACTTACTTCAGGGAATTATTTACTGAGACATTGGAGGCTCCCCGAACTTACTTCAGGGAATTATTTACTGGGACATTGGAGGCTCCCCGAACTTTCTTCAGAGAATTATTTACTGGGACATTGGAGGCTCCCCGAACTTACTTCAGGGAATTATTTACTGGGACATTGGAAGCGCACCGAACTTACTTCAGGGAATTATTTACTGGGACATTGGAGGCTCCCCGAACTTACTTCAGGGAATTATTTACTGGGACATTGGAGGCTCCCCGAACTTACTTTAGGGAATTATTTACTGGGACATTGGAGGCTCCCCGAACTTACTTCAGGGAATTATTTACTGAGACATTGGAGGCTCCCCGAACTTACTTCAGGGAATTATTTACTGGGACATTGGAGGCTCCCCGAACTTACTTCAGGGAATTATTTACTGGGACATTGGAGGCACCCCGAACTTACTTCAGGGAATTATTTACTGGGACATTGGAGGCTCCCCGAACTTACTTCAGGGAATTATTTACTGAGACATTGGAGGCTCCCCGAACTTACTTCAGGGAATAAATTACTGAGACTTTGGAGGCTCCCCGAACTTACTTCAGGGAATTATTTACTGAGACATTGGAGGCTCCCCGAACTTACTTCAGGGAATTATTAACTGGGACATTGGTGGCTCCCCGAACTTACTTCAGGGAATTATTTACTTGGACATTGGAGGCTCCCCGAACTAACTTCAGGGAATTATTTACTGGGACATTGGAGGCTCCCCGAACTTACTTCAGGGAATTATTTACTGGGACATTGGGGGCTCCCCGAACTTACTTCAGGGAATTATTTACTGGGACATTGGAGGCTCCCCGAACTTACTTAAGGGAATTATTTACTGGGACATTGGAGGCTCCCCGAACTTACTTCAGGGAATTATTTACTGGGACATTGGAGGCTCCCCGAACTTACTTCAGGGAATTATTTACTGGGACATTGAAGGCTCCCCGAACTTAATTCAGGGAATTATTTACTGGGACATTGGAGGCTCCCCGAACTTACTTCAGGGAATTATTTACTGGGACATTGGAGGCTCCCCGAACTTACTTCAGGGAATTATTTACTGAGACATTGGAGGCTCCCCGAACTTACTTCAGGGAATAAATTACTGAGACTTTGGAGGCTCCCCGAATTATCAGAACGTTTTGCTACTCTCAGGACTATCTAGGCTAACCTACCGCCGACTGATCTATCTATCGTCATGTTCCAGCGAGGGATGAAAGAGTTGTTTACAATACTGATAAATACCGGGGAGCAGCCATGTTGGGTTCATCCACTGCTCTCTCTATATAGAGAGATTTCAATTTACAAGTGCTGCCAAATTTTATCAGAATTTCTTGGTATGTGGTAATAGCAAGGCAACTATATTTATTTCAATAGGGCTATTCCATCGTACCAGGACTGCGAGTCCAATGTCACTTTACAACCTGAACCTGTGAGTACTTCCACATGGCTTGAGGCACAAACCCTAACATTGTTCTAATAGGGTTTGTTCATATAATTATCACAATCTTTTGTAAAACGACACTTGAAGTTACACCGCATGAGTTTCTTTTAAACGAAAAATCAAAATTTTATCTCAAGGTGAAATATCGACTATTTCTATCCTTTTTGCATGGAAAATGCCCCCATACATTCTAGGAAGAATCCATCAACGGGGGCCTCTCTTGAGGGGTCCCTCTCGCGCCGACATGGAAACTTTTGCCTGGAGCTGCATTTCTCAAAATCCTTCTGTACCTTGTATAGTATCTGACATCCCATTCTTCCAATCATAGTTTTATATGCTCAAGCTCTACATAGTTTATCTAAATCAAACGCTTTCCCGACAGTGGTAGGGGGGTTGTTGTCAAAATGTTACACTTGCAGTTTTAATAAAGAAATTTTTCTTTAGGCACAACATACATTCCAAGGATGGTGTTGACATTGTTGACGCAAGGTTATGCTCGCAAATTTTAATAAGGAAATTGTATTAAGTCACTCCCTACATGCTCCGTTCTCGTAGGTCTAAAATAGGGAACGCGACAGTGGTAGGGGGGTTGTTGTCAAAATGTTACACTTGCAGTTTTAATAAAGAAATTTTTCTTTAGGCACAACATACATTCCAAGGATGGTGTTGACATTGTTGTCGCAAGGTTATGCTCGCAAATTTTAATAAGGAAATTGTATTAAGTCACCCCATACATGCTCCGTTCTCGTAGGTCTAAAATAGGGAACGCGACAGTGGCGCCCAACGTGGGGCACGAATTTAGTATATATTTTCATCTTGAATACTTTAGAAATATATACCTAATGAAAAGCCATACTATTTAATTATTTAATTAATAAAATTGGTGAAGTAGTTCACACCCTGAGTTAAGAGTCTATATCTAAAGTGACTTACAAAATTTTCCAGTTGTCTTACTTAAGGAATGTCATGTTGTCGCCTTGTGATTTTCCGTTAATTTTAAGAGCTATTCATAGCGTCCTTTCAGTTTTCTAACCGCACCTACTGATACGATTTAAATCGTGAATTTTAACTTATGCTTTCCGTTTCACTGGTATTATATCGGGCAATGAAAGTTTAAGTTGAGGCGATGTCTACCACAACACTCGTCGCTGTCATTTACGATTCACATTGTTTGTGACAAAGCCTTAATAATATCACTGATTTCTGATATCAAAGTAAAACGTTTATGGTGATGAGTATCTTTTGTTCAGGTCTCATCAAGCTTTCGGGCTTGTCCGCCCTTCTACAGGAGAAACATATACAATATATCAAGAAAATATAATGCCGCCTGCTGCTAAAACTATTATGATTCTATATACATATATGTATATGTGATATCTTGGGACCTCTGGGACCAGTGTTACCTGATGCTAGACGACCCTCGATGTCAACTCTACCGTGCAGTCGTGGTGGAAGGCGACACAGCTGGGCCAAAGGTGAAATAAACAAACAGAGATTCCACTAAAAGCGTCTGACGTCAAGAAGGAATGGGATGAGGAGAGAGGGAGATCTTAAGAGCAAGTGTTACCGTTGGAATCCAAGCGAAGACTGACAATTCTAGGTCCTCGATTTAACACCACGACCTTGCTGCTTTCTAATTGGCTGACCTATTTAGGTGATTCTTTCCTAATTGGTGGGACTTTTTCACGTGGTAGTGGGCTATTGGTTGACCTACTTAGGTATTGTCTTCTGATTGGGCCTGGCTTATCTCTTTGACGGAAGAATACGTCCGGTCTTGTTCCGGAAATTGGGCGTCTCTCAAACTTTTATAACTTCTGGTCACAAGATACGTCCTGTCTTGTCCGGAAATATTGGTTTAAACTTAGCTCGCAGGGTGTCCGGGGTCAGAAGGTTAACTGTGGCGTTATTAATAATTATGTTCTCTTCTAGACCTACCTCTTAGGTTTGACTTCTACGATCCTCTAAGCCTGATTTGTTTTAACCTTAACTTTCTCCTGTCTCTCTCCATTCCTTCTATCTGTGCAGTTGCAATACTTTATTAGATTCTTACGCGGTACAGATTGATGTTAGTTGAGGTTTTCTATGTGCAGTACATAAGAAGTTATATACAGTCATGGGGGTGGAACATGTGGTAGTAGATATCTAGACTATTTACAACAATTCCATGGTCTTAAATCATCACAGATGGCCCCGGATGTGAGAGGGTTCATATGGAGGGATTTAAGAGAGCGGAATAGGAAGACTGTTATTAAGGAAGTAATTTTTTTAAAAATTAATTAAAGTGAGTTGGTATATAACATGGGGTTGATTTCTGTATATCCATAAGAGATAATAAAGCATAAACAACTAATATTAAACATACAAGAAAAAATAAAAATATGAATAAAATATTTAATAGAGAGCATATAATGATGATAGGTAAAAATAAAAATGATTTGATGGGAAAATCATGATCTCTTCGTGATGGGCGTTAGAAAGGGTTGAGGGGTTAGTTACTACTTAGTTGAGGCAATGTCACTTTGACTCAAGTCCCAAACCATTTAATGTGCACGGCGCGGAAAACCTAGGCCATGTTTCACATGTAAATTTAAGGACCTAATAAAGTTACAGTACCACAATCGAAAAGTAAGATAAGGGGATTGTTATGGGTTTTAGTAATTAGTTGTTAAGACGTACGCAGGCAGGATAAATGAGGGCGAAGATCAGTGACCAGAAATCAAAGTTTTAATTAGAGTCGTCAGGGGCTTAGCGAGAAAAAGAGTAAAATAAAAAAAAAATGTGCCAGCGTGTGGCATGAGAGTGCCCTGGAATAAAAAAAAATACAATTTGCACGTATCCAAGCCAGAAGTTGGGAGAAGGTAAATCTGGGGGACGATGTGTCAAGATTGTTAATTACGAAATCAAAGGAGGTCAAGTCTAGCCTGCGAAGGAGTTAAAAGTTCCTGCGGAAAAGGAATGTTAGTAATTCTTAAGAAGTAACCTTTAAAGTGGTTGTTTAAGAGGTTATTGAAGATTGCCCTGTTTTTAGATCATGATTTTTAGTTTGATTATAAAAGAATATATCATTGAGATATGAAATTGCGAAATTAAGGCTTTGCATATAGCGTTAAAGGATTTGAAAAATCGAAAATAGAATTGCGAAGTTAAATGCAAAGTAATCTTTAAAAAAAAGTAAAAATAGTGATGATATGATACAAAGATTAACACACTACAGCAGTATATAAGGGGTAATAGAAAGTGAAAATATTAAATGAAAATTAAAAATGAGCAGTAATATACTCGATAGCATTGACATGGTAGCGGAAGATGAAACAATGTAAATAACATCTAATTTATAAAGTGAGAGAAAATATAAAATGATAAATGCAAATTAGTGATATAAACATGAAATATAAACTTGAGATTATTAGATATGATATGAAAGATAAAATATAAAGTTGATTATAAAATAGAGTCATAAAGCAAAAGTAAATAAGTTTTGATAAAGAAAAATAAAAAAAGACAATAATCTAAACTAATTGGTTGACGTAAAAAAAAACAATTATAAGAGCTATATAATGATTATATAAAGGATATTAAAATGAAAAATTTTAAAAAAATGTTCATCGAGAAGGAAGAGCAAGTAAGATTATATATAGAAATTATATATCGTGAAAGAATGGAAAGTTGTAGGCCAAATGTAATGTTCCTATTTTTTTAGGATGGGTGGAGAGAGCTTTAAATTGTCCTCGATTGATATCTTTGGTCTTGTTGGCCTAAGTTTTTCTAACTTATCGAATTTGTTTTATGTTTGACGTGACTCGTGGATCACATTGTTTCCAACTGTGAAACTCATCGAGTCCTAATGTTGTCGTTTTTTTTTTAAACTTATGTGGGTGTGTGTGATTTTTGTAGGTAAAGTGTTGTCTTTGGCACGCACTAATATTTAATTTAATAGGTGGCGAAAGTTCATTAGAGAACACGGGGGTGGCGACGGATGTAACAAGATGTCGGCTGTTTGTTTGCTCGGGGGGGGCGAGGGGGAGCGAAGCTATTTTTAATGCGATTCCGGATGTAGGTCAGGGAGGCCTTTTGCGAGGCTGCTTGCTTTCTTTCAACTTATTGGAAGTTAATTCGAACTACGTTCGGAGATATTATTTCTAAAATTGTAAACACAAAAGCGTTTTGATTTGTCACGTTTGGTGAAAAGCGTTATGGGATTGATATAGGGAGATACAGAGGTTGTAATTATCCTGTGTTCAAGCATTTGTTCGATTTGTGTTTGTATTTCGAAAATTCGGATATTGTATCTGTTGATATTAAATCGACTGGTTGTTGTGTTTCGATATTTTGCGGACTTAGTAAAAATGTTATTCATGGATATCGGGTTAGAATTGAATGAAATTGCGACTATCTACGTGGACAATGTGTGGTTAAATAAATGTGTCACAGGCGTGTTGAAGGCGTCTTTGGCCTGAAAATTGAAAGAGTTTAGTGGTGTAGCGCTGTGACACGAAGCGAAAAAATTGTAAATGAAAAGGTATCACGTGAAGTCTTTGTTTTGTACAAAATCTAACCTGTTACACTAAGAATAACAAATTTACTAAAGTCATGGTTGTTGGTTGTACGAACATATCGATAATTTTTATATTGTTGGTGGATATGACACGTTTAATGTGAAAAAAATAATTTTGTGTGTGTGTTTAGTAGGGCGACGTAATAAAGCTTGTGTGGCTCGAAATTAGATTTGGGTGTGAAGTCGCGCGCTAAAAGTTTGTTGCCAATTGGAAAAAGTTATGTGAGAGGGTGTTGTATATTTTGTTGAGAGCGATTTGTCGATATTTAACTATGCATGTAAAAGGAAGGAGTGTAGTTATGTGGGAATTTAACGATTGGAATAGTTTTGGAAGGCTGTGATTTAAGTTACTTCTGTCCAAAGATATGAAAGAAAAGGACATAGGAGCGTTGAAAATGGGATTAGTAACATTACAATAATATTAAATAAGAGTGTTGGAGTTCACCACGTGTGAGCAACCTGTTCGAGGAGGGAAAAATTTAGTAAATGGGACAGTTGTGTTAACCTGTCCATGGGACACGTGTTGCTTGCACGAAGTGAATTGGTACAAGGTAGTTGGTAGAAGTACATTATATTGATACAGGAGTAGCTGAGGACAGTTTATAATTAGTAGAAATCTTTTTATAGAATTAATGGATAATATACCAAAAGGCAAGGGGGTACTATAATATGGAATTTTAGGTTTTGCGTTATGTTAACTATTTTTAAGATCAAAAAGATATAATCTATGATGAAAATATTGTCAGCTATGGCGTTAATAGTTAAGTTAAATGGATGGACAGGTATTTTTCTTTTACAACCTGATTTCTATTATTTTAAAGTATTCTGCCTAATTATAGCGATAGATGCTACTGTATCAAGTAGTAGAGTAGGTTTACATTATTGGACTGTTCAGCTCGAACGAGAAATTGTTCAATAAAAATTATAAAAGTAGGAACCTACTGTTGTGTGGTCTTGTATGTCGGGACAGTCCTGGTCTTGTGTCGTGGTTGGCGGATTTTTGAGACAGTCAGAGTTCATTGTCTTCGCTGGGCTCGTGGTTTAGAGATGGTCGGGGGAGCAGGTAACATACGCTCGCGTGTTGGTAACTCGGAGGGGTGCTTGCAGGAGGTTTGGTGGCTTTCTCAGTCTTGTAGAGTATTGTAGTTGGGCCCGATCTGCTTGGGCGTCGTAGTTGGTGAAGAAGCTCTGCGCCTCGTACGAACCATCGTAGCGATTCCACCTCTCGCGATGTCCGGTCACGGCAGAAAGCTGATGTAGCGTCGTCGTCAACCTCCCTAGGACATCTGACACCAGTGGCGGGGGCGTGACGTCTTCCTGGCCGGGGGCGATTTCCTGCGTCTTACCGAGGGTGGTTACTTTCTTCGGAAAAGTGGGGCTTCCGCCACTTTCGGAGTCGGGATCGGTCTTCATGGGTTCCTTTGACTTCTCCTCTCTTCCCTGTTCCATCTTTCTGTACAGACAGTGGTCTATTTGCTTACTTGTACCTTGGCGTTCACTATCCTGTCGACTCTTCGTTACGGGGGAGTCTGTGATATCTTGGGACCTCTGGGACCAGTGTTACCTGATGCTAGACGACCCTCGATGTCAACTCTACCGTGCAGTCGTGGTGGAAGGCGACACAGCTGGGCCAAAGGTGAAATAAACAAACAGAGATTCCACTAAAAGCGTCTGACGTCAAGAAGGAATGGGATGAGGAGAGAGGGAGATCTTAAGAGCAAGTGTTACCGTTGGAATCCAAGCGAAGACTGACAATTCTAGGTCCTCGATTTAACACCACGACCTTGCTGCTTTCTAATTGGCTGACCTATTTAGGTGATTCTTTCCTAATTGGTGGGACTTTTTCACGTGGTAGTGGGCTATTGGTTGACCTACTTAGGTATTGTCTTCTGATTGGGCCTGGCTTATCTCTTTGACGGAAGAATACGTCCGGTCTTGTTCCGGAAATTGGGCGTCTCTCAAACTTTTATAACTTCTGGTCACAAGATACGTCCTGTCTTGTCCGGAAATATTGGTTTAAACTTAGCTCGCAGGGTGTCCGGGGTCAGAAGGTTAACTGTGGCGTTATTAATAATTATGTTCTCTTCTAGACCTACCTCTTAGGTTTGACTTCTACGATCCTCTAAGCCTGATTTGTTTTAACCTTAACTTTCTCCTGTCTCTCTCCATTCCTTCTATCTGTGCAGTTGCAATACTTTATTAGATTCTTACGCGGTACAGATTGATGTTAGTTGAGGTTTTCTATGTGCAGTACATAAGAAGTTATATACAGTCATGGGGTGGAACATGTGGTAGTAGATATCTAGACTATTTACAACAATTCCATGGTCTTAAATCATCACATATATATATATATTAGGATGTTTTTTTTTTTTTTGCATATTATTTGTTTGCTATATTCTATGAATTATCTTTTAAGTTAGGAATTCCATTATTTAAGTTAGTTTTATAACGGTTATTGGCTATTACATACAAGTTCCTTATATTATTATTGATATTGCTAGCTGGTACTAGGATATATTGTGTTATATGCTTCGGGCAAATCTATTTTCTATTAACGTTATTGTGTTTTCTGAATAACTGAAGGATCAATTATAAGTCTTTGATATTTACTGTATATATTATTGTAATGTATTCTATGCTTCTCCTAAAGCGAAAGTGTGACTTGTTTCTTTGCAGTGTTGGAAAATTAGAGATCTATTGTCATGATTTGTAATGTTGCGTCTATGTTCATATATTCTATTACTGACTCTCCTTCCTGTCTTCCCCGCGTATATTGGCTTTAGCAGTTGTTGCACCCTATTGAATATATTGCCTTCTATGTCTGTTTAGTTAGTGGGTTTTTATGATATTAGGATTATTTTAGATAGTTGATTTTAATGGTGGAGACTATATTAGGTGAATTACAGTAATATGTTTGGATGCCAAAGTTCCTTAGGTAGTTGACTATAGTTATAGATATTTGTGAGTATGTAGTGTAACACATCGCCCTATAGATATTTGTGGTTTTGTTTATTGGGTTATTGATTGTTACACTTTTGTGGAAAGTTTTTTTTTTTTTAATATAAAGGTGGTTGGGCATCCTGCTTGCTGGACATTATTTATAGTGTTCTGTGTTTCAATCAATTTTGGATTCTGTTGCGAGCACCATTGATTATAATTTTTTTTTAAATTGTTTTATACAGTATGAGAAATGCGGTTGGGTTGCCATGGTTCAAAATCTAGAACAGTAACCCGTGTCTTACAGTAGTCTACTGAAATGACTTAGAATTTTCCTCTCATCATAGCCCTGATATAATCTCTCTCACAGCAGAAGTGAGTCCTGATAATTATTACTGGCTACAATTTCTTAACTTTACTTTAATAGCGCTTTCTGCCAGGTCATACTAGTCTGTGCGTCCAGATTTAGAGCTAATATGCCTGGAGATAGTTATTCTATTTTATTTTTTATACAGCACATAGTGGATTGGGAGAGTGACAAACACACGAGCCTTAAGGCAGAATTAGAATGGGAGATCCAGTTTAGCATACCCATGAAGAGAGATTATTGATCACCATAGAAAGGACGCAATTTTATAGTTTTCTTCGTAAAATTTTTTTTCTTCTCGAAACCAATAATAGAAAGAAACCTGGTTTTTAATATTCCAATGGCAAAATCTCAAGGGATAGATATAGTGAACAATTTGCGCGAGTACTTTTAATCACTGTGGAAGTTTTTATCAAATTATGACATACTACCTGGGATAATCTTTAAAATATTCAAAGGAAGGGAGATGACTGGAGCTTGTGTCTGCAAGACAGATGAGATATCCCGGGGCATGCGTGGACAGCCTTAAGTAAATGACAAGGCAGCAAAAGCCAACTGTGTTAGAGACAGGATCTATCTAATAATAGGGATATAGGAGACGAGGGAGTTTATCGAGGCTCGATTTGACACTTGTATATAACGAGGAAGTTAGCGAAGTGTGAACCTCCAGTGCGAAGTAACATCACCAGAAGGCTGTGAAAAATGTAGGCGTGAGGCGGTATCGTGATTGGTTTGGAAGGTTTGATACGCGAGAAGGGTGACCCCCTTTGACGACGTTTTCTGCCAAGTTTTGATCACTGGATGCCGATAGATCGCCAAAAAGGGTATGTGCACCACATGGAAATTGTCATTGAAGACGTGCCAGCATGACGAGAAAGAAGATCTAGGACGAGATGACATTTCCTAAATTTGACACACACAAGGTGCTACGCCTGGACAATAGATGGAGCAGTGAAGTCCATCTAGAAATTAGCGCTAATTCCAGAACAAAATGTGTTTAGATTGAGCTGAGGTGACCTCTCCATATCATATACACTCCTGTAAATCCTTAGATGTCCACATGTATTTCCACAGTGAATTATGCAAGATACACACCTATATCTCATGAGCCAGGAATGTAATTACCAGTCTGACAGTAATAAGGAATAATATTAGTTCTCTAACCCAGTAACAAACAAAACCCATGGTATGCAACAAAGTCCTACAAAGTAATTCCCCTACAAGATTCACAGTATATTATCATAACCCAACAGAAAACTCAGTTAAAAAATCGGTGTCCTAAAGGGCGAAATAACATTGTCATTTCCCAACCCCATGTGCACCTGCTATCCCGTCGACAATGATCTTATGACCGCATTTGATTTCGTACCAGCATGTTGTAAGAGGGATGAACCAATGGAAATGCAGCCTTTAATTATTGTTAATCAAATATTGGCATCTCCTGATCGTGCAACTATAAGTTGCTGATAGGATCACTATAATATACTTGCCATCTGTCATACCATCTCATACCTTACACAAAACCCCCTGCTACTGGCAAAACATAGGATAACACATCTGGATTACTTTCTCTTGGCTGTGGGGGTACACACAAAATTCTAATATAAAATAAATGGGGTTTATTGCACGAGATATTTTAAAAATCAGAATGGTTTCAAAAGCTTCATATTTTTTTGTTCATATATTTCGAAAAATTCTCGTATGTATATTCATTCAAAATAATTTTTCCATTTTAAACTGGCAAATAGACAAAATCTTTTGTCTTTAGTGTAATGTACCTCCTTAGCTAGTAGATGGGCTTGAAACTTTTTCAACAATGGATGCACTTTTCCCAACATCAATTGTCTCTATTTTCAAAAATTGATAAATATTTAATATTGCAGATTTTATATCTTTGACATGATGGGGCGGAATGCCCTAAATAAAGCCTTTTGTTGTTGTTGTTGTTATATCTTTGACATGTAAACTGGCGAAAGTATAAAAGATTGGCGTCAAATGATCAGAGGAGCTTTATAAAACTTTCCATAATGGTAAAACTGGTGAGCAGCCTTGTTAAGAAGATCAATCCCATCTGCTTAGCCTTGTCAAGGGTAAAAGCAAACGAACCCTTTTATAAATCTTGGTCTATGACAATCCCTAATTGGTGTTAAACACCAAACTTCTTATAATTTAATATACCAGAGATCAATAGACATTCCTCAAAGGTATCTACAAATCTAGATTTAATTGGCAACACACATGTTTATTTGACGCAGCATGAACAATAACACACACTCTTCATACTGGTAGGTTTTTAAAGAAACACATTTTATCTATTTGAAATAGTGCACACTAATATTTGAGTCTAACATACAATACTGAATATATTTAAACTCTCTATATTCATCGCAAGTGTACGGGAGGATGATACCTAAAGCTCTCCCATTATACTGGTGTTGTGGATCATCCTTTATCACCACCAATGAAGTGTTTTACTAAGATAATAAACATTGTTCTGATACATAATAAAGGGAGAGGTGCATCTTTATATATATACACAGAACACCTCACCCCTTTTTTTGGATTGCATAGAAACATTTAAAAATAATTACACCTATCCCCCGATTTACACGGTACTTTTTTTACACGTTTTCACTTTTACACGGTTTTCCAAATATGTTTTTTTTTTGTTTTTATCGCACTATACTAAATGCTACTGTGATTGAACACATGCGCTGTGTACACATCTCACGAGGAATCCCGAGCTTATGTGCTGACTACATATTTTAACCTGTCAATGCATTTTATTTTTATTTCTGTGTACACCTATCCCCCGATTTACATGTTTTTCTCAGGAACGTATCTACTGTGTAAATCGGGGGATAGGTGTATACCTTTATTAAAAAGGATGCCTTTTGTGCACACAGATACCATACCCTCCATATAATTATTGCCAAATTTCTGATTCACCTTACCAAAAGATTAACTCTTCAAAATCAGTCTTATTGTAGGTTGACAAGCCTGTTTAAAAATAACTATCTTGTTAAAATCCAACATGTGTTTCAATTACTAAGTGTAAAAGTAAGACCTCAGGGTCCACCTGTAAGAACTTCCATTATACACTTGGAAGAATATGCTGTGTGATTGAAGAAATAGATTGTAATGTGGAGAATATATGTCCAGTTTGCCATCACTGCCAGAAGAGTTAAATAAAGAAGATACCTTGACACTTTCTCAAGAAATGAGTGCATCTGGCGAGATTTGAAGCAAGATACCAACTGGAAGTGACAAGTTATCATATTACACAATGGGCACAAACATTACTGGCTGGTCAAAAGAGTTGAGGATCAGGACTTCTGGAATAACATATTCCACAATGGAGAGTTAATGGAGCTGGGGAAAATGCCATCAACTGTAGTACCATCAATCAAGTTTCACCGTTGAACAATTAAAAGATAATACAAATAAAAGCTGCAGGAATGTGAAGTCACATTGCCCACAAGCTACTGGCTTATCAAGAACAGTTGGGGAAAATGCCATCAACTGTAGTACCATCAATCAAGTTTCACCGTTGAACAATTAAAAGATAATACAAATAAAAGCCGCAGGAATGTGAAGTCACATTGCCCCCAAGCTACTGGCTAATCAAGAACAGTTGGGGAAAATGCCATCAACTGTAGTACCATCAATCAAGTTTCACCGTTGAACAATTAAAAGATAATGCAAATAAAAGCTGCAGGAATGTGAAGTCACATTGCCCACAAGCTACTGGCTAATCAAGAACAGTTGGGGAAAATGCCATCAACTGTAGTACCATCATCAAGTTTCACCGTTGAACAATTAAAAGATAATACAAATAAAAGCTGCAGGAATGTGAAGTCACATTGCCCACAAGCTACTGGCTTATCAAGAACAGTTGGGGAAAATGCCATCAACTGTAGTACCATCAATCAAGTTTCACCGTTGAACAATTAAAAGATAATACAAATAAAAGCTGCAGGAATGTGAAGTCACATTGCCCCCAAGCTACTGGCTTATCAAAAACAGATGGGGAGGAGAGAGTGCATCAAGATGTCAAATATTTAGAAAATCACTTGAACACAACAAGATGGCAAAATCATGAAGGCTTCAAGCTCTTTATTAACAACTTTATCAATATAACCACTTGAAAAATTTATAAGAAAGTGTATTCAAATAACCTTTTTGCCATCTTTCTTCATCATATTAAGCAAAAAAAAAAAATCAAATATAAACCTATTTTAATTTTCTTTAAAATTCTCCTCAAAATGAACCAAATGTGGCCATTTAAATTCAGAGATGCGGAAGGAATCCTTCGACAATTTTATACTGGATACACACAAAGAAGAAGTGCACATTCTATATTTGTAAAATGTAATTAGACTGCAAACAAGCTAATATATCCTGTACTAGTGAAAATTGTGTGAGAGTGGGAGGTGAAAGAAAAATAATGAAAGATTGCCACAGCAGAAGCTAGCTATATTGAAGATAGTCACAAGATCCTTACTGACATCTGAAGACACACCTTGCAAAGACCAATATATAACCAAGATAAATGATGTCCTTTATCTTACAAGGAGTGAGTTCTTGAATTTAATTTGCATAGATAGATTTTACCCACACACACCTGGGTGTGTTTCTATTTGTATATGCCTTTTTCTATGATTTAGTTTGGTGCCATTGAGTTTATTTTTTCCAGGGTGGCTTTATTCTAGGATTAATTCAAGAGTTGTGAGGTAAGGCAATATTTAAAAATAAAAAATATATAATTAAAAAAACCCCAAATAATATATTTAAAAAAAAAATCAGACGGTACAGTACAGATGTTGACGACCATAATAAGTTGAGAAAAAAAAACTCCACAGAGCAGGTGTCTACTAGGGACTACGGAGAATGACCATTTGTTGAATATATGCTGCCACTACTTCCCAACTTACAAGTACTGTGAGTAGGATCTACTCCAGCCTTTAAATGTTGCACTGCCAGATTTTCCTAAATATCAAACATAAACTACTTTATCTGGAAGGAAAAGTGTGGCAATACAGTGGATAACAGGCCACTGGAGACTTACAAGTGGAAAGCTGGTTAAACAGGGGTTATACATTTAAACAGAGTAGACCAACAAATCTACACCAGAAGGATTATTATCGATAAAAATAAATATTAACCACACAGAGAAGGCTTGGATAATGAAAACAATAAATAAAAATTAGTGAAGTCATGGCTAAAAATTAGAAGAGGGATTAATAAAGTACAACTTAACAACAAAGTTGTGATCCAGTCAGAAAATTACCATCTCACCTAAACACCAAGCCAGGCAACCATTGAGAAAACATGGGGGATTGTCACTAGAATTTGTCTTGAGTTCAGAGACACAATTTTCCAACAGTAATACAGTAAATATATAGCAGCACTTAGGTCAGGTTATAGAAGAGCTACTCCATTCTACTATAGATAGGAATAATGCAAAGAATTTTCCATATTCCACTTTGGGGAAACATCCATATAGAAGAATTAAGAGAATGACACAACTACTGGCTGATCAAAAACAGCTGGGGTACCAAGGCATCAACTGGCCACCAAGTCAAGATGGCACTATACAAATATGATAAATGTTACGATGTACTAGAGCGCCATCTGTTATCAAATTATAAAACTATTTTAGAGGCGTAATATTCTTTTTTAAAATAAAACAATTCTACTGTCCTTACTGCGATGGAAAAAGGAGAAAGTAATCCTCAAAGTGTATGATAGGCTGGACCAGTTCTCGAAAGCAGTGATGGAGGGATGGGAGAAATTTTGCTGTTCCCTCGCCGTGTCTTGCAAGCTAAACATTGATCTTCTGGGTGACGGAGAGCATCTTCGGACGCCTTATCTCTCGAGTGGACGACCTAGTTATAGAGTCGCAGGATATAAACCAGAATATTCTGAGCCAAAATCTGGAGAAGACTGCGGCTATTGAGAAACTTCAAAATGAAGTGGATGACTTCCAAAGCAAACTTTCCCTAAAATAAAAAAAAAAAAAATTCCATCGCAGTAAGGACAGTAGAATTGTTTTATTTTAAAAAAGAATATTACGCCTCTAAAATAGTTTTATAAATATGATAAATGTGTGTAGAGAGAAAAGTTGGACCATGATAAATTACAATGGGGGGAACCTCATGGTTAAAATAGGGCAACAACCAATTAATGTCCCCCAGAGTTTGTTGCAGGGACATTTTTTCACCATGCATATTTTATAATTGTTTCTTGTCAAATGTCTCAGAAAAACTTTAAAATTGGATAAGTAGGAATCTTTCTTCAAAGAAATATTTGACTTGCTTCATTTTGGACTATGAACTGAAGAGGATATAAAAAATAGGTGAATTGCATCTAGATTTAAAAATGGCTTCAAAAATTATCTAATAAAACTGGGTTGAAAGATATAAGACTTCAAATTGAGCCATACCTTCAAAAGGCAATTTTATACAATTAATGAAACCTAGTGAAAGTAACAACAAATTGAATGTTATAATCCCAAATAATTCAATCTGTAACAAGTAACACCCCCATCAAATAGAGAGAAGAACCAATTATTCAATCACCTCTGAAGTTAGCCACTACAATTTAGTGGCATCAACACAGACCCTAGGTCAGTTATTGGAATGTTTTGTTAGTTGTCAGTATACAGGGATACAATACAAAACACAACACCACATATAAAATACAATATCTTTTTTATAATATATATTAACATAGCTTTTGTAATTTTCAACACACATAAGGTTTATTTCATGCATTTCCTCAAATATATAGAAGTCATCTGTAAGCTGGATTTGTGCAGCATTAGTAGCAAGCATCATTTACATACATTTTTTAAATATAAAGCTGTTCTCACAACAACAACCATAGAATCCAAGTTGGGAAATAACAAACAAAAAGGAAGTGATGTAAAAGTATCAACTGAACCTAATTCTTTCCCAGAAACCTCATCTTTTCCAATCCAGAAATTTCTCTCTGGATCATATAATAATGTCATCAGAGCAAGGCTATCACCAACGTCTAACTATTGTTGGTGGGCACACACTACTTTTTGAAGGCTGTCAAGTATTAAACACAAGTAATATTCTTATTAAGATTTTCAGGTAAACACATGGAAGTTTACTTTAAAATGCACGCATATTCTTTTTTTCCCATTTTTAAACATGCAGGAATATTTCTTTTCAATATATATATAACCAAAAATACAAGTTTGCTCCTTTCTTTTGACATATTACTTCAAAATTTTCGCAACAAATACTGACATTGAGAAATTATAAAAGCTTATTGAAAAACTAAAAAAAAAAAATACTGATTATAAAAGAAGGAAAAAATTAAGTTAAAAAAAAGTTCTTGGAGGGAACATTTTACAGACAAAATGGCCAAAGTTCCTCATAAAAAAAAGGTTGAGGAAATGAAGATATGTAATTATATATTGGAAGCAAATTTCTTTATAAATCTACATTGGTCCACCTATGATACAAAGAAAAAACACAAATATTAAAAAAAGAAGTAAACACAACCAAATGGAGGGAGAAAAATAGGAAACAAGTTTGATGGAAAGCACAACAATATATGAACAACCGTGTACAGTTAGGCATGGAGAGATAAGTACATCATAAATATAGATTTTGATTCCACCATTAACACGAAACAACACCCTATATATAAACTCCTTTTTTTTCTTCTTCTTTAAATGCATAATAAATATATTTCAAAATATAATAAAAATAAATATTTAGCCAAAACATTTGTTCCTCTAAAAATTAGAATTCTTTCTAAATATATTTTTGAGCATTATATATATATATATATATATAATAACATATAAATCAGACAGCACCATATCACTCATATATGTTGCGTCAATATTAAAAATATAGTTTAAAAAGTTGGGCATACCTGTGTTAACAAGCACTAAGATATCAAAAGAAAAAATAAAACACACAAAAAAAAAATTTTACTGCTTTGTGCAAGAATTTAAAAATACTAATAGTGACTAGGTAAAACTAATATAAAAATTCTAACAATTTTTTTTTGTAATAGTAATAATTTTTTTAAAACAAGGTTTTTGCCACTGTAGCACCAAATATAAAATGGAACTTGAGAATTCTATATAAATAAAGGTAAGAAGAAAAATGGGATTTTTAAAACAAAGAGAGATCAAATAATAAAATTGCTAGTTGGTTGAAAAGGAGGCCATGAGCTGGGAGAAGGCAGAGTGGGGGTTGTCGAACAAGGTCTGGGTGCTGTCAAACTCCATCACCTGCAAACATCAACCCTTCTTATAGATCATTCAATACCTTAATGAACACCTTTTGGGGGGGTCGGTGGAAGGCTGGTTAAACCGTTTGGTTTTCGACCACTACGACCCGGGTTCGATTCTCGCATTGGACACTTTTTTCTGATAAAAAAAAAAAAATGCTCCAATGGCCCCCGATTCTTGCAAAAGTCCAACCCCACCAGCGAATGCAAGTAACCAAACGGGGCTCTGGCACATTTGTAAGTGCAAAGTCAAACTGCTTTTCACATGTGTAGACATGTGGTGCGCTTACAGTAAAAGCAGTTGCTAACTACCCACCATGATTATCATGGCCTGTACCACGTGTACTAGGGATAATTTGAAAAAAAAAAAGACCTTTTAAGGGATATAAAATTGTCTCAACATATCAGTTAATTCTTAGAAAATAATACTCATTATACAAAGGTTTTGTTGTTGCCTAGAGAAGGAAGGGTGACTGAAATATTGCTAAATGACTGCACAAGGTTAATACGTACTATGATCTTGTTTACTTTTCATTTCTTCCATAGAAGCTGTCAAGAATGAAAAAAAAAGCACCATTTGCTCTACAGAGTGGGCAAATAGAAAATGCCTTACCCAAGTATTGAGACCAACCTACAACATCTCAAGGATCTTGTGACGAGTGAAAATACCACCATGGCTTCTACAGTGAGCAATTTCCAACCGATATAAGCCATGGAAGAAATGTACCAAAGCTCACCTTGCCATCCTGCATCACCAACACCTTGGGGTAATGTTGAACTGTAGAGAGGCGGTGCGCAATGGCCAGCACTGTGCAATCCTTGAACACCTCTGTGATGGTAGACTGGATGAGGTCATCTGTGGCTGGGTCGATGGAAGCTGTGGCTTCATCCAGCACAACCACCTGCCACCCAAACAGACAGTGGTTCAGTGTTATTTTATAATTGGGTCATGCTCATTTTATTGACAACCTTTCCTACTTGAGTTTCAATTATTTAACTGCCTTCATAATTCACAACTCAAGTAAAAAACAACCAATAAAATTGACTTAACAACAAAACAAATATATGGGTGTGGCCATCATTATAAAAGCAACAAAGAAAGACCATAAGAGGTGTAACAACAAAAAATGCCTTTCTTCAAGCAAAGCCTCATTTTTGAGTTACCCCAGTCTCATCCAAATTATATTTGAATCAGAGCAGGGAATCATTTTTTGACTATGACCTCTCTCAGACTTGTACCTTAGACTTGGAGAGCAGGGCCCGGGCCATACTCAGTAGCTGCTTCTCCCCCACAGAGAAGTTGACTCCTCCCTCCTGAACGGCCAGGTTCAGGCTGGTCACCTGCACCAACCCGTTCAGCTGGGATATCCATTTAATCCTTACAAGTGCAAACCTACATTCACTTAGCTGTAGACATTCAGTCAAGATTGGTACCATATTAATAAAATAGGCTAAAATATTACTGAAAACTTAAGTAAAAAAAATTCCCTCATAGGAGTTAACAGATTTATATTGTATTACATTATATATTATAACCCTCATGTGTGTTGGCTTTATAATTGAAACATCGAAGTCACTTATTTAATTCGCCAAAAAAAAAAAAAAAGATAGTTAGAGAGACAATATTGTTCTCTCAAACATTTTTTGAACCATCTCCATCAAGTCCAAAAAAAATTACATTTCCAAGACAGGGTCTTTAAAATTAATGTAATTAATTTAGTAGTTTAAATAATAAGAGATGTAGATGTGCATTTGGTAGAAGGATTTAATAGAAAAATATCTATGCCTTAGTCTACCCCACTTGCCCAAAATGTAACTTGGTGCCTGTAGCTCCAGAACACATTTTGGCTTGCATTAGATGCAATAAACAGGACCTTTGGGAGAGGCCACTGCTTATCATCAAACAGCTCAAGGAGCATATTCTCATGGAATTTGTGAAATCTTTACACAAAGGGGATAAGAAACAAAAACAACATGCCTTAGTCAGGAAAACATCAGGTTTGACTGCTACTTAAAAATGATCTCCCTAAATGCACTCGCACCTTATCCTTGATGTGTGTTCTCTCCAGGGCATCCCACAATTCCTCATCCTCGTGGACTTGTAGGGGGTCCAGGTTGTACCTGCATCCACCGCCCAGTGGTCACAGGGTATTTGGGCTTTAAGAACATTAAGAGGGGTTATAAGAATTGATTTCTTATTCTGATCAAGAACTACACACTCTATAGGAGATATGGAAGTATTTCAGAACATAAGTTAAATAAAAGAAGGAAGAATAGGGAAGTAAACACCCACCTGATGGTCCCCTGGAAGAGCACAGGATCCTGGGGAATGATGGCCATAGCAGCACGCAGGGCCTCCACCCGCAAGGTGCTGATGTCCACCCCATCCAGGAAGATGGTTCCAGAACTCAGTTCCACCAGTCGGAAGAGAGCTGCCCCCAAGGAGGATTTGCCTGCTCCAGAGTGGCCCACCACAGCCACCCTGTCTCCAGGCTGTAGCTCAAAGCTGACACCCTTCAGAGCCAAGGGCAGGCCAGGGCGATATCGCAGGGTCACATCATGGAAGAGAAGCCGGCCCCTGGTGGGCCAATCTAGCGGAGGCTCTGCCTTCCCACCAGGCTCTCCTTCCAGCTCTGCCATGTAGGTGTGAATTCTCTCTACTGCTGTGAAGTGGGATTCGCATGTCACCGCCTGGCGCCCCACCATGTAGAGCTGGGAGGTGATCTGTCCTCCCACCAGCCTGTCAACCTGACATATTCACTCACTCAGGTCACCTACCTGGACAGCATACACAATGGCCAAAGCTGCCAGCCCAGAGGTCACAGAGTCCCTGGTGAACACTGCCACCAGGCACACAGTGAGGGTAACAGCCGTACACAGCAAGTCAATCCTTGCAATCATCCAGCGCAGGGAGCATTCATACAGGTAGAGTGGGGCAGAGTATTTGTCCACTAGGTTGCTGAACCTAAAACACACACCCTCCTGTCTTTTACAGCATGAATAAATATGAGTTAATACAGATAAGTACAATTTGTATAATAGGAAAAACAAGGTAACAAGACCAAATCCAAATGAATCAATTTTGTAACTTTTGGTAACTGTGTTGTTACCATCTTTAGACACCTTATGTTTCTGCATCAATCCAGTAACACTACTCCCTTTAATGAAATCTTTATTCACATATATAGATAGACCCTTCATATGTCAGAATAGACAGAAACTGTCCATCATCTGCTGAGCACTTACTTGGAGAGTTATATTTTCTTTTATTTTTTATGGTAAGAGGGGTCCTCCTGGCAAAATTTCCATCTATATTTTGGCCATAAGACCAGCTGAACATATCTTTCACATGAATTTCATGCTGCCATGGACATTGATTGGACCATCTCCCAAAACTATGGTCCCCAAATGGTTTTTTGAATTTGCAAAAGCTGGTAGCTTTGTCACCAACCAGATTCTGATAGCTTACTTCAAAGAGAGCAACATGTTAAGATGGATTTTTAATAGTTTTTAGTTATCTCTCTTCACTCTTTGCTTAGAAAAAAAAAAACTACAAAAAGTAAAAAAAAATCATAGTTGTTTCAATCTTGTAAGTTTATACTGTCATATCCCAGAATTTAATGATAAAAAAAAAGTAGTCCAATTAAGAAGCTACCTGCAACTCCAATATACTAATGTATGGACTCACTCACCAGTTGCGGAAGTCCTCCTGCTTGTGGAAGGCCTGGATGACTGACAGGCCCTGCAGACTCTCCAGCAGCAGGGAGAGCAGAGGGGCCCGGTGAGTGGCCTCCAACCGCTTCAAGCTGCGCACTGCTGAGCGGAAGCTTGTGTAGAGCAGACCAAATAGGGCTGCCACCAGTACTAGGCCAGGCAGGCTGTAGGGGAACACCACTATCATCACCAGGACTTTAAGGGCCACCAGCACCGCCTTCTGCAACAGTTGGTACAGCACTGGGGGCAGCTGGCAGTCAACTGAAACACCAAGCACTCTGGTATAGTCACAATTTTTTTTCTTTTAATATTCAATATAAATGAATGTTTCCCACTTGGTTGCCTTTACTATAGGGGGTTTACTACAAGAATATTTCACTAGGAAGGAAGAAAGGGAGGCAGTATGTACCCTCCTCCAGGTCCCTGGTGAAGAGGTTGAGGATGCGGCCTGTGGGCACCATGTCAAAGAAGTTCATGGGGCAGTGGCAGAGCTTCCAGAAGAGCTGGTGGTGCAGGACATTGGTGGCCCTCAGGGAGCACTGCCACACACACACCAGCTCTAGCGGCCACCATACAGCAGAGCACCAGCTGGGATCACCTTGGTGAAGAGAAAGCCCATCACCAAGCTGCAGGTGATCAGCAGTCCCGCAGTCAGGCCATAGATGGTCTGGTAGAAGTCCAGGTCTGGGTTGTCCAAGATGTTGATTTCTTCAGGTGCTGTTGCATTCTGTTACTCAACCATGCCACCCGGAATGGCTATTAGCATTCAACTTTAATTAAGGTCATATTGTTTCTACCAATGTAGATAGAAGGCACAATAAGAATTTTACAGGTCTTAGGAGTTTATTGGGGACAGATAAGACTCACAAAGCTTTGAATAAAAAAAATCTAGGTCCTAAAGTATGGATTCATGAACAACCTATTGATTACCTCTTCGAAAACCACAACCATAATTTCTTTGCAGAAATCATATCCAGTGAGTGGCAACACTCTGGGGCAATGTTGTCTCAGGTTTGCATGGGCTTAACAAGAAAGGTTTTATATCCCCATGACACATCAAGTACCTGGTCTATCATGATGCCAGAGCCCTTGTCCAGCCAGTGGCTCAGCCACCAGTTAGCAAAGACTGCCAGACTGCCCTGGAGAATAAACCACAGGGTGACCATGGCAGCCATGATAAGCCCCCCTGCTGCAGCTATGTAGATGGTGTAGGTGCCGCGGGACACTGAGCTGCTCTTCTCCAGTCCGTCTTCGGGACCTGTCATCCCGGCAAGTCAGCTCCTCACTCCCCAACACATGGTGGTACTTACTTAGAGTCAGGGGACCATTCACTGCAGGGTACTTGGGCAGCATCTCCTCCGACTGGAACCTCTTGGACTCTACCACACCATTAACTTTCTAGAGCTGCAGTAGAGTTGTCCACTAGGTATTTCTTTATTTGAAATCATTAGACCCTATCTATGAAAATATGTGGTGAGAATACTATCAATATTTAATATCTTTAACTATTTCTTTATTTTTATCTTTAAAATACTTTTAAACATATATTTAAAATTCCCATAATCTCCAAAATCTGGGACCAGGGAATAAAATCTCAATACCTCACAATGTACCTCCCATCCCCACAATATCTAAATTAATGTATCAAACATAAATAGTTTAAATTTTCATCCTATTTTTCTTAATATCAATTTTCTATATATTTTATATTTGATTTAATTCAAAAAATATTTAATATTATATAAATATGATATATGTACTAAAAAAGGTCAAACTTAAGAGGTCAAATGTTTTCAATCTTATTTAAAATTATTCCTGGTTAGATCCTTAGAATCCTAAAATTATAAATATGTAAACAAAGGACACCTAATGAGAGAAAATGATTTACCTTGATGTTAGGAAAAATTGAAGGAAGACTTGCAATGAGCTGGCTAGAAGGAATCAATGGATGAGCTGAGTCACTAACACATCAAATTGGAGAATATTTGCCCATATGGACACCTAAAGTCAAACTAGAATCGTGTGTGATGGACACTATATATAATAATAAATATATATTAATTCAATGTGTCATTTTTAATTTTAAATACAAAAGTTATTTAAAGTGTTCTTCAAAAAAAACAGAAAAAAAATCAACATTCTACAATAGAACCTCCAGGAGAGGACACTCTTGCTAGAGGTCACCTCTTTATAAAGAACAATTTTCTTCACCAAAGTTACCATTTGGGGGGTCGGTGGAAGGCTGGTTAAACCGTTTGGTTTTCGACCACTAGGACCCGGGTTCGATTCCCGCATTGGACACTTTTTTCTGTTAAAAAAAAAAAAAAATGCTCCAATGGCCCCCGATTCTTGCAAAAGTCCAACCCCACCAGCGAGTGCAAGTAACCAAACGGGGCTCTGGCATTTGTAAGTGCAAAGTCGAACTGCTTTTCACATGTGTAGACATGTGGTGCGCTTACAGTAAAAAGCAGTCGCTAACTACCCACCATGATTATCATGGCCTGTACCACGTGTACTAGGGATAAGCAAAAAAAAAAAAAAAAACATTTTTGCAAATTAGAAACTCTCTGTAAAAAGGTAACCTAAAGGATGTGCACCCCTGCAACTGAGGGCTGTCTTTGTACGTTGACATTTGGAATGATTGATTTTTATAATTTATTGGATGATTCTCTGCTAAAATGGAGAGGATTATTACAGTAGAGCCTTCCACGAGAGAAAGCCCAAAAAAACAAGGTAACCCCTGGTTTTTCATTGGAGACTCGGCCATGTCAGGTCAAGTTATGGCCGATTCTTTCAACCCAGATATAGTAGGCGCTTTTATCATATATGTGACCTTCACATAAGTTTACTAAGTAAACATTCTATAAACAAAATTGTTCAATTATACATAAAATCCCCGCTCATTTGGTTATGAATTTTGGCAAATTAAGGAGATTTTCCTTAAGTAGTGGGCGTGATATTGGAAATATTCACACATTGGCAAACCATTTGTATGTTAACAAGTTAACCTTTTCATTTTCAGATTAATTGTTTTCTTCTTCTTGATAAATTTCGATAAGGGCCACGATTTGGATTAGAGATTATAGACATGAGGTAATTATTAAATTGGGGGTTTTAACACATTTAATTCTTTTGCAATTTGTCGAGCAGTAACAACAAATTATAAACCTTTATTAACAACACTAGCCGAATAACCCAGGCAACGCCCGGGTTTTACCCAATTAAATGTTTTATTCAAATACTATTCATTACAATTATAAATTGGCAGCGTAGATGTTCACTCTTGTGAAACACCTCGCTCCAAACTGTGTGTGATTTTAAAATATATATATTTTTACTTATCCTTTTAGTCTAAATTAGACAAGATCTTGGAGGTCGTGCTCATAAAGAGTTCAAGAACTCTTCTTGGTTCTCTTGGGATCCCTTGTTCTTTCCAATACAATTTAGTATATGTTGGGGAGTGGCCTCTTCGGTTTTGCACCTAGTGCACATGGGGAAGCTTTTGGCTCCCTCTTTATAGACTAGAGGACGCAGGTGACCTGATTTCCATCAGGCCAACTGTGTCGATTCCCTTCTGTTTAGTTGGAGGGCCTGTTTTTTGGGGTTTTCTATTTGGTACCAAGAATGATGGAAACTATCTCTATGGTTCCTTATCAGTTGTTGTAGTTTCAGTTTGTTAATATGGTCCCTTGCTAAAAGGTAGGTCTCGGAGTTCACCGCATCAGGGTATCCAGCTGCTCCTTCCTTTGCCAATCTGTCGGCCTCCTCATTTCCAGGGACTCCCACATGTGATGGAATCCATTGTAGACTTATTTTGGTATTTTTATTTAGTTTGTTGATTTCTACAGCAATGTTTTTGAGGAGTCTGTCTTGTGAGTAGTAGCAGTTTTTAATTGCAAAGATGGCGGCTTTTGAATCTTTATAAATTTTTATGTTTTTGGTCTCGTTTTTCAGCTCGTAGTATGGCTGTTAGTTCGGATCTGAAAACTGACAAGTTCATTGGGTTTTTGATTCCTCTTTTTATTTCCATACTATCTTTAAGGATGAAAACTCCACTGCCAGAGGAGTCATTCTCCACCAGTGAGCCATCGGTGTATATCTGTATGGTCTCTTTGTCTGCTTTTTCAATCCTCTCCATAGCGAGGCTCCGAGTTTAAAATATATATTTTTTGTTGTTGTTGTTGTTTCTTATCCCCTTGTGTAAAGATTACACAAATTCCATGAGTTCATGCTCCTGGAGCTGCTTTATGATGAGTACCGGCCTCTCCCAAAGGTCCCGTTTAGTGCATCCAATGCAAGCCAAAATGTGTTCTGGAGCTGAAGGTGCCAAGCTACATTTTGGGCAAGTGGGGTAGATTTTGTTATTATTTTCTATCTTCAATGGCTTGAGATGGCCTGTTCAAAATCTTGTTAGTGTTGTTTGATGTTGTCTATTTCTGATGTTCAGAGCTCCTCCTGGGTTCACTCCACTGTACCAACTGTGCTTAGGTGGGATCCTCCAGTTCTTGTTTATTTTTGTTTTGGCTACTGTTTCTATTTCTTTAAAAGTAAGTTTATTTTTCTGTGGCAAGGGCTCTTTTGTGCCTTTTTTCGCTAGCACATCAGCAGCTTCATTGCCTTCAATTCCAACATGTGAGGGTATCCATTGAAGGTGAATTTTTGAGGTTTTTGAGAGTTTTTGGAGATAGCCAATTATGTTCCTGCTTACTTTGTCTCTAAGTTCCCCTGTGTGACTCAAGTGTTGTATGGCACTTCTACTATCAGTAAGAATCCAGATATCTTGATAATTAGTATTTCTGATGGATTTTAAGGCTTCATAGATGGCTATAAGTTCTGATCTGAAGACTGAGCAAAAATCTGGGTTTCTTCTGTTCATTTTCTCAATGCCATTTGTGGTTTTGATGAGACAGCCACTGCCAGTGTGTCCTAGCTCGTCTCTGCTACCATCGGTATAAATAGTTATTGCATTTTTAGGAATGTTATTAATTATTTCGAATGATAATTGTTTTAAGTATTCTGGATTTTGGCATTGTTTGTTGGTGGGTTCATTTAAAGTGGCATTAAAAATAACATTTTGTAGTGGTTCGCATGGAGAAATTTTTTCTGCTAAAATTTTTTTTTCTCCTTTATATTTTAAAAATCTACTTTATATTTAAAAAATTTTAAAATATATTTTTTTAAATATAAAATAAAAATGTTAATTTTTACAACGATATTTGAAAATTGTATTATTTGATTTTTTATATGAATATATTTTAAATTTGATATATACATAAAATAATGATAGCAAGTGATTTCTTGCCCCTACGCCATCATTACATCACTCAAGGTCATCACTCTTGTGATATGTCCTGATCCACCAATCCAGTCGCCCCACGTGGTCCATCCTTCCTCAACTTTACTTCTCGCAGTTACCGCAGTGAGGCGCTGGTTGCGAGTGAAATAGGGAAAAATTGTTAATACAGGGTCCATTATGAAAGTAATGAGCATAATGTTATTGTGACGCGACGATAGATGGCAGCACGGTAAAACCGTAGAAAATGTGGTGGAGGGATATGCCCTTTCAATCCATCCGGTCGTCAATTGGGTTCGAGCAGTGTGAGGGGAGATACATGCCTCCGCTTGAAGTGTGTTTTAAACTTTTGTAACATAGCGCGATGGAGCGTTCGCTTGAACAACGATACGCCATAAAGTTTTGCGTGAGGCTTGGAAAAAATGCAACCGAAACATTCCAGATGCTGCAAAAAGCCTTCAAAGACGATTGCATTTCAAGATCACAGTCTGGGAAGTGGCACAAGGCGTTCAAGGAGGGCCGGGAGGAGGTCGCCGACGAACCCGTTCAGGACGCCCAACAACGGCCAGAACTGACGAGAACGTGGATCGTGTGCTCGAAGTTTTGCATACCGACCGTCGATTAAGTATCCAGCAAATTGCTGACACATTACACATGTCCACATTTGTGGTACATGGGATAGTGACCGAGGATCTGCAAATGCGTAAGGTCTATGCGAAGCTTGTGCCGAAAGTGTTACCGCAAGACCAGAAAAAACTTAGAGTTTTGCGCTGTCAAGAATTGTTGGATTTGATTCAAAATGAACCGGACTTTCTGAACTCTGTAGTAACCGGAGACGAATCCTGGATGTTTGAATACGACCCAGAGTCGAAAAGGCAGAGCTGTGCATGGCACACAAAATCATCCCCACGCCCCAAGAAAGCGCGAATGAGCAAGTCGCGCATCAAAATGATGATCATTGTCTTCTTTAACATCCGAGGAATATTCCATTGTGAGTTTGTTCCGCAGGGACAAACTGTAAACTCAGCCTTTTACCTGGAGGTGCTCAGGAGATTGAAACGCCAGATCGCACGCGTGAGGACTGACATTAAAGACGCGGTCAAGCTCCACCATGACAATGCCACCAGCCACACAGCCTTCATCATTACCAACTTCCTGGCCCGGAGCAACACCTCGGTGATCCCTCACCCCCCTTACAGTCCCGACTTAGCTCCATGTGACTTCTTTTTGTTTCCGCGACTCAAAAAAGAGATGAAAGGAAAACATTGGGAAACCGTGGAAAACATCCAACACCATGTTACAACGTTCCTGAGAAGCATTTCTGTCGAGGAGTTTCAGGGTGCCTTTCAGGCGTGGCAAACGCGCCTCCGCAAGTGTATTGATGCAGGAGGAATGTATTTTGAAGAATATTGAACATTTGCACAAATTACGATCAATAAATGTATTTTGCCAGTAAATGCTCATTTCTTTCATAACGGACCCTGTAACTCCAAGGATATTCGAAATAGAAGTCTGAAAATTTGCCTATAAGTTATTCCAGATTCAACTCTATATACTGTTAAAATTTCAGCCATATTCGTTACGTATTGTAGACGTGTATAGCCGACATACATACACTGACTTTTATATATATAGGGATTTAATAAATGATAAAATAAATTTGAATTTCAAATTAAAAACAATTATAAAACAAAATAAATGTTTTGAAATGACAAACTGAGTAAAGCTCTTTGTTCAAAAAGTATTCCAGAATTGCATATTGCAGATATTTCCTAACAAAATTTTTCAATATTTTTTTACCTGGGTTATCAAGTTTTATTTGGTCTCATTAGTCTCATGTGAGACAAAAAAAAAAAAAAATCTAAAGTCTAAAAAAATTCTAAGTGGTCGTTCACAAGAAACTCCTTTTAGTAGACTTCCAATGGAAATTATGTTTCAGCAAGGGAGGAAGGGCTGTGGTTACTCATCAGATGGGAGATTCTGCAGTTCATTAATATTATTTTTCTCTTTTTTTTTTGCTTATCCCTAGTACACGTGGTACAGGCCATGATAATCATGGTGGGTAGTTAGCGACTGCTTTTTTACTGTAAGCCCACCACATGTCAACACATGTGAAAAGCAGTTCGACTTTGCACTTACAAATGCCAGAGCCCCGTTTGGTTACTTGCACTCGCTGGTGGGGTTGGACTTTTGCAAGTCTCTTTTTAATATCATGAACAGTTTTATCTCAAGTTTATATTCCACTTGTATAAATAGAGTGCAATTATCCACCCCCGCTGTTCAATAATTATTCTTCAAAAGTAAGTGTTCCTAGATTAGCCTTTAACTTTACTTAAGCCTACAGAAATTTGTACAATTAGCAGGAGACGACCAGACTACACATGAAATAAAGCTGGACAGATACTTAATGTTACCAATACTTGGCCAGTGATTTAAATTGGCATTCCAGCTATACCCTCAACCTGGTAAATTTGGAGTTGAGTGTAAATAGGAGAAGGAAGTGCTTACCATCCAGCAGGGGGTTGGGCTTGCGTGCCATCAGCGCAGCATACTCCGCGTCTGTCTCAATGAGGTGGCCATGGGTGCCCACTTTCTCCACTGAGCCTCCTCTCATCACCACCACTTGATCACACTCTGCCAGCAGCTGCAACAACCCCCATCAGTCTATATGGAGAGATAATATGAGACAATCATATGGACTACATCCATAAGTCTGCTTGAAACACATTATTATAAGAATCCAAAAGGAAACAATACAAATTCTAAACACCCTACCTAATAAATGAGATGAGGTATTCAAATATTTTTTACAGGGTGTGCCCAAAAATATTGAGGCACAGATTCCTAGGCAGTTTTAAATTTTTTTATTATAGAGGGCGCTAGTAAACAAGCACAAAAGGTTATTTATGTTCTCTTCATAAAAACAAAACAGAGCAGAGAATGAATATCAAATTTTGTTTTAAAATTGATAAAATCTCCATCTTAAACCGATGAAATGATAAAGATATAGCAAGGATATTTTTTCTCGTGAGCTCACACTCTATACTGCTGCACAATCTCCCATAGGCAGCGCCCAAAACACCAGAGTTACTCCTAATTTCTTATTGGAGGTTGACAGGTTTTGGCATGTTGTCATTTGGAATTTTTTTTTAAAGATGAGTACTCCTGGCTCCAAAAGATGATGCAATTTACATACAGTAAAACCCCACTAAGACGAACCATGGATATAACGAACCTTCCCTTATAACGAACCCATCGAAAATCCCAATTCCATTCCATTAAAATTACCATCGTTATAACGAACTTTTCACTTTTCAAACTAGCGAACTATCGCTATAACGAACCCAATTTTGGTCCCAAAATATTAAATTCTATCAAAAATACCATGCTTATAACGAACTTTTAATTTTAATTCTAAAATTCCAAATTTATAATTTTCGAAACTAATTAAAATTTTGTGTGAGCTCTAGCTCACAGATCGCAATTCAAAACAAAGAATTTAGCGACATTGGGTGTTTTTATTCACATTCTATTTTTATACTGCGCACTTTTATAAATTTTTCATGCCTTATTGAAAACTAAATTTCTTAACTCTACATTAGGAAAATTCCTTAAAACATTATTTAAATTATTAAAACCAGTTTTAAAAGATAATGGAAGTGCCAAAGAAAAAGTCGCTCGTACCAAGATATCACTTGAAAAGAAATTAACCATCATAAAAGCTATTGAGAGTGGTACATTGCAAGCGGAACTTCGGAAGAAAATGAAAATGAGCTAAAGTAGCATTTCTACGATATGGGGCAAAAAAGAAGACTATAAAAAAAAAATGCTACAAAGAGGAATCAATCCCAACTATTGCCGCTATCGTCAGTGTCATTATTCACTTTTAGAAGCCTTGTATACGTGGTTAGTACAAGCTAGGCTTCATTTAAAAAAAATGAAGATTTCTTTGCTAGATATGAAACCAAATTTTTGAGGAATATGTTAAAGTAGAAAAAAATAACAGACTTCTTCAAGTAAGCCTTTGTATCCTATATTGTAATATAATATTTATTTATATAAAATATATTTTTATACCTTTTAAAATATTATTAATAAAGTTTTTATTTAATTTTTATATATAAGGTATACTTTACTTATCAGAGGAACTGATCAAAAAGGCAATATTTTCACATGATTTTTGTTGTGTATGTAAATTGTTAAATATCTGTATGTATTTTGCATGTTTTTTATTATTAATATGTAAATATATATTTGTATATATAGAACATTAACGGTGCAATTAAACAGAAAATTGACCAGTAATTATAGGCTGCGTGTCGTGACTACTACTGGGAGGCGACACAACAACTGGCGACGAGTGTGTGGGAACCGTTTCAAGTGCTCGTTCACAGGTGGAGGAAGATAGAAATCTAAGCGAACGAGAAGCCAACAGGATGTCTGGAAGTTCAGTGATTGTACCGTTCGGTTTCTTCAGGCCGGGGGAAGAATCCTTTGAGATTTTCGTTCAGAGGTTTGAAGCAGCCTTTGAGGCAAATGCATTAGAAGAAAAAAGAAGAATGCCCATCTTTGTTTCTCTGCTGGATTCGGAGATGTTGAAACTGGGCAATGATTTATTTTTCCCGAGTACAATGAGAGAACAGCCGTATGAATTGTTAGTACAAAGAATAAAACTACATCTAGCTCCAAGAAAGAAGGTGATTCCTCAACGATGCAGGTTCTTGAAGAGAATACAACTCGAAAATGAATCCGTCTCAGAATACCTGCGTGAGCTCCGGCATTTGGCTATGGATTGCACTTTTGGTGAAATGTTGGAGGTCATGTTACGAGACCGTTTCGTGGCTGGTATAAAATCGGAAAGCCTTCAGAAGAAATTGTTACAGGAGGATGACGATGTCACCTTGGACAGGGTATTTTCTATAGCAGTCTCGTTTGAGCTAGCTGAACAAAATGCTAAGGAGCTGCAGGATGGACTAGTGGCTAAGATGGATATTGTTCCGGGAGGAAATAGAAAGAATGAAGCTCGTAGAGGATGGCAGCATGGGCCCGGTATGCAAAGAAGGGAGACAATTTGTTTCCGATGCGGAGAAAAAAACTCTCACCTGGCACCTGCATGTCCACATAAAACAAAATCTTGTTTTAAATGCAAGAGAATTGGACATTTGAGCAGGGTGTGCAAAACTGGTAAATCAGTGCCAGACTGCAGATATGCGCAGGACGAATTAATTTATTCGGTACAAGGTGATACTGATGCAAAAATAAATCTACATGTTGACGAGTATCAGTTGTGTTTTGTGGTGGACACAGGAAGTCCTGTCACACTGATACCGAAAACAATTTATGAAAAATACTGGAAAGATGGTAAATTGTCTCCATCTTATTTAAGATTGAGGTCCTTTTGCGGAAACCCAATAAAAATTATTGGTGAGAGAAGAGTTTTTGTGAAGGAGGCAAATCAAGATTTGCGGTTGATAGTTGTAGATGAAGATATTTCGATAGTTTTGTTGGGACGAGAATGGCTAAAAGGTTTAAATCTTGATTTTTCTAGGTTATATATTGAACATTAGACAAGTAAGCGAGTCCGATATCAAAGTTATAATAGATAAGTATGCTAATTTATTTAGCAAAGAATTAGGTTGCTTAAAAAACGTCCATATTGATTTTTATTTAAAAAAAAATATGACTCCTGTATTTTGTAAGGCGAGAAGTTTGCCTTTTTCTTTGAAGAAAAAAGTAGAAAATGAAATCGATGGCATGGTTAACGAGGGAATTTTACAACCTATTGAGTATGCCAGCTGGGCCGCACCTATAGTACCAGTACTGAAGAAAGATGGAAGCCTTAGAATTTGCGGCGATTTTAGATGCACCGCAAATAAGGCCATAGAATTGGATAAGTACCCCGCTTCCATCAATAGACGAAATATTTTCAAAATTGTCTGGAAATACAGTATTTTCGTCATTGGACTTATCCAGAGCTTATTTGCAGGTCAGATTATCTGAAGAGGCCAAAAGAGTGGTGAACATTAATACTACGAAGGGGTTATTTGCCTTTAAAAGGCTACCCTATGGAGTAGCTGTAGCACCAAATAAGTTCCAAAGAGAAAGGGACAATCTATTTGCAGATATGTAGGGAGTGGCTTGCTACATCGATGACATCCTGGTAGCCGGAAAGGATCATAGGGATCACGAGCAAAAGCTGGAATTGGTCTTTAAAAGGCTGCAAGAAAAAGGTTTAAGATTAAACAAGGATAAATGCAAATTCGCAGTAAATGCTGTTGAATATTTAGGTTTTAAAATAGATAAAAAAGGACTGCATCCCATAAGTAGTAAAATAGAAGCGGTGGTAGAGGCGCCTGAACCTACAAACGTTTCTCAATTGAGATCTTTTATAGGTCTCCTTATGTATTACTCTAGGTTTATAAGAAATATTGCAGATATTTTAGCGCCCTTCTATCACCTCTTAAAAAAGAATTCCAAATGGAACTGGACTGGCGAACACCGTATATTATTTGCAAAATGCAAAGCATTGCTAACTAACGAGTCGGTGCTGGCACATTATGATGCAACTAGGGAACTAGTCCTTGCATGTGACGCCTCTAGCCATGGTTTAGGAGTGGTTCTGAGTCACAGGAACGATAGAAAGGAAGAAACTCCTATAGCCTTTGCTTCAAGAACGCTAACTGAAGCGGAAAGGCGGTATTCGCAATTAGAAAAAGAAGCCTTAAGCATCATTTTTGGTTGTGAGAAATTCCGACAATATCTATTGGGACGTGAATTTGTGTTGATCACAGACAACCGACCTTTAATGCACATTTTTTCACCCCAGAAACCGATCCCCATATGTGCTGCATCAAGAATTAAGAGGTGGTCTTTAAAATTATCTGCATTTAAATACACTGTGGAGTTTCGAAAAACTGATGATAATGGCAATGCAGACGCGTTATCACGATTACCTTTAGTCTCAAAGACCACGGAATCTTTGGATGAGGATCAGGTGCTTCTCCTTCGGAAAATGAGTGAGGTCCCCTTCTCATTCCAGGATGTGGCAGTTGAGACACGCCGGGATAAGTTACTATCAATTGTGTTGAGAAATGTTAGGGAAAATAATTGGCAAATTCCAAAGGTATCGCAGGAAAATCCACTTTATTCCTATTATAGGATAAAAGACGAATTAAGTTGTGAGTTTGGGTGTCTGCAATGGCGTGAAAGAGTGGTAATTCCCCAGAAATTAAGATCCTTAATTTTGGTCGATTTACATGAGATGCACCTAGGGATGTTGAAAATGAAAATGATTGCTAGACGGTATTTTTGGTGGCCAGGCATAGATAAGAACATTGAAGAGTTGGCTAGAGATTGTAGAATGTGCCAAGAATCTGCAAGTATGCCGCCGTCTCTACCATTTCAGAGTGGACTTGGCCTGAGAAGCCGTGGCACCGTCTACACTTAGATCTAGCAGGTCCCTTTATGGGACGAATGTTTATGGTCCTTGTACACCAAATGGCTGGAGATTGTCATCATAAAGGACATTACGAGCAGGACCATCATAGGACATCTTAGGGAGATCTTTGCCAGATTTGGATTACCTGAACTTTTGGTAACCGATAATGGCAGACAATTTGTCTCAAGTGAATTTGAGGAATTTACAAAAATAAATAGTATAAGACACACAAAAACGAGTCCGTACAATCCCAGCACTAATGGCTTGGCTGAGCGATATGTACGTGAATTTAAAAACTCTTTACGAAAGAACCAAGGAAAGGACAGTGTAGAAATCAATCTACAGCGATTTTTATTCGCCCATAGAGCTTTTCCTCAAACGGTATTAAAGGAGTCTCCCGCGGAACTTTTAATGAAAAGAAATCTAAGATCAAGATTTTCAAATTTGATTCCGAAAATGGCGAAGGTAGGAGAGGTGTACCATGATGCCATGAGGAAGCAAAAGCATTTTGCGGTCGGCTCTGATGTGTATTTTCGGAGTTTTGCTAACGGACCAAAATGGAAAAGGGGCAGGATCATGGAACTACTGAGCAGCCGACATTACCTTATAGAAGACAAAGGCCGTTATGTGAAAAGACACATAAATCAACTAAGGCCAGTTATCAAGAAAGAAGTTCCTGAAGTGAGAGATTTGGTATTGCCGGGTACATCAAGAGATTTTATACTGCCTGGCACTTCTCGAGATCACCCTGGGCTTGGAGGACAGGAGAAGACAAGGGAAGAAGCCCCGGAGGTGGACGAAGAATTGAAAGGAGCGGAGCCTTCAGCACAAGAGGACACTCCAGAACCAGAACCGGGCCATGCTGCTGCGGCTGTCCCTGTCCGCAGTCCAAGACCGCAGCGATCCAGAAGACCGCCAGACCGGCTGCACTACTATTAAGAGGGGAGATGTGTTGTGTATGTAAATTGTTAAATATCTGTATGTATTTTGCATGTTTTTTATTATTAATATGTAAATATATATTTGTATATATAGAACATTAACGGTGCAATTAAACAGAAAATTGACCAGTAATTATAGGCTGCGTGTCGTGACTACTACTGGGAGGCGACACAACAATTTTGTTTTTATTTTAATATACAGCTTTAATATATAGAAATAGGTTAATTTTTAGGGGGAAAAAAGCAGCCAATATTAAGAGGTAGCCTTTTTTTTTTTTTTTGCGCATGCCCTTTAATTATATCCTAAAAAAAAATTTAAATACCCAAACCGTGGCTATAGTGAACCAAAAGTCCCGTCCCAATGGGGTTCACTATAGAGTGGTTTTACTGTATTTCCCTAGGTGATGTACAGTTTACATAGATGATGTTCAGTATATATATTTGCATAGGTGTGTACAGTTTACATAGGAGATGTACAGTTTACATAGGTGATGTACAGTATATATAGGGGGTCGTGGAAGGACGGTCTAAACCATTGGTTTTTGACCGCTACAACCCGGGTTCGATTCCCGCATTGGACACTTTTTTATGTTTAAAAAAAAAAAAGCTCCAATGGTCCCCGATTCTTGCAAAAGTCCAACCCAACCAGCGAGGCTCTGGCACATTTATAAATGCAAAGTCGAACTGCTTTTCACATGTGTAGACATGTGGTGCACTTACAGTAAAAGCAGTCACCTACTTCTACCCACCATGATTATCATGGCCTGTACCACGTGGACTAGGGATAAGCAAAAAAAAAAATTTTTTTTTTTCTCGTTCAAATGTGTTTAAATGGTATTTAAAGTTTAAAGTGTGTTTAAGATGTCAAATATGCCCTTTGACAAGCATTGTTCAGAAAAGGAAACCTTTTGATAACCAAAGATAGAGCTATCTGAAGAGACCAATATATCAAAATCAAGTTGCCACAATATTTTAACTGAAGTTTTGCAATAGAAGAAATCTCTGAACACAGCTGAAAATTTTGTGACACCTGTGATAAAATATTGTTTTTCCAGATACAAAATCAAGACAATGTTGGTAATATTCTTTATCACAGAGGCCTGATTCATCAGGATTTTTTTTACCTCACAAGGTCATACATTTATTTAACAATTATATAAAAAGGCTCTTGATAATTTGCGACTCAAAACTTGCCGAAAGGCAAGATGATTTGTGGGAGCTGGGTAATTGACAATGATAGGCCACACAAATCTTTTGTAATCAGAATTTTGGCCAAACATTCCATGTGACTCTCTCTCTTTCCATTCACTGAACTAAAAATGTTTCTAAAAGTAAATGTTTTCAAAGATATTATTGATAGACAATAAAATGTGACAACAGAACTATACAAGGTTAGGGAAAAATTAATTTTTCAGTTTTATTGAACTTTAGAAAAGATGTATTATTAAAGATAGGAATTATTTTGGGGAGGAGAATAAATTTGTAATTTCTCTATTTTTTAAAATAAAAAATCTAATCTCAAAATGTTTGGCGACACCTTGTATAAGAAAGTGAATTAATCAATAGAGCAGCATAGGTTAGGTCATACAGAAGGTACTTACAGTGGGGTTGTTGGTGACCAGGAGCACAGTCCGGGCCCGCAAGGCCCCCCTCACACAGTGCTGGAAGACATGGTTGCAGGTGGCTGGGTCCAGGGCAGAGAATGGCTCATCCAGGAGGTAAACATCCCTGTCTGCGTAAAGGGCTCGTGCCAGTGCCACGCGGTGTCTCTGTCCTCCGCTGAGGGTGGCTCCTCCGTCCCCCACCTTGGTCTTGTCCCCTGCTGGGAGGGCCGATACATCATCAGTCAGGGCACAGGAGTAGATGGCCTCGTAGTACCTGTCCCCCACACACTATTTGATACAGACCACCACCACCACCACCAGTAAATGATGACCTACTTCTTGGAGTTAAAGGGGTGTCCAAACACAATGTTTTCCTGGAAGGAGCTGTTGAGGATCCAGGGCTGCTGGCTGGTGTAGGCAATGGAGCCACGGACACACACCTGGCCACTCAGCAGGTACATCTGCACCACACGTGGGGAAACCCCTACATTTACAAGGTATTAATGCCACTTCAAGCAGCCACAGAGGGATCAACTTTTGAATGGTTCTCAAAACACTTTTTCCCAATCCTCTACAACACAGCAAGTCACCACAAAATTGACTTTCCATAGCAGCCATTTAAAACTTAATTTATCTGATGCTTAAATTTAGCAGAAAATTGTAGTTTTGCTGACAATTTTAGATAAACTGTTTTCAGAGAATTGAGAATATATTCCTATACATTAACTTTGCATTGTGTCTGGCCAGATGGGTTTGTACTACACGTACCTGGCAATATCCTGGAGAGCATGGAACAACAGGCCACAAGTGTGTGTGATAACAATTCAGTCCACACAGACACCTACCTGAGACATGAGAGCTGCCAACAGAGAGGACTTGCCACTTCCCACCGGCCCATAGATTCCCACCAGCTGGCCCTGGTGTACACACACATTGTTACTACTTATTACCCCAAGTACACATTGCTTCAATTTTTTTAAAATCAATTACGACCCCAGGATTAAATTCTGCATATATTTAAAAAAATAGTTTCCACACACAACGATCCTGGACTATTATAAAAGTCGAAACTCACCAGTACCAGTGAGTACAAGTAACCAAACAGGGCTCTGATGTCTTGTAAGTGAAAAAGTCTTTATGTGGTGCATTTAGTGTAACTGTCATTAACCCTTAACTGGACGGGTTGGGTAGATTCTGCCCATGCATAAACTTAATATAGGAAAAAAATATATTTTTTCGTTTACCTAGAGCTACCAGCTTTCGTGTATTCTAATTTTACAGTGATTCAAACATTTTCCATCCATCGTTTATAAATTTCAGTTTTGGGAGGGGGGTTAAATTAGCATGTTGGGGCGGATTCTGCCCAGCCCGTCCAGAAGCGTGAGAATTTTTCGTGTCAGTGTTAGCTCGTGGCTCATACTTGAGTCTCTATCTTCCACTCTTTTTAGTTTCCTTTTTATAAAATAACACTTCTTTCTTTGGATAAGTAGAATTATCAATCAAGTCAACAGAGAGAACTATCCCTGCCAACCAAAAATATATATAGGTTTTAGAGATTAGTCGACCACACTTTGAAAGAAATATTCCAGCAGACAATTGATTCACTTCAGTAGAATTAGTTTATAAGTTGAAAGAACATGGCCTTACATATTTAGGGACAATGAGAAAGAACAAACCTTAGATTCACCACAATTTCAACCGCACCCTTATAGAGAATCAGGAACATCTATTTTTGGTTTCTCTGGAACAACCACTTTAGTCTCCTATGTTCCCAAAAAAAAAAATAAAATAATAAAATCGGTAATCAGATTGATAAAAAGGGTAAAAAAGAAAGGAGTCGTTTTATTTTTGATCTTGGGAAAGCATTGACTGATGAACACCTAGCCACACGTAATCTCAATTCTCTCCCACTGGAATTACAGACGACAATTCAAAAAGAATGATGGTTCAAGTAAACCAAGTGAAACTACAATGTCACAACAATCTGATACTCCAAAAAGGTGCTACAAATGTCCATCAAAAACGCAGTAAAAAATAAAAACCCTTTGCTCTGTATGTCAACTAGGCGTTTGCAAAAACATTTCTTATAAATTTGTGAAAACTGTAAATAGATTATATTCAGAATTTTTAAAAGTCAAAATCTGTATATTAAATATAAATTAATTAAAATATTTTTTTGCATATTGATTTCACTCATTATTTAGCACTTATTTCATAAAGTTACATAAGTGGGTTGAATCTACCCAACCCGTCCAGTTACGTAAGAAAAATCTACCTGTCCAGTTAAGGGTTAAATTTGTTTTTTTTTTTTTTGCTTATCCCTAGTACACATGGTACAGGCCATAATAATCATGGTGGGTAGAAGTAGGCGACTGCTTTTACTGTAAGTGCACACATGTCTACAATATATTTTCAAATTCTAACTAAATTACTTATTCTAATTCATATCCTTATTGGAATGCTGAAATAAAGTTAATTTGTACAGCGGCAATACAAGAAATTGTGTGGGAATCCAATATATCCATATTACAAATCAGTCACATAGACCCAGAGTGTGGGGTCAGATCTAGACTGGCTGTAACAAGCAAGAACAAATGCTCCTCAATTGTTTGAAAATACCGTAATGGAAAGCCATGACATTCCGAAGTAGACCAGAGAAGCTGTGGTGACCTACCTTGGTGATAGCCAGGGTGATGCCAGACAGCTCAGGTCCCCGTGGAAGAGGCAGAGGGTCCATCAACTGGGAGTTCTCATCCCCATGGTCGGCAATTTCTTCTTTCCCTACACAACCCCAACTTCACTAGTGGCATATTGAATAAACAAGGCACTGAACTTTCTAACTAGTCACCTCCCCATTGGCCAAAAGTGAAATACAAAATGCAAATATAACAACACCAAACATTTGTTTATTGATATGTAACTAGCATCAGAGTACCTACAAAGTAAATAGGGCCGGCCACCTTGTTCACACACAATCACATCTATTACTTTCTAGGGACATGATCTCTAAACTAAGGATTCTTTCAGTAAAATCTCATTATAACTATTAAGACCTCAGACTTGGGGAATTTATGTGTTTTAATCAGGTTTTATAAAAGAAGGTTGTTTTAATAAGGTTCCACAGTAAAAAGTTTACCCAGCTAAGAAAGCAGCATTTCTCTCCTCACAAATGGGAAACATCAGGTAACTAATATTCTGTCACAGGACATGATGGCAGCCACATCATTCCACCTGTCTCTCGAGATATTCCCACCCAGTCACATTACAAAAATTGACTCTTTTAGCATAACACCAAAATAACCAGCTTTGACAAATGTAGTCCATCACTATTTTCCCCAAAATTTGACCCATTATTCTACAAACACCTCATTATTACAACATTAATTGGGACTCTTCTTATGACCATCTTGGTGTGTGTGTTAAACTATAATTAAAAATATAAAGAGATTATAAAATTAATTACAGTAGAACCTCCATGAGAAGACACTCGCGCTAGAGGACACTGGCCCTGCAATTAGGTGTCCTTTATAGGGAGGTTCTACTGTATATTAAACTCTTAGGACCACATAGAAATTGGATATTACATCCAAGTTATCTGGGATTGTGCTCTGTATATAGATATTTTTAAATGTTTCAATGAAAGTTGGCTGATCCTGGTTGCCCAAAATGACCCATCCACTCTGGATGTAAAGCACTAGGTAGGTACCTGTGGGAACAACGCAGGTGAAATCTGGCTTCCAGGAAAGTATGGCCTTTTGGACATAGACTGCCAGGGTGGGGTTGAGGGGCAGGGTGATGTAGCTGTCCTTTTCCTCCATGTTCAGTATGGCCTGCCGTCACAGACATCAGCTATCTCAGACTGTCCTCAGCAGCTGGGACACCTACTTCAATCCTACGCAGGGCAACCCTGCCATTGACTATGGCCTGGATCAGGATGGGAAGGGTGCGGATCCCGTGGGAGGTGATGAAGTTGAGCATTACTATGATGAAGGCCTGCACAGTGAGCTAGGTTTGTTACACTTTTCCAGCATTCCTGGGGTTTTAGAGGCAAGGTTTAGAGCTCTAACTGACCTACTTCAGACATAAAATGAGCTCAGATGGATTAAAAATATGTTGATGTTAGAAAAATTGAAGAAAGAGAGGAAGACCTCCGATGAACTGGCTGGAAGGGGGTACCTACCAGAAGAACACTAGATGAGCTCCGTTTGATGGTCAACAAGAGGTCAAATTGGAAAATATTTGTCCATATGTGACCAAAAGTTGACTTTATGCACACTAACAACAACTATCAGTTCCTACTAAATAAGATGTGAGGACAGTATAACTTAGTGCTGATTGATTATTTGGAGGTTCTACATACAAGCAATACATGGGCATAAACAAATATAAATGTTAGCAAAACAAAAAGGACTTGATTTCAATTAAACATTTTTACCAGTATATAAAAAAACATTTTCTATTATGTAAAATATTGAGTAGAGGATACACATCCATTATACTAGAAGGCCAATAGAGATTGTGAGTAAATGGAAATCCAGCACCATTCAGGAGGCACAATATGAAAAATAAAGAAAAGGTTGGAAGAAAATTAGAGTGGTAACCTGATAAAACAGCATCTCCGGATCATGCAACTGAATTGTGAAGATGGATGAAAGTCATTTGTCAGAATGAATTTCAAATCAATTTAATTTTTTTTTAAATAACAAAATGATAATTTTCTTCTCTTAATAAATGCCCAAATTTATATCTTGATAAATCAGAACCACCGAAGATATGTTAGCTTGGTTCAAATAGAAATGTCCACATAGAGGGCCAACCTACAGTGGGGACAGGCAAGGGGTTACGGGCCAGGGTGTAGGCCAAGATGGTCAGGATGGTAGCCAGGAACGGGGTCAGCAGGGCAGAGGAGTTGCCCAGGGCCTGGAGGTACTGGCTCTTCTCTAGCAGGCCGTGCTCCTCCTCCCTCACATCTGGCAAACACCTACCATGCTACAGTGGACATGGAACAACTGGGGTGACCTTTCAATTGCTCACTTAGCATAGCCACATAGCACTGCCATAATAAATGTATAAGGAAATTCACTGAAAGGCCATCTTTTTTGTTTTAAATGCAATAAAGAATTTGATGAAAATGGAAAGATGTCTTGTTGTTTCTTATCTTCTTGTGCAAAGATTTCACAAATTCCATGAGACTATGTTCTTTGAACTGTTTGATGATAAGCAGTGGCCTCTCCCAAGGTCCTGTTTAGTACATCTAATACAAGCCAAAATGTGTTCTGGAGCTGCAGGTGACAAGCTACATTTTGGGCAAGTGGAGTAGATTTTATTATCATTTTATTTCTTCAAGTGCTTGAGATGGCCTGTTCTAAATCTTGTTAGTGTTGTTTGGTGATGTCTATTTCTGAGGTTCGGAGACAGTTGCCAAATAAAAATGAATAAGATCCCCCAGTTCTTATTTATTTTTGATTTGGCTACTGTCTCTTTTTTCTTTAAAAGTAAGTTTATTATTCCATAGCAAGGGTTCTCTTATGCCTTTTTTTTTTTTGCTACTGCATCAGCAGCTTCATTGCCTTCAATGCCAACGTGTGAGGGTATCCATTGAAGATAGATTTTTGACATTTTTGAGAGTTTTTAGAGGTAAGTAATTATGTTCCTGCTTACTTTGTCTCCCTGTGTGACTCAAGTGTTGTATGGCTTCAGTAAGGATACAAATATTTTGAAAATTAGTGTTTATGATAATTTTAAGGCTTCATAGATGGCTATAAGTTCTGATTTGAAGACAGCAAAGATCTGGGTTTCTTCTGTTTATTTTCATCGTTTTCTGATTGCTATTTATGGTTTTAATGGGACAGCCACTGTCAGTGTTCCCTAACTTTGCTACCACAGTGTAAATAGGAATGTTATTAATTATTTCTAATGATAATTGTTTAAAGCATTCTGGAAATTCTGGTATTGTTTATTGGGTCATTTAAAGTGACATTTTGTAGTGGTTCGCAAGGAGAGAAATTTTTTCTGCAAAATATTTTTTTTCTACTTCATATTTTGAAAATCTATTTCTTTTGACCAGGTGGAGGGGGCCTTCTTTTAATTGTATGTAATTGGAAGTTCTGTGCAGGTTTCCATAACTTGTTTATGTATTTTAACAAATTATAGCTTCTTCTATCCTTTAAGGGCATAATGTCTGCCTCGTAAAGTACAATATCATTAGGGCAGGTATTTCGAAGACCTGTGATAATTCTAGCTGCGCTTAGTTGTATCCTTTCCAGTGATTTTAGATTTGTTTCATATGCTGTACCATAGATTTGACATCCATATTCCAGGATAAGTCTAATTAGAGATGTGCAAGTTAATTTTAGTGTTGTTGTTGGATTATACATTTATTATACAAGTATTTGTCTATTGAAAATATCATTTGTTTAAAAAAGAATAGAGGCACATCAACGGCTCTTGAGTTTATTTTCTGAAGTTTTGGTGTAATGCTTCACAGAATCATTATTGAGGTTTCTAATATTCTTTTAAATATATTTATCCATTAAAAAGAATGTAAACAGGAACCTACCTGTGAGGGTCTCTGCTAGGGGCTTTTCCCAGGCATGGAGCTTGATGAGCTTGATGTAGGTGAGGAACTCAGTCATGAGCTTGGTCTGGTGTCCCACATCTACCATGAGAGACTGTACACGGGAGACTGCAGTGGACTTACCCTCTGGTCCGTGGCCACCATAGTCCTCTTGCGGTAGTACATGCTTAGCTTGCTGATCAAATACTACGCACACCTCACAAAAGTCACTTGACCTGACATAACCCAACCTCCAAGACTACACAAGCATCCAAGCGTTTCTTTTTTTAGACAGTCTTTCAATGGGAACTGTATGGTTATAATGACAAGAACCACATATTTCTCTAAGCAAGAGTTTGCTATTTTAAACACTATATAATAAGACTCCATTTTGAACTCGATGATGTTGCTAAATTCTGGTTTGAAGAGATATGGGTTAGTGACACACACAATCCCCCTATATAAAGCTATAGAATACTTGGAATACTTTTGAGGAAATTTATTTCAAAAGAGTCAACCTTGTATATTGGCGAGAGAACAGCTTCTTTGAATAATTTCTCCCTCAAAAAGAGACCCAAATAAAAAAAAAGGAAATTAGGCTGTAATTTCAATAATGACATTGCTTTGGTCCAATGGTAGCAGTGCTACAACTGAAGCATTTAGCAGTTTCCATTTTATATCAGTGTTGTTACTTTGTGACTTCCATCTACAATCCAATTTCTATATAACGAGGCTTACTCAGAATGGATTATTTTGGGTTGTCTTGAAGTGCAAGCTGCTCACCAAAATAAATACAGATCTAAGATGGGCCTCTTTTATTGAAAGTAGATATTGCAGTGTTTTCACCATATTGTCTGAACAGTACCTGGAGGATGTAGAAGAGCAGGAACACTGCTAGGGGCACCAGGGCAAAGGGCCCAATGAGGAACCACATGTACACTACAGTGGCCAGTATCAGCAGAGGTCCGCCAACCAGAAGGGGCCCATTGGTGACCATCTGGTACAGCTTCTGGCAGTCGTTGGCAAACAGGCTCACTATCTGCCCACACACCACTGGAGAGATGAAGCTGAGACTCAACACTTCCAAAAGCTAGGTTAAAATTATATTTGTTCGAAAAACCTGTCAAAACAAGCCAACTCTTTATTATAAGAAAAAAGATGCAAAAATGGTAGAACCTATCTCTAAAGAAAACATGTTTTAGAGCCATAGAGAAAGGTGTCCTTTTACCATACTGAAGCTAATTGGCAGAAATGCTAATTTTGGCAATATTAAAGCTTTCCTTTGTTTGTGCTAGTAGGAATGTCACCTCATGGAGGTTCTACTATTGTACCTTTTAAATAAGTATATATTATTCTCAAACTCTCTCTTGCCAAAAATGTAAAAACTTATTATTCCAAAGTGAGACAAGGGTAAAAATTGAATGCCTTACAATAACCTCTATACAGTAGAACATCTCTGTTTATCATCAAACAGCTCGAGAAACTCAAGGAATTTGTGTAATCTTTGCACACAAGGGGATAAGAAACAACAACAGAACATCTCTAAAGGACAACACCTAGCTGCAGAGCCAAAGTGCCCTTCAAAAGGAAGTTTCCTCTTCCAGGAAAGCAGCTAATTGATAAAAATGATAATTTTGGCAATATGAAAAATGTCCTTTGTACAGAGATGTCCACTAGTAGGAATGTCTATTTATGGAAGTTCAATATATATTTTTAATTACTCACTGTTGCTCTTTTCAAGGGAGAAGTTCTATATGGCCTATAGAGAGACTCAGATTTTATAAATCAACACTTTCTGATTTTCTTCTTTGAAAGTGGGTCACTGAAATGTGGCATTGAAAACATACATAGGTTTGGGAAATAATTCAATTTCTATTAGATAATTCCAACCTATGATTTTTCTCTATAAAAAAAAAAAAAAGTGTTGTGAAATCAATCTCTAATAAACTTTCACCAATTGCGGGTACCAAATCCAAATAAGTATAACCCCTTCCAATGTCTTTTTAACCAAAACATCACCAATTTTGTTACCTTGAGATTCTTCAGCTATATTCTCAGACTTTCTTTCACTAAATTTATGTAAAATGTCTTTAAAAGAAAAATAAAGTAAAAATAATTTCAATGATGCACAGAATTCATTGATGGTTTGTATATGTTATAAACACATTTTTCTTTAGGCATATTTATTTCTGCTTCAATAAAACAACCAATGTCCATTTGGCCAGACTCTGCCTCTCTAAATGGTCAAAGAGCCAATTCTAGTGGACCAATAAGCCATGCGCACAGACACAACAATTCTACCAACATGAGAGAGATTGGTGTTTAGTCCAAATCTCTCAGAAGGAAAACAATTCAGTTTACAATACCATCAGGACATGGCTGGCATTAGGCCGTTTGTGAGAAGTCACCTTATGAATTGCTATGATAAATAAGTGGCTACCTCCCCGTGGGACTTGTGGTACGAGGCAGGGTGGAGCTTCATGAGCTTGGCGTAGAGACAGGCCATGGTGCCGGAGGAGGCCCTCAATGCAGTGCGGAGGTTGACTGCCCACAAGAGAGAGAAGAAGGTGAGGCGGAAGAGCTCACTCAGCACCAGGCCCACCACCAGCAGCACAGACTGGGTGGAGCTGCTGTGGGGATTGTTGATGGACTCTAGGAGCTGCTGCATGAACACTGTCTGCAACCACCTCATGTTAGTCCTCCTCTCTTTTGAAATAACATGTGAAAAACTGTTTTTAGAATTAGATTTTAAATCTAGAAATGCTACATATCTTGAGTGTGAATATTAGTGTACATTAGAGGGAGAAACTCACAGGGCCAATGAAGCCAAAGAAGAGACAGATGAGATACACCAGACAGGAGATGAAGAACCTGGTGCCCACAAAGGTGTACAGCAGCCTGGTGAAGGAACATGGGGCTGAGGTGAGCTTGTTCTTCTCCACATTCCACAGGGCTGACAGCCTGTGCCCACGCACACACACCTTCTAACATATTTCCCTAGGATAACATTCAGCCATGTAATAACTTTTACTCAGAAATTAGCACTAAGGTTTGTCCTGATATTATACAGTAATACCCCTTTAACACCTCACTAAAACAAATCTGGGATATAGCAAACCTTCCCTTAAGTAATGATTTTTAGAAATTATTTTGATTAACAATTTAAATAACTTGTATTTTAAATTTAAAATGAAATAAGAATATAGTTTATAATCATTGGATTAACTTGAAAAGATCCATATTATTGATGTACATGTGTATGTTTGAAAAAATTATTTACATACCTTTTCTTACACAAAAATTTACTTTTCAAATAGTCATGTGTTTAAGGCCTTTGGACAAAATACTAATTTGGTGACCACATTTGACTGATTTTATTGCTAGTGCTTAATTTTGGCATGAGACTTAAGAGAAACACAGAAAGATAATATTTGGCTGTTGTTGCTATACAGCAGTACCGAGGGCAACAAAGTTAAACAGGAAGTAGCTGTCAACCCCACTTCAAATTTATACAGTGTTCTACCGCGTTAGGGTAAAGGTTCGAGCTGCAGTGAGAACTATCAATTAATAATTTATTTTAATAAGTTCAAAAATTACATACAATTATAAGAGGCAGATGGAGCACAGTTTTTACTCCACCAGCGCCTGGAGTATTATATAATGGAAGGAAACGCCGCAGGTTGTAGCGACGGCGGTAAACAAGCCAGCGAGATCAGGCGGTGTTCGAAAAGTGCGCGCGCAGCCCCTGGTGGCGACGTCACGGTCGGCGCGCATGCGCGGCGGCGGCGGTCACGTGGGAAGCACGGGCTTGGGTCGTCGCCCGCTGGCTGCCTCTTATCTCATGCCCCCCCTGGAGATTGGGACTTGGGACCGATCCAACGTAGTTGCTATAACGCGGGTTCGGTTCTCGGGTTCGAGGGGATAAGGTCTGCTGATGTTGAGCTGAGTTGGGTGGAGTGGTGTACGGTGGAGGCACGACAGGTCGTAAGAATCTGCGATTACGGCGAAGAAGGCGTCCGGCGTCGGTCCGGATGAGGTAGCTGTGACCGCGTGGAAGTTGTTCGAGAACCTCAGCAAGGAGGGTCCAATGTTTTGTGCGGTGATCCTGGACAAGGACTATTGCTCCCACTTCCAAATGTGAGAGTGGCTTGGCGTTGCGATTGTATCGCTTCCGGAAGGAATGTTCTCTTACATTTTGCTGCAAGAGGTACTGGGCCATCTGGATCTGCTGGGGCGTGCCAGAGATGGTGATGACCCGTTCGTTGCTACCAGGTTGAGACTCATCTATGGTGATCCCCGCACCAGACTCGCGCCGGATCTTCCTGATGCGTTGACCACCTTTCCCAATGATGGCACCGGCGAGATCATTTGGTATAGTGACTTGTGATGAGCCTTTTTTCGGGACGACTACCATAGGATGGCACCAATCGATGGCTTCGCCGACGGGTCCGTTGGTTATCGCATTGACGATCATTGAATGGGGCCAGTTATCCGGCAGAAGTCCTAAGGCTTTGCATCCGCTCTTGCTCAAGAGAGGGGCGTTCAGGTGCTTGCAGACTCCAACGGTAGTACTGTATGTTTTCCCGTTGAGATGCAGTGCCGCGACGAACGATCCACAAGGACTTAAGCTGATGCCGTTGGCTCCTACGCAAGGGACGTTCTTCGGGTTGAGTGCTGATCGGGTCTGCTCATCCAGTAACAGGAATTCTGATTCTGGGATTAGATCCAGATCTGACCCCGGGTCCGCCAGCCAACGGATTTGGTGTAACTTATGGTTGATATCGGTCGGAATGGTTATGAGTTCGTTGCGTACTCCAGCTGCAACAACTGTGTTTGAGGGTCCTGGTTGGGACTGATTGTTTCTGGTTGCGGGTGGCGGGATATTAGGTTTGGTTGTGGGTTTCCGTTTCAGTTGTCGGCAAACCCTTCCGTAATGCCCGGTGATGCCGCATTTGTTACACTCTATGTCTTTTGCTGGGCACTGGTCACGGCGGTGTCTTGGGTTAGCCCCACATCCGGAGCAGGGGTCGTTAGGATCATAGGGTTTCTGAAAGAAACGGTTGGCCTTAGGTGAGGTTTCAGACGAGCTGGCTTGTTGATGCTTGTAGGTTGATGGTGCACGTCTGGTTGCAATGAAGGCTTCGGGGGAGGTGGTTGGGGAGGGTGAAAGAGTCGCGCCCACGGCGGTAGCACTCTCATGTGCGATACAAATTGAGAGGACTCGGTCCAGGGAGAGGTCGGAATTGTACTGCTCCGCCAGTACTTTTCGTTGGAGGTCTTTATCAAACAGGCCACATATTAACCTGTCGCGGATACGGAGTTGCTGTTGATAACCAGCAAGGGCAAACGTTTTCCCACAAGCTCTTTTTGTGCATATTGTAATACACGGGTCGCCGCATGTGCTGCACTTAAAATCCAGCTCATGTGCACACGAGTCATCAAGAGCTTTAAGGGCTGCGAAGTAGCGATCCACCGATTCTCCGGTTTGTTGGTCCCTACGATGAAAATCTTGCCGATCAAGGAGGGGGTTCCGCTTCTTGCGTAGGTAGGCCTCGAGAGCATTCACGGCTTCATCGAGGGTGGTGGTGGTAGAAATATGAAGGCGGCCTGATTGCCAAAGGATGGTCCATTCGGAATGGAGGGCGGCACGCAAAGTCACATGCTGTGTGGATAGCGGGAAGGTGGCTACTTGTTGGGCGTCCACGTAGTCGTTCCAACGTTGTTTCCAATCGCGGAAACAAGACATCGTTAACTCCTCCGGGGAAGCCAGTTTAGGAAGCTGGATGATTTTTGTGGCGTGGTGAGGAGGAGCTCCTAATGGGACTGTCGGTGTCGGATTCCGAGTAGCCATCTGCTGCAACAGTGCGTCTATGGACCTGAGGATGTCGGTGCTGGTCGGCGAGGCAGGGTTCTCTGGAGGGGTTTGGGATGGTCGGCGATTCCTTCTTGAGGGCATCTTGATTACTAATTGTCACTGAGCTGTCACTTAAAAAACGGCTAAAATTAACCGAGTGTCGACTGCGCCATGTTCTACCGCGTTAGGGTAAAGGTTCGAGCTGCAGTGAGAACTATCAATTAATAATTTATTTTAATAAGTTCAAAAATTACATACAATTATAAGAGGCAGATGGAGCACAGTTTTTACTCCACCAGCGCCTGGAGTATTATATAATGGAAGGAAACGCCGCAGGTTGTAGCGACGGCGGTAAACAAGCCAGCGAGATCAGGCGGTGTTCGAAAAGTGCGCGCGCAGCCCCTGGTGGCGACGTCACGGTCGGCGCGCATGCGCGGCGGCGGCGGTCACGTGGGAAGCACGGGCTTGGGTCGTCGCCCGCTGGCTGCCTCTTATCTCATACAGAATGTTCTTTTTAATAGAATTTTAGCTACTCAGAGAAGTTGCAAAATTTGGTTGCTAGGGCAGCTTTGATTACTTCAGTCAACCTACACATTTTCTTTATTAATAAAAATGATTATACACAAATAAAGAAAATACCTGAGCAAACAAAAAATGAGCCTAAAAAAACTCCCCATTTACCAGTCCAAGCAGCAATAAATTTCATGTGATAAGGGCTTCAGCCTAGCCTGTACAGCCTTGAGGAGAGAGCTTCAATACAATTAATCTCCATATTCAATTGTGCTGATTTCATCCGGGAAGTTTTGCCCAACTGCCTCTCTTTCTTACATACATGTGGGTCACCAACATTTTAGGTGTAGTAATTCACCAAATACACTTGGAGGTGACGTTTTGACTCTCCCTACATACCAATTTAATACAATTTTATGGGACATATTTGCTCTTACAGTGGGTCACACCTCAACTATGTGTTTGTCACCAGTTTGAGGAAAAGGTTGCATTGAGGCATTTTTTTTTTTTTAAATACAATGGTCCCCAATTCTTGAACAAATCTCCATCCTACTAGGGAACACAAGTAGCCAAACAAGACATCTTGTGAGTGCAAAGGTTCTACATGTAAACATGTGGAGCACTAACACACCCACCATGTTTATCATAGCCTTGGTATAAACAATAACAACAAAGTGAAAAGAAACCAGTATGACCTAGTGTAGAAATGATGCTGAGAACCTTCTCTATTATGCCATCTAAGCTGATGGTTATTTGTAGTTCATCAATTCTGGCTTCCCATCTCTTTCAATCCTGTCAGCTGGAGATTGTACTAATACTGAATAATAAAATAAATCATTAGATGATAGGTTCTTCTTATCATTAACATACATGTACCTCTATGTCTAATTTAAAAATCAAGACAAATCTTAGGCAAAGTTTTATTAAATATATATAATGATTTAAAACATCTTTATCACATTATATAATACAATGTTTACTTGGAAAAATTGCTCAGATACCTTGTTGCTTTAAAGCACTCTTCAAGCATTGCATCTTTCAAATAAGTTAATTAGTGTTTTTCTTCCATTTCATGTTTCCACATAGTCTTCTTATGTCTAGATTTTTTTTTTTAACCTGTCATGCAAAACATTTCTGGCTTTAAAATCACCATATTTCATGGCATAAAAATATATTTTTTCATCACGGGCCCATTTATTTGGACTTTTTTTTTAAAGCCCTAACACGTACGATAGCGGCAAAAGTTGAGTGTTGATTCCTCTTTGTAACAATTTTTAATAGCCTTCTATTTTATCTCTTACAATATAAAATTTATTTATTTCTTATTTTAACATGTTCTCAAATTTTGTCTGTGTTTTTTCACTTTAAAAAGTTTTGAAAGGGCCTTTTTTTTAAAAGTAATAACGTTTTTGTTTTTAGAATGCCTTTGTTTTCTTTATTTTGGAAGCCATTTGCATTTTTTCTATTTCAAATTTAATGAATGCAAAGATATTCTATTTAATAAAAAGTATAATGTGTAAAAATGCATACAACATACAGCAAAAATAGAATGTAAATCAAAACAAGCAATGCCGCTAAATTTAGTGTTTTGAAATCGCGATCCGCGAGCTGAAACAAGCTCAAAATTTTGTTGTTTTAAAATTTTTTAAAGTTCGTTATAAGGATAGTATTTTAAATAGATTTTATTATTTTGGGACCGAAAATAGGTTCATTATACGGGTAGTTTGTTATTTTAAAATGGCAAAGTTTGTTATAACAATGGTATTTTTAATGGAATGGAATTGCCTTAGGTTTGTTATAAGGGAAGTTTCGCTATATCTGGGGTTCGTATAAGCGGGGTTTTACTGTATATAGACAATGAGTAGAGAGTAAAAGATATAATAATGGGTGAATATTATCGGATAAGCGATTTACATATTTCTATAATACAAAGCAATAACACACCATCTATATATAACAAATAAAAACATTGTTATATTTAGATGGCACGTTATTGCTTTATGCCTAACTGACCTTGTACTTAATGTTTGCGAAAGAGCATTGCTCGACAGCATGTAGTAATATAAATATACACTAGATTGATATGTAGCATAATTATAATAAGTGCTACAGCACTTCAAATATATATATAACACCAGCTTGGCCATCACAAATAAGACAATAAAGTTTATAAAGAGAGTTAGCCAGCGACCCAGGCAAGGTCCAAGCAAGAATAGTTGCGATTACAATAGACAAAATGGAAATTTCCTAGATTATCATGTGGACGGGGATCTTCCACAAGTAACTAGTTAATGACTAGGCGCTGGACGACTCACATCTCAGTCTTGGACCTTACCATGTCGCTGGTCTCTCTTAGGTGCCATCCTATCTCGTCCTTTATGTAGAAATCCTAGACACCTGAAACCACTGACTGCTGTTGCTATATATATATATTCTGTCATAGAAATCCTCTAACCAAGAGGCTTAAAGGGATTTTAACACCAAACCTATCATCCTTTTACGATCTCCTATCATGGCAGAGACTTAGAATACCTGCATTGAACTCACATTGTTTGATACATAGGTTGCCACAAGAAGACAGTGCATCAACTCACCTCATTCCATTGACCTTGGCACTGTCAAAGGGGGAGCACACAAAAAGGTCCTCTTCCCTCAGGTCCCGTTTGTAGGCTCGCCACACCAACGGACTTAGCCAGGAGAAGAAACCAAAGGAAAAGAATCCGGCAAAGTCCACTGGCATCTGGCTGGCCTCCCTAGACAAGTCAACAATAAATCTATGTTGTCAAATCCTAGACCATAGTGACTAGGTGAAACTTCATAATCAACACACACATCTTGGGTTTCAACAATTCATTCCCCACCCTTTTTATAAAAGTTAACTAATATAAATCAATTGTCACAACTCAACCATTGAGCTGAAACACTCAGCAGAATACAGTCTAACTTCTATAATTCAACACCCATCAGAGTTTTAAGATGATTATCAATTCCCCACTGCTGGCAACATTTCCCCAGGACATCCACATATTAAAAGAATAGAACGATAATTTGGTAATACATTATAATCATGAACTGGGCCATTTTATTTTATTTATTTAGAAGGTTTCTTGATAAATTTTAATATACATATACACTCTAATGCACATTTTTAAAGATGAACAATTATAAATACTATTTTTATTTATATAGGTGAATAAATGCAGTGGGAAGAAAGTGAATAAATTATGAAAAAAATGAAGTAAAAACTTTATTCACAAATTATAATCTTTTTAAATAAATCCTGCATAGTTGTTTATTTTCAGGCTAGAACCCTATTTAGTAAGCATTCTAGCAGATAAATCTTCAAAAGGCTTGCACAAATGTCTTTCCTCTTTTATAAGTTATTTTAAATAGCAGAACATTCTCCCTGAAACAACTCCTTGTTTACACCAATGATTAGCAGCAGCTTAAGTTAGGTTTGAATTGTCCAGGAAGAAACAAAAATTGTATGCAAAGTTAGCAAGGGTATTGGTGACCCAGCATTGTACACTTTTAAGCACAGTGTGCATGCATTCACTATGGCCGTGGTGCCCTGCATGCCAAAGTATTGCATTTTTAGCAATAAAATTGTATTTAACCCTTAACTGAATGGGTTGGGTTAATTCAACCCACTTATGTAACTTTATGAAATAAGCACTAAATAATGATTGAAATCAATATTCAAAAAATATTTAATTAACATAAATGTTAATAAACAGATTTTGACTTTTAAAAATTCTGAATATAATCTATTTACAGTTTTCACAAATTATTAAGAAATGTTTTTGCAAACGCTTAGTTGACATACAGAGCAAAGGGTTTTTACCTTTTTCAGAATTTTTTGATGGACATTTGTAGCACCTTTTTGGAGTATCAGATTCTTGTGGCTTGGTTTACTTGAACCATCATTCTTCTTGAATTGTTGTCTGTAATTCCAGCGGGAGAGAATTGAGATTATGTGTGGCCAGGTGTTCATCAGTCAATGCTTTCCAAAGATCAACAATAAAGTGACTCCTTTCTTTTTTACCCTTTTTATCAATCTGATTACCAATTTTTTTTTTTTTTTGGGGGAACATAGGAGACTAAAGTGGTTGTTCCAGAGAAACCAAAATAGATGTTCGTGATTCTCCATTAGGGTGCAGTTGAAATTGTGGTGAATATGAGCTTTGTTCTTTCTCATCCTTCCTAAATATATATATAACACCATGTTCTTACAACTTAAAACTAATTCTACTGAAATAAACCAATTGTCTGCTGTAATATTTCTATTACTCTTCCAAAGTGGTCAACTAATCTCTAAAACTTATATTTTGGGTTGGCAGGGATAGTTCTCTCTGTTGACTTGATTGATAATTATACTTATCCAAAGAAAGAAGTGTTATTTTATAAAAGGAAGCTAAAAATAGCGGAAGATAGCGACTCAGGTATGAGCCTCGAGCTAACACTGACACGAAAAATTCTCGCACTTCTGGACAGCCTGGGCAGAAACCGCCCCCACATGCAAATTTAACCCCCCTCCCAAAACTGATATTTATAAATGATGGATAGAAAATGTTTGTATCACTGTAAAATTAGAATACCTATAAGCTGATAGCTCTAGGTAAATGAAAAATATATTTTTTCCTATATTAAGTTTATGCATGGGCAGAATCTACCCAACTCATCCAGTTAAGGGTTAAACAAGGACTATCTAATGTTGTAAAAATTTGTTTAAAAAACAACGGTTGAATTATCGTTAGTTATTTGATTGTTGGAGGTTGGGACATTGGTCGAATTAAAGAGGTCATATTGTATTTTGTGAATATACTGTACCACTCTATTAGGGGGTTGAAATGACAGAGGTACCTAACACAGTGAGAAAATACTTCTAGGCAACTATTTAGCAAAACCTATAGAAGACAATTATCTCTAACATTAATCAATGGAGGAAAATGCATAACAAGCAAATAACATGTTTTGGACCCATCCAAGTTGGATACCAGAGAATATTGTGAAGCCATGTGAAAAAAAAAAATAGCCTCTGATCTTACCCATTCTTCACTCGGAGAGGAATCAGATGTTTCAGAGAGGGCTTGTATCTGGAGAAACCTTGGCCCTGTTCATAGGTGATCTTGACTGTGGTGGGGCGGTACACAGCGTACCAGTCATTGTCTCCTGGGGCACTGCAACCTCCGGGTGAGATACAGTGGGGGTGGCACCATCATGTTAGCACCTACAGTATCAAGTCGGGTGATATAACCACCATACCTTAATAAGATTCAAATGATTCTCAATTTAAGACTGAGAACAAAAAAATTTCTGGCCTCAAATCCAATTGTATCTAGTTCCTATTATATGTCATACTACGATTGATTATATTTGCTGCTGGAAAATTAAAAATTTATTGTTAACTGGTCTTTTTAACATTCTCATTCAATGTCCATTTTTGTAGCAGTTATAAGCTAGATGAGGATGAAGACAGGTGATGTCAAAATACACCAATGACAAACTCGAGGAATAGGTTCTAAACATAAAAACATGTTCTATGATGATTTTTCTAAAATTGTGGCATTTTTTAGTTGAACACCCAATTTTTATATCCAAAATTTATTTTGAAATCTAATTCTATTAAAATTAAAAAAGGTCAATTAAAGAAATATTTTGAATCACTATTTCAGCCTTTCTAATTTTTATGTGAGATTGCATCTAAAATGCTTCAGATTTTAAAATTATTATCCTATTAAAAATAAACTTTCCTCATCGTTTTCCAGCCTTAGAATATTAGGTTTCTGGATTTGGAAGTATGAAAATGATTCCTTCCACACCTAACATCTGGATAGGTCATTTATCATTTGCTGACTTTCTCAAAAGGTTCAATCCTATTCAAAAATATTGAAACATTTTTCTATTGTTTATAAGTGTATATACAGTAAAACCCCGCTAAGACGAACCATGGCTATAACGAACCTTCCCTTATAACGAACCCATCGAAAATCCGCATTCCATTCCATTAAAATTACCATCGCTATAACGAACTTTTCACTTTTCAAACTAGCGAACTATCGCTATAACGAACCCAATTTTGGTCCCAAAATGATAAAATCTATTAAAAATACTATGCTTATAACGAACTTAGAATTGTAATTTAAAAAAAAAAATTAAAAAACAAAATTTTGAGCATGTTTAAAGCTCGCGGATCGCGATTTCAAAACAATAAATTTAGCGGCATTGTTAGTTTGATTTTTGCACTTTATTTTTGCTGTATGTTGTATAAATTTTTACACATTATACTTTTTATTAATTAGAATATCTTTGCATCCATTAAATTTGAAATATAAAAAATGCAAATGGCTTCCAAAATGAAGAAAACAAAGGCATTTTAAAAACAAAAACATTATTTCATTTAAAAAAAAAAAGGCCATTTTCAGAACTTTTCAAAGTGAAACAACATAGGCAAAATGTTAAGAACATATTAAAATAAGAGAATATAACTTTTCTATTATAAAAGATAAAATATAAAGTTATTAAAAATTGTTACAAAGAGGAATCAACTTCAACTTTTGCCGCGATCGCGATCGTACGTTTTAGAACTTAAAAAAAAAAAAAGTCCAAATAAACGGTCCCGTGATGAAACAAAAATTATTTTTATGCCATTAACTATGGTGATTTTAAAGTCAGCAATGTTTTGCATGGCAGGTTAAAAAAAAAACGAAATCTAGACCTAGAAGAATATGGGGAAACATGAAAGGGAAGAATGGTTATTTGAATGGTGCAATGCTTGGAAGAATGCTTTGAAACAACAAGGTATTAGAGCCATTTTTTTCAAGTAAAAATTGTATTATATAATGTGATAATGATGTTTTAAAATCATTTCATATCTTTGAATATATATTTAATAAAACTTTGCCTAGGATTTGTCTTGATTTTTAACTTAGACATAGAGGTACATGTATGTTAATCATAAGAAGAACCTATTATCTAATGATTTCTATTATTATTCAGTATTAATATAAGGAAATTAGTCAATTAAGGCAATTAAAATAAAGTGACCACTATTAAGAGGCAGCCTCTTCTTGTGTGTATGGCTGTTTTTTAATTATACGGTCTAAAATTTTTGAAAAGTAAAAAAAAATAGCCAAACCGTGGCTAGTGAACCGTGGCTATAGTGAACCAAAAGCTCTGTCCCATTGGGGTTCACTATAGAGGGGTTTTACTGTATAAACATGCCAAACCTACTGTGGCGTTCAACAGTCAAAGATGTAATTGTTTCCTTTCTGCTCCTCAACCTTCCTCTGGGTGACAGGCATGAATGCCCTCTACCATTACCTAAACAAATCTGGGAATGAAAAACAGTTTCCTTCAATGGTAGATTTATCATGGCAAACACTGTTAGCTGGTCTCCCCATGCTAGTCATTGAATGGTGGTTAGTTTGCCCAGAAAGTCAGAAGGAAGTTTAAATACATATATTGTAACCCCCATATAGGCACAAATATTCTTCATTTCAAGGTTGATTTTTCCCCATGTGACTTTGGCTAACCAAAATACCCCTCCCATTAACTTTTTTCAATCACAGTGTGATTGTGACAGTAGACATAGGTGAAAAAATTGTATTTTAGCAAAAGTGTATTTAATGCAACCTTTTATTGTTTATTGAGTGAAAGAAAAAGGTTTATTATATATAGTTATGTGGAATAGAACGTGGGTAATAAATGACCACACATCTTTATAAAATCTAACATAACTTGAATAGATTCAAATCTGAACAGGTCTGATGAGGGGGAGCAAAGCTGTTACTAAAATATCACATATTAAAAGGCAAGAACACTTAATTGGATTTAGTTCAATTCCCTGGAATATCACTGGAACACTTGCAATGTATTACACATGGCCACTTCCTTCACAGGCTTTCAGGTAACTGAGATAGTCCTCTCTTAGTCACAGCCACCATGTCGCTGAGTAGATTAGAAATCCCTTGACTTTACAACAACACATCTCACTACTTTCCCACTATCTCATTTAAATATTTGGAATAACTCTTATTTTATTGAAAGGTAAAAAAGAGGCACAATTTATAGATGGCAGATTTTTTTTTTGCTTATCCCTAGCGCACGTGCTACAGGCCATGATAATCATGGTGGGCAAAAGTAGGCGACTGCTTTTAATCTTTAATCTTATGGTAGAGTAAGTGTATCACTTGTCTACACATGTGAAAAGCAGTTCGACTTGCACTTACAAATGTGCCAGAGCCCCGTTTGGTTATTTGCACTCACTGGTGGGGTTGGACTTTTGCAAGAATCAAGGGCCATTTGAGCATTTTTTTTAAAGCAGAAAAAAGTGCCCAATGCAGGAATCGAACCTGGGACGTAGTGGTCGAAAACCAAGGGTTTAGACCATCCTTCCACAGACCCCCTTAGATAAAAATATAACCAAATAGGAAATGTATATTACAGTATTGTTACCCTCCTTAAGTATCTCAAATATCAAAATAACACATATATTTGGTCTCTTGTGTGATGTTAAGAAACTGTCAGCTGGCAGCTAGCAAGAATCTCACAGCTTCATACAACAGTTGATCCTCGTTATAACATCACCACTAGGGGGTTTTATAATCCCACTTAATAAACTTAGAATTAAGATGAGATTTATGTTATAAAGAGGTTCCACTTTGCAATTGATCAAAGGGTAGAATATCCTATAAAGGGCGTGGCTTCACCCAAGATAAAAACTTGCACACAGTTGTAAACAAACCAGCCTAGTAAGGCTTATTGGGAGGTTTTCTCTTATCTCTTCTGCCTAAGGAGAACAAGAGATAAGTGGAGGAGATAAGATGTTTTCCAGCAGTCAGGTGTCAAACATCTTTGTTCAGGATATAGTTTCCACATCCATCGAGTCACTATTAGGGAAGTGACCCCTCATTCCCTCCCCAGGTTGTGAATCATCTAATGTGGGAGTCTCCTCTGGGAGGACGCCAACCTTCATGTTTAGAACCTAGGGTAGAATTACCACCATGTCTTCACACATTTACAACATGTGTTGGACTTTTACTGAATATACCTATTGAAATGTCCTCTATCAGTGACATAGTCACATCGCAAAACATATTGAAAACAAACAAAGCAAAATATAGTATAACCTCTTTAAACCAATATAACCAATTTTCAAATTACAATCTTTCCCCTTTCCTATTGCCATTTTCAATTCAACCAACTACATACATATATAATCAAACTATTTTTTTTTATCTCCCTATCAAGCTATTTATTTTTAAAATGAGCTATAATTCAACAGTACTTACAAACTGTTGAAATAAGATTTTTGTTTTCCTAACTACAACCCTATGATATGGGCATTATTAAAGTCCAAAAGATTGATGTATGAAAAGGATGACAACTATCACTGAACTGATTGAGGGTCACCTGTCAACAATAAAATTGCTTCCCTCATTCAGGACTTTGGATGGGTGAATAATGAAAGTCAAAGACACCTGTTTTGATGCATTGAAACAATATCAAGCCCCATAGGTGGAAGCTATACTGACTTCTAAGAAGTTGACAGCAAATTGATGGGGAACAAACCATTGAAGACATTGTGAAAAGGGCGATGGAAAAGGAAGAAGAAGTAGCAAAGTTTACAGAACGATGTAAACACAAAAGCAATAACATCTGCATCAGCATTAGTTGCCTTCAAGTCTTCACTAAATGAAAGAACTTTCAGAGAAGCAAAGGCATGCATGCCTTTTAAAGATTGATTAGCTATAGAAGATGAAACTGAAAGCTCTGATCCCTTGGCGTACTGAATTAAAGAGGTTAGACTAGTTTCACAAATATTCACAATAAATATATATATATTGTTGTGTAACCACGGCGCGACCCTGAATGCCGGACATGTGGGCGCGACACTAACACACGCCCGCTATCTTAACTAGCAAGGCTCACAATTTTGAATTTTTTATTTTTTTATTTTAATTAATTTTAAACTCTCTCTGTGAGTAATCGAACAACAGAGTTCAGCGAGAAATTGCACTTTGACCGAGGACCAACTTTCTTGCTTGCTCTCTTTATTTATTTTTTAGAGAATTTGGACTTAAGTTCCATTTTTGGATCAACGCAAAATGAAGATGGCCCGACCCGCACCGACCAACCCTACAGAGTACCGACCCGAGTACCAAGAAGCTACAGACAAGATACATCCCCGGACCAGCCCCAACCCTGGCCCCAATAAAAAGTTACATCCCTTATTTCGGCCCTGTGACTTCCAGGCCCCCACACAACAATATATATAATAAAAAAAGTATATTACTTGATAAAAAACAGAACATGATAACAATCTTACAACAAACACACTGACTAAATTAAATAGAAAAGTGCAAGATATTAAAACTGGAGCAAATCAAATGCATTTTTAGGTCTTTTCAGCAGGCAGTAATATGAATTAATGTTAGAAAAAATAGATGCACCCAAAAATCTGCCCTTCAGTCATCATATAGTGCCATCTTCCCCTCTTGTGAACAATTCTCTTCATCTTGTCTAATATAAGTCAACATTCTATTAGAACCAATCCTTTCTTGGTCTGCCTCTCCCTTCAGTCATCATATAGTGCCATCTTCCCCTCTTGTGAGCAATTCTCTTCATCTTGTCTAATATAAGTCAACATTCTATTAGAACCAATCCTTCCTTGGTCTGCCTCTCCCTTAAGTTATCATATAGTGCCATCTTCCCCTCTTGTGAACAATTCTCTTCGTCTTGTCTAATATAAGTCAATATTCTATTAGAACCAATCCTTCCTTGGTCTGCCTCTCCCTTCAGTCATCATATAGTGCCATCTTCCCCTCTTGTGAGCAATTCTCTTCATCTTGTCTAATATAAGTCAACATTCTATTAGAACCAATCCTTCCTTGGTCTGCCTCTCCCTTCAGTCATCATATAGTGCCTGTTATGGAGTTTGTTTACACTTTAGTATTCTTTATAGTCTATGGTAATTCAATAAGAAGTCGTAAGCAAAACTAATTGTTTATTACTTAAGTTACATGCAAATTCTGAATGCTATTCAGTGATGATGATAAATCGTTGGCGTTGCCAAACTAAAAGTTTAATATATATTACATGTCCCCTCTTTAACCATCAAAGGTTCAATCTGCGTGGGGGTCGAACCACCCTACCAGATCTGGTGGTGATCAGGTTCCCTGGGGAACCATTGGTACAGCTCCCCGGGGGTCCTGTGGTGGTCACGTTCTCCAGGGATCCAGGAGAAGAGAGTTGTCCAGAAGATGTAGGCCACGATGGGGATTCCTCCAGGTCCTGCAAATCGGTTTGTTCCTGGTTCAGTTCTAGTGGTTTCTCCCAATCTGTGTGGGTTGTGTCACTCCGTTTATCCTCGCGGATGTGAATACTGTTTCTTCTATATTCATTTCCTTCTTGATCTTTCACGTAGAAGGATCGGGGTTCATTGGCTTGGTTTTTTAGCTGGCCTGGGATCCATCTTTTATCTTTTCGAAACCACACTCTATCCTTGATAGATAATGGGTCCGCCGGTCTAGTGTGTCTATCGTAATAGTTTTTCATTTTAACTTGATTATCAACTAGCTGTTTCTGGATCGCCTCGTTGTTAATCATGGAGGGCACGAACTGGGATGTCTTCGAGGGTATTATAGACCTTAAATTCCTTGACATCAGAATTTGTGCAGGTGATGGCAAATTATTGTGTGGTGTGTTTCGTAAGTTGAGAAGAGCTAAGTAGGGATCTGTACTTTCTTCCCCACATCTCTTTATCAGTTTCTTTAAAGTTTGAACTGTTCGTTCTACCATCCCGTTACTCTGTGCATGGTAAGGACTAGATGTTACATGGACTATATTCCAAGTTCTAGTAAAGTTCTGGAACTCCTTTGAAAAGAATGGAGGCCCATTATCACTCACCAAAGTTTCAGGAATTCCAAAGTTCGAGAAAGTTCTCTTTAATCTCCTTATTATGGTGTCTGTTGTCATATCTTGGAGTTGATATATTTCTGGGTATTTGCTGAAGTAGTCCACTATTAAGAGATATTTTGAGCTTTCTAATTGAAAAATGTCGATCCTTACCTTTTGCCATGGATAATCAGGTACTTGGTGTGGAAGCAAAGGTTCTTTAAGATTTGCTCTTGATGTTTGTTGGCAAATTGAACAGTTATTGATTAATTCTTCAATTTCTTTATTCATTCCAGGCCAGTAAATGGATCTTTTGGCTAATGCAATTGTATTGTTTATACCTTGATGTGAAGCATGGAGTATCTTTAACATATCGCTTCTTTGGGTTTTTGGTATTAGAAGTTTATTACCTCTGCAGATCAAGTTTTGCCATTCATGAAGTTCTTCTTTGAATTCCCAATAAGGTTTAAGGTTGGAAGGCAAGTTCTTTTTGTGTAAGGGCCAACCTGTTAAAATATATTGCTTCAGCAAACAGCATTCTTTATCATTTAAAGTATCCTCCTGTAGCCTCGTTAATCTCTGGTCTTTGATCTCAACATTTAAAACAAACGTTTGAGTACATAAGTCTAATTCTTTATCTTCCATTTGTTCCTGGGGCAAGAAATGTCTGGAAAGGGTATCAGCAGGTATCATACTCTTTCCTGGGATGAACTTCAATTCAAATTGATAATTTAATAAATACAATGACAACCTTTGGAGTCTAGGTGACATTTGATCAAAGTTTTTCTTCAATAAAGAAACCAAGGGTTTATGATCTGTATATGCAGTAAATTTTTTACCATAAAGGAAATAATGGAACCTTTTACATCCAAAATATAGAGCCAATAATTCTTTTTCAATTTGGGAGTAATGTTTTTGCGGAGAAGTGAGAGATGCAGATGCATAAGATAAAGGTTTTTCTTTTTGCATTAGTATAGCACCCAACCCATCTTTGCTTGCATCAGCAAAAAGTTCTAGTGGTTCATTAGGATCAAAGTGTCTCAATACTGGTGGACTAGTTAGGAGAGTTTTGATAAAATTCAGCTCTTGATCTGCTGCAATATTCCAATTCCAGATTATATCCTTTTTAAGCAGGTTTCTCATATTAGAAGTATTTGATGATAAGTCCGGTATGAATTTGGCTAGATAAGTTACGGTCCCAAGTATCCTTTGCAATTCTTGCTTATTTTTAGGTATTTGCATATTTTGTATGGCTCTAACTTTATCTTGATCAGGTAAAATTCCTTCCTGTGAGATAGTATGACCTAAAAATTTAACTACCCCTGTGGCCATTTGGAGTTTATTTAATGTAAGTTTCAGTCTACTTTCTCTGGCCAAATCTAAAACCTTTTTTAGAGTAGAGTTATGATCTTCAATCGAATTACCCCATATTAGAAGATCGTCTATATAGCAGACCACATTAGGGATATCACAAAAAATCTTGTGCATAATTTTTTGAAAAATTTCAGGTGCACTGGAAATTCCAAATGGTAGCCTCAAGAATCGATAACGCCCAAATGGTGTACTCATCACCAAATATTTAGATGTATTTTCACTTAGCGGCACTTGCCAAAATGCAGATTTCGCATCTAATACAGAATAAAATTTAGCCTTTGGTATTTCTGCCAGAATGTTTTCAGGTGCAGGTAAGGTGTAATGCTCCCTCAAGACCCATTTATTCAGTTCCCTTGGGTCAATGCATATCCGATATTTGCCCGATGGTTTCTTTACCACTACCATTGGGTGCGCCCATACCGTCGGTTCTTCTATTTTTTCGATAATCCCGTCTTCTTCCATTTTAAACAGTTCTTCCTTTACTGGTTGAAGCAATGCTCTGGGTAGTCTTCTGGCTGGACTTATTTTAGGCTCCTCCTTGTCCGATATTTTAATGTCATACATATAACTCAAATGGCCATTTCCTTTGAAAACATCTTTATATTCATCCAAGAGTCCTGTAAGAGTAACGCTGCTATCACTTATTGTTTCCACTCTTTTTGCTAAATTTAATTTCTCACACTCATCCAGACCTAGTATAGGAACTGCTGAGTTGTTAACAATTAAAAATGTAACTTTTCTGCAAGCGTATTTCGTCTTACAATCTAGCTGGCATTTTCCTACTACTGGGATTTGTTGCCCTGTATAAGTATATATTTTGCAATCTGCTGTTTCCAGCAATGGCATATTAGGCCATTCTTTAATTAGCCTTTCCGGCAGAATATTTACATCTGCTCCTGTATCAAGTTTAATATCAACAGGATGTCCTTGTATGTAAATTAGTTCCTTCCAAGGTTTCCTTAATACTTGGCCGACCATGATTGAGTCTATAATCAGTAGGTTATCATTTTCTTCCTCAATTTCTTGTATACACCTAATTGCTCTATTTTTGCAGCAATTTGAAAAGTGGTTTGGCTGTCTGCACTTGTAACATTCTTTTCCATATGCAGGGCACTTTCCAAAGTCATGAGCCATGTTACATTTTGAGCACCTGATCGATTTATTAAAATTGGCTCTAACTGGGTTACTTGTGTAGCTATTTTTCAAAGAGGTGGTAGGTTTATATTTTTCATTAAAGTTTTTCCTTATAGCATCAATTGAATCTTTTTCAATGTTTCTTAATTGTTTTTGCGATGCCTCAGCCGCCTGACCTTGATTAATAGCCAATGACAGTGTCAAATCAGGGGTTCTGTAGATATTTTTCTCTAAGTGTTGTATCCCTACAACCCAAAACAATTCTGTCTCTAATAAGAGAATCTTTAATATTTTCAAATTCACAGTCTTCAGCCTTACTTTTAATTTCAGTGACAAAATCGTCAAAAGTTTGATTTAGCTTTTGTTCACAAGTGAAAAAAATGTATCTTTTATATATGGTGTTTTTAAATGGTCTAAAATATTGATCATATTTATCTAGAATATCTTTGATAGTAGGGCTTTGCGCATTTCTTCAAAACCAAATGTATTATATATTTCAAGCGCTGAATCACCAATAATGTGTAATAGAATAGCCCTTTGTTGTTGTATAGTTTTTGAATCAAGATCACTTGCTATGATGTAGTTTTCGAATTTTTTACGCCATTTTGGCCATTTATTAGGATCATTTTGATCTATTGTAAACGCAGAAGGCGGTGGTAAATTATTCATAATTATCTTTTATTATTTATGAGAAAGCAAGATATAGAAAAATTAAAATAGTTATTATACCTATATTTTTATATTTTAAAACGATAGACTTACCGCTGCCACCATGTTATGGAGTTTGTTTACACTTTAGTATTCTTTATAGTCTATGGTAATTCAATAAGAAGTCGTAAGCAAAACTAATTGTTTATTACTTAAGTTACATGCAAATTCTGAATGCTATTCAGTGATGATGATAAATCGTTGGCGTTGCCAAACTAAAAGTTTAATATATATTACAGTGCCATCTTCCACTCTTGTGAACAATTCTCTTCGTCTTGTCTAAGTCAACATTCTATTAGAACCAATCCTTCCTTGGTCTGCCTCTCCTTAAGTCATCATATAGTGCCATCTTCCCCTCTTGTGAACAATTCTCTTTGTCTTGTCTAATATAAGTCAATATTCTATTAGAACCAATCCTTCCTTGGTCTGCCTCTCCCTTCAGTCATCATATAGTGCCATCTTCCACTCTTGTGAACAATTCTCTTCGTCTTGTCTAAGTCAACATTCTATTAGAACCAATCCTTTCTTGGTCTGCCTCTCCCTTCAGTCATCATATAGTGCCATCTTCCCCTCTTGTGAGCAATTCTCTTCATCTTGTCTAATATAAGTCAATATTCTATTAGAACCAATCCTTCCTTTGTCTGCCTCTCCCTTCAGTCATCATATAGTGCCATCTTCCCCTCTTGTGAGCAATTCTCTTCATCTTGTCTAATATAAGTCAATATTCTATTAGAACCAATCCTTCCTTTGTCTGCCTCTCCCTTCAGTCATCATATAGTGCCATCTTCCCCTCTTGTGAGCAATTCTCTTCATCTTGTCTAATATAAGTCAACATTCTATTAGAACCAATCCTTCCTTGGTCTGCCTCTCCCTTCAGTCATCATATAGTGCCATCTTCCCCTCTTGTGAGCAATTCTCTTCATCTTGTCTAATATAAGTCAACATTCTATTAGAACCAATCCTTCCTTGGTCTGCCTCTCCCTTAAGTCATCATATAGTGCCATCTTCCCCTCTTGTGAGCAATTCTCTTCGTCTTGTCTAATATAAGTCAATATTCTATTAGAACCAATCCATCCTTGGTCTGCCTCTCCCTTCAGTCATCATATAGTGCCATCTTCCCCTCTTGTGAACAATTCTCTTCGTCTTGTCTAATATAAGTCAACATTCTATTAGAACCAATCCTTCTTTGGTCTGCCTCTCCCTTCAGTCATCATATAGTGCCATCTTCCCCTCTTGTGAACAATTATCTTCGTCTTGTCTAAGTCAACATTCTATTAGAACCAATCCTTCCTTGGTCTGCCTCTCCCTTCAGTCATCATATAGTGCCATCTTCCCCTCTTGTGAACAATTCTCTTCGTCTTGTCTAATATAAGTCAACATTCTATTAGAACCAATCCATCCTTGGTCTGCCTCTCCCTTCAGTCATCATATAGTGCCATCTTCCCCTCTTGTGAACAATTCTCTTCGTCTTGTCTAATATAAGTCAATATTCTATTAGAACCAATCCTTCCTTGGTCTGCCTCTCCCTTCAGTCATCATATAGTGCCATCTTCCCCTCTTGTGAACAATTCTCTTCATCTTGTCTAATATAAGTCAACATTCTATTAGAACCAATCCTTCCTTGGTCTGCCTCTCCCTTAAGTCATCATATAGTGGGTGCCATCTTCCACTCTTGTGAGCAATTCTCTTCATCTTGTCTAATATAAGTCAACATTCTATTAGAACCAATCCTTCCTTGGTCTGCCTCTCCCTTCAGTCATCATATAGTACCTTCTTCCCCTCTTGTGAGCAATTCTCTTCATCTTGTCTAATATAAGTCAACATTCTATTAGAACCAATCCTTCCTTGGTCTGCCTCTCCCTTCAGTCATCATATAGTGCCATCTTCCCCTCTTGTGAACAATTCTCTTCGTCTTGTCTAATATAAGTCAACATTCTATTAGAACCAATCCTTCCTTGGTCTGCCTCTCCCTTAAGTCATCATATAGTGCCATCTTCCCCTCTTGTGAACAATTCTCTTCATCTTGTCTAATATAAGTCAACATTCTATTAGAACCAATCCTTCCTTGGTCTGCCTCTCCCTTCAGTCATCATATAGTGCCATCTTCCCCTCTTGTGAACAATTCTCTTCATCTTGTCTAATATAAGTCAACATTCTATTAGAACCAATCCTTCCTTGGTCTGCCTCTCCCTTCAGTCATCATATAGTGCCATCTTCCCCTCTTGTGAACAATTCTCTTCATCTTGTCTAATATAAGTCAACATTCTATTAGAACCAATCCTTTCTTGGTCTGCCTCTCCCTTCAGTCATCATATAGTGCCATCTTCCCCTCTTGTGAGCAATTCTCTTCATCTTGTCTAATATAAGTCAACATTCTATTAGAACCAATCCTTCCTTGGTCTGCCTCTCCCTTCAGTCATCATATAGTGCCATCTTCCCCTCTTGTGAACAATTCTCTTCATCTTGTCTAATATAAGTCAACATTCTATTAGAACCAATCCTTCCTTGGTCTGCCTCTCCCTTAAGTCATCATATAGTGGGTGCCATCTGTGGATGACTTAAGGGAGAGGCAGGCAGACCAAGGAAGGATTGGTTTTAATAGAATGTTGACTCCAGTTGGACATAGCAGACTACAATAGGGTCTCTCTCTACTAGAGAGAATTCAAACTTATTGTTAAATTACCTCCTTTCTTTTTTCATAAAAAAAAAAAAAATGCAATCCAGTAAACAAAAGGAGTGAAGAAGGCGTACCTAGTTTGGCATTTTAAATACCTATGTAAGAGACTAAAGTGATGTCAATTGAAGCTTCACCCATAAACCTCTAATATTCAAAATATTACTTTCATCCCAAACAGATGTGATAACTGACCAATCAATATTTCAATAACCATGTGTTATTTTAGCTACTTTTGACATTTTAATGAAAACTCATGTCACTCCTATTCATTAAGCCAATAGGCCACTTCCCTGAAAGGATCACAGTCCCAAATAGATATTTTTGGTCCAGCACTTGTACAGAGTTCCACTAAACAAGAATACTGGTGATCATATAGACAAATTGAAAGACCCAATGCTGAACATGTCAGTCTCTGACCATCTCCAAGAGAGACCATGTTTTTAGGCTATGGTCTCTCATGAGGCACTACTGAATAGCAAAAGTGAAAATTGACAGGAGTGCAAATACCAAAGTGTCCGTACTATCTCCCAAGTTCACTCACCTGGCCTTGCTGATGGCATCTAGTCCATCTTCAGTGGAGTTGGAGAGGTTGACTTCTTTCAGGCTGGGGTTGGCTTCAGACTCCAGCGGCATTTTGGCCTAACACACCATCCTCTACTATAGTCATTATACATGATAAGGTACAATTTGGATTATAAACACAATAGGACCAAATCCAAATAAATTAATAGTGTGCGACTTTTCGGTAACAGCACTTTTACCATCTTCAGACAAAAGTACTGAATCTTGTCTGAAGATTGTCACAATGCTGTTACCAAAATGCCATACACTATTTATTTGGATTTGGTCCTATTAACTTGTGTTTATATTCATTACATGTTATTGTACTGCCATCTTGGAGAAAATGTCATGTACAATACAAAGGTTAGCCATGATTAAAATATATTTCACCCTATTCTTTTCCCTTCTTTGTATATTCAAATTCCAGACATTCCAGTTTACATGGTGTACTCATCCAATATAAACAATAGACTGATGATCCTTTGAATACACAACCTTCCTTCTGATTACTTCACTCCCTCCATTAAATCTTTCTCAAATATCTTTGTTTGCAACTCTATCTGTCCATTTGATATTCTCTTGCACCCCCCAGACAGCTTCACTTAGTAGGAATTTACAGGAAGCAAGGCAGTTGAAATAACTTATTATTCAATATTTTAAAGTATAGAGTCAGTGAATTGTTGATATACTCAAACTACCTAATTATTCTAAAAAATTATAAAGTTTTAGAGCACATATATGTTCTTTTTAAAAAATAAACACTTCCCTATTGCAAGGAGAAAAATATCAGGAAGGCCTGGCTCATCAATAGTTTTTTTTTTAATTATGATCCTATTGTATAATTATAGAAGGTCATGGAGACTGAATTCGTGGATTATATAATTCTTCCATTGGTTTCTATGATTTGTATCTCCAATATTTCCTGTATTTGTTGGGATATTATTATTATTTTTTAAATTAAATATTTCTTACTAAGTGAAAAAATAGTACAAATGTGATATTGTACTGGGATAAGGTGCATAAATTAAGAAAAAGACATCTCCTTATTGTGTAACTGAAAGTTGCTGATGGCTTGCACCATCTATAGGAATAAATATCAACTATTCTATCTATCACATTTGTACTATTTTTTCACATTGTGTAGCGTTCTCACGCAATTCTGGCCTTAACTACCTGTTTCATGATTTTTCAGGATGCCTTAATGACCAATTTTTTTGGTCGTTGAGGTACAGCTTGCACCACGCTGATGAGGGCCAACAGCCCGAAACGCGTCCGTGGTTAGCTTTTCTTGATTAATCAAGAATGGGTATTTGGCCAATTCTGGAATAATTAAAAATCAACGAGAATAGTTGATATTTATTCCTATAGATGGCGCAAGCCATCAGCAACTTTCAGTTGCACGATAAGGAGATGTCTTTTTCTTAATTTCTTACTAAGTTTACTAAGTTACTTGTTCGGCCTCTCTGTCTTGCATAATGTTATTGGAAGCCCCTAATTTGATTTGTTTGGTCTCTTAAATGCAGCTTCCATCCACTGTCAGCCAACAGTAGTCTACCAATTGTACCATTTAAATTACATTGGAGAATCCCAACATTGATGTTAGCATATCTATTGACCTTGCTGTCATCCCTGGAACACATTCCCCGGACATTTCTATCAATATTTAGTCTCCATGATGTCATTGGTTGGCTATCCTGACAGTCAGTATCAGTAGTGAACCATTCCAGCCTCTATTGTTTTTTTCTTTTTTAAAGAAACACACAGTTTCTCACTACAAATGGTGCTCTCCTCACTAGAATGTACCTTAAATACATCAGACCTGGTCATCATTATTATTAATATTATTAATTTTTCCATCGCAGTAAGGACAGTAGAAATTGTTTTATTTTAAAAAGAATATTACGCCTCTAAAATAGTTTTATAATTTGATAACAGATGGCGCTCTAGTACATCGTAATCATTATTATTTTTACTGTAAATGACAGACATTGATATTTAGAAGGTCAATAAACTCCTTTTAAAATTGTCTTTTAATGTGGTAGATAAGGTAGGAGGGTGGGGGAATAAAGAAAGTTCTATATGTTGAGATCGGTCAAAAATGTGTGAATATTTTGATAATCAGTTCTTGCTGAAACTTACAGGTTGTTGCAATTAACAAAACTATAAGCCATTAGTTACATCATGAAAAGTTGGCCTACATCAGGATGACATGTTCAACCTCAGAATTGACGCAGTATGATCATAGGTTAATTTGTGAGAGATCATTAATTTTTGGAATTTATTTGAGGGAGTCCAACAAATAAGGAAAAGTAAACAAAATGAAAAGATTATTGAAATGAAAAGTCACACTATTTGGATACATTTTTAATCACAAATTTTTATTGGAACTCCACCTTTGCGGGTCCCAAGCCCGGATGAAAAAGGAGGAAGGGGAACCGTAACAAGCTCTCTAAAAAACCTGGGTTCAGCTGGCCCGGCTGATAGTACCCTGTAAGGGCTCCTAATCCAGGGATACAGGATGAGCAGTGTTTGTACTCCTTGTCAGGAGCCACTGCACATGGCGTCTGTTCCTTATGTCAGAGGCGGCCATTTCTTTTGGAGCTAAGTCGGCCTGCCACTGAGTAGTTCTCCCAGTCTTAATGACAAAGGCAGATGCATTCTATTTCACCCAGTCATGATGGTTGTCAAATAGACACCATCAAGGGTCACAACTTGATACCCTAATATGATTGAGTGGAGATAAGAAAGAATAATAATAAGAATTTTTATTGGAGAGATACCTAAAAAAGTTTTAAAAATTAACAGTGACTGTGGTTATAACAAGCGAGTGCAAGTGATCAAACGGGGCTCTGGCACATTTGTAAGTGCAAAGTCGAACTGCTTTCGCATGTGTAGACATGTGGTGCGCTTACAGTAAAAGCAGTCGCTAACTACCCACCATGATTATCATGGCCTGTACCACGTGTACTAGGGATAAGTAAAAAAATAAAAATAAATAAATAAAAAAAAATAAAATAAAAATAACAACCTAAAATATTGGCCCAAACAATCTTATAATAAAGTTTGGGTATAGTATGTATTTTCTAGTAATACCAAAAAACTTTTATTTACTAAATAAGTCTAAAAATTTCCATAGCTGCAATACAGATGCCAAAAGTGAAACCTTCTGAAAATTCTTCTTTGAGGATTTTTTTATATATATGTAAAAATGAATTGCATTTTATATATATTGTCTAAAATATTTTAAATATATAAAGACAAAATATATATATATTTTTTATATTAATAATAAAAAAAATATTTTTGGAACTTTTTATATGCTTTTTAAAAACTCGATATATGGATTAGAAAATGTTAGTTTTATTGTATGATAAGGATTCCAAAAATTTAGGAAATAATAATTAAAAAAAAAAAAAACCCTTATTTATGGGGTTGTGTCAATTTTATGCAAAAGAAAAAAAATAAGTATATATATATATATATATATATATATATATATATAGATCTGCTTTAAAAATTAAGGGGAAATAAATTTTGGGAAAACGGAAAGGTTAACTATTATACATTATTTTTCGAATATATGAACTCTGATAAATAGGTCTCTCATAACTTTTCGAAACTTCACTCCATTTCATTTGAGCGTGGAAATTATTTTTTAAAATATGCTTAAAATATAAAGGAAAAGAAAACAATTTCAATACATACCAATCAATTATAAGTATTATACATCTCAAAATGAGCTAATCTAGTTCGAAATTAATGAAATATCAGCCTGAAAGAGTCGCTTGGTAAACAAATACAATATTACCGGGCTGGTATTTTAGAATTTGACGTCATTCCATGAACAAAAAAAAAAAAAAAAAAGAAAGGTATTCTAAACTTTCCTACTGTATTTTTGAAATTTCAGTACATTTTCTTATGACTGAAAAAATATAAAATACTCAATTATTCATTCAATTTATAAATAATAATAAATATATTTATTCAGAGAGAAAATTCCAAGAGTAGTAGATGTTTTTAATCAAACAAATTAGTAAAGTAAATTTTAATTTCCGTTATATCAAGCTTTGTAGAATTTATAAATTAATTATTTGAGTAATATAAAATCTCGATAATATATCTACACATATTTTATTTTCAAATCGAAGTTTTCTAAAAAAAACAACTCTATAGACTCTTTATCATCATATCTGATGTTTTTAGTTTATGTTTTGTTAAAAGTTTGTTATTTCTTAAGTCTAGAATTTTGTTTGTTACATTTCCCATAAATATAAATTTAGCTCTCCTCTAAACTTAAATATAACTTACATTTAAAGTTATTTGATGTCTCAATAATGCAAGGGTATTATTTACGACGTTTGTTTTTGGAGCCAATTCTTTGACCATATAAATAAATAAATTAAGCTAATATTTAAGGTAAATATGCAAAAATTAAATTTTAATTTTAAAAATTCTTGTCATGGTTTTATAGCTATCTAAAAAGTCAAATATTTCGTTATTCAAATTCACAAACGTCACATGTACCGGATTACTGTTATATTTTACCATTTAAATAATAATAATAATAAAAAAAAAAAACATCTATAAGCCGCATTTTAAAGAAATTATAGGTTATTATATCGTGTGTTATCACTTATACATTTTGGTAATTAAAAAGTAACAATTCTTCTAAACATATTTTTAAAAAAATATATAAAAAAAATTCAAACAATATTATCCAACAAAAAAAATAAATATGCACCACTGGTATTAAGGAAAATATTCATTTTGTTTTTAATATATGTAATAATTTTTTTTTTTAAATAGGAATTTATAGGTTCCTTGCCATATTTCCAAAAATTTGGGGTTATAAATATTTAAAATACCCACATTTTCAAATAATTCACCTATTTTAGGTAGGAAAATACTTCAAATTCAATGAAATTTCTGTTTGGCATTTAAATGAGATAAAAAATGATCGAGTGACAGGGATATTTTGATGATCTTAAAAGGTTATATTAATGGCAAAGTATTGAATCCTCTAATGATACCAAGCTTAAAATCCTATAATTATTTTCGAGTCATTAATTAAATAATTAGTAAATTAAATTTTATTGCCATCTATTGCTAAAAATTGACACAAATATTTAGCGATAGATGGCAATAAAATTTAATTTACTAATATATATTGGTTATGAAAACATATTTTGCGGAAGAGCTTTGCTCGATGCAATACCTTGAGATTATATGTATGTACCTCTACAGACCTATAAGCTTATGTCCATAGTTCACTAAACACCCCTAAGCTGCCTTCCATAGAAAATGCAGCGTATATAACAAAACCTGTCCAATACAATAGTAGAGCGGTCTAGAGATTAATTTGGCGAAACCGCTGAGAGGGTTCACTACTGATGAGCCAAGCCCTCTCATTCAATAACTCATATCATTGCAGTAAGGTCTGTAGAGATAATATTTGATGATATTTAAAAGAAACGCATTGCCAGTAAATTTATTTTTTTGTGTCAATAATTAAATAATTACCATCAAAAAAAAAATAAAAGCAAAAGAAAAAATTGAAAAATTATTTAAAAAATATATATTTAATGACTAACAAAAAAAAAGTATATATAAAATTATTAAAAAGAAACATATTTAGAATAGACTTTTCAAATTAAAAAAAAATCTATATATATATATGAAAAAAATTATATGTTATAAATTAAATAAAAAATAATTAGATTCTCTGCTTGATTTTTGATCATGTTGAGGATTACGGTATGGTAATGCAGTCGTGGTTGAAATCTTTAAAGTATGATAATATACGAACCCTTCCTTATAACGAACCCACAGCGATTCCCAATTCCATTCCATTAAAAATACCATCGTTATAACGAACTTTGCCATTTTTAAAATAACAAACTACCCCAATAACGAACCTATTTTTGGTCCCAAAATGATAAAATCTATTAAAAATACTATGCTTATAACGAACTTAAAATTGTGATTTAAAAAAATTTAAAAACAACAAAATTTTGAGCATGTTTCAGCTCACGGATCGCGATTTCAAAACAAAAAATTAGCGGCATTGTTTGTTTTCATTTCCATTCTATTTTTGCTGTATGTTGTATAAATTTTTACACATTATACTTTTATTTAATAGAATATCTTTACATTCGACAATTTTGAAATAGAAGTAAATACAAATGGCTTCCAAAATAAAGAAAAGAAACAAAGAGTGGCGTTCTAAAAAATATATAAAAAAACAGTGGCAGTATGCCTTTTTAGAAGCGTTCTATATCAAGTTTAACCTAGGCTAAAAAATAATTCCAAATAATTTTAAAGCCAGAAATAGTTTGAATAACAGGTTAAAAACAAAATTTAATATACACTCATAAGAATATGTGAAAACTGGAATTGGAAGAAAAAGAATTAAAAAAAAAAACAGTTCCCCATGTCTCAGGGGCCACAAACAAATCTACATATATTCTCAAAAACTACCACTACAGTTCTATTTTTAGAAAGGAATTCTTGTTAGGTATATGACTCATTCAGGGTTCGCGGATATTCCCCCTGGCCAGCCGTTTTACCATGATTTTGTGTTTGTAAATTGCTGTTTTTTTTTTATTTGCAATTTGCAGTTACTTTTTTTGATTAAAAAAAAAAGAGGTAGTAGTATTGTGATTCTGCCTCTCTTTCTGTTGGTTGCCATCACGAAGCCAGCCATAGCGGAGTAGCCAATAGTAATTCAAAAAGGCTTGATTTGTTACAAAGAAGAATCCTCTACATATAAACTTGTAAGCCGGATAAGGAATCTACACAGCAATTTTCGAAAGTTATACAAGTCTTTCTTCTTCTGTATGTTATTTCAAATAGCTGACCACCCCATTGTTTATGCCAGTGACCATCGGTTCTCAAGTTAGACCTGTCCAGGAGATGTTGGCACTGATATTTGTACAGCATTTTAACCCTCGAGCGCGCGCGCTAAAAATGTAACGTACTTGCGCACGCTGGGTGAAATATACCCGATATTATAATTACATATTTTGAACATAAATATTATCTGAGGAGAAACAAAACCTTTTCTATTTCAAAGTAACAACATTATAATTTTCAAAAAAGGCAATTATTAATAAAATATTTATATGTTTTGCACAAATTAAACATTTTAAAAACTATTCTTGAATAATGCTCAAAATTGGTAATGGCATATACAATATGAAACTATTGCTCCTTTCCAATATTAAATATATAAAATTCCAAGAGGATATTCTAGACAAATCATAGCAAACTGCAATTGTATGTCCTTTATAAATTGACTTTGCACATTTATGGCACAAAGTTGAGGTCTTCCAGTCCTTACTGGAGGGACACACTACATCTGGTAGGAAGCTTTATCCTGCGGTTCCTGACCTTCTTGATGGCTTGAAGTGCCTTCTAAAAATTAATTGAAATAAATATTCAGAGTATACATTTATGATTTCTATTAACTTATCTGTAAAAAAAATGATTTTTTTTTATAGTCTTCTAGGCAGTGAATAAATTATTTTTCTTTGATTTAGTTGCTCTTTGATGAGTTCAAGGGCCAAACATTTCAAGAATTTTCTTCTGAAGAGCTTCTAAAGGTGTATTTTAATTTTTTGCCTTTCAAGCCTAGTAAATGTGTAATGACTTTAGGCGTTCTCAACTTTACTGTTTGTGAAAGGCAATTTTTGGACCATTTGGTTTTCGAGGCTCTCCCTATATAAAAATGTGTTTGTGGGATAATTCCCTTATCCCAAAAAATTCCCATATCTGAATATATTCCAATGACACTTCCAGAAAAATGTTCACTTAGATGATCTTCTTCAATATCACCTTCTACAATAATCTCTTCTTGATCTAATAAATATGACCTTCTTCCCTCCATTTTATATAGAATTATAGGTTAATAAATATATCAACCTATTATAGTTATTTTTTAAATTATTAATTCGAATTATTTATCTCACTCAAAAAAATTATCAAAGAAAAATGCAACAAAAAAAAAATTACGTGAAGGCGCGCACCGGGTGATTTTTACCCGACAGTGACAATAGATGGAATTTCAGTGGGAGCTGTCAAAATGTGAAACCAAAACTTTAGGCTAGATGATGAGTCAGGAAGCTAAACGAAACCACATCTCCGCCAACCGATTTTTTATTGGTTAATTCTCCACTCAAATGTTGCCATGGGTAATTTTCACCCGGCGCGCGCAATGCCGGGTTAATACTCTGCAGCATGGTGTGCTAACTAGAGCCGCTGTGCTAAAATATTGTGTTTGCAGCAATACATTTGTATTTAAACTAGAATCATATAATATTGATAGTTTAAAATTATTGTTTGCTCAAGTTAACATTGGTTATTTGATAGGCTGGAGGTCAGAAAATATTGCAAGTGTTGAATGTGTTGAATCAACGAGATTATACTGTATTTGATAAATATAATAATAAAAAAATAAATAAAACTATCTTTCAAATTAAAAGGCATATATTGGATCAAAATATAATTTATTTACCAATATTTCATTTGGCTGAACGACAAACTTTTTCAAGGTATTACAACATATTTATGTCAACAATAGCCCGGATGAAAAAGGAGGAGGGGGAGCAGTAACAAGATAGCTAAAAAACCTCGGCTCAGCTGGCCCTGCTGATAGTACCCTGTAAGGACTCCTAATCCGGGATACAGGATGAGCAGCGTTTGTACTCTATGTTAGGAGTGTCTGCACATGATGATTGTTCCTCATGTTCGAGCCAGCCATTTTTTTGGAGCTAAGTCGGCCTGCCACTGAGCAGTGCTCCCAGTTTTAATGACAGACTACTTCACCCAGTCATGATGGTTGTCAAGCTTGATATCCTAATATGATTGAGTGGAGAAGATGTCAACAACAAACTCAGCACCAACTGAAATATTGGTAAATAAATTATATTTTGATACAATATATGTCATTTTAATTGAAGATCTATTTATGAATTGCTCTATATATTTTGTAAAATTTATTTCCCAAATTTACTTTCTACCCGCACTGCACTTATTCACTTATTTAAATAAAAATAATATTTTTTTCATTTTTAATGTTTAAAAAATGTGTAATTTTGTCCATTACTAAATCATGAAGCATTCTAAATCCATTAAATAAAAAAGACCCAATGTGATATCAATTCATGTTATCAATTAAAAGAATGTATTACAAGAGTATGATTTAATGATAATGATAATTAGTTAAAATAAGGCTGTCTCTCTCTTAGAGTCCACCAGCTGTGGTGAATGTTGGGATACACATTACTCACTCAACTTTTGATTCTACTGAAAGCTCTGAACCCATGCGGGATATTCAATTAAAGAAGTTATACTGTACACCTATCCCCTGATTTACACGGTACTTGTTTTACACGTTTTCGCTTTTACACGGTTTTCCAAATAAGTTTTTTTTTGTTTTTATCGCACTATACTAAATGCTACTCTGATTGAACACATGCGCTGTGTACACATCTCACGAGGAATCCCGAGCTTATGTGCTGACTACATATTTTAACCTGTCAATGCATTTTATTTCTGTGTACACCTATCCCCCGATTTACACGTTTTTCTCAGGAACGTATCTACCGTGTAAATCGGGGGATAGGTGTATATGAAATTTTAAAAAGGTCCAAAGGATTTGTGTATTCATATTTTTCTTAAAATATTATTTCAATGAGTTAGATGGTAAGCTATAATCATCTAACTGACTATAATTCAACACAGACTTTAATTCACCCCGAAGCTCAGATTCTTGGGCTATTGAATTAAACAAGTTATACTGTGCAACTATGTGATGTGTCAATGCTATGATAAGTGTCCTCTAGGGGAGGTTCTGCTCTATATTGGAAACCTAAATAGCATCTTCTTTTATAGAAACAAGTAGCAAAACCTCACTGTTGTGGATATATTTATATATAAAGGTAACCTCTCTCCATGCGATAGTTTTAGTATCTATCAGAGGTGACCTTCCTTCTTTTTATAGATCAACATCCTCCTCTCCCGGCAAAACTTCCATCAATGATCTATCCAAGAACCAGACCAGCCGTTATACAGGCTGGCCCAAAACAATTGGGAATACTTTCTTTAGTACCATGACAAACCTCAGAAATAATTGAAAGTACACAAATAGGAAGATGAACCCTACAATAATATCAAGTAAACAATGTTCAGCTTGGCATAGATGAGCTCTATGGAGGACACAACTTTGTCAAGTGGACTTATTGGAGCAATGTTCTGAAGGACCCATCAATCAACCCTTATTCATGAAGATGGTTTTCTCTCCATATTTTCTTTGTGTCAGCATGATGGGAAGGAATTAACTTTAAAATAAAGTTATAATATTTTTATCTCTTCAGTTGTAAGTTTAGCTAGCCATCTGGAATATCTCCTAAAAAATTGAGTCATTTTTTTTCTGAAACAAATAATTCATTTGTTATAAGAGAGGCATGTTTTAAACTGTATCAGGGCCTATGCTCCCTGTAGCTTGATTTCAAATCTGGGGCTGCAAGTGAGGACCTCAGTGGTTCCACCACAGTAGCTACATTACACAACCCACACACTCCCCATTACCTCTCAGGAACTGCACTGTTCACATATCACACTAGTGAGTATTAAATGTAGCTCTGTGTGAAGATTTGTAGCAAGGTCCCACAGTCAAGCACTTCCTGTAATGATTTGGTTGGAAGACATTGAACAATTAGATCTATACAAGTCAAAATGAAGGTGGGCAGATCATCAAACTTAATGTGATTAATATGAAGCAACTGATTAGCAAGTTTCACTGAATATTCTTCCCCCAATATATTATGAAATCCCCTGCTGCTTTTATTTTGACTAATCTACTTATATATTTGCCTTATTCTGTCTGTTTGTTTGTCTGTTTGTCTGAAGCTCACGGATAGAATGCGCGCCCATTGGCCGCCAGCGAACACGTGGCCTCCCTGCCCCCCTCTAGACAACCCTGTTATTCAAAAACCATACATCCAATCGCCATGAAATTCTGGGATATTATTAGGTATATCCCCGGAAAGGTGTCCGAAAAATAATTTCTTGAATATCTTGAATTTCCTTAGAGTTATTTGCAGATATGTAGACTTAACTCGCATGCAGCGCCACCATTGCGACGACGGAGATAGGCTTTGCTCCACCCCTGAATGACCTTGGGTCATCGTGTGAGTCACAGCATGATGCAACAAAAACACTCACACTGGCCGTGTGACCATTTAGAACCTTGCGGAAAGTTATAGGGTCATATTTTTGTGATATATTTATTTGTTTCGATTTTATTGAAAATAAAACGATATGGTGCCTTTACAATATTATCTTTATTACTATTTTCTATTTAGTCAATATACCTAGGTTCATGTTGCAAATGTAATTATCTCTATCGATTTAGTAGGTGAAATGCAAAAATAAAAATAGACATGATGATATCTTTATGAAAATCCACATTTCTAATTTTATATTTTCAAGACACACACAGTTTGGGGCGGGACGTTTCACAAGAGAGACATCTACGGCGCCAATTTATAATTGTAACGAATAGTATTTTAATTAAAACATTACTAAAATATATACGCACTCGGGTAAAACCCGGGCGTTGCCCGGGCCATTCGTCTAGTATAGATATAATTGTCAATTGTGGAAACTGAAATTTTAATTTTCTTATTTTTTGTGCATTTTTTAATAAAAGCTTATTTTAAAAACTATTTCTTATTAATTTTTGAATTTTTAGTGATTCATTATAAATTTATAAATATTAATATGTTTTGAATCAACATATATAGTCACGACCGTCTTTCCTCCTCAATTCCTCATGTCACGGATGCGCGCGCATCATCATTATGATCATTATCTAATGATAATAATAATAATAATTATCGTGGTTAGCTTTTCTTGATTAATCAAGAATGGGTATTGGCCAATTCTGGAATAATTAAAAACAACGAGAATAGTTGATATTTATTCCGATAGATGGCGCAAGCCATCAGCAACTTTCAGTTGCACGATAAGTAGATGCCTTTTTCTTAAATTATTATTATTATTATCAACATATATAGTCACGACCGTCTTTCCTCAATTCCTCATCGCTGTCACGGATCCGCGCGCATCATCATTATGATCATTATCATTATCTAATGATAATAATAATTATTATTATATTATTATTATTATTATTATTTTATTATATTAATATATAGTCACGACCGTCTTTCCTCAATTCCTCATCGCTGTCACGGATGCGCGCGCATCATCATTATGATCATTATCTTCTATAGAAGCTTCTATCTTTATAATTATGTATATTTACAAAAAGTCAATTCGCTCGCGCCTCTAGCGGTGAAAATGAGGGGTAATACCAGCTGACCTAATGTACATGTAAAGTTTGGAGCGGGACGTTTCACAAGAGTGACATCCACGGCTCCAATTTATAATTGTAACAAATAGTATTTGAATAAAAACATTCAATCGGGTAAAACCCGGGCGTTGCCCGGGTCATTCGGCTAGTATATATATATACAGTAGAACCTCCCTGTAAAGGACACCTAATTTGCCTAAAGAACCTAAAGAAAAAGGCATCTCCTTATCGTGAAACTGAAAGTTGCTGATGGCTTGTGCCATCATGATTAATCAAGAAAGGGTATTTGGGCCAATTATGGAATAATTAAAAATCAACGAATAGTTGGTATTTATTCCGATAGATGGTGCAAGCCATCAGCAACTTTCAGTTGCACGATAAGGAGATGCCTTTTTCTTAATATATGAACCTTATCCCAGTACAATGTCACATTTGTACTATTTTTTCACTCCAACTCTTTATTGTGATCTGGAAGTATACTAAAACTTGGTCACAAAAATTGAAAGGAAATATAGAAATTAGTCCATTCCCCCCCCCAAAAAAAAGTCTTAAAATTTGTATACTTGCATTGTTAGCTGGATTGAGTGAGTGTGTAAAATCAACCAATTATCTATTGCTGATGTTTCAGTGACTTTCTGTCAAGGGAATCCTATTTTCTACTTAAATAGATTACCTAGTGTTAAATTAAGGTGAATTAAAGAGACTCCACCATGTGCAGCATGGCTCCAGTAGAAGGCCACCAGACCACCCCCCAGCAGGTGGCCACCATCCCCCAGCCCAGCCAGGGCTCCATTCCCCTCCCTCGCCTCATTGACTTCCTCCTCCAGAAGACCTACACTGACCTCACCTTGCTGGCAGAGCTGTAAGTTGGAACTACTCTCTGAAAGTTTGCCAATGGGAGAAATCTGGAGGGCCAAGTTTGGTCGGTAAAATCTATGCCACTGTGGCTGATTGTTACTTTGGTGATGATTCTCTAAGGATGTCCTTTTCATGGTAGCAATTCCACTTAATGTTTTTTTTTTTTTGTAGGTTCAAAGGAAAAAGACTCTAAGGAATATCACTGGCATTTCAAAGTTTACATCCATCATATGCAACAGTTTTTAGATGGTTTAGGGAATTTGAATGTAGAAAATTGGATTTTGAAGATGACAAGCGTAGCGAAATGCCATCATCATCTAATTAAAAATGTATTATTTTTTAAAATTATTCCTAATATACGTAGTACAGGCCTTGATAAGGATGGTGGGTTGTTAGCGACTGCTTTTACTGTAAGTGCACCACATGTCTACACATGTGAAAAGCAGTTCGACTTTGCACTTACAAATATGCCAGAGCCCCGTTTGGTTACTTGCACTCGCTGGTGAGGTTGGACTTTTGCAAGAATCGGGGGGCCATTGAGGCATTTTTTAAATTAGAAAAAAAGAGAGAGAGAGAGAGAGTTCCCAATGCGGATTTGATTCCGAGTCGTAGCTGTCCAATGGTTTAGACCATCCTTCTACTGACCCCATAAATTATCTAATGAAAATGAAGATTTAAAATGAAAGAATCTTTGCAGCAAGTCTCATGATTTAAATGGGGTTCACAAAAAACAGAGGGTGCCAAGAAATGATGATGAAATCAATTCAGATACCTGAAAGCAATAACAACTGAGAGATGAAACATGTTGATCCAAAAATATAACCTTTAGTTAAAGAACCTCCGATAAAAGTTAGGTGACCGAAGAGTGTTGGAAAAGAATGGTAGCAACTTTTTCACTAAAAGTGGTCATGTAGCTACAATAATTTTGGAGGATACTGCCAATTGGTATACACAAATTTATCTGCCAGAAGTCATCAAAAGCTTGAAAGAAAGGAGATCAAAGACTGGAGCCAGAGGAATCCTTTTCTATCATGACAATGCCGCAGCCCACTAAGCTTCAAAAATACTGGATTTTTAAAAAGAAAATTGAATTCTGTTCTATGGACATCCACCATACAGCCTTGTTCCCTGTGACTTTTATTTGTTTCTAAAAGTTGAAGAAAGTTTGCGTGGAATCAAATTTACAAGTCCTGATCCTGCCGTGAAGCGTTACCTGGAGGTACTTGAAAAAATTTGGTATCTTGGGTTCAAAGGATGGGAAAATGTATTGAGTGTAAGGATGATTATTTTGAGAAAAATAAAATTTTTATCCGTCATATTTTTCTTGTATTGCAAAACTTTCAGAGTAACCCTCGCATTGGTGGCATCGGTATATATAGAACTTTTTTCTAGTGTGAATGCGTTTCCTTTTAAAATAAACCAATTTTATACTCCAACCTTGCTGCAATGATAAAAATATGATGCTATTTGGTGCTTTACAGCTTAGAATATTGGTTCCAAGTAAGTGAACCACTAGGTAGTCTGATGATGGGAACATTACTGCACCACCATCTTTGGTGTTTTATAGCAGTGCAATCCAAATTGTGAGCAGTACTCACACAACTAGGATGGGTTGCTGCTGGTTTAAAAAAGAACAGAACTTATCACCCATAGCAGCAATTTTTTAAAGGCAGATGTGATTTCAAATCCAGTGAAATAAGAGCCTCTTTTATAACAGTGATGTGGTTACAACGTAGTTAGCCCAACATAAAATATAAAGGTTGTTCAACTCTATGTACAGCTATCTCCCCGAGGTTAATTAATGTAAATTGTGGAGGAAGTGCACTTGACTCCCTATTTAACAGATGGGCATTCGATTTAATGGAATATATCTAAAAGGATTTATACCCACCCATTTTAAAAATAATTTTGGATGGCCATTGATATACTTGCCAAAAAGTTGGGAGCAATGTGGTGACTGTTTCATTAGCACACAGTTCTACTGTCGACCTGGTAATTTCTCTGGGGCCGGGGATCAAAGTCAGAAGGTAAACCTCCCCTTCCTAGTGGTAAAAACTCCTCCCTTTATAAACATAGTTGTCCACTTTTTTGATTGGAACACTGATTTCTGGGAAGATTACGGCATTATATGGAGGCTCTACACATTTATTAACACACTTTCTGACAAATGATTCATGACTTTTTTTTTTTCAATTTTCTTGAAAATTAGTGTTTTAAAAAAATTACGCTATAACAAATCAAAAATTGATATTATCCGGTGGAACCTTGTTACAACAGCAACTAAACCTAAAGTTTCAAGTCCCAAGTAATGTTGTTATATTGAGGTTTGATTGTGTATATAGAGCGAGACTAAACCTAAAGGACTAACATATCCAAAACTCACTCAATATACAGTCAAACCTTGTCCACACTTGGGAAGCCAGATTTTATGTGGTCATAACTATGGTTCAAATATTTAGGAGTTACAACTCAGGGCTTTAGAAATAGGCTGTTTAAACAAGGTTTCACTATATATATATGACAATATGAAGAAGTATCTAGTCAATTCTCTCGCATCAGACTTGCTGGGAGAGAAGAGGATTGGTCCCAGTTGATGAGCACTATGTGGGTGAACTAGGAGGAAGGTGCATCTCTCTGACTGTTGCGCAGGCTGCCAAGGAAGACAGACATGGAGCGCAAGATAGAAATTGCCAATTTCTCACACAGGATCAGGCAGCAGTATATCCGGCTACTGGCACTGATCAAGTGGGCCGCCAGTGCCAACAAGGTGGAGAAATGTTCAGTGAGTCTTCCCCACAGACATACATCCCCCTGTTACTTGAATTTTTTATTTTTTTTTTCAGCAAATCACGGCCTTTCTGGACAAGCAGTCCATGCTGTTTGTGGAGACGGCTGACATGCTAGCAATGATGGCTAGGGACACTCTGGTCCATGCCAGGTGAGAATGTTGTGGGTGCCGAAGCAGGGTTGTGACACTTGACTGCTGCCAGGCTCCCCAGCTTCCACATTCCTAGCGCTGTGGAGGTGCTCACCCTGGGCACCTACTCCCGGCTGCCTGCCTGCATCCGGGTGTGTAGTCCTCGGATTCTCTCAGTCTTGTACTGGTTTCACAATGTGATGGATTATACAAATCACAGGGTATCCTGATCCAAATAAGTAATGTATATGTGCCATTTTATTTGTTACCAACGCATCACATATTTTATTTACTTATTTGGATCTGGTCCCCCCCTCCTTGTGGCAATTTCACAACCCAAGTGGGTTCCACAACAGAAGGATGAAGATAATTTGATCAACAGTGACATTGGAGTTTCCAACCTGCTGATTGCTGTGAGAACAAAGAGTATCAAGGTGGTATGATGAGATAATGTCCATGCAACCAGAGAGAGTTCTCTCTTTGTTGATATTCCAAGCATCCATTCAACTTGGATTTTTATTTGTGTTCACTAAAGTAAGAAGAAAACTGTACTAAAGAGGTCCAACTGAGAAAGTGCTGTGCTGCAGGAGAAAATAGTTCCGCCGGACCCAATCACTCCCAAAGAAAAGGCTTATACCCTCTCCCGGCTCAACCAGATCATTGAGTACAGGCTGGTGTCCACGGACCTGCCCATCCAGATGAGGAATCTGGAAATTGGTGAGTTCTCTGCATTTGTCTTCCTTCCCATCTTGAATTGTCTATTGAGTTGTGTGTGATGATAGAACTCTACATTTCATCTCTTTTCTATTTGAGTTTTCAACTTCTCTGCTATCTTCATCAATGGCTATATCCCTGAGACATACGAGGTGTGTTCAAAAGTTATCGCGACTTTTGTGTTTTTTCAAAAATTATTTATTTATTCATGAATACCTATTTTGTCCCCTTCAAAGTAATCCCCATGAGATATTATACACTTGTGCCAACAGTTTTTCCAATCTTCGAAGCACCTCAAAAAATCATTTTTTGAAATCTTTTTCAGCTCCTCCTTCGATGCCGTCTTTATCTCGTCAAGCGTAGCGTAACGTCGTCCTTTCATGGGCCTCTTCAGTTTAGGGAACAAGAAAAAGTCACAAGGGGCCAGATCTGGGGAATACGGTGGCTGCGGCATCATTAGTGTGTTGGTTTTGGCCAAAAAGTCGCGCACAAGCAACGATGTGTGAGCAGGGGCATTATCGTGGTGCAAAAGCCAATTTTTGTTCTTCCACAAATCTGGGCGTTTCTGGCGGATTGCTTCGCGCAAATTGCGCATAACTTGCAGGTAATATTCCTTATTGACCGTTCTACCCTGTGGCAAGAACTCATGATGCACCACGCCCCTGCAATCGAAGAAAACTGTCAGCAAAACTTTCACATTCGCCGAACTTGGCGCGCTTTTTTTCGGTCTTGGTTCGTGCGGCAGCTTCCATTGAGATGATTGAACTTTGGTTTCCACGTCATAACCATAAACCCACGCTTCGTCACCAGTTATGACCCTCTGGAGCAAATTTGGGTCGTCGCGGACAGAGTCCAACATCTCATTAGCAATATTCATGCGATGCTGTTTTTGGTCGTAATTGAGCAATTTTGGTACGAATTTCGCGGCGACCCGTCTCATGCCCAAATCATTGATAAAAATCGAATGGCACGAGCCAATCAATATGTTTAGGTCTTCAACAACTTCTCTAACGGTGATTCAACGATTGGCCAATATCATTTTCTCCACTTCATTAATTTTTTCGTCTGTTGTTGAAGTGCTCGGGCGTCCGGCACGCTCTTCGTCGTTCACATCTTCTCGGCCTTCTGAGAACATTTTGTACCACCGATAAACGTTGCTTCGGTCCAAGGTAGCTTCTCCTTATGCCACAGTCAACATTCGGAATGCATCCGCGCACTTAATTTCATTTTTCACACAAAATTTGATACAGGTTCTTTGATCCATTTTTTTTAATAGGTAAAAATCGAAGATGATCCAAAACACCTGCAAGCAAAGCAGCTGTCAAAAATTAAATGGACATTCAAAATGGCCGAGCTTGTCGGCATAAGTGAGAGACATGAGTACCAACATAAAGCCACAAAAAGATCGAAATTCGAATATACGTAACCCGCGAAAATTCAAAAGTCGCGTTGGGAACAAAAGTGCTAATTGAGGGAAAACTGGATTCTTAGGAACAATCTCTCATTGTAGGTACACCCCATCCATTGTTGGTTGCCTACTTGGATGGGTATAGTTGCCCTGTACACTTCTTGATTTTCTCTCCTTATATCTAGAAAAATGAAAGACTCAACAAATCCTTAACGCATGTGAAAAAGTGGGAAGTTGAAGATGTCATAATAAAATTATTAAAATTGAGTGTGTCCCCCCAATGTGTCTTTTTCATAATTTATTATAATATAAACATGGCATTTATGTACATAGTGACACCTATCCCAGTAAGAATGCTATGGCTTCATCAACTCAGTACAGAAGGTTAAGGTGGTATTAAGGAATAAGCCACTAGACCACATTTGGCTAATACAGGCAAAAGCCAACAAACTAAAATACCATGGTTTCGGACTATGACCCTCATCAATACAGGGGTGGCTTTTATTTCCTAACATCCTAAAAAAGTAGCTAAGAAATTGGTTTAATTTGCCATTAACAGTTTGTACATATTAAAATAAAAACATTAGGCCCCCAGGGAAAAGTTTATTTTTTATATATTTTTTAAACACAAGGTAATAAGACCAAATCCAAATTGGTCTTATTACCTTGTGTTTATAATCTATAATCCAAATTGTGCCATATCATATTTTTTATTTACAAATCTCTAGCTAGAAAGTTTCTTGCTTGAAAGTTTGAGAGATTTGTAAATTTAAAATATTAAAAAAGAAACATTTCCCTGGAGGTCTAATGTTCTTGTTTTAATATTGATTCAAGGGATTATTTTATCGGAAGTCTGTACGTAGTTTTAATGGGAGGGGTGTCATCACCTTCTACATTCCTTTTTTATTTCCAAACAAGGAATTGTTGGCAGTCATCTTCACTCACAATAAATGTCAAGCTGCCTCCATGCATCAAAGTTCATTCAAAGCCTCTTTTAAAGTAACCTTGTTTGAAATGTGTGTTTTCCAGAAAATGGCTGCGTTACTTTCCTTGTTGAGCATGAATTCAAGGTGAGTCCCTCTCTTGTACCTTGCTGGCACTATACTGTTCCATAACCATGGCCTGGAATTGTTGCACAAGTCTCTGGTGCCTTGAATGTCTCTGCATGTGTAGTGGAATCTGCAGTTATTACCACCCTTCTACATTACAATTAGGAATACACACAGATAAAAGTGACGGAGCAGTATAAAAATTCATAACCTCTAAAGTCAACTGACCAAAACTTACTCTAATATGACCTTGTTTTAACTTTCATGTTCCACATTTTTAATTCAACCCAATTAGGAATTATTGATGGTTGCTTTCGAAAAGGAATTGGTCAGAATTTCGAAAAATAGGTTGAGTTACAAATGTTTTTTTTGGAAAGGTTATTAAATATATTAGGAGTATAAATAATATTGTATGCTTTTTTTTTTTTTTTTTAATTTAAACCTTATTGTGAAAAGTTGGTTAGACATTCAATGTTCAAAGTATTGTCCGTTGCTAGCCACTACTTTTCACATTTTTGCACTGGACTTTGGGTTGTTGCAGGTGTCACTTTATGATTGTTGCACTGGTTGTTGCAAGTGTCACTTGATGATTGTTGTTGTGGACTGTGGATTGTTGCAAGTGTCACTTGATGATTGTTGCAGGTGTCGCTGACTCTGATGGGAGATGGCCCCACTGTCCCCTGGAGACTCCTGGACATTGTCATCCTGGTGGAAGATAAGGAGACTGGAGGTACTCACTCCTTCTATTCAGCACCTTCAATAAGTTCCTAATATATCCCCTCACACATTATCCTCACTTTGGATGGTTTCTAGATAGTTAATAAGGTTTTACACATAACCAACATTTGTTAACTACAGTATATACTACACTATTGGTACACCCACTACCCGGGATCAAATCCTGCTTTTGGCACTTTTTCTAGTAAAATGTTCTAATAGCCCCCCGATTCTTACAAAAGTCCAAACTCCCTCAGCAAGTGCGAGTAACCACACAGGATTCTGGCACACTTTAAAGTGCAAAAATTGAACTTTGCTATTCACATGTATAGACATGTGGTGCACTTACAGAAAAAGCAGTCACCAACATCTCCCCATCATGATTAACATGGCCTATACCCTGTGTACGAGGGGTGATAAATAAAAAGTAAATACTACTTTAATTCAGGGAAGGTCAGGACACCAACAATTTCCTCCATTAGAACTGAATTTAGAAAGAAGCTAAAATGATAAGTTTTAAAGAATTGAGAGAAAAACATCTGATCGTGCAACTAATTGTTGATTTTTAATTATTTATTTTTTTAAATCACCAACATTTTTTATATATTAAGATCAACACTCAATTTTTATATTTAAATGAAAATATACTTTATACAAGGAGAGAGAGGAATCTTGTTATAACAACCAACGACCTGGTTATCAAGTCTCATTGTGGTTATAACAACATAAGGTCCCAAGTGATGTTGCTATGGTAATATGTAACTTTAGTTCAGAGAAGCTTACTATTGTGAACTGCTTAGGGAACCTTGCAATGGAGGAGATGATAAAGCAGATATTACACATTGAGTTCGTAATCATTAAAAATGATATCTTTAAACCCTGCCTGTCATCAGATCCAAACTAACTGCCATACTGCAAGCACTAAAACTCCTACAGAGCAACAAGAGAGACAGAAATCACCCAAAAATATACCCAAGAATGACTGTTGAAGTCATTCTTTATAAAGAAATGAATTAAACAAGAATAGTAAAATTGGCCTACAGTGTATTCTGTCGAAAGTGAGGGACCCTGAGTACAAAGAAGCTGACTGATCAATCCGGACTCTCTGAGCAAAAACTTTCCTAAATACAAGATTGAAGAGGCCACAGCAATGCATGGGGGTGGTTGGACACTATATGAGTATTAAAGAAAGTAAACAACTGCCTCTAAAGACACCAGCTTCAGGGTTTGAGATGAAAGAACAAAGGCTAGGGATACATTAAGAAAAATTGTCTAAAAAAAAAATTGAAATAAAATAATCTTATTTCAAAAATTTTGAACAAAATAATATTTTTGTGGGACCACAAAAAAATCTGAATTATATTGAAAAGTGTGAATTAAAGAGGGATGAATTAGAAATGCATTATATATATTTATATTTTTTCTGAATATATGTACAGTAAAACCCCTCTAATACGAACCCTGGATATAGCGAACCTTCCCTTATAACGAACCAACGGCGATTCCCAATTCCATTCCATTGAAAATACCATCGTTATAACGAACTTTGCGATTTTTAAAATATAGAACTACCCCTATAGCGAACCTATTTTCGGTCCCAAAATGATAAAATCTATTAAAAATACTATGCTTATAACGAACTTAAAATTGTGATTTAAAAAATTTTCAAAACAACAAAATTTTGCACATGTTTCAGCTCACGGATCGTGATTTCAAAACAAAAAATTAGCGGCATTGTTTGTTTTCATTTCCATTCTATTTTTGCTGTATGTTGTATAAATTTTTACACATTATACTTTTATTTAATAGAATATATTTGCATTCAACAATTTTGAAATAGAAGAAAATACAAATGGCTTCCAAATTAAAGAAAAGAAACAAAGAGTGGCGTTCTAAAAAAAAAAAACAAAAAAAAAGTGGCAGCATGCCCTTTTAGAAGCGTTCTATATCAAGTTTAACCTAGGCTAAAACATAATTCCAAATAATTTTAAAGCCAGAAATGGTTTGAATAACAGGTTAAAAACAAAATTTAATATACACTTCAGAAGAATATGTAAAAACTGGAATTGGAAGAAGAAGAAGGGGGAAAAAAAAAACAGTTCCCCCAAGTTCCTCGTGTCTCATGAGCCACAAACAAATCGACTTATAAATTCTCAAAAACTACCACTACAGTTCTATTTTTAGAATGAAATTCTTGTTATGTATATGACTCATTCAGGGTTCGCCGATATTCCCCCTGGCCGGCCGTTTTACCACCGATTTTGTGTTTGCAAATTTGTACTTTTTTATTCACAATTTTACCGATCGCGCTATCATTTCAACATGTTTTGCGTCCGATTTTTCTGAATTGGATACTTTTAATTCATCTTCAATTGATTCAGAATACACGGAGCTTCATTCCTTTGATGGAAATAACGATATTTTAAGTCAATTCTGATTTTCAAATTTCACTTTTCACTTTCAAACAACAAGGTATTAGAGGCATTTTTTCAAATAAATATAGTATTATATTATTTGAGAAAGATGTTCTAAAATACTCTTATTCCTTTTAAATATATAATTAATAATGTTTTGCCTAGGGGATTTGGCTTAATTTTTAAATAATACATAGGTTTATATATAAACATGTATGCTAATGTAAGAAGAAGAACCTATTAGCAAATGACCTCTTTTGATATTCAGCATTACTGTAAAGAAATAGGTCAATTTAGGGAATTAAAACAAAGTAACCATTATCAAGTGGCTGCCTTTTTCTGTTTGTATAGCTGTTTTTTAATTATACGGTCTAAAAATTTATAAAAGTTTTAAAAAATGGCCAAACCGTGGCTATAGTGAACCAAAAGCTCTGTCCCATTGGGGTTCACTATAGAGGGGTTTTACTGTATATATATATTTTGTATATGTATTTGCAAATATATATATATGTATATAAACAACTGGGGTAACGAACCAGATATTCTTTGTGTGTGATCAATAAAAACATTTATATTGTTTCAATTAAAATTTTTTTCATTTTTAGACTTCAAATTAGGTTCATTATAGGGGGGTAGTTGGTTATTTTAACAATCCGAAGTTTGTTATAAAAATGTTATTTTCAATTTTGAATGGAATTGAAGATTACGTTAGGTTTGTTGTAAGGGAAGGTTCGCTTTATCCTGGGTTCATTTTAGCAGGGTTTTAGTGTAGGCTGAAATTTTGCTGGAAGGGAGCAATTAAAAGAATGGTCACCTCTTCCATCAAAATAGATGGCAAATTGTGAAGATTTCATGAATCTCTTGCTGATTCCATTAAATCAAGGCCAGTAGCCTAAAGCACTGTTCTCCAGGTTGACCTGAGTTTGCCAAAGCTATTATTGTGGCTCTGTCACTGACCCAAATCCACTAGTTAGACAATTAAAATAATTTTATTGACATCTTGTCAATACATGCAAAGTGCACAGTCTGCACATTAAATATGTTATAACACCTTGATAAAGGTTGGCGTTCAGCCAACTGAAATATTGGTAAAATAAATGATATTTTGATCTAATATATTCCTTTTTAATTAAAAATATATATATGCATCATACTATGTACAAAGAACATGGCGGCTCTGCCAGCACTGCAGAGTTTGGTGAAGAATTGCCAGCGGGTCTCCAGCGATACCACGCATTTGGCAATCTACAAAGAATCCACTCAGTTAGAGAAGACAGTCATTAGATGCCACTCAATTCTAGAGTCTATTTTGAAGGTGGCCATTTTCTTTATCATCAAAATGTGTATTGCCCTAAAAACATTATATTTTAAATGTGTAGTAAATAACACACTCCGGGGCATTGCCTTAGAAGACTGGTAGCCAACTTTCCAATTGGAGACTTGAGGTTGAATTGTTTTTCTGAAGGGTGCTCTTGACACCTCTGACGGTAGATAACAATCCTTATAGTGTTTGTTGCCCCCATCCTACTCGGATGTCTGTGCACAGATGGCAAGTCCCTGGTCCACTCCCAGCAGATCCGCTATCTCCTGCAGCTCATTCAGTCCAGGATGGTAGACAACCCCCGGGCTCTGCACGACCTCTACAGCTGTCTACGTGAGTAGACCTCTCCCTCCCTGTAGTGTGGAACTGACTGGTGTTCCAGATTCCTTCTGTCTGAGCCTCCAGCTGGAAGTCCTCCACTCCCAGGTCAGTCAATACAGACTAGTGTTACAAATTGATAATCCCTTTCAAAATGAGGCCAAACAACATGAGAATCTTTGGAACTCTATAACTTGAGACATTTGTAATGTTTGCTGCCTCCCTCCACCTTGCTGCCACTTATATGTGGTTTTTTAATTATTATTGTGTGGTCTTGATTTGAGATCTATATTAGAGCCCAAAAATCTAATTTAATAGAATAGGCTCATCAAATACAGTAAACCTCCTGCCTTAAACAGCAGCTTGTGGTGCACTGCACCCAGCCTCTGATTGGCTGCTCAACATAATGGGGTTTACTCTAAAGTTGAAGATTGTGGTGGGAGCAGCTACTGCCATCAGAATATGACCACACCTCATGAGACTCTAATCAGAGGATGGTAGCCATGCTGTGCGTGTTGACAACTTGACCCCAGGATCAAATCCTTTCACAGTGGATACTTCTAATATAGTTGCCACAATGCTCCCTGACTATTATAAAATTCCAACCCCACCAGTGGGTGCAAGTAACCAAACAGGGCTCTGATGCCTTGTAAGTTTCAAACTACTTTCTTGTTATTGTACTTATAGTTAAAAGCAGTCCCTAATGAGGATGATGTACCTGTGATTTGTAAGAAAAAAAGCTGCTAGGTTCCCACCAACTCTTATCTGGCAAGCTAAGATTCTCCAACCAGGATCTGTTGGTGTTGACAGTTCATACCAATAGGGCATTTTTCTTGGGCAATTTGTTGTCTTAAGGGGGTGTTGGGTGAATTAAAGCAGGTGTAGAATTATAGCTGGTTGAATTGGAGAGATTATACTGGGAAAATGTAGAAATGTTTATATATTTACAGTACAACACATCTTTAAAACAACAAACCAGGGATATAGCAAACCCTAAATAATCCTCAATATAGTAGTAATACCACATAGTGAACTATATTGTTGCAGCTTTGCAGGGTCGTCAACCTTGGTTTCTTCCTTCTTGGTGTTATACACGTTTCCTGAGCGGGTTTCCATAAAGCAAATAAATAAAAGTAAATAAATTACCTATCAACGTTATTGTGTTTATTTATTCGTGGTCTTCCTCGTAGGTCGTGATCCGCAGTCTTCGTCTAGGTCCTCTCTCGCTCCAATAACCAATCAAGATATATGTACAATAAATATTACAAAAGGAATGAAACCATAAAAAGGAATGATGATAATCTAAATATTCTGTTTTAAATATATATTAAATATCATAGAATATTTTGAATGAATGTAAGGCGCATTAAAATTGATGTAACAATATATAGCTCTCTCTAATGAATACATTATTATCATCATCCCATGTAAGGTCATATATACATGAATTAGATGTAATATTTGTTGAGGATTATAATACAAGTCTTCTCTAGTGGCCGCTATGCATGATAGATGCTCTGGGGCTGCCTCTTGCACAGGTGGAAAGGTCTATTCCCAGGTCCATTAAATGCTACAAGATATAATCCAATATAGGAACAACCTTTTCCATGCAGTTTAAAAACTGATGATAACAAAATAAAATGCTCAAATCTCAAACATTTTTACAAAGTGAATAAATGACTTTATTGCATTAAAAACTTGTTCCCATTAGGGTTGGCTATAATGAAGTTTTTACTCTAAATATCTATATGTACTGTGAGACATTTTACAAGCTGTACTTCTTGGAGATTGAAGAAGGTGGTGTGCAGGTGGCCAGACTGGGGAGAGAAAGGCTTGGAACCTTCATTAGCATCGATGCCTATACTCCATGTTCTCTCCTGCGGATCAGATACTGGAAGTAAGTTCCTTTGATGTTTGGTAGAAAGATTAGGATTCTGCTTTGTCTAGGTTCCGCCTTATTTGAACGTTTTCCTAACATTTATTGTTTCAATAACAGGATTAGCAACTTTTCAAGAAATCATTCTTAGATTACTGTTTGTATACTAGGTGATTTGGATTAGCCAGACATATTTCAGCCATGTTTTAGGGCCCCTAATCGGTTCCATAATTGTAGTGTCAAAAATAAGTAGCAAGCAACCAAAGTTATTTAGTTAACCTACCTACCATACTAGTGGTAGAAAGCAGCACTACAGAAATTAGGTTTTTGATATTAGTTTTTAGAATTGCCTCTCTCTCTCTATGATAAACTTTATCTTCAGATACTTCCTGTGTGAAATATATATATCTGTTGTTTTGGTGTGGAGCAACAGATATATCTACTTTATTCCTATATAAAGACATATCTCCACAGTAGGACTCAGTCCTCCACCACAGTCCTCCCATAAGAGACCCTAGTTTAACAACATGGATACTGCTGGTCTCAGTATCGTTAGAAGTGTTTGCTGAACCCTCTGTTTGACAAAATCCTCCTCCAGATAATGGAAGTGTTTTCTACCGAATGCAGTCACAAACCTCTTAATTTATCACTCAACGGGATATATAGGTGATTCCTTTTGATTTTGATTAGTCAGTCATGATAAACTTAATTATAGTGACTTTTGAATCAAGGAGGTTATATACTTCCATAAAGTACGGAATGCGATAGTCCAAGCCCTACTAAGACCAGACCGGAACAAAGTACCCAGCCACAACAACAAATCCATAATCAATAAGTTAAAAAGCTATAAATCCCTGGTATTTACAAGAGCGGACAAAGGAAACCACCCCGTCATAATGGACCGATCAGATTACATAGCAAAGATGACAGACATCCTTCAAGACAGCTCCACCTTCTCATCTATCTCCCCACAAGAAAACACCACCCTTACCAAAATGTTCAGAAAATCCCTAAACAACATGAAGAAATCTGGCCTCATCACAACTGAACAACATACTCATTTTACAGCCAACTTGGACAAGAATGCTTACATTTATGGCGTCCCCAAGGTGCACAAACCGGGAGTCCCACTCAGACCAATCATCGCTTATCACCAATCCCCGGCATATTCAGTCTCCAAATATCTGGTAAGCCTTTTGTCCCCTCTCATGAAGCAAAACCCGAACATATACAGCATCACTCACCCCCCCCACATTTATAGAAAACATCACAGCCCTAACTCCGCCACCACAACACATCATGGCGTCCTTTGACGTCACATCTCTGTACCTTTCCCTACCACATACCCTCATTACAGATAAATTACAACTATTCCTCACAACATCTAACATAGACACACAGACAGCTTCCACCATACTACAACTAACCTCCCTCTGTTTGACCGTTAGTTCCTTCACATTTAACACGCACTGTTACAAACAAATCAGAGGCACCCCTATGGGTAGTCCTCTCTCATCAATAATTGCAGAAATAGTCATGAATTCGCTGGACACATGGATCAACCAAACCCTCCCCTCTGACATACACTACTGGAGGAGATATGTGGATGATGTTTTTTGTATCATTAACTCTAACAGCCTCCAACGCATCCATAGTACCTTACACGACTTCAACCCAAATATAAAATTTACTTATGAAACTGAATCGAGCTCCGCTTTACCCTTTTTAGACATTTTAGTCATACGCACACCGCACACCTTTCAAACCACAGTTTTTCACAAAAAGAACATTCCCCCCCCAATACACACACTTCTCCTCCAGTATCCCCATAGCATATAAAATAAATACAGTTAAGACCCTATCCAAGAGAATCTTCACCCATTGCTCATTGCCCATATTTAAAACCATCGAAAAATCTAGAATCCGTTTGATCCTTATGGCTGCAGGTTACCCCTTGCCCTTTATAGACAAACACATGTTTGATCCATGTGTCCATACAACCACTACAATCTATAGATCCATATGTTGGCTTCCATATTCCCACAAAGCAGTTTCAATATCCCGCATATTGCGCCCATATGGCATCAAAGTTTTATACAACAGTCCTACCAACCTAACCACCATCCTCAGAAATAGCATCACCAAATCAGATAGACCTACCCTCCCAATAGACTCCACTGGCGCCATCTATTCCCTACAGTGCAATAATTGCCCAGCATCATATGTCGGGGAAACAGGCAGAACCACACGTATCAGAATTTCAGAACATAATCGCAATATTCATAACAAAGATACAAAATCCCTAGTCTACACCCATATCGCACAAACAGGCCACAGTTTTGATCTTGAACATCCACACATTAAATAGAGACATATCAACCACAAACACAATAGACTATGCTTAGAATCCATTATTTCCTCACAAACCAACAGTATTAATCGCAAAATAGACCTTCCCGATATATACAAAGTCCTTTATTAATAGTAGATACTACTCCTACCACCCAAACCCCCCCCCACTTCCTTCCCCCCCCCCACCCCCCCCCCCCCCCCTATCCCCTACCCATTGGTTGTGACATTGAGTGGGGCCCCTGGTTGTGCCCTTGGACTTTTACTCATTTGTCGCAACAATGTTGGCTGGTTTTGCATATATTCATAATTTTACAAATCTTGTTTTCGTTTTTTTTATATGTAAATATTCCAATTTTAACGTCGGCGTCATATATTCTCTTTTAATCCATTAGCTTAAGTATGTAAATTTCCTCCTAGGTGTATATAAGGTCCCTGTGTTGCAGTACTTTTGTTAGTGTAAAAGCTATCCATGCCAGATGAAGAACCTTGTAGGTTCGAAAGCTAGCGAGAATAAACGTATATAAAGAAGCTCCTCTACTTACTTTATTTCATACTAACTGTAGATATATAGCCTGTATCTTCAGAACCCTCTTGTCATATGTATGTATGGCCATTTCTGTTGGATAGAATGTTCTGTGTGACATAGGGACTGCCAGGGGGGACCCTACAAACTGGGAGTGGCAGTGGAAGACCCTGCTCTGCCCCTGCAGGTTCGCCACCAGCCCCCACTCTCTGTGACAGAGGCAGCTACAGCGGACCAGGCCATCCGCTCGGATCGTCTCTCCATGGAGAAGCTGCTGGTCCACACGGTGCATCTGAGGGCCAGGCACTGCCTGACCTCCCTCTCCCTTAAGCTGGACCGCTACACCTGTGAGTAGTCCCCGGGGGCAAGGTTTCATGACCAAATAACTCTTCTGGAAGTGGATCCTGTCATGTCAGACCAAGTCAACCAAAACAAGGTCTCTGACGAGAGACTGAGTTTACTCTACTGTAACCAGGCTGCTGCCACTCACACCTAGTTTAATTATTCTGTACTAGTACACTTCTAGAAAGATGTTTCCACAACTTGGGTTCTTTCAGGTTCAATCCATGGGACTCCAGCCATCCTGCAGGTATCTTTGTTCCCCAATGCAGTGTCTTCAGAAAACCTGCTCATCACTGTGGATACCCACACAGGGGAGTTCCTGGCCCACGTGCCGCAGTACGGTGAGTGGTGGAGTGATGAGTGACACGAGGACACTGACAAATGGTGGTCCCAGAGCCTCCCATGATTGATGATATCCAAGACCAGCTCAACAAGAACCCAACCAACATGGAGGCCTTGCTCACCTCCCTCAAGTAAGTACTCTCACAATGCTCTAAGCAGCCTTGTAGAATGGGCTCCTCTCTTTACCTCTATATCTGAAAGTATAAGACTTGCCATTGCTTTGTGCACTGGTCTACTTACTTCTTGTCGGCTTATTTCTACTGGGCTCCATATTGTCTATTTCTTGACTAGATGTATTATTTTATGTGTAGTTGCTTTGGCACCACATGTGATTAGGAATGAAACAATTATAGCTTCAACTCCTGGCAGATTTCTTTTTTTTTTTCAAATATATTACATTTTGGTGATTTAATTCCTAAAGTTTTTGTTGGTTTAGGCATTAAAATATTATGTGCTCTGCTATAAGATTGTTGTTTGGGTTGGTTTGGTAAATGCAGCTGGTTGAATGTCACCTTAGATCAACCTTTTCTATATTATTATTATTATTTTTTTTTTTTTTTTGGCTTTTGGATTTAGAAAAATTTGAAGAAATTTTGTGATGGAGTAGTTATTTTTTTAAACAAAAAAGCAAACAGAACTATGTATTAAATAGGATTATTGAGCGGACACATAAAATAATAAAATCAAATCTAAAATGATAAGGTACAATTTGGATCATAGATTAGAAACAAAAGGTATCCAAATAAATAAATTGCACATGTCACACAATTTATTATTTTAAGGCATTATATTGTAAAAAAATAAATAACAACTTTTTTCCTGTGTGCTTGTCCTTTGGAGCAGTAGTTGAGAATCATTGCCTTAGATTGATGTTAAACTAGGATCTAAATACTAGAGAACATGAGCTGACACTATAAGACAACCTCTCTACAAAGGATATTTTTATAGCCAAAATTACCCTATTTACTGATTAGCAACCCTCTTGTAAGAAGGCATTCTGGAACTACAGGGGCATCCCCAGGTGGCAGATAAGGGATCAACCTTCAGATATGAAGAAGGCCAGCTGTGAAACAAGCAGAATAACTAAAGAATAAACAGTCACAGACCAACAGCAGCATTGTTAGAAATGTGGAGAAAGACCTCGTTAAAATCCTGAGTTCAACATGTTGATAGACCTCAGCAAGGATACAGAGGAACTGCTTCTGTACTCATGTTAGAGTCGGCAGTAATGTTAGGAATGTCCTCAAATTACAGGCAAAGTCAGACTTTCACCAAATTGTGCCTAGATCATGGTGTCATGATCAACGAAACCCCATTCCAATGAAATTTGTTATCTTATACAAGGGGATAAGAAACAACAACTTAACAGAGAGCTTTTATAATTCTGTTTTTGGGGGGAGAGGGGCTGCGTTCATGTACTGCAGGTGAAATACCCAGGAATTAAGAATATAGTTTGAAGTGTCCTACACACATGTATCCCCCTCTTTAGACCTACAATTCTGGCTGTATTTGCACACAGATAACTGGAGCAACTAGATCCTATTTTTACTGAGGCGGTGGACAAGTGCTATAAACTACAATTTCCAACACCACAACCCAGGATCATTTCTTACACTGAGCACTTTTTCTTAATATAGAATTGATTTAATGGCCCCATTCTTGCAAAAGTCTAAATGAGGGTTAACCAAATAAAAAACTATTTTCCCTGCATTATCTGTATGTTCCAGGGTTAACGAAATAAATAATACACCACATAGATTTGATACTCTACCAAAAACACAGCCTCTAACAGAGCAGGCCCATCTATGAAGCCAAGTTGAGTGTGATGTGTGTGAGCAGGAAGTGGCTGGTGCTGCGACGGTGCGAGAAGACTGTGCAGCACCTCCCTGTGATGGTGATGGAGCAGCTGCCACTAGTGGTGCCCCCTGGCCATCCAGTGGAGACTGTACTGAGCAAGGAACGGCTGTTCCTTCGTCTGAGCAGGCACCATGGCTACTACGTGGTAGTGGAGCTGCAGGACCTAGACTCCCTGGCCTACTATCTCTTGGCAGTCCAGCCCCAGGGTCCTGAGGAATCCTACGTGAAGGAAGAGGAGCCCACACTGGACCTCCCTGACTACAGCAAGTCCTTCCTCCGCATTGTGGACTTCCTTCGGCTCGATGCCTTCTCCATCACCCATGGGCCCTGCACTCAAGTGGAAGGTAATCTTTCATCTCTTCTTGTTGTTGTTTCCATCATTGCGCAAAACTTGAGGTTTTTCTAAGGAATCTTGCAAATCTCACAACTTGAGGACACCTCTTCCTAGAGAGCTTCAAAATAGTAAAAATAGTATTTTTGCAAATGTAAACTTTCCTTCTAGCACGAGTGTCCTTTAATAGAGGCTCTAGCAATGTATTTGAGGACATATATATGGTCTCAATCTTTTTAATTTACCACAAAATGCACATTTACCTTCAATACAGGCAATAGACTTGTTGAAATGTTTTTATTTTCTCTGATGAGGACAAAAAATTTGCCAGTACATCAAAAACATGTATTTTATTTTAAAGATCTATGTATGCTGCTTAGGCAACCTCCATCGATGTAAATGTACAGCTCATGGAACACTGGTTCTGTTTAGAAGGACCAATGGAGATGTTTTGTTGCTCCCTTTACTCACAATGTCTCCTCAAGAGTGTATTTACAAGGCCACTAGAAAACATTATGCAGTTGAACCTTGTTATAACACCAGCATAACTTCAAGGTCCCAATTGATGTTCTTTAAAGAGGTTTGAAAATATGGTAAAATCTCTAGGAGACAACACAAAGTGTCCTTTGGTGTGTCCTCATATCAAAGCGTTGTTAATTAGTAAAATGAGTCATTTTTGGCCGATGAAAACTGAGTGGTGTCCTCTCATGGCGTATATCATTTTAAAAATTATTATTATCCCTAGAACACACACTTGGATTCGGTGGAAGGATGGTCTAAACCGTTGGCTTTTGACCGCTACGACCTGGGTTGGATTCCCGCATTGGGCACTTTTTTATGTGCAAGTAACCAAACAGGGCTCTAGCACATTTGTAAGTGCAAAGTCAAACTGCTTTTCACATATAAACTTGTGGTGCCCTTACAGTAAAAGCAGTTGCCTACTTCTACCCACCATGATTATCCTGGCCTGTACCACATATACTAGGGATGAGTATAAAAAAGAACATGCCATGATAATCATGGTCGGTAGAAATTGACGACTGCTCTACCTGTAAGTGCACCACATGTCTACGCATGTGAATAACAGTTTAACTTTTGCACTTACAAGTGCCCAGAGCCCCGTTTGGTCATTTGCACTCGCTGGTGCACATGGACTTTTGCAAGAATCGGGAGCCATTGGAGCATTTAAAAAAAAAAATTGTAAAAGTGTCCAATATGGGATTTGATCCCAGGTTGTAGCAGTTGAAAACCACCAGTTTAGACCACTCGGGTATCCACCCTCTTCATATAGTAATATCTCTAATTCACATTTTCTGGGGGGAACCACCAACAAAAAGCAACATTAATAAAAATTAGAATCTTTTTTTTTTTTAAATCTAAAAAAAAAAATATGAAAATAAAATTTTGATTAAAAATAAAATAATTACTCTATTTTTAGAGATAATTGATAATTAAAAAATACCTTATACTTATTAAATTAACTTTTATAATACAATTTTTTTTAAAATAAAAGATGTGTGCATTTTTGTATCATATTATCTTGGCGTAATTCTCAATTAAAATGAGTATTTGTTGGGATAAGTATTGAAAGCTGTGTGTTTGCTTCACTGGGATCTACAGTAATGTTTGTTAAGCTGGAGTTCCAGAGAGAGACCCGGTGTTTAGAGCATAATGAAGGAGGGAAGCCCACTGTTATTTAAGGTGTGAGGTTATGAGGTGTGCCATGTCAATTCTTGATTTTTATGGGGCTTTTCTACTGGATTTATCATACCAGGTGTCATTATAAGACATTACTAATCCTAATTGTTTATAGAAAAAGAAAAGTCACCTCTCCCATCATAATAGACATCAAAACTAAACACCATCTATTTTGATGGGAGTGGTTACCTTTGCTTTGATTGATCAATATCCTCCCGGCAAAATTTTCATCTATATTTTGACCATAGATTGGGCCTGGCTACTTTACCAGCTAAGAACCTCTTTGGCAGATTATTGATACTTCAATAGATCCCTTGTGGATCTCACGTCTGCTCTGGACTGACGAGGGTCATTAACACAAAACTATGGTCTAAAACTGATGTTGTCACCAACCCGCTAGTTGACACTCAATTGATGGCATCTAGTTTTGACATCTATTTTGATGGGAGAGGTGACCTTTGCTTATATAGACCAACATCCTCCCAGCAAAATTCCCTAATTGATACCAAATTGGATTCACTTAGAGCCATAACTTTCTCATGGATTGACTTCTAGGTGGTAGACCAAGTGGGCTGTGTGCAGAGACAGTGAGGGTGAACAAGCTGAAGAGGAAGGTGAGTAGTCCTCCCCGTGTGCACTGGCCGTCTTACACCTGTGTGTGGGCAGCTGAGTGTGGAAACCTCCCCCTCCCCACCCCCCAAGAAACCCAAGTTCCACAGCCAGTACATCCCTGAGCTAGGCCACGTTGTGGCTCTCTGTGACGAGATGCTGCCCTTCACCCAACTGGGCCTCCAGCTCTACAAGCACGGGGTGTGCCACCAGGCCACTCAGGTGGAAGCAGACGGCTTCACCTACTCCATCCGGATTGTCAAGTAAGCCATCCCCTTCTTTAAATAGCCTTCCTTTCTAATGGAATATATATAGTAATCACAAGGTAACACCTCCCTATCACAATGGCACCTGTTGTCATGGTTCTAACACTTGGGACCTTAGAATATGTTATATACTGTAGGTATATATAATGTTTTGGTCTCTCCCAGAGCACTGTGTCATCCACCAACAAAGGTAGTGAGAGTACTGTCACACAATGATCTTGTTGTTCCTATCTTGTGATTTTAAAAATGAATCTCCCATAATCAACTCTTTCAGAGAATATAGGAGGGCCCCCTTGATAGGATGCCTCTATACAAAGGGCAGTTTCCATCTCCAAAGTGACCACTTTTACCAATTTGCTTATCTCTGGTAAGAGAACACTTCTCTCTAAAGGACATTTGGATCTATCTAGGCCTTATCCTATAGATCTAGGCCCTACTGTATGTGTGTTCAAATATCATTTGCCAAAAATAAGTTTGTTTGTTTTTTTAAAACCCCTGTAGTAACAAACCAGATCTTCACTTGGGGGATTATTTCTGGAAATATCATATTGAAATATAAATTAAAATATCTATTATTTTCGTCCTTTTTTTTATCATTTATTGTATGTACTAATAAATATATTTTCACTTTTAAAACTTGTTTTCCGTTATATTTGATAATATAGTGAATTCAGGGAAGATGCGCGAGTGGATCGTTTTACGTGCATAGTAGACGGCAGCCTCACTTACGTAAACAAAGGCGCGTGCGGACCAGAAAGAATTAAAGGGCCCTTTGGCTCTGCAACTAGGTTTTGTCCTTCACAGAGAGTTAGTTCTATTGATAAAGCACAAATAAAATAACCTCTAACCAAGTCCCTCCTTATTTTACTCTGCCATCATTGGCTCCCTCATGCCACCCAGCAACACATGCCATTCAGGGTATTTTGAATATCTACCAGCATCCTCCAGTTGCTTCACCAGTTCTGTTGTGTAGTTTGTTCTCTATGAATTGTTCCATAGTTGAGCAACTTCCACTTTCTTAATGAAACACTCAGGTGGCTTGTCAGAGCTGATGATAATGAAACTTCCTTCTGGGACCTCAGGATCCTCAAGTTTAAAAATAGTGAATAGAATTTCCCTTGTATAAATAACTCCTTAGAGGTTTCCTGACAGATTTCAAAGATTGAGGTGTTTATGATCCCAGAATGACAAAGCCTTCTTCTTCTTTCTTATCTCCACTCAATCACACTAAGGTATTAAGCTTGTAAAGCTTGAGATTTTTGATGGTGTCTGCCGGGGAAGAGTAGAGCTCATCAATGGATGAGTCAATACAGTCAATAATATGTCTTGGGGTTGCAGGCTGAGAATTGCACTTAGTACATAGTGGGAAAACCCTGCAACCATTCTGGAAAGTCATTGTCCGTCGATGACCTGACTTAAGTCTGGAAGTCTGTTGTTCTCTTGGGAGGACAGAACCGGTGCTTGTCCCTCCTGCTCTGTACCAGTCATGTGCAGCATCAGATTTCCATTCCTGCAGGCATTGGGTTTTGATGGTACGGAGGAGGTCTCTTTCGTCTGGTTGGGTGGTAGATTCTCTTGCTTCAGGTAGGCCAAGAGCTCCAGCCTTTGCCAGAGAGTCTGCCAGCTCATTACCAGGAATTACAACGTGAGCTGGAAGCCATTGCACTGTGACTGAGCTGTTGGCTGGGAGTCGGTTTACAGACTTAGCAATGCTTTTGAGGAGAGGTTCTTGACTGGAGAAGCAGCTTTGAAGGGTATAAATGTCTGCTCTTGAGTCGGAGTAGATTATTATTTTGCTTGGCGAGTTGATGTTGATGTCTTTTAGAGCCGTATCTATAGCAGAGAGTTCTGATTTATAAACTGACAAAGCCTGATTTTTGGAATTTTATTTCAGTTACCTACTAGGAAAGTAAATTGAAATATTGCGTAGAGTCAAGATCACTTGACCAATCTCAAGTGAGCTAGTTTTGAAAAAGGATGATCCCAGGGATGAAGCTAAGATTTCATTATTAAGTAATGGTTCCTATAAATTCACTGAAAATACCTAGGTTTGAAAGTTAGGGGGAAAAGTTGAGTAAACAATGATAAGTCACAATTTGGATTATAGATTATAAACACAAGGTAATAGACCAAATAAATAAATAGTGTGTGACGTTTCAGTAACAATTATATTACTGAGATGTCACACACTATTTATTTAGATTTTTTTCAGAAAAAATTTATGAAAATATTTAAGATTCACTTTTGGAGTAAAAAAATCTAATTTCTTAGCAAATCTAGCATTCATAGAAAAAAACAGTCAAATCTTGTTGACTGAAACTTGCTTGGAAGGGAAAAAAAAATCCTAATTAGAATGCTTTTATGTAAATTTGTGAAAAAAATTGCATTTTCACTCAGACCTGTTCCTCTTGTGACAACTATCTAGTTCTTGCAGCAACGGTTAATGAGACTGTACCTATCTATCATACCTTAATTTGAATGCAGGATGCCTGACATTGATGGGCTGGACCCTGAGACCATGGAAGCCTTCCACCAGGCCCTCCTGAGCACCACAATTTGCATGCATGCCAAGGGCACCAGAGCCTGGTTGGTGGAGTTTGTTTTTGGCAACTGCCCCGTTGTCAGCCTGAACAGCCGGGAGGGAGGCGCACGCAGGCCTGTTACCTTCTACTATGAATACTCGCCCAAGGCAGAGACCATGGTGCAGGAGATGGTACAGGACTGGGGCACCATGGGCCACCTCTACCAGGTGGTGCTGGGACTGGCCAACTCCCCCCAGGACCACCGGCTCTTTGAGATCCGCTCCTACACTTATAAGAAGCTCATCCTGGGCTACGGTCCCCAACGGGCAAACACAGTGACCATCACCTGGAGACCTGCTGACCGCAGGTTCCATTTGAGCTTTGCAGTGGTCAGTCAGACAAACTGCGGCAGCAACCCCCACCTCCAGATAGTCTCCCAGATCCAGCACGAGTTCAATGAACACAGATCCATCCCCACCCTCATGCAGGTTCTCAATGACACCTACAGCCCCCTACTGTCACTCAACAAACTGCCCACAGCTCCTCAGCTGGGAGTAGTCAACAGTGTAAGTAGAGCCTGAACTCTGCCAACAGTGCACATAACTGCTGTGGTGTGCAGAGGCCCCAGATTCCAGTGCAGTCGTTTGTGCTAGTCCCACAGACCTCCACCCACTACAGGGTTGTCTACCGCCAGCTCTTCTGCATCGACATCCAGTGCCGGCCGGATAACCATGTTGCCATCAAGGATGGAGCCTTCAGTATCTTTGACAAATCCAAAGTCATTGAGGAGTTTGTGCCAATCCAGACTCTCAAGGTAAGAATGTCATTGAGTCTTGCCAACAAAGCCTTAAACTAAGGACAACAGTAAGATCACCAAACATGTAATTTGTAAGAGTCCAGAAGGCATAGTCTTGTTTACTCATGGGAGGTGTTGAATTGTTAGCCATTAAATGCTAAGCAATAATAATGGTCAACAGAAGTGGCCAGTTGTATGTGACTCATGTACTAATCTGATCTCTAGCCACTCCTCCCTCATTTCCCCAGCCATAGTACTCCTCCAGAGTTGTCATCTTCTTGATGCTTACTTCAAAATGTGATACACTTCCTTTGTTGAAGGATTGTAGTGGCTTTTACAGTTTTCCTGGCTTCTTTGGTTTTCCAAATGACCATTTTCCTAAATTTATACATTAAGCCAAGCTTCTGTAATTCAACACCCCAAGGGATAAGAGTTTTCTCTTGAATTAAAGTCAATGTTGAGTTATAAAGTTTGTGTTCACAAATTATTTCCAATTATAGTATTTCATTGCAGCATTCATAATAGACACTTTCTAGGACATTTTGATGTCAAATAATGGTATTTGTAGAAAATGTTCCAGGTTTATTCTGATAATGTAGGTCAAAATTCTATGTGAATAAGGTTAAACAAATAATGTCTTTTTACCCTGTGAATTTCACTGAATGACAAAATATAATGCCCCAAAATTAACATTAACCCATGTTTAATACTTTCTTTTAACTTAATATGTACTTAATAAGAGCTTTCAGTTGAATTGGTGTTGAATTAAAATTGTTTAGATGAGGATTATGCCATCCACTGCTAGTGGACATTTTTCTAGGACAAATATCATACAATTCAATTGATATTTTTTACAAAATACATTATTAACATACAAAATACCAAAATATTTTCTCACAATGAGTTTATTTTTATTTTGAATTGCTAGCTTTCAAGCGATAATCGCTCTTCAACGGGCTTAAAAATATATATCAACAGTAAAAAAAATGGCCACACATTGGCTATAGTTAAGCTCTGTCCCATTGGGGTTTACTATAGAGGGGTTTTTACTGTATTTTTAAATATATACAGTTACGAGCGTCATGCGTTCTTCATCTCTGTCGCCGTTTGCTTTTTTTTTTTTGGAATGGCGCTCTCCTATTGGTTCGCTACGATGGCGCCGCCACTGCGCGAGACACTTTGTTTTTGACTTTGCCCCCCCCCCCCCCACTCGCTTTTTGGTTTTTGTAACTATTGTGTTGGAGCGGGTCGCTCCTTAAATAAATGCATATATTAGTTAATAACTAAATGGAATCCTCTCTTTCTTTTTCCCAGTAAGAGACGCCTACGGAAGCCAACAGTACATAGACAGATAAAGCACATAGGCTATAGTTATTAACTAATATATGCATTTATTTAAGGCGCCAATTTATAATTGTAACAAATAGTATTTGAATAAAAACATTCAATCGGGTAAAGCACGGGCGTTAATGATCCAACAGGTCCACGTGTCTAAATTAAAACACGGGCGTTGCCCGGGTCATTCGGCTAGTTAAATATATTGGCCAAATATTATATGTAACAAACCTAAATCAATGTTTAGTTGATTTTTGTTCCACTAAATTGCAGTCAGAGAGGATGCCCTTTTTATTTTATATATATGTATATTAAAAATGATAAGGCACAATTTGGATTATAGATTATAAACACAAGGTAATAAGACCAAATCCAAATAAATAAATAGTGTGTGACGTTTCGGTAACAGCATTGTTACCATCTTCAGATAAAAATTTTGTGTGTATATTAAAAATAAAAAAGGCATATTCTGACCAGGAGCACATGTGCTTTTCAGATGGCAGAGTGCCATCTAGTGGAACAGAAATCAACTAAACATTGATTTACCCTGTTCTCTGATATTTGGCCAACCTGGTCAGGATATGCCTTTTTTATTTTTAAAATCAACAACTGACCTTTTAATTTATTTATTTTTCTATTATTTTTCTTATATGTATATATTAAGAAAAAGGCATCTCCTTATCATGCAACAGAAGTTTTCTGATGTTTGCGCCATCAATCGGAATAAATATCAACTATTTGTTGATTTTTAATTATTCCAGAATTGACCAAATACCCATTCTTGATTGATCAAGAAAAGCTAACCACGTACGTGTTTCGGACTGTTGACCCTCGTAGCCTATAAGGAGATTTTCTTAATATATCCACCTTATCCCAGCACAATTTCACATTTGTACTATTTTTTGTTGTTCATATACAGTAAAACCCCTCTATAGTGAACCCCAATGGGACAGAGCTTTTGGTTCACTATAGCCACGGTTTGGCCATTTTTTTGTACTTTTCAAAATTTTTAGACCGTATAATTAAAGGACAGCCATGCACACAGGAAAAGGCTGCCTATTAATAGTGGTCACTTTGCTTTAATTCCCTTAATTGACCAATTTCCTTATATTAATACTGAATAATAAAAGAAATCATTAGATGATAGGTTCTTCTTGTCATTAGCATACATGCATCTCTATGTCTAATTTCAAAATCAGGACAAATCCTAGGCAAAGTTTTATTAAATATATATTAAAGATATAAAATGATTTTAAAACATCATTATCACATTATATAATACAATGTTTACTTGAAAAAATGGCTCTAATACCTTGTTGTTTCAAAGCACTCTTCAAGCATTGCCCCACTTAAATAAAGTTAATGTGTTTTTGTTCCATTTCATGTTTCCACATATTCTTCTAGGTCTAGATTTAGTTTTTTTTTTTAACCTGTCTTGCAAAACATTTCTGCATAGTTCATTGCATAAAAATAGTTTTTGTTTCATCACGGGACCGTTTATTTGGACTTTTTTTTTTTTGGCCCTAAAACGTACGATCGCGGCAAAAGTTGAGGTTGATTCCTCTTTGTAACAATTTTTAATAGCTTTATATTTTATCTTCCATAATAGAAAAGTTATATTCTCTTATTTTAATATGTTCTTAACATTTTGCCTGTGTTGTTTCGCTTTGAAAAGTTCTGAAAATGGCCCTTTTTTTAAAAGAAATAACGGGTTTTTTTTTTTTTAATGCCTTTGTTTTCTTCAATTTGGAAGCCATTTGCATTTTTTATATTTCAAATTTAATGGATGCAAAGATATTCTATTTAATAAAAAGTATAATGTGTAAAAATTTATACAAAATGCAGCAATAGATTTTATTATTTTGGGACCGAAAATAGGTTCGTTATAGGGGTAGTTCGTTATTTTAAAAATCGCAAAGTTCGTTATAACGATGGTATTTTCAATGGAATGGAATTGGGAATCGGCGTGGGTTCGTTATAAGGGAAGGTTCGTTATATCCAGGGTTCGTATTAGCGGGGTTTTACTGTATATGATTTTAAAAATTAGAAAAAAAGGTCATGTGTTAAAAACTAAATATCCTGCCCACTTACATGAGCTATTTTTATATGGCAGAGCGCCATTACCACACCAATGAGGGCCAACATGTTTGTGGTTGGCTTTATTTATCAATGATAAGGCACAATTTGGATTATAGATTATAAACCTAAGGTAATAAGACCAAATCTAAATAAATAGTGTGTGACGTTTTGGTAACAGTGTTGTTACTATCTTCAAACAAAAGGACTGAATTTATTCAGCTTTCAGGTGTTGATATTGAGAACAAAATTTCCTTACTACTCACATGAGCTTTTTAGATGGCAGAGCGCCATCTATTGAAGCAAAAATGAACTAAACATTGATTTAGCTTTTTTCAAATATATTTAGCCAACCCAATTTCTTGATAAATCAAGAAAAGTCAACCACAAATGTGTTTCGGTCTGTTAGCCCTCATCAGCGTGTTGCAGACTGTACCTCCAAAATTTTGGTCTCAGAAATAGAATATTTTTGTCAAATTTTTTTTGGAATAGAAAAAAATATATAAATGGCTTCCAAAAAAAAAATAATAAAAAAATAACAAAGGTGTTTTAAAAAAAAAGTTATTATTAGGAAAAGCCAATATCAAATCTTTTCAAAGTGAAACAACACATGCAAAATTTCAAAACATGTTAAAAAATAAAATGTAACTTTTCTATTATAAGAGATACAAGAAAATAAGACCTAATCCAAATAATTTATTATTGTGTGACGTTTCAGCAACATTTTGTCTGATGATGGTAACAATGCTGTTGCCGAAACGTCCCGCACTAATAAATTATTTGGATTAGGTCTTATTTTCTTGTATTATAATCTATAATCCAAATTGTGCTTTATCATATTATAAGGGATAAAAATAGAATTTAAAAATTTCTACAAAGAGTAATTTACCCCAAATTTTGCCAGGATCGTACATGTCAGCATGCCCTTTTAGAAGTGTTCTATAACTGGAGTTAACCTAGGCTAAAATATATATTTGTGTGATTCATCAATTAAGTGTATATAAAAGGGAGTACCTAACTCTGTAAAGAAAAAAAAAATTTTTTTTCTCAAAATATTTCGAGAGAATGCTCCCTCTTTATCAATTTATTTCACAGTAAACTTAAATTTACAAATTCTTGTAGATCACATGAAAACAATTTTGTCATTGGTCAAAAATTAATTAAGATTTATATTATATATATATATATGTATTAATTAATAATATATATATATATACTAGACGAATGACCCGGCTTTGCCCGAGAATTCCCTCAAGTACAATTTCTTTCATACTGAAAGTACATCAATAATAAATAGTAGAAGTGCCATTAAATAGCAATACAGAAGTAACACATAAACCACAGGCAAAAAGTGTGTGTGATGGCAAAAATTGTATTATATTAGTGTTTAGATATTTAATTTAATTATTTTTTGCAATCTATTTAGTTGTTTCAAAATCAATATAGTTTAAATAGATGGCAGCTTTTCTATCCCCAAGGTACCCGCCCAGAGCATTAACCCTTGAAATTGCCTGAGTTGAGTGAGTGACTGTGATACCCATCTTCTCAGTAAGAATAAGAAAAAATAGGTTTATAAAAAAAAATTAATCCAAAATACTGGCATGTAAATATTTTTCTGTGAAAAATAAAAAATCACATGGAAATTAGGCAAACATGTGTTTGCTAATGACTGCGACTGCATTTTGAACGATTTTTTTAAAAAGAGATAAAAAAAAATAAAGGCCAGAACAAAAATTAATAAAAAATATTAAAGCCATTACGTACAGTATCGATAATTTTGTAAAGTTTTTTTTTTTTTTAATTGGATTGTGTGCACTTACCATAACTTAGTAATATAAATTTCTCTCTCAATACTCAATACTTTTGTAAAAAAAAGTAACATTCGTATAAAAAGATATTTCAAAAAAAGTACGCAAGCAACTTGAGAAAAAATGCAGAATGCTCATTGGTCGCTTAATTGGCCTGGTGTTGTTACTTAGCCTCGTTTTTACTCTGCGTAAAAAAAGTTCTTCAAGTGAAAAAAATAAATAGACATAAATATTAATCAATATGTAGCCAGAAATTTTTCTCAGGTTTTTAAAAAGCCACATGCAAAATTTGTACCAATTGGTTCAGTAGTTTTTGAGTTTATCGCGAAACAAACATTGACTTTTATATATAAGAAGATATGTCCAAATAAATGGGCCATTGATGCAACATGAATTACTTTTTATGCCATGAACTATGGTGATTTCAACGGCAGCAATGGTTTACATGACAGGTTGAAAACAAAGAAAATCTAGACTTTGGAAGAATATGTGGAGACAGAAAATGGAAGAAAAACACCTCTTAACTTTATTTGAAAGGTGCAATGCTTGAAGAGGGCTTTCAAGCAACATGGTATTAGAGATATTTTTTTCAGGTTAACATTGTATTATATAATATGATAAAGATGTTTTTAATTAATTTTTATCTTTAAATATGTTAATTAATAAAACTTTGCCTTTGTCTTGATTTCAATTTAGGCATAGAGGTAAATGTATGCTAATGATAAGAAAAACCTATCATCAAATGAATTTTTTTTTCAGCATTAATGTAAGGGAATTAAAACAAAGTGACACACAGCCTTTGCTGTGTGTATAGCTCTCATTTAATTATGCAATCTAAAATTTTTGAAAAGTAAAAAAAAAAAGCAAAAGTCAAACCGTGACTATAGTGAGGCAAAAGTTCAGTCCCATTGGCATTCACTATAGAGGGATTTTAGTGTATTTGAAGCAAAAGGAAAATTTTGACTTTGTATAACATTTTGTAGAATTTACAACACAATACAAAGGTAATGTTGCGTGCAGACATTCCTCAACAAGGTGGTGGATGATCCCACCAGCCACCTACGCCGCCGCTCCCAGTCCGAAGATGACAACCCACTGTCCCCAGGGGGAGGCATGGAGTGCATCGATACCTTTTTACTAGGGGGGCACAAGCCTGGTTCTCCGGCCACAATGCGGCAGGATGGAGGCTTGCGCTTTCACATGCCTATGACCCCTCCCTCTGGCTCGAACCCCCATACTCCCGCCTCCCCGCACCCCTCAGTGCTCTCCCAGCCCAATTATGGGGCCTCCCCCAACCCCAGCTTCTCTCTGGCCTCTCCCCCCTCCCAACAGTATGTCACCCCATCTCCATCCATGCAGTCCCCCGCAGGGCCGGGGTTGTTTGCTGCTGCCAATTCCCCAGTCAATCCTCTGCATGTTCCATCTCCATCCTTCCTACCTACAGCCTCTCCATCCCCAGCCTTCGAGGGAGGCTCCCCGTTCCCTGCTGGAGGCTCCCTCTCCATGTCTTCCCCTGCAGCTTGGCCGGGAAGCCCCTCAGTTCCCCGACCGTCTCCCCGTGGCACGGCCCAGAGCCCAGGGGCCTCCATGCACAGTCCACAAGCTGGACTACCTCCTTCTGCAGATCACAAAGTGGCAACTGGTAGGTCAATCAGTCTCACCCAACACAACAAACTCACTCACACCAGTGTATAGATGAGAATGGCTGGTGTGGTAGCAGGGATATAGAGGATGTTAAACAAAGCTAGGTGCCACCAGTGTATAGATGAGAATGGTTGGTGTGGTAGCAGGGATATAGAGGTTGTTAAACAAAGCTAGGTGCCACCAGTGTATAGATGAGAATGGCTGGTGTGGTAGCAGGGATATAGAGGATGTTAAACAAAGCTAGGTGCCACCAGTATATAGATGAGAATGGCTGGTGTGGTAGCAGGGATATAGAGGACGTTAAACAAAGCTAGGTGCCACCAGTGTATAGATGAGAATGGCTGGTGTGGTAGCAGGGATATAGAGGATGTTAAACAAAGCTAGGTGCCACCAGTGTATAGATGAGAATGGCTGGTGTGGTAGCAGGGATATAGAGGTTGTTAAACAAAGCTAGGTGCCACCAGTGTATAGATGAGAATGGTTGGTGTGGTAGCAGGGATATAGAGGTTGTTAAACAAAGCTAGGTGCCACCAGTGTATAGATGAGAATGGCTGGTGTGGTAGCAGGGATATAGAGGATGTTAAACAAAGCTAGGTGCCACCAGTATATAGATGAGAATGGCTGGTGTGGTAGCAGGGATATAGAGGACGTTAAACAAAGCTAGGTGCCACCAGTGTATAGATGAGAATGGCTGGTGTGGTAGCAGGGATATAGAGGATGTTAAACAAAGCTAGGTGCCACCAGTGTATAGATGAGAATGGCTGGTGTGGTAGCAGGGATATAGAGGATGTTAAACAAAGCTAGGTGCCACCAGTGTATATATGAGAATGGTTGGTGTGGTAGCAGGGATATAGAGGATGTTAAACAAAGCTAGGTGCCACCAGTGTATAGATGAGAATGGTTGGTGTGGTAGCAGGGATATAGAGGATGTTAAACAAAGCTAGGTGCCACCAGTGTATAGATGAGAATGGTTGGTGTGGTAGCAGGGATATAGAGGTTGTTAAACAAAGCTAGGTGCCACCAGTGTATAGATGAGAATGGTTGGTGTGGTAGCAGGGATATAGAGGTTGTTAAACAAAGCTAGGTGCCACCAGTGTATAGATGAGAATGGTTGGTGTGGTAGCAGGGATATAGAGGTTGTTAAACAAAGCTAGGTGCCACCAGTGTATAGATGAGAATGGTTGGTGTGGTAGCAGGGATATAGAGGTTGTTAAACAAAGCTAGGTGCCACCAGTGTATAGATGAGAATGGCTGGTGTGGTAGCAGGGATATAGAGGTTGTTAAACAAAGCTAGGTGCCACCAGTGTATAGATGAGAATGGTTGGTGTGGTAGCAGGGATATAGAGGTTGTTAAACAAAGCTAGGTGCCACCAGTGTATAGATGAGAATGGTTGGTGTGGTAGCAGGGATATAGAGGTTGTTAAACAAAGCTAGGTGCCACCAGTGTATAGATGAGAATGGCTGGTGTGGTAGCAGGGATATAGAGGTTGTTAAACAAAGCTAGGTGCCACCAGTGTATAGATGAGAATGGCTGGTGTGGTAGCAGGGATATAGAGGACGTTAAACAAAGCTAGGTGCCACCAGTGTATAGATGAGAATGGCTGGTGTGGTAGCAGGGATATAGAGGTTGTTAAACAAAGCTAGGTGCCACCAGTGTATAGATGAGAATGGTTGGTGTGGTAGCAGGGATATAGAGGTTGTTAAACAAAGCTAGGTGCCACCAGTGTATAGATGAGAATGGCTGGTGTGGTAGCAGGGATATAGAGGTTGTTAAACAAAGCTAGGTGCCACCAGTGTATAGATGAGAATGGCTGGTGTGGTAGCAGGGATATAGAGGTTCTTAAACAAAGCTAGGTGCCACCAGTGTATAGATGAGAATGGTTGGTGTGGTAGCAGGGATATAGAGGTTGTTAAACAAAGCTAGGTGCCACCAGTGTATAGATGAGAATGGCTGGTGTGGTAGCAGGGATATAGAGGACGTTAAACAAAGCTAGGTGCCACCAGTGTATAGATGAGAATGGCTGGTGTGGTAGCAGGGATATAGAGGACGTTAAACAAAGCTAGGTGCCACCAGTGTATAGATGAGAATGGTTGGTGTGGTAGCAGGGATATAGAGGTTGTTAAACAAAGCTAGGTGCCACCAGTGTATAGATGAGAATGGCTGGTGTGGTAGCAGGGATATAGAGGATGTTAAACAAAGCTAGGTGCCACCAGTGTATAGATGAGAATGGCTGGTGTGGTAGCAGGGATATAGAGGACGTTAAACAAAGCTAGGTGCCACCAGTGTATAGATGAGAATGGCTGGTGTGGTAGCAGGGATATAGAGGACGTTAAACAAAGCTAGGTGCCACCAGTGTATAGATGAGAATGGTTGGTGTGGTAGCAGGGATATAGAGGACGTTAAACAAAGCTAGGTGCCACCAGTATATAGATGAGAATGGTTGGTGTGGTAGCAGGGATATAGAGGATGTTAAACAAAGCTAGGTGCCACCAGTGTATAGATGAGAATGGCTGGTGTGGTAGCAGGGATATAGAGGTTGTTAAACAAAGCTAGGTGCCACCAGTGTATAGATGAGAATGGCTGGTGTGGTAGCAGGGATATAGAGGTTCTTAAACAAAGCTAGGTGCCACCAGTGTATAGATGAGAATGGTTGGTGTGGTAGCAGGGATATAGAGGTTGTTAAACAAAGCTAGGTGCCACCAGTGTATAGATGAGAATGGCTGGTGTGGTAGCAGGGATATAGAGGATGTTAAACAAAGCTAGGTGCCACCAGTGTATAGATGAGAATGGCTGGTGTGGTAGCAGGGATATAGAGGTTGTTAAACAAAGCTAGGTGCCACCAGTGTATAGATGAGAATGGTTGGTGTGGTAGCAGGGATATAGAGGTTGTTAAACAAAGCTAGGTGCCACCAGTGTATAGATGAGAATGGCTGGTGTGGTAGCAGGGATATAGAGGATGTTAAACAAAGCTAGGTGCCACCAGTATATAGATGAGAATGGCTGGTGTGGTAGCAGGGATATAGAGGACGTTAAACAAAGCTAGGTGCCACCAGTGTATAGATGAGAATGGCTGGTGTGGTAGCAGGGATATAGAGGATGTTAAACAAAGCTAGGTGCCACCAGTGTATAGATGAGAATGGCTGGTGTGGTAGCAGGGATATAGAGGATGTTAAACAAAGCTAGGTGCCACCAGTGTATATATGAGAATGGTTGGTGTGGTAGCAGGGATATAGAGGATGTTAAACAAAGCTAGGTGCCACCAGTGTATAGATGAGAATGGTTGGTGTGGTAGCAGGGATATAGAGGATGTTAAACAAAGCTAGGTGCCACCAGTGTATAGATGAGAATGGTTGGTGTGGTAGCAGGGATATAGAGGTTGTTAAACAAAGCTAGGTGCCACCAGTGTATAGATGAGAATGGTTGGTGTGGTAGCAGGGATATAGAGGTTGTTAAACAAAGCTAGGTGCCACCAGTGTATAGATGAGAATGGTTGGTGTGGTAGCAGGGATATAGAGGTTGTTAAACAAAGCTAGGTGCCACCAGTGTATAGATGAGAATGGTTGGTGTGGTAGCAGGGATATAGAGGTTGTTAAACAAAGCTAGGTGCCACCAGTGTATAGATGAGAATGGCTGGTGTGGTAGCAGGGATATAGAGGTTGTTAAACAAAGCTAGGTGCCACCAGTGTATAGATGAGAATGGTTGGTGTGGTAGCAGGGATATAGAGGTTGTTAAACAAAGCTAGGTGCCACCAGTGTATAGATGAGAATGGTTGGTGTGGTAGCAGGGATATAGAGGTTGTTAAACAAAGCTAGGTGCCACCAGTGTATAGATGAGAATGGCTGGTGTGGTAGCAGGGATATAGAGGTTGTTAAACAAAGCTAGGTGCCACCAGTGTATAGATGAGAATGGCTGGTGTGGTAGCAGGGATATAGAGGACGTTAAACAAAGCTAGGTGCCACCAGTGTATAGATGAGAATGGCTGGTGTGGTAGCAGGGATATAGAGGTTGTTAAACAAAGCTAGGTGCCACCAGTGTATAGATGAGAATGGTTGGTGTGGTAGCAGGGATATAGAGGTTGTTAAACAAAGCTAGGTGCCACCAGTGTATAGATGAGAATGGCTGGTGTGGTAGCAGGGATATAGAGGTTGTTAAACAAAGCTAGGTGCCACCAGTGTATAGATGAGAATGGCTGGTGTGGTAGCAGGGATATAGAGGTTCTTAAACAAAGCTAGGTGCCACCAGTGTATAGATGAGAATGGTTGGTGTGGTAGCAGGGATATAGAGGTTGTTAAACAAAGCTAGGTGCCACCAGTGTATAGATGAGAATGGCTGGTGTGGTAGCAGGGATATAGAGGACGTTAAACAAAGCTAGGTGCCACCAGTGTATAGATGAGAATGGCTGGTGTGGTAGCAGGGATATAGAGGACGTTAAACAAAGCTAGGTGCCACCAGTGTATAGATGAGAATGGTTGGTGTGGTAGCAGGGATATAGAGGTTGTTAAACAAAGCTAGGTGCCACCAGTGTATAGATGAGAATGGCTGGTGTGGTAGCAGGGATATAGAGGATGTTAAACAAAGCTAGGTGCCACCAGTGTATAGATGAGAATGGCTGGTGTGGTAGCAGGGATATAGAGGACGTTAAACAAAGCTAGGTGCCACCAGTGTATAGATGAGAATGGCTGGTGTGGTAGCAGGGATATAGAGGACGTTAAACAAAGCTAGGTGCCACCAGTGTATAGATGAGAATGGTTGGTGTGGTAGCAGGGATATAGAGGACGTTAAACAAAGCTAGGTGCCACCAGTATATAGATGAGAATGGTTGGTGTGGTAGCAGGGATATAGAGGATGTTAAACAAAGCTAGGTGCCACCAGTGTATAGATGAGAATGGCTGGTGTGGTAGCAGGGATATAGAGGACGTTAAACAAAGCTAGGTGCCACCAGTGTATAGATGAGAATGGCTGGTGTGGTAGCAGGGATATAGAGGATGTTAAACAAAGCTAGGTGCCACCAGTGTATAGATGAGAATGGCTGGTGTGGTAGCAGGGATATAGAGGACGTTAAACAAAGCTAGGTGCCACCAGTGTATAGATGAGAATGGCTGGTGTGGTAGCAGGGATATAAAGGTTGTTAAACAAAGCTAGGTGCCACCAGTGTATAGATGAGAATGGTTGGTGTGGTAGCAGGGATATAGAGGTTGTTAAACAAAGCTAGGTGCCACCAGTGTATAGATGAGAATGGTTGGTGTGGTAGCAGGGATATAGAGGTTGTTAAACAAAGCTAGGTGCCACCAGTATATAGATGAGAATGGCTGGTGTGGTAGCAGGGATATAGAGGACGTTAAACAAAGCTAGGTGCCACCAGTGTATAGATGAGAATGGCTGGTGTGGTAGCAGGGATATAGAGGTTGTTAAACAAAGCTAGGTGCCACCAGTGTATAGATGAGAATGGCTGGTGTGGTAGCAGGGATATAGAGGACGTTAAACAAAGCTAGGTGCCACCAGTGTATAGATGAGAATGGCTGGTGTGGTAGCAGGGATATAGAGGACATTAAACAAAGCTAGGTGCCACCAGTGTATAGATGAGAATGGCTGGTGTGGTAGCAGGGATATAGAGGACATTAAACAAAGCTAGGTGCCACCAGTGTATAGATGAGAATGGCTGGTGTGGTAGCAGGGATATAGAGGACGTTAAACAAAGCTAGGTGCCACCAGTATATAGATGAGAATGGCTGGTGTGGTAGCAGGGATATAGAGGACGTTAAACAAAGCTAGGTGCCACCAGTGTATAGATGAGAATGGTTGGTGTGGTAGCAGGGATATAGAGGTTGTTAAACAAAGCTAGGTGCCACCAGTGTATAGATGAGAATGGTTGGTGTGGTAGCAGGGATATAGAGGTTGTTAAACAAAGCTAGGTGCCACCAGTGTATAGATGAGAATGGCTGGTGTGGTAGCAGGGATATAGAGGTTGTTAAACAAAGCTAGGTGCCACCAGTATATAGATGAGAATGGTTGGTGTGGTAGCAGGGATATAGAGGTTGTTAAACAAAGCTAGGTGCCACCAGTGTATAGATGAGAATGGTTGGTGTGGTAGCAGAGATATAGAGGATGTTAAACAAAGCTAGGTGCCACCAGTGTATAGGTGAGAATGGCTGGTGTGATGACAGGTGGTAGAGCAGGCTTCCCTCAGGCTCACAGAATCCTGGCCTCAACTGTCCCTGTTCTGGTGAGCCACAAGGGCCTGGACTTTATCTGCTCCCCCAGCCCTCTACCTGTGGGGGCGCCCACCAGTCCTGCAGAGGCTACTTTGGGAGGCCCAGGAGCGGCCCCAGTGGCCCCATTGGAGCGCATGCTTGGGTGTATGTTCTTGAGACGGGTGGTGCACCGAGTGGTGACCACAGATGAGGCCATCACAGTCCTTCCTTCAGCAGACCCCGGCACCATCTACTTCAAGGTTGAAACCCTCCAGCTGAAGCTGAACTTTAACCTGGCCACCCTGCAGTCTCTTCACCTCAAGGCCACCCCAGCCCCAGAGTACAAGGAGCAATGGTCAGATGCAGAGATCCATGTCTTGGAACGCTACTGTGACCTCAAGGTAATTAGAATATTTATCTATATGTGTGTGAGGTTAAATTATAAATATGAAATTCAAATAAATATAAATAATGTGCTAAATATTAAATTGCTATTAAATTAATGAAATATATTATACCTATAAATCTTATTAAATTATATTGAGTGTTAGTTTTATAATATGAGGAAGTAGCCGAATGACCTGGGAACACCCGGGTTTTAGCCGTGAGCATTTACCCCGAGGAAGTACGTATTTACAAAAAGTTTTCATTCAAATATTATTTGCTCCAATTATAAATAATGACCCAGCTTCACCCACCATCTCTCCATGTGAATGTTTCCCCTAAGAATAATGCTTGAAATAAAACACTTCATGGTATATAATACAACACAGTAAATTAATGTCAAGCAAATAAAAGAAAATAAGACCTAATCCAAATAATTTAATAGTGTGTGACGTTTCGGTAACAACGCTGTTACTGAAACGTCACACACTATTAAATTATTTGGATTAGGTCTTATTTTCTTGTATCTATAATCCAAATTGTGCTTTATCATTAATAATGTCAAGCATTCAAAAATATAGGTTTTTTTTTTTTTGCTTATCCCTAGTACACGTGGTACAGGCCATGATAATCATGGTGGGTAGTTAGCGACTGCTTTTACTGTAAGCGCACCACATGTCTACACATGTGAAAAGCAGTTCGACTTTGCACTTACAAATGTGCCAGAGCCCCGTTTGGTTACTTGCACTCGCTGGTGGGGTTGGACTTTTGCAAGAATCTGGGGCCATTGGAGCATTTTTTGTATAAATTTTTTTTTAAACAGAAAAAAGTGTCCAATGCGGGAATTGAACCCGGGTCGTAGTGGTCGAAAACTAAACGGTTTAACCAGCCTTCCACCGACCCCCAAAATCATCATAGTTCATGGCATAAAAATAATGTTTGTTGCATCATAGTCCAATTTATCTGGAGGTTAATTTTTAGCGTAGGTTAACCTAGCTATAGAAAGCTTCTAAAATGGCATGCTAACAAATATGATCGCTACAAAAGTTAATTCTTCTTTGTAGCAATTTTTAATAGCCTACTATATTTATCTCTCATAATAGTTACATTTTCTTATTTTAACATGTTCCATGATTTTGCCTGTGTTGTTTCACTTTGAAAAACTTTGATAATGGCTTTTCTCTAGTAATAACTTTTTTTAGAACTCCTTCCTTTGCCTTTTTTTTTTTATTTGATGAATTCAAAGATACTTAAATAAAAGTATAATTTGTATATTTATTTATAATGCGACATAAATCGAACAAAAATTTAAACAAATAATGTCGCTGAATTTATTGTTTTAAAATTGCTGTCTGTGAGCTGAAATATGCTCTAGATATCCACAACTGCCCTCTGGTAAAAGGACTCTAGAGTACAATTTGGTTCTGTAAATAGATTTCCTTTTGAAGAGGCTCCACTGTATTACCTATATGGATTGAATCTTATTACAGAGTTGTGTTGAAAAAAGGAGAATGTTATCTCAGAATGTGGCGGGATATTGCAGGTGTTCAATGCACCGTACAAGCCCAATGCCTTCCACTCCCTCTCTCGCCTTCTCAACGCCCCCATTCATGTTCTCAAGTCCTGCTTGCTCCTCCTGCGCCTGGAACTGGTAAGTTTACTGATTTATCTCTTTGTTACTTTCATTTGCTATTTATTTTTTGTTCCTTAGGGTCCATGTTTCATAGGAAACACAAGACTCGTTCATAGATGAGGCTTTATTATCGAAGTGGCAAAGATATACCAAAGAAACAGTGATTGAAAAAATTAATCTATATATATATAAAATTGAATGTCTGGCTGTATGTTTGTACTCTATAGATTCAAAAACCATACATCCAATCGGCGTGAAATTTTGGGATATTATTAGGTATATCCCCGGGAAGGTTTTTGAAAAATAATTTCTTGAATATCCTTAGAGTTATTTGCGGATTTGTAGATTTAACTCGCAAGCAGCGCCCCCATTGCGACGGAGAAAACAAGTTTTATAATCTATAAGTTTTATTATCACTAAGTTTATTATCTTAAAGATTATTTATCAAAAGTAAGATTTTCTACCTATTAATTGCGCACAAGTCAAAGTTAGTTTTATCATTTATCTACAACATATATATTGGGAGAATAGATAAAATGATGATTTTGTAATGTAGAAAATCAGGAAAGACAAAATTCAGGATGACACGGCAATTTATTTGAGACAAGAATAATGATACAATTCCAAGGCAAATTACTATTCCTTTAACTTCCAATTACCGAGGGAACCAATTAATATTGATTTTATTCAACTTATCGAGTATTTTTCAAGGGACCGGGAAAAAATGTTCACTTTATCGAGATATTCAAATTTACAAGTTTCAAATTATCAAAATATATCTCTTATTTTTTACATATGTTATATTCAAATGACATTTATGTAGGGATAATTTTATTGTTAATTTTCATTTTGATGTATTGTATACATTTGATCATTAATAAATTATTATTTAGGTATTAAAACTGCCTTTTTGTTCAAAGACAGCAACGTTTGAATGGGTACAGCTAGGTGGAGCAGATAATCAAACATAAAGTTATCTTGCCAAGTATAGATTCAGTAGGGATTGGATGTTTTCTAGAATTGTTTTAACAAATGTTCGTTAGACAAACCTTTACTCGGGTTAAAACCGGGTGAAGCCGGGTACATCCGCTAGTATATTACTAAAATAGATCATGAAAATTCTTACATGAATATATGAAGAATGTAGCATTACTCATTAGAGAAAGATACCTATAAATACCCACTCAGTATGTTCACCAACTAAAGGTACACTTCAACTATCACTCAATATGTTCACCAACTAAAGTTTCACTTAAATTTTCACTCGGTGTGTTCACCAACTATAAGTACACCCCATCTTTCACTCAGTGTGTTCACCAACTACAAGTACACCCCATCTTTCACTCGGTGTGTTCACCAACTACAAGTACACCCCATCTTTCACTCAGTGTGTTCACCAACTACAAGTACACCCCATCTTTCACTCGGTGTGTTCACCAACTACAAGTGCACCCCATCTTTCACTCAGTGTGTTCACCAACTATAAGTACACCCCATCTTTCACTCGGTGTGTTCACCAACTATAAGTACACCCCATCTTTCACTCAGTGTGTTCACCAACTACAAGTACACCCCATCTTTCACTCAGTGTGTTCACCAACTACAAGTACACCCCATCTTTCACTCAGTGTGTTCACCAACTACAAGTACACCCCATCTTTCACTCAGTGTGTTCACCAACTACAAGTGCACCCCATCTTTCACTCAGTGTGTTCACCAACTATAAGTACACCCCATCTTTCACTCGGTGTGTTCACCAACTATAAGTACACCCCATCTTTCACTCAGTGTGTTCACCAACTACAAGTACACCCCATCTTTCACTCAGTGTGTTCACCAACTACAAGTGCACCCCATCTTTCACTCAGTGTGTTCACCAACTACAAGTACACCCCATCTTTCACTCAGTGTGTTCACCAACTACAAGTACACCCCATCTTTCACTCAGTGTGTTCACCAACTACAAGTACACCTCATCTTTCACTCAGTGTGTTCACCAACTACAAGTACACCCCATCTTTCTCTCAGTGTGTTCATCAACTACAAGTACACCCCATCTTTCACTCGGTGTGTTCACCAACTATAAGTACACCCCATCTTTCACTCGGTGTGTTCACCAACTACAAGTACACCCCATCTTTCACTCAGTGTGTTCACCAACTACAAGTACACCCCATCTTTCACTCAGTGTGTTCACCAACTAAAGTTTCACTTCAATTTTCACTCAGTGTGTTCACCAACTACAAGTACACCCCATCTTTCACTCAGTGTGTTCACCAACTACAAGTACACCCCATCTTTCACTCAGTGTGTTCACCAACTACAAGTACACCCCATCTTTCACTCGGTGTGTTCACCAACAATAAGTACACCCCATCTTTCACTCAGTGTGTTCACCAACTACAAGTACACCCCATCTTTCACTCAGTGTGTTCACCAACTACAAGTACACCCCATCTTTCACTCGGTGTGTTCACCAACTACAAGTACACCCCATCTTTCACTCGGTGTGTTCACCAACTACAAGTACACCCCATCTTTCACTCGGTGTGTTCACCAACTATAAGTACACCCCATCTTTCACTCAGTGTGTTCACCAACTACAAGTACACCCCATCTTTCACTCGGAGTGTTCACCAACTATAAGTACACCCCATCTTTCACTCAGAGTGTTCACCAACTATAAGTACACCCCATCTTTCACTCTGTGTGTTCACCAACTACAAGTACACCCCATCTTTCACTCGGTTTGTTCACCAACTACAAGTACACCCCATCTTTCACTCGGTGTGTTCACCAACTATAAGTACACCCCATCTTTCACTCAGTGTGTTCACCAACTACAAGTACACCCCATCTTTCACTCGGTGTGTTCACCAACTACAAGTACACCCCATCTTTCACTCAGTGTGTTCACCAACTACAAGTACACCCCATCTTTCACTCAGTGTGTTCACCAACTACAAGTACACCCCATCTTTCACTCAGTGTGTTCACCAACTACAAGTACACCCCATCTTTCACTCAGTGTGTTCACCAACTACAAGTACACCCCATCTTTCACTCAGTGTGTTCACCAACTACAAGTACACCCCATCTTTCACTCAGTGTGTTCACCAACTACAAGTACACCCCATCTTTCACTCAGTGTGTTCACCAACTACAAGTACACCCCATCTTTCACTCGGTGTGTTCACCAACTACAAGTACACCCCATCTTTCACTCAGTGTGTTCACCAACTACAAGTACACCCCATCTTTCACTCAGGTGTGTTCACCAACTACAAGTACACCCCATCTTTCACTCAGTGTGTTCACCAACTACAAGTACACCCATCTTTCACTCAGGTGTGTTCACCAACTACAAGTACACCCCATCTTTCACTCGGTGTGTTCACCAACTACAAGTACACCCCATCTTTCACTCAGTGTGTTCACCAACTACAAGTACACCCCATCTTTCACTCAGTGTGTTCACCAACTAAAGTACACCCCATCTTTCACTCGGTGTGTTCACCAACTACAAGTACACCCCATCTTTCACTCAGTGTGTTCACCAACTACAAGTACACCCCATCTTTCACTCAGGTGTGTTCACCAACTATAAGTACACCCCATCTTTCACTCGGTGTGTTCACCAACTATAAGTACACCCCATCTTTCACTCAGTGTGTTCACCAACTACAAGTACACCCCATCTTTCACTCGGTGTGTTCACCAACTATAAGTACACCCCATCTTTCACTCAGTGTGTTCACCAACTACAAGTACACCCCATCTTTCACTCGGTGTGTTCACCAACTACAAGTACACCCCATCTTTCACTCTGTGTGTTCACCAACTATAAGTACACCCCATCTTTCACTCGGTGTGTTCACCAACTACAAGTACACCCCATCTTTCACTCAGTGTGTTCACCAACTACAAGTACACCCCATCTTTCACTCGGTGTGTTCACCAACTATAAGTACACCCCATCTTTCACTCGGTGTGTTCACCAACTATAAGTACACCCCATCTTTCACTCAGTGTGTTCACCAACTACAAGTACACCCCATCTTTCACTCAGTGTGTTCACCAACTACAAGTACACCCCATCTTTCACTCAGTGTGTTCACCAACTACAAGTACACCCCATCTTTCACTCCATGTGTTCACCAACTACAAGTACACCCCATCTTTCACTCAGTGTGTTCACCAACTACAAGTACACCCCATCTTTCACTCGGTGTGTTCACCAACTACAAGTACACCCCATCTTTCACTCGGTGTGTTCACCAACTACAAGTACACCCCCATCTTTCACTCAGTGTGTTCACCAACTATAAGTACACCCCATCTTTCACTCGGTGTGTTCACCAACTATAAGTACACCCCATCTTTCACTCGATGTGTTCACCAACTATAAGTACACCCGATCTTTCACTCGGTGTGTTCACCAACTATAAGTACACCCCATCTTTCACTCGGTGTGTTCACCAACTACAAGTACACCCCATCTTTCACTCAGTGTGTTCACCAACTACAAGTACACCCCATCTTTCACTCAGTGTGTTCACCAACTACAAGTACACCCCATCTTTCACTCGGTGTGTTCACCAACTATAAGTACACCCCATCTTTCACTCAGTGTGTTCACCAACTAAAGGTTCACCCCATCTTTCACTCGGTGTGTTCACCAACTACAAGTACACCCCATCTTTCACTCAGTGTGTTCACCAACTAAAGGTTCACTTCAACTTTCACTCAGTGTGTTCACCAACTACAAGTACACCCCATCTTTCACTCGGTGTGTTCACCAACTATAAGTACACCCCATCTTTCACTCAGTGTGTTCACCAACTACAAGTACACCCCATCTTTCACTCGGTGTGTTCACCAACTATAAGTACACCCCATCTTTCACTCAGTGTGTTCACCAACTACAAGTACACCCCATCTTTCACTCGGTGTGTTCACCAACTATAAGTACACCCATCTTTCACTCAGTGTGTTCACCAACTACAAGTACACCCCATCTTTCACTCAGTGTGTTCACCAACTACAAGTACACCCCATCTTTCACTCGGTGTGTTCACCAACTACAAGTACACCCCATGTTTCACTCAGTGTGTTCACCAACTACAAGTACACCCCATCTTTCACTCGGTGTGTTCACCAACTACAAGTACACCCCATCTTTCACTCAGTGTGTTCACCAACTACAAGTACACCCCATCTTTCACTCAGTGTGTTCACCAACTATAAGTACACCCCATCTTTCACTCGGTGTGTTCACCAACTATAAGTACACCCCATCTTTCACTCGGTGTGTTCACCAACTATAAATACACCCCATCTTTCACTCAGTGTGTTCACCAACTACAAGTACACCCCATCTTTCACTCGGTGTGTTCACCAACTATAAGTACACCCCATCTTTCACTCAGTGTGTTCACCAACTACAAGTACACCCCATCTTTCACTCGGTGTGTTCACCAACTATAAGTACACCCATCTTTCACTCAGTGTGTTCACCAACTACAAGTACACCCCATCTTTCACTCGGTGTGTTCACCAACTATAAGTACACCCCATCTTTCACTCAGTGTGTTCACCAACTACAAGTACACCCCATCTTTCACTCGGTGTGTTCACCAACTATAAGTACACCCCATCTTTCACTCAGTGTGTTCACCAACTACAAGTACACCCCATCTTTCACTCAGTGTGTTCACCAACTACAAGTACACCCCATCTTTCACTCGGTGTGTTCACCAACTACAAGTACACCCCATCTTTCACTCAGTTTGTTCACCAACTATAAGTACACCCCATCTTTCACTCGGTGTGTTCACCAACTATAAGTACACCCCATCTTTCACTCGGTGTGTTCACCAACTATAAGTACACCCCATCTTTCACTCGGTGTGTTCACCAACTATAAGTACACCCCATCTTTCACTCGGTGTGTTCACCAACTACAAGTACACCCCATCTTTCACTCGGTGTGTTCACCAACTATAAGTACACCCCATCTTTCACTCAGTGTGTTCACCAACTACAAGTACACCCCATCTTTCACTCGGTGTGTTCACCAACTATAAGTACACCCCATCTTTCACTCAGTGTGTTCACCAACTACAAGTACACCCCATCTTTCACTCAGTGTGTTCACCAACTACAAGTACACCCCATCTTTCACTCAGTGTGTTCACCAACTACAAGTACACCCCATCTTTCCCTTAGTGTGTTCACCAACTAAAGGTACACCCCAACTTTCACTCAATGTGTTTACAAACTAATTATACACTTACTCTTTCGATCAATATTTTCACAAACTAGTACCTTTATCTCCTTCTTGCAACTTTCATTTGACCCTGATTCTCACTTCTCAGGGTAAATAGACTAAGAGCTAGTACGACCGGAAAACTATCAAAAATGTGTGCATGAATGAGATAACATTTTACACCTGTGGTGTGACCAGCTCCCAGACCGGAACCTCAAGTGGTCTGTCCAATGGTGTTTCACCATTCCTCCAGCATCTCCCCCCATGGGACCAGTGGGCATGTCCGGCATTATTCTGAAGGAGAAGATGCTCTTCTTCGTGAGTAGCAGGTGATTTTGGTGCCGTAGGACCCCATCTGACAGTCGGTGCAGCTCCAGCTTACTCGGATGGGCCTCAATCTACCCCCTGGTGTGGAGCCCATGTCTGTCGTGGTGCCCCTGGTGTACGAACTCAACTCCAACACTACAAGCCTGGCTGACCGCAATGCCAACAACCCTCCTTTCAACAATATCCGCAGCCTCCTCAAGCGCTTTACTGAAATGTACCCTCAATCAGGTCAGTAGAAACCTCGAACTAGAGTAGCTAGGACTTCAGGAGATATTTCTTGATGTACATTACACTGTACAACTTCACAATTACATGCATTTTTCAGGCATACATATTAAAAAGGCATCCTCCCGAAGAATCCTACTCCACTATAAAACAGATAATTGCCGACAAGATGCAGATACCGGAGACAATTAATATCTTACAATGCCGTCGGCTGTCCAAAAGGGCTAGGGCTCCACTCCTTGTTAGCATTCCTGACCACAATGAAAGAATAAAACTATTTAAGAATGCATTTAAGCTTAGAAACCTTAAAATATACATAATACTAGACTCTTGGGATCAGAGAACAACGTAGAATATTGATCGCCAAAAGAAAAGAACTTTTAACAAGTGGAACTTTTGTGAAATTAAGAGACAACAAGTTGATTGTCGCAGGCATAAAGTACCAAGTCGTAAATGGTAAAATTGTCAGTCCAAATGGGGCTGAATTATAGCAAATAAACAAAAATAATCTAGAGAAAAAATGTAATTATTTAAAAATAATAAATATAACCGACATATACCTTTTGATGGAAATCAAAACAAAGCCTGTCCACCCAATAAAACACTTAAATCTAATATAAACTTTACAATTACAAAGCCACGAATCGATGTTGACAGCTCAGAAACTTTACAGCCATTACATCATAAAATACATACAAATAAATGTTCACAAAAAAGTTCTGAAAACAAAAAGATAAAAGATATCACTATAAAAGCTAAAAAACCTTATACATGTAATTCTAATTATGTAAATCCAAAAATAAGGATATCAAATCCTAAAATGAATAACATTGAAATAATGTGTTGGAATATAAATGGTTTAAATAGAATTTGTTCCTCGTTTCCGGTTGTTAATTATCTAAAAAACTTCAAAATTATTGTTTTGTTGGAAACCTGGTGTGACCATCCGATTGACTTTCCACTGGGAACATTTTGTATTTATGAATCATTGGCTTTGAGGACTGCAAACCGTGGAAGATGTTCGGGTGGAATTATTGTTAGTTTACTGGGATAAGGTGCATAAATTAAGAAAAAAGGCATCTCCTTATCGTGCAACTGAAAGTTGCTGATGGCTTGTGCCATCTATCGGAATAAATATCAACTATTCTCATTGATTTCTAATTATTCCAGAATTGGCCAATTACCCATTCTTGATTAATCAAGAAAAGCTAACCACGTACGCGTTTCAGGCTGTTGGCCCTCATCAGTGTGGTGCAACCTGTACCTCACCTCACGCAATTCTGGCCTTAACTACCCATTTCATGATTTTTCAAGATGCCTGAATGACCAGTTTTTTGGTCGTTGAGGTACAGCTTGTACCACACTGATGAGGGCCAACAGCCCGAAACGCATACGTGGTTAGCTTTTCTTGATTAATCAAGAATGGGTAATGGGCCAATCCTGGAATAATTAAAAATCAACGAGAATAGTTGATATTTATTCCGATAGATGGCACAAGCCATCAGTAACTTTCAGTTGCACGATAAGGAGATGCCTTTTTCATAAGCAACTACTATATTGAATTTTTTTTTGTTAACATTGTAATTTCTGAATTGAAAATGTGTACTTGATATTGTAAATAGTGATGTTCTTTAGAACAACTATCCCTTGTTGTTGGGAGATCATGTCAGATTAGATATTAATAAAAATTTATAAACACAAGGTAAATAAGACCAAATCCAAATAAATAAATAGTGTGTGACGTTTCGATAATAGCATTGTCACCATCTTCAGACAAAAGTACTGAATGGTAATAAGACCAAATCCAAATAAATAAATAGTGTGTGACGTTTCAGTAACAGCATTGTTACCATCTTCAGACAAAAGTACTGGATCATAAGACCAAATCCAAATAAATAAATAGTGTGTGACGTTTCAGTAACAGCATTGTTACCATCTTCAGACAAAAGTACTGGATCATAAGACCAAATACAAATAAATAAATTACCTTGTGTTTATAATCTATAATCCAAATTATGCCTTATAAATAAAAAATTATATAATCATAGAATTTATATTAAATATAATTGCACACTTTTTGATATAAAATGTTGAACTACCAAATTGGATGAGTTGATTTATTATGTAGTAAGTTCTCTCATACATGGTATGAAGAATAGGTTTTACAGCTGTACTTGTAGAGGAGTGTTGTCTCAGCTGTGTTTGCTGTGTTGCAGAATGCAGCATCTTCCCCGCCATCCGAGATGTCATGGCTAACCTGGCCATCACCATGTGACAGCCCTTCTCTGTCCTCATTCCCTAGTAAAATTCACATATACCCCCCTTTGTCTTTCTTACTTATTCAACCTACAATTTATAGAAAGAAGATAAATGGGGAGAATACATTGTGTTTTATTGCTGAAATTTCACAACTCCTGGAATCACAGTATCATACATTTAGGGAACTAGTTTAACAACTACATGGATAGGTTTACTTTCAGTAAAGTATTGGGATTAGTTAAAGTGACCCGCTTATATAATTGTCTATATGGATATTTTTTACTTCTAAGTAAACATGTCACAGACCATGATAATCATGGTATGTGGTTAACTCAAGTTAGGAAGGATAGGTTACTTTCAGTATTTGGCTATTGGGATTAGATGAGTAAATTAATTGACCAGCTTATATAATTGTCTATATGGATATTTTTTACTTCTAAGTAAACATGTCACAGACCATGATAATCATGGTATGTAGTTAACTTCAAGTTAGGAAGGATAATTAACTTTCAGTATTTGGCTATTGGAATTAGATGAGTAAATTAAGTGACCAGCTTATATAATTGTCTATATGGATATTTTTTACTTCTAAGTAAACATGCCACAGACCATGATAATCATGGTATGTAGTTAACTTCAAGTTAGGAAGGATAGGTTACTTTCAGTATTTGGCTATTGGGATTAGATGAGTAAATTAAGTGACCAGCTTATATAATTGTCTATATGGATATTTTTTACTTCTAAGTAAACATGCCACAGACCATGATAATCATGGTATGTAGTTAACTTCAAGTTAGGAAGGATAGGTTACTTTCAGTATTTGGCTATTGGATTAGATGAGTAAATTAAGTGACCAGCTTATATAATTGTCTATATGGATATTTTTTACTTCTATGTAAACATGCCACAGACCATGATAATCATGGTATGTAGTTGGCGACTGCCTTTACTGTGAGCAACATGTCTTCACCTCTTTAAAGAGCAGTTTGACTTTTGCACATAGAGCTGTACCAGAGCTCCTGTTTGGTTACTTTCCCTCTCTGGAGGGGAGTTGGTTTTCTGCACGAATTGAAGGCCAATTTATTCTTCAGTGAAATGTGGGATTTGATACAATCTCATGGTCATTGGAAATCAGGAGTTCAAACCTCCCCTGTCTATATAGATTAGGGAATTACAGTAAAACCCCTCTATAGTGAACCCCAATGGGACAGAGCTTTTGTTCACTGTAGCCACGATTTGGCCTTTTTTTTTTTTTTACTTTTCTAAATTTTTAGGCTGTATAATTAAAAAACAGCCATACACACAGGAAAAGGCAGCCACTTAATAATGGTCACTTTGTTTTAAATCCCTAAATTGACCTATTTCTTTACAGTAATGCTGAATATCAAAAGAAGTCATTTGATGATAGGTTCTTCTTATCATTAGCATGCATGTTTATATATAAACCTATGTATTATTTAAAAATTAAGCCAAATCCTTAGACAAAACTTTATTAATTATATATTCAAAAGGTATAAGAGTATTTTAGAACATCTTTCTCACAGATATTATAATACTATATTTATTTGAAAAAATGCCTCTAATACCTTGTTGTTTGAAAGTGAAAAGTAAAATTTGAAAATCAGAATTGTCTTAAAATATCGTTATTTCCATCAAAGGAATAAAGTTCCGTGTATTCTGAATCAATTGAAGATGATTCAAGAGTATTCAATTGAGAAAAATCAGACACGAAACCATGTTGATACGATAGCGCGATCGGTAAAATTGCGAATAAAAAAACGCCAATTTACAAACACAAAATCATAGTAAAACGGCCGGCCAGGGGGAATATCCTCGAACCCTGAATGAGTCATATACCTAACAAGGCTTCCTTTCATTTGTATTTTTTTCTATTTCAAAATTGTCGTATTCAAAGATATTCTATTAAATAAAAGTATAATGTGTAAAAATTTATACAACATACCGCAAAAAAATAGAATGTAAATTAAAACAAATAATGCCGCTAATTTTTTGTTTTGAAATCGCGATCCACAAGCTGAAACATGCTCAAAATTTTATTGTTTTAAATTTTTTTTTAAATCACAAATTCAAGTTCATTATAAGCCTAGTATTTTATATAGATTTTATTATTTTGGGACCAAAAATAGGTTTGTTATAGGGGTAGTTCATTATTTTAAAAATTGCAAAGTTTGTTATAACGATGGTATTTTCCATGGAATGGAATTGGGAATCGCTGTGGGTTTGTTATAGGGGAAGGTTCACTATATCCAGGGTTCATATTAGCAGGGTTTTACTCTTGTACTCTTGTAGTTGAATATAAAACACTGAGAAGAGAGAGAGAGAGAGTATTTGTTTTATAAAATGTTATTTAGTACTGAATAAATTTGTCTTGTGATATACACTGGTGTCCAAAAAATAAGAAACTTAACCAATATTGAAATTTATCAAAAGCTAATTTATTAAACAAATATAAAATTTAGTATACAAATAGTTTAAACTATGAAGAATTTGACTAGCTATATGAAAATTAAAAAAATATTTGAAATTATGAAATATGCAAATTATTACCAACATACCCAAAGCTAAGGTTCCAGATCTTAAAGAAATAAGATATCAATAGGGAGTATGATCACCTCTAACAGCTATCAAGGTCTCACAGCGAGCCCTCATACTGTTTACCAGGCTTTGGAGGAGGTCCAGGGGTAGTAACCCCACTCCTCCAATAGAGCAGTTCTTAGCTCAACGAGGGTTCTGGGAGAGGGGTGACGAGCTCCAATACGCCTCCCTAGAGCATCCCACACATGCTCTATTGGATTCAGGTCCGGTGATCTGGCTGGCCAATCCATCCTTCGAATATTCTCACTCTGAGATATTCATTGACTAGCCTAGCCCTATGCGGACGAGCATTATCGTCCATAAAAATTAAATTGTGACCAATTTGATCTCTATAAGGTCTTAGATAGGGCTCAAGGATCTCGTCCCTGTACCTTTGGGCAGTTAAAATGCCCCCAGAAAAAATGTGGAGGGGTGTGCGTCTGCTAGAACTGATGCCAGCCCAGGGCCCCCTCTAAAACTGTCTATTTCCCTGATGTTACTGGGATGATAGCGGGTTCCAGGCTCCCTCCAGATGAAAACTCTTCGAGAATCTGTGTTTAAACTAAATCTTGACTCGTCACTGAAGAGAACATTGGCCCACTGATCATGAGTCCAGGCGTGATGTTCCAAGCACCAATTCAAGCGGGCTCTCCTGTGAGCAGAGGTTAAAGGGATACAGACCATTGGTCGTCTTGCATAAAGAGCACCTTCGTGAAGCCTTCGGTAAACAGTTTGTCTTGAAATTCTCGTTCCAGTAGCACTTGAGAGTTCATTAGAGAGTTGAATAGCTGTCATCTCCCTATGGCGCTTGGCAGTTACGACCAGATAACGGTCTTCAGAGGTAGCTGTTTTTCTTTTTCTACCAGAACCTTCTTTTCTTTTGATGGTTCCTGTCTCGATGAACTGTTTCCATATTTTGCTGACCACAGATTTATTCACATTTAGCCATTTTGCTACTTCAACTTGTGATTGACCTGCTTCCATTCTTCCAACAGCTCTCCATTTTAAATCATCTGCTAAATTTTTTCGTAAACTCATAATTAACTAAGGATTAAATAAAATTATAATTGGACAATTCTTAGATGGGGTAAACGACACGCCAAATAGCACACTTATAAAGACAAGCCAAAATTTGCATATTTTCAATTTTACTGAATCGAATGGTTGCGATAAATATATTCTACGACTTAAAATACCTAATTAAATTACTTTTTAGCTTTTAGCGTTGTATATTTTAAAACATATCATTAAAAAACAAAAGTTTCTTATTTTTTGGACACCAGTGTAGTTTATTGTTACGATGCATTAGCACCCCATCTGTTATCAAATTACGAAACTATTTTAGACGCGTAATATTATTTTTAAAATAAAACAATTCCTACTGCCCTTACTGCAATGGAATGCAATGCAAAGGGCAGTAGAAATTGTTTTATTTTTAAAAGAATATTACGCGTCTAAAATAGTTTCGTAATTTGATAGTTTATTGTATTAATATAAAACCTATTAATAAATATGAGATATAGCAAGCCTTGATATAAATGAGCACAAATAAATATATTTTCTCATATTGGACATTTTCACACACACACATAAAAAGAACTTTGGTACATTACACTGATGCAAAGTGTCGTGGGGCAATATTTCTGCCCAAATTGTACAAACAGAATTTTCCACTGTGAATATATTTCATTTCTAAACACTTTATTCAATTGATTTCAAGATGTCAATTAATAGGGACTAATTTTTACAAAAACTCATTTTGTAACTCTTTAAAAAGGTTTTGCTACTTCCACATTTGTTGAAAGTGTACATTTAACATAAACTCAAATTTTAATGAGTATATATGAGTCAATAATCAAAATTATAAATATTTTGAAAAGCTATAGGGGTCTCATAGCATTAAAAGTAAATCAAGGATGAATGTTTTCTGCAAACATTAAATAGTGCACAAGTTGCCTTAATTTTGGTGTCCTTTGATGTGGGACATTAATAGCATCTTGATTTTTCACTGGACCATAGGCATTAAAATCGGCATTTTTATATTTTTGGATTCCTTAGATCATTTCTCTTAGTTTTATAGGAATTTGATATATTTTTAAAGAATCAGCGATTCTATTATCTTCTTCCAAGTGACATGAGGAACTGTATCATCTGCTCTATCAAGATGTTGTTCAATGACACTATCATGTCACTTTGATCATTCATGTTTAAATGTCCTGAACATAAAGAATATTTCATCTTTAACAAAGCCTACAGCATACATAAAGAAGTAGCAGGCTGATATAGGACCCCAGTAGACTGAAGCACAGACAAAGTCAAATAAAATGGTGGATGGGAAGTTGAGCATGACAAAATAGACCGGATTCCTTATGTTTTGTTTCATTGATATCAAAATAAACATTTAAATTCAACCTAGAGTGATATGTCACACACCTTATTGAGAACTAAGATTATTTATTAAAAATATTCAGTAATTTTTCATCTTTTTCTTTTAAACAAACATCTGCCTCATTTCTACATCCCTGGTCCAGCAGCCCACATGACTGAGGATTCTTACTGTCAGAGTGGACACTCTCCCCAGGGCTGACACCAATTTGTCCACACAGAGCCTCATGTTGCTGGAGAGAATCCCGAGTTAGGACTGCCCGACAAAACTGACAACATCCAAATAGAGGTTTGCAGGCTACGGTCAAGTGAGATGCCAGATCTTTTCTCAGTATTTTGGTTCCGCAGGACTGTGGGCAGTCCACCACACAAAATTGGCACCAGGTACTGTGCAACATGGCTTCCAGTATATTGCTGAAGGTCTGGGAACATCCCTGGAATGGGCAGGTGTTCTCCATGTTCTGGAACATGATCCATACAGTTGGAGAACATTTCTAGGTTACAAGTTGAACAAGTATAAACAGAATATTTGGAAGCAAGGAGATAAAATATTTTATTATTCCTTGTGAGAGCACAATATCAAGGAGGTAAAGTAGAATCACTTGGAAGGTGACTGCTATTAGTGGGCCCTCTCTACAAAGGAAAGTTTTTAGCAACAAAATTACAATTTCTACTAATTACCAGCTCTCCAATAAGAGGATCCCTCTTTCTAACGGTTACTTTGGTTCTGAACGGACAAGAAATAAGAAAATCCTCTCAAAATAACAAAAATGGTGCAGCCATTTCTCCAGCAAATTAAAGGTTGTCATGGTTAGACAAATTTCTTTAAATATTAACAAATTTTGTGACTTATTTCAAATATATTTCAGACTATTTCATCTAAAATTTTGAATACATAAGTTAACAATGCAAATATACAGAATATCAGAGTACTAGTCTGCAGCTTTGGTCTGGAATACATTTTTGAACAGAATTTGTATATTTCAATTGGAGAAAATAGACATAATCATTTGTGGTGTAATGAGCGGCTGGCCTTCCATACAAATAAATCAGTAGTGTGAACCAAGTTATAAACAATTGTGAGAAATTGTTAGAAATACAGTATAACCTCGTTGATTCAAAACATTATAATTCAAAACTTGCATCTTTACAACCATATTTTAATGCCCACAAATCAAGCCTGTCAAATAATGAACATTAATTTTACCAAACAAAAATTTGACACCCTCAATAAGTTGACAGATTTTTACCTGATATTTCATAATCATGGACAATTCCTGTCTGAAAAATAATTTATTGCTAATAACACAACAGTTTGACTCTCAGGGCACCGTGGCTGTAATTAGTGTATGTGCACCATTATTAAAAGTGTTACAATGAGACACAAAATTCTGCATCAACTTTCTGAAATTTTATTTGAGCCTAACTTAAAGCACTTGCTAATCACCAGCTTAAACAATGAGTTGTTTTATAAAGTAACATTTTGTTATTTGAAATATATATAAAAGTCAATTCCTGTCTGTCTGTCTGTTTCGCGATAAACTCAAAAACTACTGAACCAATTGGTTCCAAATTTTGCATGTTGCTTTTTATAAACCTGAGGAAAATTTTTGGCTACATTTTGCTTATTATTTTTGGCTATTTCTTTTTTTAATTTGAAGAACTATTTTTTTACGCGGACTAATCCGGAATGGAATGAATACCTAAATATGGCCATTTTTTTTAAAGCATCGGTGGCTTAGTGGTAGAATTTTCGCCTGCCACGCGGGCGGCCCGGGTTCGATTCCCGGCCGATGCATTTTTTTTTACAATTTTTAAAACTAATTTATAAAAAATATAATATAAATATATACTATTATATCAACTATATGAATTAAATCAAATACCTGAACACTAATCTCTATATATATAAAAGTCAATTTCTGTCTGCATCGATGCATTTTTTTAAACAATTTTTAAAACTCATTTATATTATATCTTCTATATATATAAAAATGAATGTTTGTATGTTTGTTTGTTTGTTTGTTGGTTTGTATGTCCGGTATACAAATTCGCAGTAGTTCACTAATTCAAACCAAAATTTCCATACATAGGTAAAAAAAATACGAGGAAAACGATAGGCTATTTTAAATTATATATAAATTAAATATTAAAACTATATATTCAAATTATTCTACTTAGCTCACGAACAGCGCCCTCTATCAAGGTTATAAATACGTTTATAATCGAAATCTTCTCAAAATTTTCTTAATAATAGTTCGCTTAATAATTAGAATACTTGATCTAAATCGAAATATTTATAGACGCTCGCTCGATTTGAAGATTTATATCGTAACTAATCTGACTGTAAAGTTTGGAGCGGGACGTTTCACAAGAGTGACATCCACGGCGCCAATTTATAATTGTAACGAATAGTGTTTGAATAAAACATTTAATCGGGTAAACCCAGGCGTTGCCCGGGTCATTCGTCTAGTACAGTATATAAATTGACAAAGGTATCACATACTTTTCAATTATTTTTTATAATTAGTTTTAAAATAATATTTTATAATAGATTAGTTTAAAATTAATATTTTATATAAACTAATTTTATTTTTAAAATGTGTATATTTAACGTTTCTTTTACAAAGCATATATATTTCGATGAAAAATATAAATAGTTTTTTAAAAATGCGATAGATGGCGCCAAAATATTAAATAAATCAGAAATTATCCTACTTATAATAGAAAATATTTTATTTTTGGATATATACTATTTACTTTTTATTTAAAATAGATATTTTAATGTACATATTATATCAAAAGACAGTATATTTCATTAAATACCCGTTTACAAATAATTAAAATTATTGACCTTCTAAAAATAAATTTTAAAAATTCGATTTCAAATTTTCGGTTACTGAATTTTTGCCGTGTCTCTTTTTTTTTTTAAAAAAGACCCTTATTATGAATTTTAAAAAAAGTGGTTCATTTATTTTTCTAATAAAAACTATTTTAAAAGCAATTTGAAATTTTTGTAGTATTTGACTGTTATCACTTCGTTTTCTTAAGCAGGTTTTCTTATTAAATATCATATGGATAATATATATTTGATTCTAAACAGGACTAAAATGTTATGAAAATGTGCAATACCAGATAATGACAAATAAAAATTGAAAATTCCTCCTTTTCGGTCCAAGCCCGGATGAAAAAGGAGGAGAGGGAGCAGTAACAAGCTCAGTAAAAAACCTGGGCTCGGCTGATAGTACCCTGTAAGGGCTCCTAATCCAGGGATACAGGATGAGCAGCGTATGTACTCCATGTTAGGAGCAGCTGCACATGGCGTCTGTTCCTCATGTCAGAGGCGGCCATTTCTTTTGGAGCTAAGTCTGCCAGCCACTGAGTAGTGCTCCCAGTCTTAATGACAAAGGCAGACGCATTATACTTCACCCAGTCATGATGGTTGTCAAACACATTATTGACTGTATTGACTCATCCATTGATGAGCTCTACTCTTCCCCGGCAGACATCATCAAAACTCTCAAGCTTTACAAGCTTGATACACTAATATGATTGAGTGGAGATAATAAAATTGAAAATGGCTTCAGAGATAAAATATCAACAAATTCCAACTCAAAATGACTTTACAGGGTGCTCCAAAAAAAGAGAAAAACCCAGGTGTGTCATCATATATTGACAATAATAAAATCAACTAATTTTTTTTTTCAATTCCAATTATAGGCAAAAACAATTTCCCTTATAAAAAAATATGTGCTCATTCCGGGCTGTTGACCTTCATTAGTTTGTCATGGGCTTTGTTGTATTAAAGCCATCCACTGCAGGTGTTATTGATTTTGTGTTTAAATCTTTTATAATAACATGGAAATGGAATATTGAAATAAAATGTTATCATAATCACTGTGGCTACATTTTATGAAGATTTATTTATTTAAAAGGAAATTATTTGTAAATTTTAAAATAACTAAAATATTTCAATCCTGAAAATTAAAAAGAAAATGATATTATGGCGCATGAAGCATAAATTCCTGCGTAAAAAAAAAAACACTCGCGACCCCCCCCCGATCGTCGCCGCCGTAACACCTTTTTAGCGGTAAAGTTTTATGTAAAAAAAACATTCATCTGTCGAAATTCGAATTTTAAAATGGTCGAACTTTCGGAACTGTCATATTATCAATACTGTCGAATTACGGTCTGTTATTTGATAGGCCGCAGATCGGGACAACAGAATATGGTCAAATTAAGGTAGAGTGTCGAATTTGCGTGTGTTGAATTAACGAGGTTATACTGTATTATGAATAATATATAAGCCTAAACACAAGGTAATAAAACCAAATTCAAATAAATAGTGTGTGACGTTTCAGTATCAGCATTGTTACCATCTTCAGACATAAGTATTGATTGATCCAAACTGTGCCATATATCAATACATTAGCCTATTCACACACAATGATAAAATCTTCTTTCTTATCTCCACTCAATCATATTAGGGTGTCAAACTTGTAAAGCTTGAGCCCTTTGATGGTGTCTGCCGGGGAAGAGTAGAGCACATCAATGGATGAGTCAATAATATGTTTTGGGGTTGCAGGCTGAGAATTGCACTTAGTACATAGTGGGAAAACCTTGCAACCATTCTGGAAAGTCATTGTCTGTAGATGACCAGATTTAAGTGATAAATTAAGTGACAATGATAAAATGAAACGGGGAAAGTTACTTTACTCAAAACACATTGGACTGGAGTTGAAAAATATAAAATTTCTATATTTGCCACCCAATACTACAAGTGTTAGCCATTAGATCATAGCACATCATTCAAAATATCAAGTTGAAATCTATATATATAAAATTGAATGTCTGTCTGTCTGTTTGTCTGTACTCTATAGATTCAAAAACCATACATCCAATCGCCGTGAAATTTTGGGATATTATTAGGTATATCACCGGGAAGGTTTTTGAAAAATAATTTCCTGAATATCTTGAATATCCTTAGAGTTATTTGCAGATTTGTAGATTTAACTCGCAAGCAGCGCCCCCATTGTGACGATGATAACAAGTTTTCTTATCACTAAGTTTGTTATCTTAAATATTATTTATCAAAAGTAAGATTATCTCAGGATGACACGGCAATGTGACACGGGAAAAAATGTTCACTAGATAAAACTATGATTTTCTAATGTAGAAAATAAGGAAAGACAAAATTCAGGATGACACGGCACACAGGGACCGGGAAAAATGTTCACTTTATCGAGAGATTCAAATTTACGAGTTTCAAATTATCAAAATATATCTTTTTTTTTTTTTTTATAAGTTTTTAGAGAATTGTTTTAACAAATGTTTGCTAGACAAACCTTTACTCGGGTAAAACCCCGGGCGAAGCCGAGTACGTTTTATAAGTTTATAGAGAATTGTTTTAACAAATGTTCGTTAGACAAACATTCACTCGGGTAAAACCCGGGCGAAGCCGGGCACATCCGCTAGTTTGAAATAAAATACAGAAGAAGCTAGAATGCTAATTAGGGTTCTAGGTAAAAAGTAAACAACCAATAAATATTCCTTTAAAAGAATGATTTTAAATAAAATTTTCTGCCTTTTCTCTTTTTTCAAACTCTGTTCCCTCTCTTCCAGTTTAATTTATTAATCTATATTGAAATAGTATATGTAATTTTTCCTTTGTTCTAAAATTTACTAATGCACTTTTATCCACTACTGCCCCTGGCTGTAGGGTTTGTTTATAAAAATTAATATTTGGTACACAAAATATATTCGTAAATTTTATTGTTAAAATTATTTAAACAAAAATTCAATTAAAAAATAATAAGCTTTATAAAACTTGATAAATTTAAATGCTAATATCGTAAAACAATAAATCAATCGGAATATTGCAAAAAGTTTTTTATTCAATAAAATGGCATGCTTTCAAGGATTAGCTCATCATCAGGCCAATTGTTTGGCAAATTCCTACAATATACAGTCGAACCTCTTTAATTCAACACCCCAAGGGATCAGAGCTTTCGGTTGAATTAAAGGAAGTGTTGAATTAAGGTTAGATGATTAGCTAATCATCTAACTCACTAAAATAATATTTTTTAAAAATTGCTTTGTAATATAAATTAATGATATTAATTTAAACTATTGTATGTACTTTTTTGTATTTATATACTAGCGGACGTACCCGGCTTCGCCCGGGTTTTACCCGAGTAAAAGTTTGTCTAACGAATCTCTCGATAAAGTGAACATTTTTTTCCCGGTCCCTTGAAAAATACTCGATAAGTTGAATAAAATCAATATTAATTGGTTCCCTCGGTAATTGGAAGTTAAAGGAATAGTATTTTGCCTTGGAATTGTATCATTATTCTTGTATGGATGTACCCGGCTTCGCCCGGGTTTTACCCGAGTAAAGGTTTGTTTAACGAATCTCTCGATAAAGTGAACATTTTTTTCCCGGTCCCTTGAAAAATACTCGATAAGTTGAATAAAATCAATATTAATTGGTTCCCTCGGTAATTGGAAGTTAAAGGAATAGTATCTTGCCTTGGAATTGTATCATTATTCTTGTATGGATGTACCCGGCTTCGCCCGGGTTTTACCCGAGTAAAGGTTTGTTTAACGAATCTCTCGATAAAGTGAACATTTTTTCCCGGTCCCTTGAAAAATACTCGATAAGTTGAATAAAATCAATATTAATTGGTTCCCTCTGTAATTGGAAGTTAAAGGAATAGTATCTTGCCTTTGAATTGTATCATTATTCTTGTCTCAAATAAATTGCCGTGTCATCCTGAATTTTGTCTTTCCTAATTTTTTACATTACAAAATCATCGTATCATCATGATAATATTTAGAGCAGATTGTTGAATTATAACAGATAAATTAGAATATTTATCTTGATTATTTCTAGGCGAAAAGTTATTTCAAAAATTTTATTTGCTAGAAACCTTCCCAGTACTATACGAAATAACTTCCCAAAGTTTCATGGCGATCCAATGAGTGGTTTGGTCAGGCATAAAGGACAAACAGACACACACACATACATTCATTTTTATATATATAGATATATTTTTTTCATGATCAACTTTTAGTATCAGGGACAAAATGGCAATAATTACATATTTTTGAAACATAAATAATTACAAATAATATTTTATTCTAATTGAAGAATATAGCAGTTGAAAGGAAATAAATAGGGAAAATAAAAAGAAAATTTAAAAATATAATTTAAAAATAATCATGAAGATCTCTTTTTAAAAATTCCTTTATAGATGTCTCTCTCTCTCTCTGTTTTTGCACTGAAATCCTATTCAGAATGTATTCCAGGTGGTCTATTTAAAAAAAAAAAAAAAACATGCATGTCTTTCTTCCTCTGGAATGTGTTTTAAATAACAAAGTGTTTTTATTGTATTAAAGGCATCTACTGTTGCTGCAGGTGTTATTGATTTTGTGTTTAAATCTTTTATAATAACACAGAAATGGAATATTGAAATAAAATGTTATCATAATCATTGTGGCTACATATTTATGAAGATTTATTTATTTAAAAGGAAATTATTTGTAAATTTTTAAATAACTAAAATATTTCAATGCTGAAAATTAAAAAGAAAATAATATTAATTAGCGCACAAAGCCTAAATTCCAGCGTAAAAAAACAAACAAAACAATAACACTCGCGACGTTGCGCAACGGCACTGTAAAGTGAAACTTAAACTGAAACCAAAAGTGCGTGGCGCGATTCTATCGGCGCCCGCCGATGCTGATCGCCACCACCATAATATCATTTTAGTGGTAAAGTTGTATGTAAAAAAATATTCAACTGTCGAAATTCGAATTTTAAAATGGTCGAAACTATCGGAACTGTCGTATTATCAATACTGTCAAATTACGGTTTGTTATTTGATAGGCCGGAGGTCGGGACATCAGAATATGGTCGAATTATCGCCGAGTGTCGAATTTGCGTGTGTCGAATTAACGAGGTTATACTGTATATATAGAGGTGTAGGAGGTACTTACATATTTACACATTAAAAAGTTTAACAATTTTCTTTGAAATACTTTAAGTATAAATATCCTAATATATATATCCTTAAATATATACACCTATCCCCCGATTTACACGGTAGATACGTTCCTGAGAAAAACGTGTAAATCGAGGGATAGGTGTATATTAAACTGTCAAATCTGAATAGGTGTTCGCCCCCTCATGAATCAGAGCCTCCCAATATTCTTTTCAACATACGTAGTATAGAGTAGAAATCGCATTTTTGTATAGTGCGATAAAAACAAAAAAAAAAACTTATTTGGAAATCCGTGTAAAAGCGAAAACATGTAAAACAAGTACCGTGTAAATCGGGGGATAGGTGTATATCCTAAAACCTATTTACTTATAACAGAAATAAAACTTATAAAATGTGCTATGCAAAACTATTGAAACATGAATAATTTCTAAATTACAAATAAAATATTAAAGAAATTATTTGATAAATGGATGACAGATCATAACTCAACTAGGTAAAGACAATGGATTTATCTTCGTGATGTGTGTTAATATTGCTGTGGTATTTCAATTCTTTGGTTTATACTGCTATTATTATTTGAAATTAGTGATTCCAGAATGAGTCTATTTTATTTTGAAAGTAACATTTCACATTCAGTAGGTTAAATTGATAACCTGCAAAAGTCCGGATATCCACTACAATTCATTCTGAAGCACACCTACAACCAATTCCTCCCCAAGAATCAGACAGTATATCGAACCAATTGCTACTTTCAGTACTCTCCAAATAATCAAAAACTGGCTTACGAATTAAACAAATTCGTAATTAGATTTTTATTCAGAACCCTCCAGTCCATAGGTCAAATAATAAGAAACCCTATTACCAAATCTAATATCAGAATAGAACCTGGAAATCAGCACAATGCCATATACTCAGTATCCTGCCAACATTGCCCTGCCTCAGACATAGGAGAAACCGGCCGAACAGTCGCCACCAGAATCAAAGGAAGTGAGATGTTATTTCAAAACATATTTTCAAAATATAATAGACTTATTCTGTATTCACTGATTTCAAATAAAAATAGCAGTATAAACCGATGAATTGAAATACCACAGCAATATTAACATACATAGAGAAGATATATCCATAGTTCTTTACCTAGTTGAGTTATGATCTGTCATCCATTAATCAAATAATTTCTTCAATATTTTATTTGTAATTTTTAAAAATGAATGTTTCAATAGTTTTACATAGCATATTTTATAAATTTTATTTCCGTTATAAGTAAATAGGTTTTAAGATATACATATTTAAGGATATATATTAGGATATTTATACTTAAAGTATTTCAGAGAATTTTGTTGAACTTTTTCAATGTATAAATACCTCCTAAACCTCTATTTATATTGTGGGAATTGGCCTGATGATGAGCTAATCCTTGAAAGCTTGCCATTTTATTGAATAAAGAAACTTTTTGCAATTATTCCGATTGATTTATTGTTTTAAATCCTTTGCAATTATTTCACAATCTAAGCTAATATCTTACCTAAATGTATTGATGGCAAACCAAAAGTAAAATAATTACAACTTAGTTTCCGCAGCATGCAGAAACCTATCTCTATCATCACATTTTGTAACTATTTATTACATTATTGATTTTGTTACTTTGATTAAAAGTCAGTTGTGTTCCTCAATTTGTACAATTTTATATTAAAAATTCAATATTTCATTAAAGCTTTAAAATATTACCTATTTAATTTCAAAATTTGTCAGAAACCATTGTGCATTTAATTAAAAATCATATTTCATGTCTGGAATTTTTGGCAACAATAAAAAAATAAAATAATTATAAAACTAGGGATTATTATCAGGCAAATTTACACACCCAATTTTAAATTTAATTTTTTATAATGTTAACATGATAAATAAACCTTTTTTAGATTTTAACATGTGTTTAGAAAACACCTAATAAAGAAATTAATAAATATTTTGAAGTAATTTTATTAAAAATAGCTAAAGAAAAATAGAGAAACTCACTTGTTACTTCAAATTTCACAATAGCACAAAAAAAGAGAGTTATCTAGACAGGAAGAGAAAGGTGGATTAGTACCGCCATCTATCAATCAATTTTGAAACTATTTGTAATTTCAAATTTTTCCTCGAGTGTTTATAGCAGATATAATTAAGAACAGAAAGTAAGTTTCTAAAGTTGTATTTACTAAATATTTTTTAAATGAATGTTGCCTTTTCTTTTATAATTTAATTGTAGTAGAAACAACCCAATACAATAGTAAACTGTGGAAACACTTGGACTGATGAGCCAGGCATTTCCAACAATTTACTACCCTTTGTGCTAGGAAGAATGGTGGTGTCTTGACCATCTATGGAATGGGGGGGTGCCATTGCCCCGTTAGTCAGCCACATTTCAGAGTTCCCTGTAGGCCTTCACGGTTACCGTAGTGGCTTGGAGCTAACGACACGGTACTTCACCCTACAGGGCAATCCCTTACTTACTTGTCCTACTTCTCCCGCCTGCAATGCAGAGGAGAGGTTGGACTTCTGGGCAGGGATGGGAAGAGTAGGAAAATGATAAGAAACTACACCAAATTGTTCCATAGGATGGCATTCTAACACCTTGTATTTAATGACCTATCTTTTGGCCAACTTTATATTTTAGATAATTTACAACATTGGGGGAAGATTCTTGTACCAGAAGGAGGCTCCCGTTATATTTGTGTTGTGTGATGTGATAAATAAAGTATTTATCGTGATAATTGATATCGTATAATCGTGATGATTTTATATGCTTTTAATGTTGTTGTCTTTAAATAACTATTTCCAGATCTCTACATGTCCAAATATTAGGGCGCCAGTGGCTGCAGAAAACCAGACCACAAATTTATTCATCTATGGCACATGTAGAGACCTAAAGCTGTGCAGGCTAGCAATAAATGTTGATGGGGAAATTAACTAATCATTTTTGGCTAAACATATTTTATTTATTCTAATAAAAAAAATTTTTATGTACAACATAGAATTGATAAAAACAAAAAATATATATATACTTAAATAATATTATGCGTATATATTATATAAAATAAAAGGATTAAAAAATACTATATATATAAGGTTAAAAGGGAGGAGTTTGAAGGTACAGTTGTTTTTATGTTCTTTTAAAGGGAGAGGTGCCCCTTTCTGGTACAAAGTTAATTTAATATATAGATACAAACTTTATAATAGAAAATTTATCATATTGACATATTATAAATTGAATTATGTTAAGACAAAAAGGAAAAATTAATAAAGTTTTGAATAATTTTAAGATTATTACACAGAAAATCAATTGAAAAATTATTTTCTAATCACTTTTTCTTATGGTATTTTTCATATTGAAAATATAATTTATTCTTGTCATTTTCTATCTGCACTTGTAGCTATTTCAGTTGTATTTATGAATTATATTCTGATATTAGGGTTTTTATTTTCTTTATATTCTTGGAATTTTCCCTGTCAGTTGTTGGTGTTTGTTCCAGTCTTCACACCAGTTGTGCACATCTAGCTTTCTTCATCTTTAGGGGTCAGCTCCCTCTTCCCTTCTTAATGGAATAAGATGTTATGACAATAAATTAAAATGACATTGATGAAAGGAAGGCTTCAGAACTCTGAGAAATCTTGGTAAAATTCAGTCCAAATAGGATCTATAATTGCAATAAAACATAAGGTAACATAACAATTTCAATAGTGCATGACATTTTGATAACATCACTTCTAACAAAATTTACACAAGTCATTAATATATATTCGTAATTGTTACATTAGGTTTCTTAACTATAATAAAATTTTTACCTTGTCTTACAATAATTGCAATGAATCATAATTGGCCATAAATAAAATTCAAGCTTTCAAAAATAAAAAGTGAGAAATGGGAGAACTTCAAAAGAAAGAATTCCTGTCAGGCAACCTATAATGACAGCAAAGACTTTAGAAATATTTTAAAATAGAGATGGTATTTTTTTCCTAATTTCAGTAATATGTGTAGTACACATGTACTGTACAAGTGTTAAATTACGGAAATTATGATATAAATGTGAAATAAAAGACACCTCTCCTTTTGAAAAATGTTATTTTAAATATAGATGCTTCCATGTGGCACAGCCATATTTTATTCAAACAATCATAGAAGTGATTAGAGATAAATCCCATTCAATACTGATACTGGTCTAGAACAATACCATTAAGACATTGATATTTTATAATGCCATGATGATATTTTATATAAAAGTGGGTTATTTATAAAAATAAACATGATGAATATAGGGTAACAGAATATTTAACATAAAGAGATACCTAATTTCTATATTTTGCTACAAGGTAAACATATCTCTTTGCCTCTCTGTTCTTTGATGTAAAGAGGGTTTAATTGTGGGAATACATATGAATTACTTCCTGACCTTTGTCTTTCCCAATTTTTCTATGTCAGGCAATATTATTTATTGTTATAAGGAATAAATTCAACAATTTGAAATGTAAATATTGTGTTTGTTACAATGTATGTTGGAAGAATAAGGTCAGGTACAGTAGTTATATACAGTTGATTTTAAATGGTAAATTATATGTGGAGATATAAAATGACTGATTATAAAGTTAAAATGGAGAACTCTATTTATAAAGTTGACATAGTGATCCTAATTATATTTGTGGTAACTGATGGTAAAAAGGGTATTTCTCTTTGTAGAAAATAAATCACTGTGGTTTACACAAATATATATATACAGAAATACAATTGGATTTACCACAATATTTTTTCAACTTCTCTGTGTCTATCAGGTAGCGGCATGTTTGACCAACCAACACAGAGTTTATAATTACTCTATCAGTGACAATAGAACGCACAACCAAAATAAAATATTTATATTGGGCCAGGGTATTGACACCTCCACCTCTCTGATGGAATGACACCTCAACTTCCATCTTCTCTCCTCCAACTTTCCACTTGTTCCTAACATTGTACTCAGTGCCATCTATATTCCTAATTAACTCCAATGATCTATCTTTGAAGACTCCAGCCCAATTATTCCAATTAAATAACCCGAGGTATTTCAATTTATCTTGGTGATCTCCATCTCCATACAGATATTCCTTAAGGTCATTCGCCCAGTCAGAATATCCCACACCAGGAGGAAGCCAGTTCTGGACACCAAGTGTAAGGTCAAGCCCCAAATCTGCCATTTTCACAGGATTCTCCAAATCTTGACATTTGACATCACAGCAGGTGGTGGTAGTAGTTTGGAGCTCTGTTCTCACAGTGGCCAGTTCTTCCTTAGTACCTAGAAGTTCTGTTTTTACACTTTCTAGATCTTCCTTTATATCTTGTAGGTCTTCCTTCAAAGAATCAATTTTTTTGTCTTTACAATTTACTCCTTTTTTAACAATTTCTATTTCTTTCTTTTTATATATTAATTCTATTTGCATAGCTTCCAGTTCTTTTTTATCAACTTGTTGTTTTGTTAGCATAGTTTCTAGTTCTTTTTTGTTAACATGTAATTCAGACTTCACAGCATTCAGTTCTCCTTTAGTGTTTTGTAATTCTGTCTTCATCGTGCTCAGTTCATTTATAGTCACTTGAAATCCTGTCTTCACAGTGGCCAGTTCTTCCTTTGTGTTTTTCAAATGTCTCTCCAATTCTTGTAGATGATCTTCACCAAGTGAGGTTGTGGTTGGGCCAGTGGACAATTCTGACTTCACACCCTCTAGTTCAGTCCTGAAGTATCCGAGGTCAACAAGATGTTGGTTTGATATATCCTCAATCTTATTGGACAATATGGCAGTCAAGTTCTGGACTCCTGCTAGAGATGACCTAGTGGACCTCTGGTCGACCAATATTTGGCTGAGGGAAGCCTGAGAAGTTTCTAGCTGCCGGGTCATAACTCCCAGGACACCTGACATCTCCCTCTGCCAGGCTTTAAGTTCTTCTTTCTCTCCAGATTGAGCCTTTATACTGGAACTGATTTCTTGAAGGAGCTGAATGATAGGAGATTCCAGACTCTCTCCCCTGAACTCATTCCTGACTTTGATCTGGTCCAGGTTTTCTTTCAGCAGGTTTTTGCACTGTGACATTTCCAGTGAAAGGTCCCTCAATGAATCACATATAAGAGGGAGGTAATCATTCAGTAATTTTTCATCTTTTTCTTTTAAACAAACATCTGCCTCATTTCTACATCCCTGGTCCAGCAGCCCACATGACTGAGGATTCTTACTGTCAGAGTGGACACTCTCCCCAGGGCTGACACCAATTTGTCCACACAGAGCCTCATGTTGCTGGAGAGAATCCCGAGTTAGGACTGCCCCACAAAACTGACAACATCCAAATAGACTTTTGCAGGCTACGGTCATGTGAGATGCCAGATCTTTTCTCAGTATTTTTGTTCCACAAGACTGTGGGCAGTCCACCAAACAAAATTGACACCAGGTACTGTGCAACATGGCTTCCAGTATATTGCTGAAGGTCTGGGAACATCCCTGGAATGGGCAGGTGTTCTCCATGTTCTGGAACATGATCCATACAGTTGGAGAACATTTCTAAGTTAAAAGTTGAACAAGTATAAACAGAAAATTTGGTAGCAAAGAGATAAAGTATTTTATTATTTTTGTGAGAGAAAAAAGAAAGAGGCCAAATGTGGTGACATTACTAAAGTAGAATCTGCATAAAAGGTCAGTCTCACTAGAAGACTCCTCTCTACAAATGACAGTTTTTATTAAACAATTACCATTTTTACTAATTATCAACCCTCCAACAAGTGAGCCTTTTTCTAATGGTTACTATGGTCTGAATGGACGAGAGAAGAAAATTTTCTCTCAAACTAACAAAAATAGGCACAGTCATTTCTTTGGCAAATTGAGTGGCTGGAGTTGATTAACCCTTAACTGGACGGGTGGATTTTTCTTATGTAACTGGACGGGTTGGGTAGATTCAATCCACTTATGTGACTTTATGAAATAAGCGCTAAATAATGATTGATATCAATATTGATGAGGCTGAAGTGGGGATATAAAACTCAATTTATTGGTAGGTTGCAGTACATTGCCCTGGTGGGCTATGGTCACCATGGCCCGTTCCAGGGCTGGGCTTGTGGTCCGGTTCTGGAGGGTTGTTGAGGTCCGATTCTCTGCGGTATAGCCGTTGGGAGGGTTAGATCTGGTACAAGACATCTTTCGTTCGCCGGGCAAGGATAAAAAGAAAAAATAAATAAATAAAATGCACGAAGGTCAAAACGATAACTGGCACGTTGTATTTGTAAGCATTCCGCGAAAGCGGCGGTCCGTGGTCAAATACAACTTGTACCTGTTATCTCTGTGGTGCCGTTTCTCTGATAAATAATAAAATAAACAAAATTTAAGATAATTTTGTAACGGTCACGTGTATTTCCGGTCGGTTGCTTGTTGACACACAACACCACCCCCCCTCTTATCTTAGACTCGGTCCCTCGAGTCGCCGTTATCTCTCTAAAAATTCCTTAAGTCTCGACAGGGGTGCTAACGTGCTCTGGCGCCTACTATTTTCGTTGCGTCCGTCCTGTGGTCGTAACCTATATGTCGTTTCCTTGATTCTATCCGTTATTACGTACGGTCCTACGTATTTCGGCAGAAATTTCTCCGTTTTCCCTGGTTTCCTGCGGGACGACTCCAGTAGTACCAGGTCGCCCACTTCAAACTTCCGGAAGCGTTCACGGTTCGCAAGGTCATACTGACACTTCATCATCATTGTCCGGTCTCGTAGTTTTCGTCGGCAATTTTCTTTAATCTCTCGTTTTCTAAAATGCGGTTGGTCACGTATTCGTCGTAAGTTTTTACTGGCTCGTCAACGGTTGGTAGTCCTACGTCTAGGGACGTCCTCGGTTCTACGCCAAATATCAACTTATGCGGTGTCACCTGTGTCGACGACTGAATGGACGAGTTATACGCAAAAGTCGCCGTTTTTACGAATCTCGGCCATTCGGCGTGATCGTCCTCGAGATAGACTCTGATGCCGTTTTTTATGATGCCGTTGAGTTTTTCGCATAAGCCATTTGTTTGCGGGTGTGCCACGGAAGCCATAATGTGTTTAATACCGTACAACCGTGTAAAGTCTCTAAAAGTACTCGAATCGAAAGATTTGCCGTGATCGGATATTATGCATTTCGGAGTACCAAAAACGTAGAGCAGATTGTCTGAGAGTGCGTTGCACGTGGTTTCCGCCTTTGTATCTTTTACCGGGATTGCGAGTGCGTATTTACTAAAATGGTCTACGATCGTTAGAATGTGTTCGTAGCCTTCTACCGATTTTTTGAAAGGACCTTGGTGGTCTATCCCAACTTGTTCCCAGATGTCTGTTGCTGGTGGTAACGGTTCTAGCGGGGCTGCGGGTTTGAACCTCTGTGGTTTGAAGGCCTGGCACACTTTGCACGAACCGAACGTATTTCCGCACGTCTTCTTCCAGACCTTTCCAGTAGAACCGTTGCTTAATACGGCGGACCGTCTTCGCTACCCCCATGTGTCCTGCTTCGGGTATATCGTGCGCTGTTTTCATTATTTCGGATACGCTTTGCTTTGGTGCTACGACCAACCATTGGTCACCTTGTGTTGCATGGTTCTTTTTATAAAGAATCCCGTTTATTTTTTTATATTCATCCCGTGTTTTAGCGTCTGGTAGTTTCCCGGTAATATCGCGGCAAAACGTGTCTTCCTTTTGTCCGTTTTCGTCGATCCGTACTGTGCATGCCGTTAAATCGTTGAAGTTGTCTTCGACGTTCGTATCGTTTTTGTGGAACGGGTTGCGTGAGAGTGCGTCCGGTGCAACGTTCTTCCTCCCTGCGCGGTGGACTATTTCAAAGTCGTGCTCCATGAGTTTTAACCCCCATCTAGTAAGTCTTGAGCACGGGTCACGTACGTTAGCTAGCCACGTTAACGTGCTATGGTCGGTTACGACTTTGAATTCTCTCCCGAAGATGTACGGCCGTAACTTTTTTAGAGCCCAGACTATTGCTAAACACTCTAGTTCTGAGATACCATATTTACTCTCGTGTTTCGATGTCGTTCTCGACAAGTAGTGGATCGGGTGCAAAAACCCGTCATTGTCCGGTTGCATTAGCACCGCGCCTAGTCCCACGATTGATGCGTCCGTGTGTATTTCTATTCTAGCGTCTGGGTTGAAGTGTGCTAGAATTGGCTCCTCAGTCAATTTTTTTTTTAAGGTTTCGAAAGCTTCTATTTCGGCCGGACCTATCACGAATCTCTTATCTTTTTCCGTTAAACACGTCAGCGGTTTGCTTATCTTTGAAAAGTTTTTTATGAAACGGCGATAATAGCCACAAAGTCCCAGAAACGAACGAACTTGCTTGACATTTTTCAGAATCGGAAATTCCTTAACCGCCTCGATCTTATCAGTAGCCGGTTCTACGCCGTTTTCCGATATTACGTGTCCCAAAATTGGTAACTTTTGGTAGGCGAATCTACATTTTGATGGTTTTAGGGATAAACCTGCCCCGCGGAAACATTCTAGAACATTTGTTAACCGCTCGTTGTGTTCACGTATGTCTCTTCCGTACACGATGACGTCATCTAGATAAACCATACACTCTGACCATTTCAATTCAGCTAACAGTGTATCCATGATTCTTTCGAAATGACCCGGTGCCCCGGTTAAACCAAAGGGTAACACTTGAAACTCGTACAACCCTTTACCTGTCGTGAACGCTGTAATTGGCTTGCTTGTTTCGTCCAGTGGACACTGCCAATAACCGCTAACAAAATCCGTGTGAGAGAAATACTTCATTCCCGCTAAACGGTCCAGGCAGTCGGTGATATCCGGTAATGGATATGAGAATTTTTCGGTTACGTTGTTAACTTTTCTATAGTCCACACAAAATCTATAGGATCCGTCTGATTTTTTAACCAAAACGACCGGGCTCGCCCATGGAGATGTTGATTTCCTAATAACTCCTTTTCACACATTTCTTTAACCTGTTCCTCTATAATGTCACGTTCCTTAGGACTGCGGCGATAGGCTTTTTGTCGAATTGGTTCCGTGTTCGTTTTAAGTTTAATGTGGTACGGTTCGATATCTGCCGCCTTATTCCACTCTTCTGAAAAAAGTTCCTGATACCTGTACAATACGTCCAGTACGTCGATTTTTTCGCTGTCCGATAGCTCCGGGTTTATATCGAACTTCTGTGGTTCATATTTGCACGTGGCCGTCGTACTGTATCCCACCTGTTCACTTAGGAAAGAAACATTCGCTATTTCCCCGCCGGATCGTAACAAGCACGAGTTTGCTACCAACCGCACCGGCTCGTTCCTAGTATTTATGACATCAATGAATATCTCGGATACCGTTTCGGAAACGTGTACTGATGGTATTAGTAGCCCCGTTCTTCTTACGCAGTCGGGGTGGGGTTCTAAAATGCCCGCCATTACTGTTGGCCCTTTTAACTTAACCCTCGTTTTACAACGTGGTGCAATTTCAAGGTCGTTTAGTATGCAGTACTTTTGTTTGGGGTTTTTCCGATCGTTCGTAATTGTGCCTAACCTCTCGAGTTCCCGTTCTTCGTTAAGTTCTACCACGTGGTTGTCCGTGCCTATTTTTGGCCTATACAATTCTACCGATTCGTCTCTAAACATAATTTTGCAATGATAGTTTGTTAGAATATCGACGCCGAAAATAATCTTTTCCCCGTTTCCTGGAATTATGGTGAACCTGCCACATATGTCGAAACCATCAATGTTGACCTCCAAGTATGTGCACGTGTTCGAGACTACTGACCCACTTATTCCCCGTATAAGTAATTTTGAAGGCATTCTAGCACATCCTAGTGCGTTGGCTATTCCTTCGTCTATGCAGCTAACATTTGCCCCTGAATCGAAAATCAGTTTGCCTACATGTGTCTCATTGATATGCGTGATTAAACAGAAATTTGTCATACCTGTCCAACGGAATTTTTCCATTGCTGTACCCCCTATTTCTAAAGTGGATTTTTCTAGTGGTACCTTATTTAATGTCTGTTTCTCGTTAACCCCCGGTTGTCCTTTTACCCTGAAGATTATGCGATTGGTGTTACCAGTAACCTCGGAAAATACACGTGGTACGCTCTCTACACTGTTTGAAACTTCCACCACAGGATTAGAGGTAAAGTTGTACTTACCACGTGGCCTCCTTTTCGGGCAATCCCAGTGTTTGTGCCCCGTCTGGTAACAGGTGAAGCATCTTGGCGTCCCGTCCGGCAGCATAAACCTTCTTGCTTTGTCCGTGGGCGCTTCGGTCCTTGGATTTCGTCCTTGTTTTTGTTCCCACTCTTCCGCCGTCCTTGTAGTTGTTTCCCAACTCGTCGTTGTACCTGCCTCCTTCCGTTCCTTGTTCCATTTATCCGCTTCGTCGAGGAATTTCGCCGCCTGTAGGAAGTCGGCCTCTTCTGGGTTCCGCGTGGTACTCCACGAGGCTGCCAGTAGTAGGCAGTCTTTTGGAGCAAATGCCCACAATGCCTCCTTGCTTGAATTAAACGGCGAAAACTCACCTGCCGTCGCGTGGGCCGTAATCAGGTTCATCAAGTATCTCCCCGTATCTTCCGTGGACTGGGGCCGTCTCATTTTCTTTAATTCGTTACCCCTACTACGTGCCCGGCCGTCGTTCCTTGGGTAGCAAAGTTTCAGTGCTTCCAAGACGTCTTCAAGTGCGGCTGAAGGGTCAAACCTGCACTTGATAAATTCGCGGCCGTCAAGTGGAAGCCGCCGTACTAGGGCCTTCGTCCAGTCTCCCTTCGGTACCTTGCTCGCCGTCAGCCACGTCTTGAATTCCTCCACGTGGTCCTCGATGTCTTCCTCCTCCGGGTTGAAACACGGCGTCTCTCCGTAGCCGATATTTATGTTCGCTGCTTGAGGTGCTGGGCCGACACTGCTCTCCACCATGTGATGAGGCTGAAGTGGGGATATAAAACTCAATTTATTGGTAGGTTGCAGTACATTGTCCTGGTGGGCTATGGTCACCATGGCCCGTTCCAGGGCTGGGCTTGTGGTCCGGTTCTGGAGGGTTGTTGAGGTCCGATTCTCTGCGGTATAGCCGTTGGGAGGGTTAGATCTGGTACAAGACATCTTTCGTTCGCCGGGCAAGGATAAAAAGAAAAAAATAATAAATAAAATGCACGAAGGTCAAAACGATAACTGGCACGTTGTATTTGTAAGCATTCCGCGAAAGCGGCGGTCCGTGGTCAAATACAACTTGTACCTGTTATCTCTGTGGTGCCGTTTCTCTGATAAATAATAAAATAAACAAAATTTAAGATAATTTTGTAACGGTCACGTGTATTTCCGGTCGGTTGCTTGTTGACACACAACAATATTTAAAAAAATATTTAATTAACATAAATGTTAATATACAGATTTTTACTTTTAAAAATTCTGACTATAATCTATTTACAGTTTTCACAAATTATTAAGAAATGTTTTTGCAAACGCTTAGTTGACTCACAGAGCAAAGGGGTTTTATTTTTCATGCGTTTTTTGATGAAATTTGTAGCACCTTTTTGGAGTATCAGATTCTTGTGGCATTGTAGATTCACTTGGTTTACTTGAACCATCATTGATAAGTACTTTTGTCTGAAGATGGTAACAACACTGTTACCGAAACGTCACACACTCTTTATTTTTTGGATTTGGTCTTATTACCTTGTGTTGAACCATCATTCTTCTTTAATTGTCGTCTGTAATTCCGGCTGGAGAGAATTTAGATTGTGTGGCCAGGTGTTCATCAGTCAATGCTCTCCCAAGATCACCAATAAAATAACTCCTTTCTTTTTTATCTTTTTTATCAATTCGATTACCGATTCTCTTTGTTTGGGAACATAGAAGACTAAAGTGATTGTTCCAGAGAAACCAAAAATAGATGTTCCTGATTCTCTATTAGGGTGCGGTTGAAATTGCGATGGAATCTAAGGTTTGTTCTTTCTCATCGTTCCTAAATATGTAAGACCATGTTCTTTCAACTTATCAACTAATTCTACTGAAGTGAACCAATTGTCTGCTGGAATATTTCTTCCAAAGTCTGGTCGACTAATCTCTAAAACTTATATTTATATTGGGTTGGCAGGGATAGTTCTCTCTGTTGACTTGATTGATAATTATACTTATCCAAAGAAAGAATTGTAATTTTATAAAAGGAAGCTATAAATAGTGGAAGATAGAGACTCAAGTATGAGCCACGAACTAACACTGACAAGAAAAATTCTCACGCTTCTGGACGGGCTGGGCGGAATCCGCCCCCACATGCTATAATTTACCCCCCTCCTAAAACTGAAATTTATAAACGATGGATGGAAAATGTTTGTATCACTAAAATTAGAATACACGAAAGATGGTAGCTCTAGGTAAACAAAAAATATTTTTTTTCCCTAAGTTTATGCTTGGGCAGAATCTACCCAACCCGTCCAGTTAAGGGTTAAATATAGTCTGGGTTGTTGGGAAGGACCAATTTATATAATCTTTAAAAATTATGTTATTAATTTTCAATATACTTCCAAACCATGTGGAAGTATAACCTTGTTGATTCAACATATGATAATTTGACTCTTGCATTTATTCGACCATATTCTCATGTCCGCAACTAAAGCCTGACAAAAGTAAACAACACAAATGTACTAAATATCAGACTTCTATATGGCAGCTATGGTCTGGAATACATTATAGAACAGAATTAAAAGTAGAAAATAGCCACAATCATTTGTAGTGTAATGAGCGGCTGGCCTTCCATACAAATAAATCAGTAGAATGAACCAAGTTATAATTAATGGTAAGAATATTGTTAGAAATACAGTGTAACATTGTTGATTCAACACATGATAATTTGACACTTGCATTTATTCGACCATATTCTCATGTCGACAACTAAAGCTTGACAAATACTAAATGTTAGTTTGACCAAACAAAAATTTGACATTATCGAAAAGTTGAGAGATTTTTAGCTAAAATTTCAAAAACATGGACAATTCTTGTTTGAAAATAATTTATTGCTAAAAACACAACAGTTTGACTCTCAATGCACCGTGGCTAGAATTATAGTGTATGTACACTATTATTAAAAGTGTTACAATGAGACGAAAATATCTGCACCAAATTCCTTCAATTTTTGTCCATCCTGGACCCAATTTAAACCTAACTGCTAGTTACTGGAATAAACAGAGAGTTGTTTTATAAAGTAACATTTTGTTATTTGAAATAAAATACAGAAAAGGCAAGACATGAATGTCTAAGAAGATTGTATGGAGTTGAAGACTTGAGGCGATGGCGTCGACCTTTCATAATAAGTCTTACTTTTCCTTATTACTAATAATTGTATATACCACATTGAAAACACCGGTTCTCGTCCGATCACCGAAGTTAAGCAATGTCGGGCCCGGTCAGTACTTGGGAGGGTGACCACCTGGGAACACCGGGTGCTGTAGGCTATTACCTAATTGTATATAGTTGCAGAACTACTGGTTTCCTGTGCTGCTCTTTTCCTGTTATTGCACCTTGTACGGAGAATCTGTATAAGACTAACGTCTTAATAAAGGCTTTGTGTGTGTGTCTAAGAAGATTGAGCAGCTAGAAAATTAACTAACTAGGGTTCTAGCTGAAAGGAAAACAACCACTAAATTTTCTTTTAAAAGATGACATTTTAAATAAAATATTCTACTTTTTTTTAAATTTTAAAACTTTGTTTACTTTCTTCTCATTTAATTTATTCACCTATTTCAAAATGGTATTTGTAATTTTTCCTTTGTTCCAAAATTTACTAATGCACTTTAATCCACTATGTTAAATGGCAAAATAAAAGGACATTGTAAGAAAACTACCCAAGGTAAGCCACACTCTCAAAGAGGTTGAAATTAATTTCTGTTAATTATTTTTTTCTATATTTAAGTACAAAGATTTCAATGTTAACACACACACATTTAATTAGTTTACATTATTTTATATTGTTTAAAATAATTTATTGCACTTATTCAATTTATAATCGTCTAAATATCACAAATATATAAAATCCATAAATGCCTTTTTTAATTTTGTAATGTTAAAAATTTATTGTCAAACTTTCTATGATAAAATCGATTTAGTTACTCGCCATAGGGTATGTTTATAAAAATGAAAATTTGATTCAAAATGTACACGAAAATTTTATGGTTAAAATTATTAAAACAAAAATTCAATTTTAAAATAGGTAAAAATTATAAAACGGGGAAATACATATAAATATAAACACTAATATCTTACCTAAATGTACTTGATGGCAAACCAAAAGTTACAATTACAAAAATTACAACGTAGTGTCGCAGCACGTAGACACCTATCGCCATCTATCATCACATTTTGTAACTATTTATAAATTATTGTTTATGTTACTTTGTTTAAAAGTCGGTAGTGTTCCTCAATTTGTGGCACAATTTTATATTGAATTTGATATTTCATTAAAGCTTAATAATATATCCCATTTAATTTTCAAAATTTGTTAGAAACCTTTGTGTATTTAATTAGAAATTATATTTTATGGCTGGAATTTATGGTATCAAAAAAGGGTGAATGTTATATCAAGCAATCTTTAAAACTATAGTGAATAATTATTTTTCAAACTTTACACACAAAATTTAAAATTTACAGCCTGTGTTTACATCGGGCGTCCCACTGACGTCACAACCAATGGGAGACCTAGTTTCATATCTGGCCAAATGTCAAGGGGTCACCCTTTATTTTCATAATGTTAGCATAATAAATAAATAGACTTTTTTTAGGTTTTAGCATGTTTACGAAACACCTAATCAATATTTAAAGAAAATTTTCGAAGAATTTTACAAAATAAAGCCAAAGAAAAACAAAAATAAACTTACTTGTTTCATCCAATTTCACAATAGCAAAAACAACAAGTTATCTAGACAGGAAGAGAAACGTGGATTAGTACCGCCATCTATCAATCAATTTTGAAAGGAGAGGACAAGAATGTCAGGGTAGTCCAGATAAAGACTTCAAAAGGAGTCTTCAAGAGACCCATTACAAAGCTGATTCCATTACCTTTCAAACAATGAAAATTGTAATCTTAGCAACATAGTCGGAATCAATTAGTCCAGCATCTATACTATTGGAACTTTTTTTAAATTTTTATTTTTTATTTTTATTTTCTGGTCATCTCTTCCCAGCCGGGGGAGTATGTTGGATCCTGTGATATAATTTTGGAAGTCGGATTTTTCTTTAAATTAAATTTTGTATTAAGCAATTTTTTAATTTTTATTCTTATATGTAAATAATTGTAAATCCTTTAAAATTTCAATTTTTGTATATTGTTGATGATTCAGTAAGATATGTAAATTTCTATCAGAAAAAGAAAAGACTCAATTTAGATAACTAATGTTGTAGCAACTCCTAACTCTGAAACTCAAATAAATCAAATAATTCAAGTCAAGTGGTAAAATGCTTCTTTATATCATTTACTGAGCATTCAAGCCACAACAAACGCTGTTACCAAAACATCACACACTATTAATTTTATGGGTTTACTCTTATTTTCTTGTAGTAAGATTTATTTTGAAAAAAAAAAGAACCTTAAGGAATTTTTCTGATGACTGAGAGGAAGAACTTGTAATAAATTTCTGAGCACATAATTCTGCTTCAGAGATTTTATTAATTAGCAAAGAGGGAAATAGACAATTCCCAAAATCACTCTATCACCAATGCAGTGATTGTGGAATTCTATAAATATATCAGAAGGTCTTTCAACAAAATATTTATTACTTATATCACCTAAAGAATCAATTGAAAGATGCTTCAATAAATTACTTTTTTTTTATAAAGAAATTTAAACAATTTTTAACGTGTATGATTCTTTCTTATAAAATTTTATGAAAAATAATCATACGCTTCAAAAACAGTTTAAATTTCTTATAACAGATGGAGTGCTAATGCATCATTCTTTTTTTCTAATCTTTTGTAAGTTTTGAAATATTTTTTTTATAATTTTAAAAATAAATATTTTTTAAATAATAAAAATAATATTTATTTATTTTTATTCCTATTAAATATATAAATAATTGCTATGCCTATTTAATAAAATCTTTTATTAGCAGGTTCCTCAGAGTATATAATTTAAAATAGTTACAAAATTGATTCATAGATGGCGGTGTTGAAATATTTTTATTGAATTTTAACACACTTTCAATAATAGTTTATTTAAAAACAAATATTAAATAATAATTTTATAATATATTTTATAAGAATTACTATTAAAAAAAGAATTTTTTCTTTAAAATCTTTAACTACCCATTATTCAATATTTAAAAATTTATAACCAATCAATCTTATAATTCTTTTGATATCCCAGAACTAATCTGAAAATTAATAAATTATCTTGTTGGTGCCTTTTTTTTTAGAAAAAAAGGCATCTTTTAAATTAAAAACAGAATTATTTATAAATATTATTTTTTTTATTCATCATATTACATATAATAGGAAGATTTGAAAGGTTTTATTAGATATCTTAAACCTTGTTGTTTCTATATTTAGTCAAAGAAAATAAGCTCTAATCTAAATAACTTATTAGGTTGCGACTTTCGGCAACAGCATTGTTATTTTAAGAAAAAGGCATCTCCTTATCGTGCAACTGAAAGTTGCACTTGCGCCATCTATCGGAATAAATATCAACTATTCTCGTTGATTTTTAATTTTCCAGAATTGGCCAAATTCCCCATCTTGATTAATCAAGAAAAGCTAACCACGGACGCGTTTCGGGCTGTTGGCCCTCATCAGCGTGGTGCAAGCTGTACCAAAAAATGATTTTTCAAGATGCCTTAATGACCAATTTTTTTGGTCGTTGAGGTACAGCTTGCACCACGCTGATGAGGGCCAACAGCCCAAAACGCGTCCGTGGTTAGCTTTTCTTGATTAATCAAGAATGGGTATTTGGCCAATTCTGGAAAATTAAAAATCAACAAGAACAGTTGATATTTATTCTGATAGATGGCGCAAGCCATCAGCAACTTTCAGTTGCACGATAAGTAGATGCCTTTTTCTTAATTTATGCACCTTATCCCAGTACAATATCACATTTGTACTATTTTTTCAGCATTGTTATTTATTCTTTTGTCTGATGATGGTGACAATGCTGTTGCCGAAATGTCACACACTATTAAATTATTTGGATTAGGTCTTATTTTTTCTTGTATTATAATCCAAATTGTGCTTTATCAGTATACTTAGTCCTTATAGCCTGAAACCAACATTTAAAATTGGTTGTCACAATGCTAACATAATATATATGTCATAATTTGCCTAATGCCCAAAAGATATAATTTCGCCATATTTAATATGTCTTCTTCTTTCTTATCTTTTGACAACCATCATGATTGGGTTAAGTAAAATGCGTCTGCCTTTGTCATTAAGACTGTGAGCACTACTCAGTGGTAGGCCGACTTAGCTCCAAAAGAAATGGTCACCTCTGACATGAGGAACAGACGCCTAACTTGGAGACAAACGCTGCTCATCCTGGATCAGGAGCTCTTACAGGGTACTATCAGCTGAGCCCAGGTTTTTTTAGCGAGCTTGTTACTGCTTCTCCTTTTTCATCCGGGCTTGGGACTGGCAAAGGCGGAGTTATATTTAGTATGTAAATACAAATTTACCATCTATAAATAAGTACAAAATAAACGTGGGAGCCAGCGCGCGCGGGCGAATGCTACGGCACGCCGCCGTATGCGCACACTTACAAGTGTGGAACAAGTTATTTTTCAAAGCTTACATGCATAACGGTCGCGCCCTTCTATTCGACCACAACAAATATGACATATATAGAATATAAAAAAAGGTCAGGTGTTGATATTAAAACAAAAGAGGTATATCCTGACCAGGCTCACATGAACATTTCTAGATGGCACAGCGCCATCTAGTGGAACAAAAATAAACTAAATATTTACAGTAAAACCTGCTAATACAAACCCGGATATAGCGAACTTTCCCTTATAATGAACCTAAGGCAATTCCATTCCATTGAAAATACCATCGTTATAAGGAACTACCCCTATAATGAACCTATTTTCGTTCCCAAAATAATAAAATCTATTAAAAATACTAGGCTTATAACGAATTTAAAATTAAAACAACAAAATTTTGAGCGTGTTTCAGCTCACGGATCGCGATTTCAAAACAATAAATTCATCAGCATTGTTTGTTTTCATTTACATTCTATTTTTGCTGTATTTTGTATACATTTTAACACATTATACTTTTTATGAAATAGAATATCTTTGCAACCATCAAATTTGTAATAGAAAAATAATGCAAATGGCTTCCAAAATGAAGAAAACAAAAGTAAACAAAGGCATTCTAAAAAAAAAAAAACTATTACTAAAAAAAGGTTGTTTTCAAAACTTTTCAATGTGAAACAACACAGGCAAAATTTCTGGGAACATGTTAAAATAAGAAAATATAAATTTTCTATTATAAGAGATAAAATAGAAGGCTATTAAAAATTGTTACAAGAGGAATCAATCTCAACTTTTGCCGCGATCGTACGTGTTAGGGCAAAAAAATAAGTCCAAAGAAATGGGCCCGTGATGCAGCACAAATTACGTTTTATGCCATTAACTATGGCGATTTTAAAGACAGCAATGTTTTGCATGACAGGTTCAAAACAAAAGAAAATCTAGACTTAAGAAAAATATGTGGGACCATGAAATAGAAGAAAAACACTTATTAACATTATTTGAAAGGTACAATGCTTGAAGAATGCTTTGAAGCAACAAGGTATTAGAGCAATTTTTAAAGAAAAATTTGCATTATATAATATGATAAAGATGTTTTAAAATAATTTTATATCTTTGAATATATAATTAATAAAACTGTTCCTAGGATTTTTTTTTTATTTTTAAATTAGACATAGAGGTACATGTATGTTAATGATAAGAAGAACCTATCATCTAATGATTTCTATTATTATTCAGTATTAATGTAAGGGATTGGTCAATTAAGGGAATTAAAACAAAGTTACCACTATTAAGAGGCAGCCTCTTCCTGTGTGTATGACTGTCCTTTAATTATACAGTCTAAAATTTTTGAAAAGTAAAAAAAAATATAGCCGAACCGTGGCTATAGTGAACCAAAAGCTCTGTCCCATTGATTCCACTATAGAGGGGTTTTACTGTATTAGGTCTTGTTTTCTTGTAAAAGGATATATAATAATATGCTATGGTCATTCTTCTAACTAAATGAAAAAAAATAAAACTATTTTATATAATAAAACTATTTTTATTTACAATAGAACCTCCCTTTAGCAGACACATCTCCACAAAGGACAGTTTTCTTTTGAAAAATTATCATTTTTACAATTTAGCAACTCTCCGGTAAGAGGACACCTCTCTCTTAAAGACACTTTGACTCTGCAATTAGGTGTCCTTTACAGGGAGGTTCTACTGTATAATAAAATAATTATAAACTTGCAAAACTGCTGAGAAATTTCACCAATGATTTTCACAAGTGGATCCAAAACCTTTCCGAATTGCACCAAATGTCAGGATTCTCCAGCGAGCCCAGAACACATCACATCAATAACACCTGCAGCAGCAGTGGATGCCTTTAATACAATAAAAACTCTTTGTTATTTAAAAGACATTTCTGAGGAAGAAAGGCATGCATGTCTTTTAAAAATAGACTATCTGGAATACATCCTGAATAGGATTTCAGAGAAAAAAACAGACATCTATAAAAGATTTTTTTTTTTAATCTTGATTCTTTTCAAAAATTATTTTTTAATTTTCTTTTTATTTTCCATATTTATTTTCTTTAAACTATTATTCACAATTGGAATAAAATATTATTTGTTTCGAAAATATGTATTATTGCCATTTTGTCCCAGATACTAAAAGTTAATCATGAAAATAAAAAAAATAAATATAAAAAAGTACACACATAATGGTTTCAATTAATATCATTAATTTATATTACAAAGTTATTTATAAAAAATATATATTATTTTAGCTAGTTAGATGATTAGCTAATCATCTCACCTTAATTCAACACTTCCTTTAATTCAACCGAAAGCTCTGATCCCTTGGGGTGTTGAATTAAAGAGGTTCGACTGTAATTTTGAGCTCTATAAGAATCTAAATACTTCTGGACTTTTATTACAGCAATATGAACTAATTGAAAAGCCTTATGTGGTAAGTCCTCCCATCCAGATTCTACCAGACTATTGTATCAGGTTGTTGGGTTCAAAGGTAATTATGGAACTAAGGTGTAGAGACTGTCTCTCAATGATGTCTAATTGTAGTAGAAACAACCCAATACAATAGTGGACTGATGAGCCAGGCATTTCCAACAATTTACTACCCATTGTGGTGGGAAGATGATAAGAAACTCCACCAAATTGTTCCATAGGATGGCCTTCTAACACCTTGTATTTAATGACCTATCTTCTGGCCAACTTTATATTTTAGATAATTTACAACATTGTGGGAAGATTCTTGTACCAGAAGGAGGCTCCCGTTATATTTGTGTTGTGTGAATAGGTGATAAATAAAGTATATAGTTGTTTTTATGTACTTTTAAAGGGAGAGGTGCCCCTTTCTGGTACAAAGTGTATTTAATATTTATCATACATGACTCATTTTCTCCTGCAGCTTGTGTTTTTATAGCAATAAAGCCAAAAATATTCTGTTAGTAAAAAATGAAGTTTTGATATTTTGTAAATTTATTCACATTCATTTGAAGAAAAAAATCAACATTTCTCCACTAAATTATGTGTTAAATGGTGGAAGTTTTAAGGCTTCATTTGGATGGGTTTTACTGAATTGTTATCAATATTGAAATAATTTTTCCTTCATCAGTGCTTATGTCCAAACTTTCATTAAGTACCTATTACACATTTTAAGCACTTTTGTTTCTTATAATATATATATAATGAAACCACTTCAGACCCTACTGTGATGATAGAAAATATTAAAGGGCTTGGCTCATCAGTTTTAAATTCTCTCAGCGTATTCACCAAATTGATCACAAGACCATTCTACCCTTGCAATCAATTTCTTCTTTCATTCACGCTGCTATATCAATGGAAGGCCTGTTAGGGTTATTAACCCGTAATTACTGGCGTTCGGCTTGAAAGGCCGTGTGAAAATTAAAAATGTTTGCGAAATTTTCAAAATGCAATATTTTTCATCAAAATTTTAGGTAGCTTAATAAAATGCATTTATTTGAAGAACTTTTCATTTTAAGAGAAATCTATTTTGTATATCCCGAGTTATTAAATCAAACGGCCTTTAAAGCCGAGCGCCAGTAATTACGTCACTGGGAATTTTAGCGCCCCTATTATTGGCCGTTTCACTTTTGGTTTTATAGACGTTCAAACGCAACAAATAAGTTGAGCATTCGTTTTTTTATTACTCTTGCTTCAATTATATGCATTCTAAATTGTGTTTTGTGATTGTAATTTTGTATAATATAATAGAAGTTCGGTTCCACTTTTGGTTTTTCAAAAAACAAAAATTTGGTTTCCTATGTCCCTAAAATTGGAAAATCTGTTATATTACTCTCCACAATGCATTCGACCACAACAATTAATCAAGAAACTGCTGAACAATAAAAGCCTGAGATAATCACATTTTATAATATGACCAAAGGTGGTGTAGATGTAGTTGATCAGACATGTATTCAGTTGGAAGAAGAACCAAAAGATGGCCCCTGTGTTTATTTTTCAACCTTTTGGATGTGGTTGCAATAAATTCAGCATTAATTTATAAGGCTGTCAAGCAAGACGGTGGAATGGCTCGAAAAGATTTTATAAAGCAGCTTGCTCTACAACTAATGAGAGATGCCTTGAATATGAGAAATCAAGCCAAAAATTTGTCAAGAGATCTGCAAGTATTAATTCAGAAGCATGCTGGAACTTCATCACTTGAGGTAGGCAAATATTTATTTTATATTCAAACGAAATATCAATAATATGTGTTATCTAGGAATCCACAAGCGGCAGTCCTTGGTCCAAAAAATGCAAAAGATGCTACCTATGTAAAAAATATCGTCGAACTCAAATGCAATTCAAAAAATGCAAAGAACCAATCTGCAAAGATCATTCTATTGAAATATGCTTGAATTGTGCATCTAATCTTGAATAAAATATTTTATATAGAATTTTTTAGAATATATATATAGAATATTTTAGATAGAAAGAGTTTCTTGTACATTTTCATTTAATTTTGTTTAGAGCTCTGTTTATTCGAAAAAAAAACAAAATATTTATTCTTTGGAAATTATGTGTATACGTTTAATTTCTTTTTATTTTATAAATAACATGGTTTATTATTGATTTTAAAAGACGGCCTGAGAGGCCGAACGCCAGTAATTGTGTAAGGAAAATAGGCGCCAGTAACTAAGGGTTAAGGAAATATATGGACATCAGTTTGCAGAATAACAAACATGTGATTTTTAAAAGTGTATTGAACAACTATTTTAGCTGAATATAATTCAAAATTAAAGGTTTACATATTTAACTAAATACCTAACCCAAGAATATTCCTCTATAAAGTACTGGATATATAAACACAATATCCCAATACAACACTAGACGTTGGACTAAACTAGGAAAACCCTGGAAGGACTCACCACTGATGAGACTTTCCAATATTTTCCATCAATATAAGATCAGTAGGTAGTTGACTTATTTATTTAATGAATAAGTCATTTTGAATAGCTTACCTTTTTATTTATATGATATGGGACAATTTGGATTATAAATTATAAACACAAGGTAATAAGACTAAATTCAAATGAATATTGTGTGATGTTTCGGTAACAGTGTTACCTTTCTCATCTTCTATCAGTACTTTTGTCTGATGATGGTAAAAACACTTTTACCGAAACGTCACACACTATTTATTTATTTGGATTTGGTCTTATTACCTTGTGTTTATAATCTATAATCCAAATTGTGCCTTATCATATATAGATTGTGTGTTTTTGCCTCTTTTTGGTTAAATGGAAATAACTCACTCTTATAGTTCAAATTCACAATGACAAATATAAATTAATTTCCTTGTTAAATTTGGAGGAGGGAGAAATATGTTTCACTGTAGGAGTGAAGTTTTTCATATCTATATAACATCACATATACAGTATAACCTCCCTGTAAAGGTCACCTAATTGCAGAGCCAAAGTGTCCTTTAGAGAGAGGTGTCCTTATACCGGAGAGTTGCTAAATTGAAAAAAAATTCAAATTTTGAAAATGAAAACTGTCCTTTGTGGAGAGGTGACTGCTAAAGGGAGGTACTACTGTATATTTTAGAATTATAAAACATAACGTTTAGCACTCCTCTGTTTTCAAGTATGAAACAATATAAAAGTTTCCTTTTCAAATGAACATCTCTCTAATGTTCATTAATGCAAGGTAAATATAGGGAAAGCCTGAAAAATTAGAGGGTCACTTGAGATAAAAAATACAATAATAGGGCAATAGGAAGGTAAAACACCAGTTCAACCTTAAATTTGTGAGGGAGTGTGGGCAGACCAACCTCAGTCCCAGAGCAAGAAGTGTGGGAGATAACAGGTGAACACAAGTTATCAAAGGGGATACCTGATAGGAGTTGATTTAGAATGGATAAGATATCCTACAATCTTGTTGGTTGAGTTACTTCACTTAGTCTATATATATATATATATTATTGTTGCGCAAGATAAATTCCTCTTAATATATATTTGATATATATATATTTTCTTTTTTGCTTTTCTTCATAATTTGCTAATGTTTTTTAATGTTTTAACTAAATAACAATGCCTCACTCCTAGGACAGCTATAAACTGTTTAGGAGAAAGGTTATGTAGTACTGCATTATTTATTAAATATAATTTTTACAACACCTTTATACAGCAAAACTATATGAAGATAATTGGCAGGCCAACTTAGCTCCAAAAGAAATGGCCGCCTCTGACATGAGGAACAGATGCCATGTGCAGACGCTCCTAACATGGAGTACAAACGCTGCTCATCCTGTATCCCTGGATTAGGAGCCTTTACAGGGTACTATCAGCCGGGCCAGCTGAGCCAGGTTTTTTAGTGAGCTTGTTACTGCTCCCCCTCTTCCTTTTTTATCCGGGCTTGGGACTGGCAAAGGTGGAGTTAAATTAGATTATAGAGTTGTCTAATGTGATTACATATAATCTAGCAATTTAGTCCAAGGTCAGGTAGTGCAATAGAAAGACCTATATATTACAGGTCAGGGACTAGAGTTGGCATTAGTTGAAGACTCCAGTCAGTTGAATCTTAGCGCAGGTTTAGGAAGGCTGAATGGAATTAACAAGCTAATATTACATTTACATATATAGAATTGTCCATAGAAGAACATCTCTTTCAGTTGGAATACGGATTCTGAACTAGGTTATGGAATTGTTTATAGAAAAGTAATCCATACAAAGTAAAAGGCTGCACAGACTTAGAAAAACTTTGCATCTCTTTAAAATTTTTATTACATCCACATTCATACGAAATGTAGATGTTGACATATATCAAACATTAATAAGTATATATGATTCAATAATTAAAATTCTAAATATTTTGAAAAGGCTGAGAGGGCTCTCATAGCATTTAAAGTAAATCAAAGATGAATGTTTTCTGCAAACATTAAATCGTGCACAAGTTGCCTTAATTTTGGTGTCCTTTGATCTGGGGCATTAATAGCATCTTGATTTTTCACTGGACCATAGGCAATAAAATCGGCATTTTTATATTTTTGGATTCCTTAGATCATTTCTCTTAGTTTCATAGGAATTTGATATTTCTTTAAAGAACCAGCGATTCTATTATCTTTTTCCAAGTGACATCAGGAACTGTCTTCTCTGAACTGTATCATCTGCTCTATTCAGATGTTGTTCAATGACACTATCATGTCACTCTGATCATTCATGTTTAAATGTCCTGAACATAAAGAATATTTCATCTTTAACAAAGCCTACAACATACACTTCCATAAAGAAGTAGCAGGCTGATATAGGACCCCAGTAGAAAGAAGCACAGACAAAGTCAAATAAAATGGTGGATGGGAAGTTGAGCATGACGAAATAGACCAGACTGGATTCCTTATGTTTTGTTTCATTGATATCAAAATAAACATTTAAATTCAACCTAGAGTGATATGTCACAACACACACACCTTATTGAGAACTAAGATTATATATTTAAAAATAGTATAATTTATTTTAAAAAATCAACAAATGTTTTCAAATCAATTGATAGTTGATATTCATTCTGACAGATGGTGCAAGCCATCAGCAACTTTAGTTATCAGGTGATGCCATTTTCTCAAGATTAAATAATTTGAATATGTGCTATCAATATGGATGTTTGTCATTCATTATACTGAGAACATCTCCATATTGAGCAAGCTAATGATGGCTGTCAAGAATAAATACCAATTAATTATTAATTTGTTTATTCCACAATTATTGGCAACAAATCATTACTTGATAAATCAAGAAGCCCCAGCCATTGGGTGTTCCAGACTGTTGGTCTGCAAGATCTGCCTCAACAGCCAAAAGCTGGTTCTAAAAGCTTACTGATATATGGGAACAACATTCTGGAATAAATTGATATTTATTTCGACAGATGATGCCAGCAACTTACTGCTTCCCAATCAGAAGCTGACTTTTTCTTTATTTTACCGCCTAATCCCAGTACAATTATACCTTTGTGCTATTTTCCTCTCTTTCATCAAACCATATAAATTGAACAGAAACACTAATGTACCAATAAATATGGCTTTGCTAATATCATGTGACTTTAAAATGAACTGTTTGTAACCAGCCCTAAAAGTAAAACCTGATATAAATAAGTAGTTCAACACACAAAAATATTTATTTGACACAATAACTTTGCTTAATAGGTCCCAATAGATAGGGGAGGTATGTTCATTAATAGCCAGTTTGAACATTTGATATGAGTGTAAGAAGTTGTTTACCCTAATTATAAACTAAACAATATTCAACTTGTCATTTTTACAATAGTTTACCCTCTTCAAGTCAACACCCCAAGGAACCAGAGCTTTCAATTGAATTGAGTAAGTGTTGAATTTAAGTCAATTAGAGGATTTCAATACAAAATACACTGAGAGTAGACATTTTTCTAGAATAACCAAATATATTTTTAGTGTGTAAATTTTAGAAATATTTTAAAATAGAGATGGTATTTTACCTAATTTCAGTAATATGTGTAGTACACATTAACAGTACAAGTGTTAAATTACAGTAATTATGATATAAATGTGAAATAAAAGACACCTCTCCCTTTTGAAAAATGTTATTTTAAATATAGATGTTTCCATGTGGCACAGCCATATTTTATTCAAACAATCATACAAGTGATTAGAATTAAATCCCATTCAATACTGATACTGGTCTAGAACAATACCATTAGGACATTGATATTTTATAATGCCATGATGATAGTTTTATTTAAAAGTGTGTTATATATTAAAAATAAACATGATGGAAATAGGGTAACAGAATATTTAACATAAAGAGATACCTAATTTCAATATTTTGCTACAAGGTAAACATATCTCTTTGTTCTTTGATGTAAAGAGGGTTTACTTGTGGGAATACAAATGAATTACTTCCTGACCTTTGTCTTTCCTAATTTTTCTATGTCAGGCAATATTATTTATTGTTATAAGGAATAAATTAAACCATTTGAAATGTAAATATTAAGAATGTATTTGGTAAATTGTATGCCAAAAGAATTGAGTCAGGTACAGTAGTTATATACAGTTGATATAAAATGGTAAATTATATGTGGAGATATAAAATGACTGTTTTTAAAGTTAAAATGGAGAACACTATTTATTGTTAGAAAGGTTTTAGGGTTTTATATTATTTTATAAATTAATACATACGATTTTAGTAATTGAAAATAGTTTATTTATGCAAAACTATATCTTTCCATTTATTTACAAGTAATAATATATAAGAATAGTGAGGAGTGATAACTATGCAAATATTAATGATGATATACCACAGAATATTAAAAATAATTATTCAGTGACAATATTTTATAAAATATTAAAGTCTAAAATTGAATTCATATATTCAACACTCCTTCTTGAATTCATGTTTTAGAGTTTTAATTACTCTATCAAAACATCTGTAGCAGTGAAGATCTGTGTTTTTCAAAAGTTTCCTTTGGCAGAGGCTTGGTTAGGATATCAGCAACTTGGTCTTGGGTTGGGCAAAACTGAACAGCAACATTTTCTCTTATCTGATCTTTCAAAAAATGATATCGAACATCTATATGTTTTGTCTTTCTGTTCATTTGTCCTGTCTTCATTAAAGTCATTGCACTTTGGTTGTCAATATTTAGTTTAGCAAGTATGGTTTCATTTGTAAGTTCTTCAATTAGTGCTTTCATATAAATGAGTTCTTTCACACATTCAGCTGCAGCAATATATTCTGCCTCAGTAGTGGATAAGGCTACAATTGGTTGTTTTCTTGAACTCCAGCTTATTGGTCCTTTACCAAACAAAATTGTATATCCGGATGTACTTTTTCTTGTTTTCATGTCTCCAGCAAAGTCTGAGTCACAATATGCATTAAGTTCCATATCTTCATCTTGTTTACTATAGTGAAGTCCAAAAGTTTTGGTTTGTTTCAAATATCTCATAGTTCTTTTAACATTTTGTATATCCTGGTTTGTCTGTTCATGCATCGAACGACTTTCATAAAAATCAAGTCCTTTTTGTTCATTTCCTCTAGCAACAAGTCTTGCTTTATAATGTCCACCATCCTTTATCTTGAATATCCATCTAGAACTGAGTATCTTCTTTCCTTCAACTTCTACAGTATTTACAAAATCCCAGGTTTCATTTTTCTTCAATGAATCTTTTTCTTCCTGTATTGCTTTTACCCAGTTTTCTTTGTCTACTCCGGTTACAGCTTCATTGTATGTTAACAATCCTATTTCTTCAGAAACAGAATTCAACACTTCATAATCTTTTAGTCTTTCAGGTCTATTGATATTTTCTCTATTCCTTAACATATATTTTGAATTGGTCGAGTTCTGTGGTTTATCATGGGTATCCAATTCCATTTTAGTGTCTTGACTTTCCTCTATTTCAGAATCCAGATCTTCTCTGTATCTTGGCTGAATGACACTGGTCATTTCATTTGTTAGTTTTCCTGTAAACACCACATCTCTTGCAATTATAATCCTTCTTTTCTGCATGTCCCACAATCTGTATCCATTTCCACTGTATCCGATAAGTGAATATTTTTCACTTTTACTATCCAATTTTTTTAGGTTTCCCAATTTTTTGACATACACTTCACTCCCGAATAATTTTACATTAGAAAGATTAGGCTTTCTTCCAAACCACATCTGTGCTGGTGTTGTTTGTACTGTATTTGAAGGGCTTCTGTTGATTAAATAGGCAGCGACTCTTGTGGCCTCTCCCCACATTTCCTTATTTAATTTGGAATCCAGCAAAAGTGCTCTGGTTTTTTCAATCAGAGTTCGATTCAACCTTTCTGCTTTTCCATTCAATTGTGGAGTATATGGAATTGTAAAATCAAGTATTATTCCTTTCATTTTGCACCATTCTTTAACTTGCGTATTGGCATATTCACCGCCATTATCACACCTTAATTTTGACACTTTCGCATTTAAAAATCTTTCCACTTCATTTACATATTCTTTTGCTTCATATTTATTGCTGAGCAAATACACATAACAGAAATGTGTATAATCATCCAAAAATGTCATTATATATTTCTTATTATCATGTGTTAAGGGTTCTATTGGGCCGCACAAATCAGTATGAACAATTTCCAAAGGTCGGGTAGCTCTAGATCTTTCATTTCCAAATGACTTCCTAGTTTGCTTTGCCATGATGCAAATTTCGCACACATCATTTTCCTGTTTTTCCAATTTGTTAAGCTCCATACCATCAACCAAACTTTCAAGTTTTCTTAGATTCTGCATCCCAATGTGTCCCAATTTTCTGTGCCATTCTTGGGTTTTGTTTTCACTTGGTAAGGTAAGGTTCGAGTCATTTTGCTTTGAAAAATGTTGTTCAATATTTACAGCATAAAGTCCATTTTCAAGTTGATCTCCTTCTAGAACTTTTTTTCCATCTTTCAAAATTGTCACTTTATCACCTTTAAAATTTACTTCTCCTCCGTTGTTAACAATTGAGCTCACTGACAAAAGGTTTTTTGATAATTCAGGCACAAATATTACTTCATTTAGGTTACATTGTCTCCCCTTAAATTGTCCTGAAGTTTTTGCTCTCATAACTTCTTCTTTTTTTGCAACATTGATGTTCACATCACACTTTTTTTGATGATCAAGCAACTTTTCTTCATTAATCATGTGACAGGTGGATCCGCTATCAACAATGAAAGTGACTGATGATCTTTTATCATATTCTTCTCTTTGTTCAGCAATGAAAGCAATGGGAGGTTGCTTTTCTTTGTTCCTGAAATAGCAGTCTTTTTCTTTATGATTAAACTTTTTACATATTCTGCATTGTTCTTTGTTTACTTTAGCAGCAGGTTTACTGTTGTTCTTAAAGAAACAGTCCTTTTCTTCATGGTTAGTTTTTTTTACAAAATTTGCAGAATTTTCTTTGGGTGCAATTTTTAGATATATGTCCTGGTTTATTACAAGTAAAACATACCTTTTGTTTTGTTGCATTCATAGCCACTCGGTCTTCTGGTTGGCTCTGTCTATTTCTTCTTATTTCTTCAGTGGTCAATCTTGATATTAGATTTTCAATAGTTTTTTCATCTTTTCCAGTTGACTCCCAAGCAGTACAAAAATAATTATATTCTTCTGTCAAAATTGTTAAAATCTTTGAAATAACAATATTGTCATCAAAGTTCTGTTTTAGATTATTGAGTTTAAAAGCCAAATTTCTTAAATTACTTATGTTGGATACAAGGTCTACATTTTTATCAAATTTATAAGTGTGAAATTCTTGTAGCAGCTTACATTTTAATTGTTCATCATCTCTTTCAAATATTCTGCATATGGTGTCATACATTGATTTGGCATTTTCACAATGTATTATGTGTGTTAATATCGTTTTATCGATGCTCGAAATAATATATTTTTGGGCTTTAGCATCTTTTATTATCCATACGTTTTTTTCTTTTTCATCCTTTTGATCTTTAAAACACAATTTACCATTTATTATTTCAATTAAATTATTAGCTTTAAAAATAATGTTAATTTGAAATTTCCAAATACAGTAAAACCCCGCTAAGACGAACCATGGCTATAACGAACCTTCCCTTATAACGAACCCATCGAAAATCCGCATTCCATTCCATTAAAATTACCATCGCTATAACGAACTTTTCACTTTTCAAACTAGCGAACTATCGCTATAACGAACCCAATTTTGGTCCCAAAATGATAAAATCTATTAAAAATACTATGCTTATAACGAACTTAGAATTGTAATTTAAAAAAAAAAAATTAAAAAACAAAATTTTGAGCATGTTTAAAGCTCGCGGATCGCGATTTCAAAACAATAAATTTAGCGGCATTGTTAGTTTGATTTTTGCACTTTATTTTTGCTGTATGTTGTATAAATTTTTACACATTATACTTTTTATTAATTAGAATATCTTTGCATCCATTAAATTTGAAATATAAAAAATGCAAATGGCTTCCAAAATGAAGAAAACAAAGGCATTTTAAAAACAAAAGCATTATTTCATTTAAAAAAAAAAAGGCCATTTTCAGAACTTTTCAAAGTGAAACAACATAGGCAAAATGTTAAGAACATATTAAAATAAGAGAATATAACTTTTCTATTATAAAAGATAAAATATAAAGTTATTAAAAATTGTTACAAAGAGGAATCAACTTCAACTTTTGCCGCGATCGCGATCGTACGTTTTAGAACTTAAAAAAAAAAAAAAGTCCAAATAAACGGTCCCGTGATGAAACAAAAATTATTTTTATGCCATTAACTATGGTGATTTTAAAGTCAGCAATGTTTTGCATGGCAGGTTAAAAAAAAACGAAATCTAGACCTAGAAGAATATGGGGAAACATGAAAGGGAAGAAAAACACTAACTTTATTTGAATGGTGCAATGCTTGGAAGAATGCTTTGAAACAACAAGGTATTAGAGCCATTTTTTTCAAGTAAAAATTGTATTATATAATGTGATAATGATGTTTTAAAATCATTTCATATCTTTGAATATATATTTAATAAAACTTTGCCTAGGATTTGTCTTGATTTTTAACTTAGACATAGAGGTACATGTATGTTAATCATAAGAAGAACCTATTATCTAATGATTTCTATTATTATTCAGTATTAATATAAGGAAATTAGTCAATTAAGGGAATTAAAATAAAGTGACCACTATTAAGAGGCAGCCTCTTCTTGTGTGTATGGCTGTTTTTTAATTATACGGTCTAAATTTTTGAAAAGTAAAAAAAAATAGCCAAACCGTGGCTATAGTGAACCGTGGCTATAGTGAACCAAAAGCTCTGTCCCATTGGGGTTCACTATAGAGGGGTTTTACTGTATCAAAATTTTCAGAGTCTTTTAATTTATCTATAATCGAAATATCTTCCACAACAGCAGCCATTTTTATTTTTACGATTTTAGATTTTAAGTTATAACCACGCTTTATGCTGCCACTGTTAGAAAGGTTTTAGGGTTTTATATTATTTTATAAATTAATACATTCGATTTTAGTAATTGAAAATAGTTTATTTATGCAAAACTATATCTTTCCATTTATTTACAAGTAATAATATATAAGAATAGTGAGGAGTGATAACTATGCAAATATTAATGATGATATACCACAGAATATTAAAAATAATTATTCAGTGACAATATTTTATAAAATATTAAAGTCTAAAATTGAATTCATATATTCAACATTTATAACGTTGACATAGTGATCCTAATTATATTTGTGGTATTTAAACTGATGGTTATAAGGGTATTTCTCTTTGTAGAAATATATCACTGTTGTTTACATAAAAATATATATACAGAAATAGATTTGGATTTACCACAATATTTTTTAAACTTTTCTGTGTCTATCAGGTAGCGGCAGGTTTGACCAACCATCGCAGAGTTGATAACTACTTCACCAGTGATATCACACATATTCAAAATAAAATATTTATATTGGGCCAGGGTGTTAACACCTCCACCTCTCTGATAGAATGAGAACTCAACTTCTATCTTCTCTCCTCCAACTTTCCACTTGCACCTAACATTGTACTCAGTGCCATCTATATTCATTATTAACTCCAATGATCTATCATGGGAGTTTTCAGCACGATTATACAAACTAAATAACCAGAGATATCTCCATTTATCTCTGTGAACTCCATCTCCATACAAATATTTCTGAATGTTTTTCTTCATGTCGGAATATCTCCCACCAGGAAGCCAGTTCTGGGCACCAAATGTAAGGTCAAGCCCCACATCTGCCATTTTCACAGGATTCTCCAAATCTTGACATTTGACATCACAGTGGTTGGTTGTAGTAGTTTGGAGCTCTGTTCTCACAGAGGCCAGTTCTTCCTTAGTACCTTGTTCTGTTTTTACACTTTCTAGTTCTTCCTTATTATCTTTTAGATTCTCCTTCAAAGAATCTATTTTTATGTCTTTAATATTTACTTCTTTTTCAACAATTTCTGTTTCTTCCTTTTTATGAGTTGATTCTATTTTTATTGCTTCCAGTTCTTCTTTATCAACTTGTTGTTTTGTCAGTGTAGTTTCTAATTTTATTTTGTTAACATGCAGTTCAGACTTCACAGCATTCAGTTCTCCTTTAGTGTCTTGTAATTCTGTCTTCATAGTGCTCAGTTCTTCTACAGTAACTTGAAATCCTGCCTTCACAGTGGCCAGTTCTTCAAGGAGGCCTGACCTCTCCCTCTCCCAGGCTTTAAGATCTTCCTTCTCCCCAGATTGAGCCTTTATACTGGAACTGATTTCTTGAAGGAGCTGAATGATAGGAGATTCCAGACTCTCTCCCCTGAACTCATTCCTGACTTTGATCTGGTCCAAGTTTTCTTTCAGCAGGTTTTTGCACTGTGACATTTCCAGTGAAAGGTCCCTCAATGAATCACATATAAGAGGGAGGTAAACATTCAGTAATTTTTCATCTTTTTCTTTTAAACAAACATCTGCCTCATTTCTACATCCCTGGTCCAGCAGCCCAGATAACTGAGGATTCTTACTGTCAGAGTGGACACTCTCCCCAGGGCTGACACCAATTTGTCCACACAGAGCCTCATGTTGCTGGAGAGAATCCTGAGTTAGGACTGCCCGACAAAACTGACAACATCCAAATAGAGGTTTGCAGGCTACGGTCAAGTGAGATGCCAGATCTTTTCTCAGTATTTTGGTTCCGCAGGACTGTGGGCAGTCCACCACACAAAATTGGCACCAGGTACTGTGCAACATGGCTTCCAGTATATTGCTGAAGGTCTGGGAACATCCCTGGAATGGGCAGGTGTTCTCCATGTTCTGGAAAATGATCCATACAGTTAGAGAACATTTCTAGGTTACAAGTTGAACAAGTATAAACAGAATATTTGGAAACACACAAGGAGATAAAATATTTTATTATTCCTTGTGAGAGCACAATATCAAGGAGGTAAAGTAGAATCACTTGGAAGGTGACTGCTACAAGTGGGCCCTCTCTACAAAGGAAAGTTTTTAGCAACAAAATTACAATTTCTACTAATTACCAGCTCTCCAATAAGAGGATCCCTCTTTCTAACGGTTACTTTGGTTCTGAACGGACAAGAAATAAGAAAATCCTCTCAAAATAACAAAAATGGTGCAGCCATTTCTCCAGCAAATTAAAGGTTGTCATGGTTAGACTAATTTCTATAAATATTAACAAATTTTGTGATTTATTTCAAATATATTTCAGGCTATGTATAATCTAAAATTTTAAATACATAAGTTAACAATGCAAATATATAAAATATCAGACTACTAGTCTGCAGCTTTGGTCTGATATACATTTTAGAACAGAATTTGTATCTTTCAAGTGGAAAAAATAGACGTAATCATTTGTGGTGTAATGAGCGGCTGGCCTGCCATACAAATAAATCAGTAGTGTGAACCAAGTTATAAACAATTGTGAGAAATTGTTAGAAATACAGTATAACCTCGTTGATTCAAAACATGATAATTCAAAACTTGCATCTTTACAACCATATTTTGATGCCCACAAATCAAGCCTGTCAAATAATGAACATTAATTTGACCAAACAAAAATTTGACACCCTCAATAAGTTGACAGATTTTTACCTGATATTTCAAAATCATGGACAATTCCTGTCTGAAAAAGAATTTATTGCTAATAACACAACAGTTTGACTCTAAGGGCACCGTGGCTGTAATTAGTGTATGTGCACCAATATTAAAAGTGTTACAATGAGACACAAAATTCTGCATCAACTTTCTGAAATTTTATTTGAGCCTAACACAAAGCACTTGCTAATCACCAGCATAAACAATGAGTTGTTTTATAAAGTAACATTTTGTTATATGAAATAAAATACAGAAGAAGCTAGAATGTTAATTAAATAGGGTTCTAGGTAAAAAGTAAACAACCAATAAATATTCCTTTAAAAGAATGATTTTAAATAAAATTTTCTGACTTTTTTTCAAACTCTGTTCCCTCTCTTCCAGTTTAATTTATTGATCTATATTTAAATAGTATATTTTATTTTTCCTTTGTTCCAAAATTTACAAATGCACTTTTATCCACTACTGCCCCTGGCTGTAAGGTTTGTTTATAAAAATGAATATTTGATACAAAATATATTCATAAATTTTATTGTCAAAATTATTGAAACAAAAATTCTATTTAGAGAAAGAAAAAAAAACATTATAAAACTTGATAAATTTAAATGCTAATATTGTAAAACAATAAATCAATCGGAATAATTGCAAAAAGGTTTTTTATTCAATAAAATGGCATGCTTTCAAGGATTAGCTCATCATCAGGCCTTGTTTCGCAAATTCCTACAATATATACAGAGGTGTAGGAGGTACTTACATATTTACACATTGAAAAAGTTCAACAAAATTCTCTCAAATACTTTAAGTATAAATATCCTAATATATATCCTAAAATTATTTACTTATAAAGGAAATAAAATTTATAAAATATGCTATGCAAAACTATTGAAACATGATTCATTTTTAAATTACAAATAAATTATTAAAGAAATTATTTGATAAATGGATGACAGATCATAACTCAACGAGGTCAAGACAATGGATTTATCTTCGTGATGTGTGTTGATTTTGCTGTGGTATTTCAATTCTTTGGTTTATACTGCTATTTTTATTTGAAACTAGCGGACGTACCCGGCTTCGCCCGGGTTACCCGAGTAAAGGTTTGTCTAACGAATCTCTTGATAAAGTGAACATTTTTTCCCGGTCCCTTTAAAAATACTCGATAAGTTGAATAAAATCAATATCAATTGGTTCCCTCGGTAATTGGAAGTTAAAGGAATAGTATCTTGCCTTGGAATTGTATCATTATTCTTGTATGGATGTACCCGGCTTCGCCCGGGTTTTACCCGAGTAAAGGTTTGTTTAACGAATCTCTCGATAAAGTGATCATTTTTTTCCCCGGTCCCTTGAAAAATACTCGATAAGTTGAATAAAATCAATATTAATTGGTTCCCTCGGTAATTGGAAGTTAAAGGAATAGTATCTTGCCTTTGAATTGTATCATTATTCTTGTCTCAAATAAATTGCTGTGTCATCCTGAATTTTGTCTTTCCTAATTTTCTACATTACAAAATCATCGTATCATCATGATAATATTTAGAGCAGATTGTTGAATTATAACAGATAAATTAGAATATTTATCTTGATTATTTCTAGGCGAAAAGTTATTTCAAAAATTTTATTTGCTAGAAACCTTCCCAGTACTATACTAAATAACTTCCCAAAGTTTCATGGCGATCCAATGAGTGGTTTGGTCAGGCATAAAGGACAAACAAACAAACAGACACACATACATTCATTTTTATATATATAGATTAGTGATTCCAGAATGAGTTTATTTCATTTTGAAAATATGTTTTGAAAATAATATTTCACATCCAGTAGGTTAAATTGATAACCTGCAAAAGTCCGGATTTCCACTACAATTCATTCTGAAGCACACCTACAACCAATTCCTCCCCAAGAATCAGACAGTATATCGAACTAATTGCTACCTGCAGTATTCTCCAACCAATCAAAAACTGGCTTACGAATTAAACAAATTCAGAATTAGATAAATACTATAAAGTAAAGTGCCAGGAGAAAATGATTTTTTATTAATCGACTACACGAGCTTTCGGGCAGTCACGCCCTTCAACTGGTAATGATACATGATGGCAATAGGCCTTAAATAGGATTCCGTTTTTAAAGAGATATTTTTACATATGAGAAAAATAATATAGGACGGCTAAAAAACAATTTAGTTAAAAGATATTTGCAAATCTAAGCTATTATATAATATATTTATGTAACTATGCTAATCCTGTAATACCGGTTGACAAATAAATGGTAGGTTTGTAATTGGCTAAAACATGTGACTATATAATGAAGAGAGACTAGTATTAGGATATCGACTGTTCAACCCGCCATCAGCGGCCATATTGGAACTATACTGGGGGAGGGGGGGGGGGGGGTTTAACGGTTATTCAAGTTACTACATATATCCTGATATTGTGCAGGTAAATCTATATGTCGGTTAATGCTATTTTTTGATATGGATACTATGGCTTCTATGATCAGTCTTTGGTATTTATTGGAGATGTTATTGTATAATGTGGTGGGTGAAGTTAAATCGAAAGAGTGGCCTGTGTTAAGAATATGGTTGTAGATGAGGGACCTGTTGTCTTTGTTATTGACGCACCTGCCATGCTCAGTCATCCTGATGGCCACGGACCTACCAGTCTCACCTATATAGGTTGCACTACAATCGTTGCATGAGACTGAGTAGACCGAGCCACCCGATGACTGAACACTGGCAGGTCTCGGCAATCAGGTAATTGGATGTCTAAGAATGGTGGCCAGGCTTCTATTGTTTGTATAGTAGGTGTTAATGCCATGAGGCTTAAGAAGGTGAGATATTGCAGCGGATTGTGTTGAGTACGGTAAGATGCAGGTATTTCTATGGGGTAAATTGGGTTTCATATGGGCCGGGTTGTATTGATATTTATATATGAACTGGTGTGGATATTGGGAGAGGGCAAGTTGTTTCTTAATGTTAGCGAACTCTATTGATCTGAAAATGGGTACACTTGACACCTGGATCCAACAGCAATTCACACCGGGCATTCACATATGGAGGAGATATATTGATGATATCCTCTGTATATGTGAAACCGGACAGGAGAACAGTATCTTATCTGTTCTAAACTCCTTCCACCCAGACATTTCCTTCAGTTTTGAATCAGAAGCCAATAATGTAATACCTTTCCTGGACATACTGATCATCCGTACCCCATCACACTACCACACAACAGTATACCATAAAATCAATAACCCAACTTTCTACACCAATTTCAAGTCTTTCTGTCCCTTATCCCATAAAATTAATACAGTTAGAACGCTTACCAAGAGATTGGTTACACATTGCTCCCTGCCCATTTTCAGATCAATAGAGTTCGCTAACATTAAGAAACAACTTGCCCTCTCCCAATATCCACACCAGTTCATATATAAATATCAATACAACCCGGCCCATATGAAACCCAATTTACCCCATAGAAATACCTGCATCTTACCGTACTCAACACAATCCGCTGCAATATCTCACCTTCTTAAGCCTCATGGCATTAACACCTACTATACAAACAATAGAAGCCTGGCCACCATTCTTAGACATCCAATTACCCGATTGCCGAGACCTGCCAGTGTTCAGTCATCGGGTGGCTCGGTCTACTCAGTCTCATGCAACGATTGTAGTGCAACCTATATAGGTGAGACTGGTAGGTCCGTGGCCATCAGGATGACTGAGCATGGCAGGTGCGTCAATAACAAAGACAACAGGTCCCTCATCTACAACCATATTCTTGACACAGGCCACTCTTTCGATTTAACTTCACCCACCACATTATACAATAACATCTCCAATAAATACCAAAGACTGATCATAGAAGCCATAGTATCCATATCAAAAAATAGCATTAACCGACATATAGATTTACCTGCACAATATCAGGATATATGTAGTAACTTGAATAACCGTTAAACCCCCCCCCTCCCCCAGTATAGTTCCAATATGGCCGCTGATGGCGGGTTGAACAGTCGATATCCTAATACTAGTCTCTCTTCATTATATAGTCACATGTTTTAGCCAATTACAAACCTACCATTTATTTGTCAACCGGTATTACAGGATTAGCATAGTTACATAAATATATTATATAATAGCTTAGATTTGCAAATATCTTTTAACTAAATTGTTTTTTAGCCGTCCTATATTATTTTTCTCATATGTAAAAATATCTCTTTAAAAACGGAATCCTATTTAAGGCCTATTGCCATCATGTATCATTACCAGTTGAAGGGCGTGACTGCCCGAAAGCTCGTGTAGTCGATTAATAAAAAATCATTTTCTACTGGCACTTTACTTTATAGTATTGATATTCCAAGGAGAAAGTTTCTATGTTTAAATAAATCAGAATTAGATATTTATTCAGAAACCCCAGTCCATAGGTCAAATAATAAGAAACCCTATTAACAAATCTAATATCAGAATAGAACCTGGAAATCAGCACAACGCCATATACTCAGTATCCTGCCAACATTGCCCTGCCTCAGACATAGGAGAAACCGGCCGAACAGTCACAATTAGAATCAAAAGACGCATCTGAAATGTAAAAATCACGACAGTACATCACTAATATATCAGCACAAAGAATCCACCAGCCATCAATATAACCAACAGGATGTGAGATATTTTTTCAAAACATATTTTCAAAATAAAATAGACTCATTCTGTATTCAGTGATTTCAAATAAAAATAGCAGTATAAACCGATGAATTGAAATACCACAGCAATATGAACATACATAAAGAAGATAAATCCATAGTTCTTTACCTAGTTGAGTTATGATCTGTCATCCATTAATCAAATAATTTCTTTAATAATTTATTTGTAATTTAAAAATGAATCATGTTTCAATAGCTTTGCATAGCATATTTTATAAATTTTATTTTTGATATAAGTAAATAATTTTAGGATATATATATTTAAGGATATATATTAGGATATTTATACTTAAAGTATTTCAGAGAATTTTGTTGAACTTTTTTAATATGTAATACATCACCTCCTACACCTCTATTTACATAATGTTAGAATTGGCCTGATGATGAGCTACTGCTTGTAAACTTGGCATTTTATTGAATAAAGAAACTTTTTGAAATTATTCCAATTAATATATCGTCTTAAATCCTTTGCGATTATTTCACAATCTAAGCTAATATCTTACCTAAAGGTACTTGATGGCAAACCAAAATTAAAATAATTACAACTTAGTTTCCGCAGCATGCAGAAACCTATCTCTATCTATCATCACATTTTGTAACTATTTATTAAATTATTGATTTTGTTACTTTGATTAAAAGTCGGTTGTGTTCATCAATTCGTACAATTTTATATTAAAATTCTATATTTCATTAAAGCTTAAAAATATTACCTATTTAATTTCAAAATTTGTCAGAAACCATTGTGCATTTAATTAAAAATCATATTTCATGTCTGGAATTTTTGGCAACAATAAAAAATAAAATAATTATAAAACTAGGGATTATTATCAGGCAAATTTTACACACCCAATTTTTAATTTAATTTTTTATAATGTTAACATGATAAATAAACCTTTTTTAGATTTTAACATGTGTTTAGAAAACACCTAATAAAGAAATTAATAAATATTTTGAAGTAATTTTATGAAATATAGCAAAAAAAAATAGAGAAACTTACTTGTTACTTCAAATTTCACAATAGCACAAAAAAGAGAGTTATCTAGACAGGAAGAGAAACGTGGATTAGTACCGCCATCTATCAATCAATTTTGAAACTATTTGTAATTTCAAATTTTTCCCCGAGTGTTTATAGCCAGATATAATTAAGAACAGAAAGTAAGTTTCTAAAGTTGTATTTACTAAATATTTTTTAAATCAATGTTGCCTTTTCTTTTATAATTTAATTGTAGTAGAAACAACCCAATACAATAGTGAACTGTGGAAACACTTAGGACTGATGAGTCAGGCATTTCCAACAATTTACTACCCTTTGTGCTAGGAAGAATGGTGGTGTCTTGACCATCTATGGAATGGGGGGGTGCCATTGCCCCGTTAGTCAGCCACATTTCAGAGTTCCCTGTAGGCCTTCACGGTTACCGTAGTGGCTTGGAGCTCACGACACTGTACTTCACCCTACAGGGCAATCCCTTACTTACTTGTCCTACTTCTCCCGCCTGCAATGCAGAGGAGAGGTTGGACTTCTGGGCAGGGATGGGAAGAGTAGGAAAATGATAAGAAACTACACCAAATTGTTCCATAGGATGGCATTCTAACACCTTGTATTTAATGACCTATCTTTTGGCCAACTTTATATTTTAGATAATTTACAACATTGTGGGAAGATTCTTGTACCAGAAGGAGGCTCCCGTTATATTTGTGTTGTGTGATGTGATAAATAAAGTATTTATCGTGATAATTATCGTGATAATTTTATGATAATTGATATCGTATAATCGTGATGATTTTATGTTTTTAATGTTTTTGTTTTTAAATAACTATTTCCAGATCTCTACATGTCCAAATATTCAGGCGCCAGTGGCTGCAGAAAACCAGACCACAAATTTATTCATCTATGGCACATGTAGAGACCTAAAGCTGTGCAGGCTAGCAATAAATGTTGATGGGGAAATTAACTAATCATTTTTGGCTAAACATATTTTATAAAACATATTTAATAAAAAAAATTTTAATGTACAACATAGAATTGATAAAAACAAAAAAATATATATATACTTAAATAATATTATGCGTATATAATATATAAAATAAAATGATTAAAAAATACTATATACAGTAAAACCCCGCTATAACGAACCCTGGATATAACGAACCTTCCCTTATAACGAACCCACGCCGATTCCCAATTCCATTCCATTGAAAATACCATCGTTATAACGAACTTTGCGATTTTTAGAATAACGAACTACCCCTATAACGAACCTATTTCGGGTCCCAAAATGATAAAATCTATTAAAAATACTATGCTTATAACGAACTTAGAATTGTAATTTAAAAAAAAATTAAAAAACAAAATTTTGAGCATGTTTAAAGCTCGCGGATCGCGATTTCAAAACAATAAATTTAGCGGCATTGTTAGTTTGATTTTTGCACTTTATTTTTGCTGTATGTTGTATAAATTTTTACACATTATACTTTTTATTAATTAGAATATCTTTGCATCCATTAAATTTGAAATATAAAAAATGCAAATGGCTTCCAAAATGAAGAAAACAAAGGCATTTTAAAAACAAAAGCATTATTTCATTTAAAAAAAAAGGCCATTTTCAGAACTTTTCAAAGTGAAACAACATAGGCAAAATGTTAAGAACATATTAAAATAAGAGAATATAACTTTTCAATTATAAAAGATAAAATATAAAGTTATTAAAAATTGTTACAAAGAGGAATCAACTTCAACTTTTGCCGCGATCGCGATCGTACGTTTTAGAACTTAAAAAAAAAAAAAGTCCAAATAAACGGTCCCGTGATGAAACAAAAATTATTTTTTTGCCATTAACTATGGTGATTTTAAAGTCAGCAATGTTTTGCATGGCAGGTTAAAAAAAAAAACGAAATCTAGACCTAGAAGAATATGGGGAAACATGAAATGGAAGAAAAACACTAACTTTATTTGAATGGTGCAATGCTTGGAAGAATGCTTTGAAACAACAAGGTATTAGAGCCATTTTTTTCAAGTAAAAATTGTATTATATAATGTGATAATGATGTTTTAAAATCATTTCATATCTTTGAATATATATTTAATAAAACTTTGCCTAGGATTTGTCTTGATTTTTAACTTAGACATAGAGGTACATGTATGTTAATCATAAGAAGAACCTATTATCTAATGATTTCTATTATTATTCAGTATTAATATAAGGAAATTAGTCAATTAAGGGAATTAAAATAAAGTGACCACTATTAAGAGGCAGCCTCTTCTTGTGTGTATGGCTGTTTTTTAATTATACGGTCTAAAATTTTTGAAAAGTAAAAAAAAATAGCCAAACCGTGGCTATAGTGAACCGTGGCTATAGTGAACCAAAAGCTCTGTCCCATTGGGGTTCACTATAGAGGGGTTTTACTGTATATAAGGTTAAAAGGGAGGAGTTTGAAGGTACAGTTGTTTTTATGTTCTTTTAAAGGGAGAGGTGCCCCTTTCTGGTACAAAGTTAATTTAATATATAGATACAAACTTTATAATAGAAAATTTATCATATTGGCATATTATAAATTGAATTATGTTAAGACAGAAAGGAAAATTTAATAAAGTTTTGAAGAATTTTAAGATTATTACACAGAAAATCAATTGAAAAATTATTTTCTAATCATTTTCTTATGGTATTTTTCATATTAAAAATATAATTTATTCTTGTCATTTTCTATCTGCACTTGTAGCTATTTCAGTTGTATTTATGAATTATATTCTGATATTAGGGTTTTTATATTCTTTGTATTCTTGGAATGTTCCCTGTCAGTTGTTTGTTCCAGTCTTCACACCAGTTGTGCACATCTAGCTTTCTTCATCTAGACTTCTTTAGGGGTCAGCTCCCTCTTCCCTTGTTAATGGAATAAGATGTTATGACAAGAAATTAAACTGACATTGATGAAAGGAAGGCTTCAGAACTCTGAGAAATCTTGGTAAAATTCAGTCCAAATAGGATCTATAATTGCAATAAAACATAAGGTAACATAACAATTTCAATAGTGTGTGACATTTTGATAACATCACTTCTAACAAAATTTACACAAGTCATTAATATATATAAAACAAAAGGATTTAAAAGTGCGAATGTTTCTTTTATACAAAAATCGAACTTCTACTGTCCTTACTGCGATGAAAAATATATTGGGAGGGCTTGCCTCATCAGTGGTGAACCCTCCCAGCGGTTTCGCCAATTTAATCCACCAGACCGCTTCTCAGAGCTCTAATATTGTATTGGATCATTCTGCTTTTATATGCTACATTGAAGGATGGAATCTTAGAAATGGTTTTCAAGTAAACTATGGGCATAAGCTTATAGGACAGTAGAATTATATTCAAATATTTGCTTCGAGCAATGCTCTTCAGCAAACTATAAAGGTCATTATTCGCGCTTTTAAATCCTTTTGTTTTATATGTATAGATGGCGCGTTATTGCTTGGTGTTAATTTATTCCTAATGACCTTGTCTTTATAGTTTGCTGAAGAGCATTGCTCGAAGCAAATATTTGAATATAATTCTACTGTCCTATAAGCTTATGCCCATAGTTTACTTGAAAACCATTTCTAAGATTCCATCCTTCAATGTAGCATATAAAAGCAGAATGATCCAATACAATATTAGAGCTCTGAGAAGCGGTCTGGTGGATTAAATTGGCGAAACCGCTGGGAGGGTTCACCACTGATGAGCCAAGCCCTCCCAATATATTTTTCATCGCAGTAAGGACAGTAGAAGTTCGATTTATGTATAAAAGAAACATTCGCGCTTTTAAATCCTTTTGTTTTATATGTATAGATGGCGCGTTATTGCTTGGTGTTAATTTATTCCTAATGACCTTGTCTTTATAGTTTGCTGAAGAGCATTGCTCGAAGCAAATATTTGAATATAATTCTACTGTCCTATAAGCTTATGCCCATAGTTTACTTGAAAACCATTTCTAAGATTCCATCCTTCAATGTAGCATATAAAAGCAGAATGATCCAATACAATATTAGAGCTCTGAGAAGCGGTCTGGTGGATTAAATTGGCGAAACCACTGGGAGGGTTCACCACTGATGAGCCAAGCCCTCCCAATATATTTTTCATCGCAGTAAGGACAGTAGAAGTTCGATTTATGTATAAAAGAAACATTCGCGCTTTTAAATCCTTTTGTTTTATATGTATAGATGGCGCATTATTGCTTGGTGTCATTAATATATATTTGTAATTGTTACATTAGGTTTTTTAACTATAATAAAATTTTTACCTTGTCTTACAATAATTGCAATGAATCATAATTGGCCATAAATAAAATTCAAGCTTTCAAAAATAAAAAGTGAGAAATGGGAGAACTTAAAAAGAAAGAATTCCTGTCAGGCAACCTATAATGGCAGCAAAGACTTTAGAAATATTTTAAAATAGAGATGGTATTTTACCTAATTTCAGTAATATGTGTAGTACACATGTACTGTAGAAGTGTTAAATTACTGAAATTATGATATAACTGTGAAATAAAAGACACCTCTCCCTTTGAAAAATGTTATTTTAAATATAGATGTTTCCATGTGGCACAACCATATTTTATTCAAACAATCATACAAGTGATTAGAAATAAACCCATTCAATACTGATACTGGTCTAGAACAATACCATTAGGACATTGATATTTTATAATGCCATGATGATAGTTTTATATAAAAGTGGGTTATTTATAAAAATAAAATAAACATGATGAAAATAGGGTAACAGAATATATAACATAAAGAGATACCTAATTTCAATATTTTGCTACAAGGTAAACATATCTTTTTGCCTCTCTGTTCTTTGATGTAAAGAGGGTTTAATTGTGGGAATACAAATGAATTACTTTATCATCCTGACCTTTGTCTTTCCCAATTTTTCTATGTTAGGCAATATTATTTATTGTTATAAGGAATATATAAATTCAACAATTTGAAATGTAAATATTGTGTTTGTTACAATGTATGTTGGAAGAATAAGGTCAGGTACAGTAGTTATATACAGTTGATTTTAAATGGTAAATTATATGTGGAGATATAAAATGACTGTTTATAAAGTTAAAGTGGAGAACTCTATTTATAAAGTTGACATAGTGATCCTAATTATATTTGTGGTAACTGATGGTAATAATGGTATTTCTCTTTGTAGAAAATATATCACTGTGGTTCAAACAAATGTATATATGCAGAAATCCAATTGGATTTACCACAATATTTTTTCAACTTCTCTGTGTCTATCAGGTAGCGGCAGGTTTGATCAACCAACACAGAGTTTATAATTACTCTATCAGTGTCAATAGAACCCATATCCAAAATAAAATATTTATATCGGGCCAGGGTATTGACACCTCTAACTCTCTGAAGGAATGACACCTCAACTTCCATCTTCTCTCCTCCAACTCTCCACTTGTACCTAACATTGTACTCAGTGCCATCTATATTCTCAATTATCTCCTCTGATCTATCTTGGGAGCCTTCAGTCCAATTATACCAACCAAATAACTTGAGGAGTGTAAATTTATCTTGGTGATCTCCATCTCCATACAGATATTTCTGAAGGTCATTCACACAGTCAGAATATCCCACACCAGGAGGAAGCCAGTTCTGGACACCAAGTGTAAGGTCAAACCCCACATCTGCCATTTTCACAGGATTCTCCAACTCTTGACATTTGACATCACAGTAGGTGGTGGTAATAGTTTGGAGCTCTGTTCTCACAGTGGCCAGTTCTTCCTTAGTACCTTGTTGTTCTGTTTTTATACTTACTAGTTCTTCCTTTATATCTTGTAGATCTTTCTTCAAAGAATCATTTTTTAAAATTTCTATTTCTTCCTTTTTATGAATTAATTCTATTTGCATAGCTTCCAGTTCTTTTTTATCGACTTGTTGTTTTGTCAGCATAGTTTCTAGTTCTTTTTTGTTAACAAGTAATTCAGACTTTAGAGCATTCAGTTCTCCTTTAGTGTTTTGTAATTCTGTCTTCATCGTGCTCAGTTTATTTATAGTAACTTGAAATCCTGTCTTCACAGTGGCCAGTTCTTCCTTTGTGTTTTTCAAATATCTCTCCAATCCTTGTAGATGATCTTCACCAAGTGAGGTTGTAGTTGGGCCAGTGGACAATTCTGACTTCACACCCTCTAGTTCAGTCCTGAAGTATCCGAGGTCAACAAGATGTTGGTTTGATATATCCTCAATCTTTTTGGACAACATGGCAGTCAAGTTCTGGACTCCAACTAGAGATGACCCAGTGGACCTCTGGTCGACCAATATTTGGCTGAGGGAAGCCTGAGAAGTTTCTAGCTGCCGGGTCATAACTCCCAGGAGGCCTGACATCTCCCTCTGCCAGGCTTTAAGTTCTTCTTTCTCTCCAGATTGAGCCTTTATATTGGAACTAATTTCTTGAAGGAGCTGAATGATAGGAGATTCCAGACTCTCTCCCCTGAACTCATTCCTGACTTTGATCTGGTCCAGGTTTTCTTTCAGCAGGTTTTTGCACTGTGACATTTCCAGTGAAAGGTCCCTCAATGAATCACATATAAGAGGGAGGTAAACATTCAGTAATTTTTCATCTTTTTCTTTTAAACAAACATCTGCCTCATTTCTACATCCCTGGTCCAGCAGCCCACATGACAGAGGGTTCTTACTGTCAGAGTGTACACTCTCCCCAGGGCTGACACCAATTTGTCCACACAGAGCCTCATGTTGCTGGAGAGAATCCCGAGTTAGGACTGCCCCACAAAACTGACAACATCCAAATAGACTTTTGCAGGCTACGGTCATGTGAGATGCCAGATCTTTTCTCAGTATTTTTGTTCCACAAGACTGTGGGCAGTCCACCAAACAAAATTGACACCAGGTACTGTGCAACATGGCTTCCAGTATATTGCTGAAGGTCTGGGAACATCCCTGGAATGGGCAGGTGTTCTCCATGTTCTGGAACATGATCCATACAGTTGGAGAACATTTCTAAGTTAAAAGTTGAACAAGTATAAACAGAAAATTTGGTAGCAAAGAGATAAAGTATTTTATTATTTTTGTGAGAGAAAAAAGAAAGAGGCCAAATGTGGTGACATTACTAAAGTAGAATCTGCATGAAAGGTCAGTCTCACTAGAAGACTCCTCTCTACAAATGACAGTTTTTATTAAACAATTACCATTTTTACTAATTATCAACCCTCCAACAAGTGAGCCTTTTTCTAATGGTTACTATGGTCTGAATGGACGAGAGAAGAAAATTTTCTCTCAAACTAACAAAAATAGGCACAGTCATTTCTTTGGCAAATTGAGTGGCTGGAGTTGATTAACCCTTAACTGGACGGGTGGATTTTTCTTATGTAACTGGACGGGTTGCGTAGATTCAATCCACTTATGTGACTTTATGAAATAAGCGCTAAATAATGATTGATATCAATATTTAAAAAAATATTTAATTAACATAAATGTTAATATACAGATTTTTACTTTTAAAAATTCTGACTATAATCTATTTACAGTTTTCACAAATTATTAAGAAATGTTTTTGCAAACGCTTAGTTGACTCACAGAGCAAAGGGATTTTATTTTTCATGCGTTTTTTGATGAAATTTGTAGCACCTTTTTGGAGTATCAGATTCTTGTGGCATTGTAGATTCACTTGGTTTACTTGAACCATCATTGATAAGTACTTTTGTCTGAAGATGGTAACAACACTGTTACCGAAACGTCACACACTCTTTATTTTTTGGATTTGGTCTTATTACCTTGTGTTGAACCATCATTCTTCTTGAATTTTCGTCTGTAATTCCGGCTGGAGAGAATTTAGATTGTGTGGCCAGGTGTTCATCAGTCAATGCTCTCCCAAGATCACCAAAAAAATAACTCCTTTCTTTTTTATCCTTTTTATCAATTCGATTACCGATTCTCTTTGTTTGGGAACATAGAAGACTAAAGTGATTGTTCCAGAGAAACCAAAAATAGATGTTCCTGATTCTCTATTAGGGTGCGGTTGAAATTGTGATGGAATCTAAGGTTTGTTCTTTCTCATCGTTCCTAAATATGTAAGACCATGTTCTTTCAACTTATCAACTAATTCTACTGAAGTGAACCAATTGTCTGCTGGAATATTTCTTCCAAAGTCTGGTCGACTAATCTCTAAAACTTATATTTATATTGGGTTGGCAGGGATAGTTTTCTCTGTTGACTTGATTGATAATTATACTTATCCAAAGAAAGAATTGTAATTTTATAAAAGGAAGCTATAAATAGTGGAAGATAGAGACTCAAGTATGAGCCACGAACTAACACTGACAAGAAAAATTCTCACGCTTCTGGACGGGCTGGGCGGAATCCGCCCCCACATGCTATAATTTACCCCCCTCCTAAAACTGAAATTTATAAACGATGGATGGAAAATGTTTGTATCACTAAAATTATAATACACGAAAGATGGTAGCTCTAGGTAAACAAAAAATATATTTTTTCCCTAAGTTTATGCTTGGGCAGAATCTACCCAACCCGTCCAGTTAAGGGTTAAATATAGTCTGGGTTGTTGGGAAGGACCAATTTATATAATCTTTAAAAATTATGTTATTAATTTTCAATATACTTCCAAACCATGTGGAAGTATAACCTTGTTGATTCAACATATGATAATTTGACTCTTGCATTTATTCGACCATATTCTCATGTCCGCAACTAAAGCATGACAAAAGTAAACAACACAAATGTACTAAATATCAGACTTCTATATGGCAGCTATGGTCTGGAATACATTATAGAACAGAATTAAAAGTAGAAAATAGCCACAATCATTTGTAGTGTAATGAGCGGCTGGCCTTCCATACAAATAAATCAGTAGAATGAACCAAGTTATAATTAATGGTAAGAATATTGTTAGAAATACAGTGTAACATTGTTGATTCAACACATGATAATTTGACACTTGCATTTATTCGACCATATTCTCATGTCCACAACTAAAGCCTGACAAATACTAAATGTTAGTTTGACCAAACAAAAATTTGACATTATCGAAAAGTTGAGAGATTTTTAGCTAAAATTTCAAAAACATGGACAATTCTTGTTTGAAAATAATTTATTGCTAAAAACACAACAGTTTGACTCTCAATGCACCGTGGCTAGAATTATAGTGTATGTACACTATTATTAAAAGTGTTACAATGAGACGAAAATATCTGCACCAACTTCCTTCAATTTTTGTCCATCCTGGACCCAATTAAAACCTAACTGCTAGTTACTGGAATAAACAGAGAGTTGTTTTATAAAGTAACATTTTGTTATTTGAAATAAAATACAGAAAAGGCAAGACATGAATGTCTAAGAAGATTGTATGGAGTTGAAGACTTGAGGCGATGGCGTCGACCTTTCATAATAAGTCTTACTTTTCCTTATTACTAATAATTGTATATACCACATTGAAAACACTGGTTCTCGTCCGATCACCGAAGTTAAGCAATGTCGGGCCCGGTCAGTACTTGGGAGGGTGACCACCTGGGAACACCGGGTGCTGTAGGCTATTACCTAATTGTATATAGTTGCAGAACTACTGGTTTCCTGTGCTGCTCTTTTCCTGTTATTGCACCTTGTACGGAGAATCTGTATAAGACTAACGTCTTAATAAAGGCTTTGTGTGTGTGTCTAAGAAGATTGAGCAGCTAGAAAATTAACTAACTAGGGTTCTAGCTGAAAGGAAAACAACCACTAAATTTTCTTTTAAAAGATGACATTTTAAATAAAATATTCTACTTTTTTTTTAATTTTAAAACTTTGTTTACTTTCTTCTCATTTAATTTATTCACCTATTTCAAAATAGTATTTGTAATTTTTCCTTTGTTCCAAAATTTACTAATGCACTTTAATCCACTATGTTAAATGGCAAAATAAAAGGACATTGTAAGAAAACTACCCAAGGTAAGCCACACTCTCAAAGAGGTTGAAATTAATTTCTGTTAATTATTTTTTTCTATATTTAAGTACAAAGATTTCAATGTTAACACATTTAATTAGTTTACATTATTTTATATTGTTTAAAATAATTTATTGCACTTATTCAATTTATAATCGTCTAAATATCACAAATATATAAAATCCATAAATGCCTTTTTTAATTTTGTAATGTTAAACATTTATTGTCAAACTTTCTATGATAAAATCGATTTAGTTACTCGCCATAGGGTATGTTTATAAAAATGAAAATTTGATTCAAAATGTACACGAAAATTTTATGGTTAAAATTATTAAAACAAAAATTCAATTTTAAAATAGGTAAAAATTATAAAACGGGGAAATACATATAAATATAAACACTAATATCTTACCTAAATGTACTTGATGGCAAACCAAAAGTTACAATTACAAAAATTACAACGTAGTGTCGCAGCACGTAGACACCTATCGCCATCTATCATCACATTTTGTAACTATTTATAAATTATTGTTTATGTTACTTTGTTTAAAAGTCGGTAGTGTTCCTCAATTTGTGGCACAATTTTATATTGGATTTGATATTTCATTAAAGCTTAATAATATATCCCATTTAATTTTCAAAATTTGTTAGAAACCTTTGTGTATTTAATTAAAAATTATATTTTATGGCTGGAATTTATGGTATCAAAAAAGGGTGAATGTTATATCAAGCAATCTTTAAAACTATAGTGAATAATTATTTTTCAAACTTTACACACAAAATTTAAAATTTACAGCCTGTGTTTACATCGGGCGTCCCACTGACGTCACAACCAATGGGAGACCTAGTTTCATATCTGGCCAAATGTCAAGGGGTCACCCTTTATTTTCATAATGTTAGCATAATAAATAAATAGACTTTTTTTAGGTTTTAGCATGTTTACGAAACACCTAATCAATATTTAAAGAAAATTTTCGAAGAATTTTACAAAATAAAGCCAAAGAAAAACAAAAATAAACTTACTTGTTTCATCCAATTTCACAATAGCAAAAACAACAAGTTATCTAGACAGGAAGAGAAACGTGGATTAGTACCGCCATCTATCAATCAATTTTGAAACTATTTATAGTTCTAAATTTCCCCCGAGTTCTAGAAGATATAATTTAAACCAGAAAGTGAGTTTCTAAAGTTGTTTTTACGAAATGTTTTTTTAAATGAATGTTTTCTTTTATATATTTTAATAATTTAATTTAATAAATATATTTTTATTTCCTCAAAGCATGTCATATAAAGCTAATGTAAATACAGTATAACCTCGTTAATTCGACACGCCCCAATTCGACACTCGGCGATAATTCGACCATGTTCCGATGTCCCGACCTCCGGCCTATCAAATAACAAACCGTAATTCGACAGTATCGATAATACGACAGTTCCGATAGTTCGACCATTTTAAAATTCGAATTTCGACAGTTGAATGTTATTTTACATGCAACTTTACCGCTAAACGGTATTACGGCGGCGACGATCGGCATCGGCGGGCGGCGACGATCGGCAACAGCGGGCGTCGATACGATCGCGCCTGCGCACTTTTGGTTTCTGGTTAGTTTAAGTTTCACTTTGCAGTGCCGTTGCGCAATTTCGCGGATGTTATTGTTGTTTTTTTTACGCGGGAATTTCGGCATCATGCGCTAACTAATAATAATTTTTATTTTTTTATTTTTAACATTGAAATATTTTAGCTATTTTTAAATTTATAAATAATTTCTTTTTAAAAAAATAAATCTTTATAAAATGATCCAACAATGATTATGATAACATTTTATTTCAATATTCCATTTCTGTGTTATTATAAAAGATTTAAACACAAAATCAATAACACCTGCAGCAGCAGTGGATGCCTTTAATACATTAAAATTTATTTATTAAAAGACATTTCAGAGGAAGAAAGGCATGCATGTTTTTTCAAAATGCCATCTGGAATACATCCTGAATAGGATTTCAGTGCAAAAACAGATATCTATAAAGGAATTTTTTAAAAGATCTTCATGATTATTTTAAAATAATATTTTAAAATTTTCTTTTTATTTACCATATTTATTTCCTTTCAACTGCTATATTTTTCAATTAGAATAAAATATTATTTAATATATTATATTTAATATTTTAATATCTGTAGAGTTAATATTTGATTATATTACTGAAAAGAAACACATTGCCAATAAATTTATTTGTTACAATTATTTATGTTTCTAAAATATGTATTAATGCCATTTTGTCACTGATACTAAAAGTTAATCATGAAAATAATATAAAAACACACAATGGTTTCAATTAATATCATTAATTTATATTACAAATCTATTAAAAAATATATATTTTAGCGAGTTAGATGATTACCTAATCATATAACCATATAACCTTAATTCAACACTTCCTTTAATTCAACCGAAAGCTCTGATCCCTTGGGGTGTTGAATTAAAGAGGTTCGACTGTAGTTACAAAATTGATTCATAGATGGCGGTGTTGAAATATTTTTATTGAATTTTAACACACTTTCAATAATAGTTTATTTAAAAACAAATATTAAATAATAATTTTATAATATATTTTATAAGAAATACTATTAAAAAAAGGATTTTTTCTTTAAAATCTTTAACTACCCATTATTCAATATTTAAAAATTTATAACCAATCATTCTTATAAATCTTTTGATAATCTTAATAATCTTGTTATAATCTTAATAAATTATCTTGTTGGTGCCTTTTTTTTAAAAAAAAAAGGCATCTTTTAAATTAAAAACAGAATTATTTATAAATATTATTTTTTTTATTCATCATATTACATATAATAGGAAGATTTGAAAGGTTTTATTAGATATCTTAAACCTTGTTGTTTCTATATTTAGTCAAAGAAAATAAGACCTAATCTAAATAACTTATTACGGTGCGACTTTCGGCAACAGCATTGTTATTTTAAGAAAAAGGCATCTCCTTATCGTGCAACTGAAAGTTGCACTTGCGCCATCTATCGGAATAAATATCAACTATTCTCGTTGATTTTTAATTTTCCAGAATTGGCCAAATTCCCCATCTTGATTAATCAAGAAAAGCTAACCACGGACGCGTTTCGGGCTGTTGGCCCTCATCAGCGTGGTGCAAGCTGTACCAAAAAAATGATTTTTCAAGATGCCTTAATGACCAATTTTTTTGGTCGTTGAGGTACAGCTTGCACCACGCTGATGAGGGCCAACAGCCCAAAACGCGTCCGTGGTTAGCTTTTCTTGATTAATCAAGAATGGGTATTTGGCCAATTCTGGAAAATTAAAAATCAACAAGAACAGTTGATATTTATTCTGATAGATGGCGCAAGCCATCAGCAACTTTCAGTTGCACGATAAGTAGATGCCTTTTTCTTAATTTATGCACCTTATACCAGTACAATATCACATTTGTACTATTTTTTCAGCATTGTTATTTATTCTTTTGTCTGATGATGGTGACAATGCTGTTGCCGAAATGTCACACACTATTAAATTATTTGGATTAGGTCTTATTTTTTCTTGTATTATAATCCAAATTGTGCTTTATCAGTATACTTAGTCCTTATAGCCTGAAACCAACATTTAAAACTGGTTGTCACAATGCTAACATAATGTATATGTCATAATTTGCCTAATGCCCAAAAGATATAATTTCGCCATATTTAATATGTCTTCTTCTTTCTTATCTTTTGACAACCATCATGATTGGGTTAAGTAAAATGCGTCTGCCTTTGTCATTAAGACTGTGAGCACTACTCAGTGGCAGGCCGACTTAGCTCCAAAAGAAATGGTCACCTCTGACATGAGGAACAGACGCCTAACTTGGAGTACAAACGCTGCTCATCCTGGATCAGGAGCTCTTACAGGGTACTATCAGCTGAGCCCAGGTTTTTTTAGCGAGCTTGTTACTGCTTCTCCTTTTTCATCCGGGCTTGGGACTGGCAAAGGCGGAGTTATATTTAGTATGTAAATACAAATTTACCATCTATAAATAAGTACAAAATAAACGTGGGAGCCAGCGCGCGCGGGCGAATGCTACGGCACGCCGCCGTATGCGCACACTTACAAGTGTGGAACAAGTTATTTTTCAAAGCTTACATGCATAACGGTCGCGCCCTTCTATTCGACCACAACAAATATGACATATATAGAATATAAAAAAAGGTCAGGTGTTGATATTAAAACAAAAGAGGTATATCCTGACCAGGCTCACATGAACATTTCTAGATGGCACAGCGCCATCTAGTGGAACAAAAATAAACTAAATATTTACAGTAAAACCTGCTAATACAAACCCGGATATAGCGAACTTTCCCTTATAATGAACCTAAGGCAATTCCATTCCATTGAAAATACCATCGTTATAAGGAACTACCCCTATAATGAACCTATTTTCGTTCCCAAAATAATAAAATCTATTAAAAATACTAGGCTTATAACGAATTTAAAATTAAAACAACAAAATTTTGAGCGTGTTTCAGCTCACGGATCGCGATTTCAAAACAATAAATTCATCAGCATTGTTTGTTTTCATTTACATTCTATTTTTGCTGTATTTTGTATACATTTTAACACATTATACTTTTTATGAAATAGAATATCTTTGCAACCATCAAATTTGTAATAGAAAAATAATGCAAATGGCTTCCAAAATGAAGAAAACAAAAGTAAACAAAGGCATTCTAAAAAAAAAAAAACCTATTACTAAAAAAAGGTTGTTTTCAAAACTTTTCAATGTGAAACAACACAGGCAAAATTTCTGGGAACATGTTAAAATAAGAAAATATAAATTTTCTATTATAAGAGATAAAATAGAAGGCTATTAAAAATTGTTACAAGAGGAATCAATCTCAACTTTTGCCGCGATCGTACGTGTTAGGGCAAAAAAATAAGTCCAAAGAAATGGGCCCGTGATGCAGCACAAATTACGTTTTATGCCATTAACTATGGCGATTTTAAAGACAGCAATGTTTTGCATGACAGGTTCAAAACAAAAGAAAATCTAGACTTAAGAAAAATATGTGGGACCATGAAATAGAAGAAAAACACTTATTAACATTATTTGAAAGGTACAATGCTTGAAGAATGCTTTGAAGCAACAAGGTATTAGAGCAATTTTTAAAGAAAAATTTGCATTATATAATATGATAAAGATGTTTTAAAATAATTTTATATCTTTGAATATATAATTAATAAAACTGTTCCTAGGATTTTTTTTTTATTTTTAAATTAGACATAGAGGTACATGTATGTTAATGATAAGAAGAACCTATCATCTAATGATTTCTATTATTATTCAGTATTAATGTAAGGGATTGGTCAATTAAGGGAATTAAAACAAAGTTACCACTATTAAGAGGCAGCCTCTTCCTGTGTGTATGACTGTCCTTTAATTATACAGTCTAAAATTTTTGAAAAGTAAAAAAAAATATAGCCGAACCGTGGCTATAGTGAACCAAAAGCTCTGTCCCATTGATTCCACTATAGAGGGGTTTTACTGTATTAGGTCTTGTTTTCTTGTAAAAGGATATATAATAATATGCTATGGTCATTCTTCTAACTAAATGAAAAAAATTAAAACTATTTTATATAATAAAACTATTTTTATTTACAATAGAACCTCCCTTTAGCAGACACATCTCCACAAAGGACAGTTTTCTTTTGAAAAATTATCATTTTTACAATTTAGCAACTCTCCGGTAAGAGGACACCTCTCTCTTAAAGACACTTTGACTCTGCAATTAGGTGTCCTTTACAGGGAGGTTCTACTGTATAATAAAATAATTATTAACTTGCAAAACTGCTGAGAAATTTCACCAATGATTTTCACAAGTGGATCCAAAACCTTTCCGAATTGCACCAAATGTCAGGATTCTCCAGCGAGCCCAGAACACATCACATCAATAACACCTGCAGCAGCAGTGGATGCCTTTAATACAATAAAAACTCTTTGTTATTTAAAAGACATTTCTGAGGAAGAAAGGCATGCATGTCTTTTAAAAATAGACTATCTGGAATACATCCTGAATAGGATTTCAGAGAAAAAAACAGACATCTATAAAAGATTTTTTTTTTTAATCTTGATTCTTTTCAAAAATTATTTTTTAATTTTCTTTTTATTTTCCATATTTATTTTCTTTAAACTATTATTCACAATTGGAATAAAATATTATTTGTTTCGAAAATATGTATTATTGCCATTTTGTCCCAGATACTAAAAGTTAATCATGAAAATAAAAAAAATAAATATAAAAAAGTACACACATAATGGTTTCAATTAATATCATTAATTTATATTACAAAGTTATTTATAAAAAATATATATTATTTTAGCTAGTTAGATGATTAGCTAATCATCTCACCTTAATTCAACACTTCCTTTAATTCAACCGAAAGCTCTGATCCCTTGGGGTGTTGAATTAAAGAGGTTCGACTGTAATTTTGAGCTCTATAAGAATCTAAATACTTCTGGACTTTTATTACAGCAATATGAACTAATTGAAAAGCCTTATGTGGTAAGTCCTCCCATCCAGATTCTACCAGACTATTGTATCAGGTTGTTGGGTTCAAAGGTAATTATGGAACTAAGGTGTAGAGACTGTCTCTCAATGATGTCTAATTGTAGTAGAAACAACCCAATACAATAGTGGACTGATGAGCCAGGCATTTCCAACAATTTACTACCCATTGTGGTGGGAAGATGATAAGAAACTCCACCAAATTGTTCCATAGGATGGCCTTCTAACACCTTGTATTTAATGACCTATCTTCTGGCCAACTTTATATTTTAGATAATTTACAACATTGTGGGAAGATTCTTGTACCAGAAGGAGGCTCCCGTTATATTTGTGTTGTGTGAATAGGTGATAAATAAAGTATATAGTTGTTTTTATGTACTTTTAAAGGGAGAGGTGCCCCTTTCTGGTACAAAGTGTATTTAATATTTATCATACATGACTCATTTTCTCCTGCAGCTTGTGTTTTTATAGCAATAAAGCCAAAAATATTCTGTTAGTAAAAAATGAAGTTTTGATATTTTGTAAATTTATTCACATTCATTTGAAGAAAAAAATCAACATTTCTCCACTAAATTATGTGTTAAATGGTGGAAGTTTTAAGGCTTCATTTGGATGGGTTTTACTGAATTGTTATCAATATTGAAATAATTTTTCCTTCATCAGTGCTTATGTCCAAACTTTCATTAAGTACCTATTACACATTTTAAGCACTTTTGTTTCTTATAATATATATATAATGAAACCACTTCAGACCCTACTGTGATGATAGAAAATATTAAAGGGCTTGGCTCATCAGTTTTAAATTCTCTCAGCGTATTCACCAAATTGATCACAAGACCATTCTACCCTTGCAATCAATTTCTTCTTTCATTCACGCTGCTATATCAATGGAAGGCCTGTTAGGGTTATTAACCCGTAATTACTGGCGTTCGGCTTGAAAGGCCGTGTGAAAATTAAAAATGTTTGCGAAATTTTCAAAATGCAATATTTTTCATCAAAATTTTAGGTAGCTTAATAAAATGCATTTATTTGAAGAACTTTTCATTTTAAGAGAAATCTATTTTGTATATCCCGAGTTATTAAATCAAACGGCCTTTAAAGCCGAGCGCCAGTAATTACGTCACTGGGAATTTTAGCGCCCCTATTATTGGCCGTTTCACTTTTGGTTTTATAGACGTTCAAACGCAACAAATAAGTTGAGCATTCGTTTTTTTATTACTCTTGCTTCAATTATATGCATTCTAAATTGTGTTTTGTGATTGTAATTTTGTATAATATAATAGAAGTTCGGTTCCACTTTTGGTTTTTCAAAAAACAAAAATTTGGTTTCCTATGTCCCTAAAATTGGAAAATCTGTTATATTACTCTCCACAATGCATTCGACCACAACAATTAATCAAGAAACTGCTGAACAATAAAAGCCCGAGATAATCACATTTTATAATATGACCAAAGGTGGTGTAGATGTAGTTGATCAGACATGTATTCAGTTGGAAGAAGAACCAAAAGATGGCCCCTGTGTTTATTTTTCAACCTTTTGGATGTGGTTGCAATAAATTCAGCATTAATTTATAAGGCTGTCAAGCAAGACGGTGGAATGGCTCGAAAAGATTTTATAAAGCAGCTTGCTCTACAACTAATGAGAGATGCCTTGAATATGAGAAATCAAGCCAAAAATTTGTCAAGAGATCTGCAAGTATTAATTCAGAAGCATGCTGGAACTTCATCACTTGAGGTAGGCAAATATTTATTTGATATTCAAACGAAATATCAATAATATGTGTTATCTAGGAATCCACAAGCGGCAGTCCTTGGTCCAAAAAATGCAAAAGATGCTACCTATGTAAAAAATATCGTCGAACTCAAATGCAATTCAAAAAATGCAAAGAACCAATCTGCAAAGATCATTCTATTGAAATATGCTTGAATTGTGCATCTAATCTTGAATAAAATATTTTATATAGAATTTTTTAGAATATATATATAGAATATTTTAGATAGAAAGAGTTTCTTGTACATTTTCATTTAATTTTGTTTAGAGCTCTGTTTATTCGAAAAAAAAACAAAATATTTATTCTTTGGAAATTATGTGTATACGTTTAATTTCTTTTTATTTTATAAATAACATGGTTTATTATTGATTTTAAAAGACGGCCTGAGAGGCCGAACGCCAGTAATTGTGTAAGGAAAATAGGCGCCAGTAACTAAGGGTTAAGGAAATATATGGACATCAGTTTGCAGAATAACAAACATGTGATTTTTAAAAGTGTATTGAACAACTATTTTAGCTGAATATAATTCAAAATTAAAGGTTTACATATTTAACTAAATACCTAACCCAAGAATATTCCTCTATAAAGTACTGGATATATAAACACAATATCCCAATACAACACTAGACGTTGGACTAAACTAGGAAAACCCTGGAAGGACTCACCACTGATGAGACTTTCCAATATTTTCCATCAATATAAGATCAGTAGGTAGTTGACTTATTTATTTAATGAATAAGTCATTTTGAATAGCTTACCTTTTTATTTATATGATATGGGACAATTTGGATTATAAATTATAAACACAAGGTAATAAGACTAAATTCAAATGAATATTGTGTGATGTTTCGGTAACAGTGTTACCTTTCTCATCTTCTATCAGTACTTTTGTCTGATGATGGTAAAAACACTTTTACCGAAACGTCACACACTATTTATTTATTTGGATTTGGTCTTATTACCTTGTGTTTATAATCTATAATCCAAATTGTGCCTTATCATATATAGATTGTGTGTTTTTGCCTCTTTTTGGTTAAATGGAAATAACTCACTCTTATAGTTCAAATTCACAATGACAAATATAAATTAATTTCCTTGTTAAATTTGGAGGAGGGAGAAATATGTTTCACTGTAGGAGTGAAGTTTTTCATATCTATATATCATCACATATACAGTAGAACCTCCCTGTAAAGGTCACCTAATTGCAGAGCCAAAGTGTCCTTTAGAGAGAGGTGTCCTTATACCGGAGAGTTGCTAAATTGAAAAAAAATTCAAATTTTGAAAATGAAAACTGTCCTTTGTGGAGAGGTGACTGCTAAAGGGAGGTACTACTGTATATTTTAGAATTATAAAACATAACGTTTAGCACTCCTCTGTTTTCAAGTATGAAACAATATAAAAGTTTCCTTTTCAAATGAACATCTCTCTAATGTTCATTAATGCAAGGTAAATATAGGGAAAGCCTGAAAAATTAGAGGGTCACTTGAGATAAAAAATACAATAATAGGGCAATAGGAAGGTAAAACACCAGTTCAACCTTAAATTTGTGAGGGAGTGTGGGCAGACCAACCTCAGTCCCAGAGCAAGAAGTGTGGGAGATAACAGGTGAACACAAGTTATCAAAGGGGATACCTGATAGGAGTTGATTTAGAATGGATAAGATATCCTACAATCTTGTTGGTTGAGTTACTTCACTTAGTCTATATATATATATATATATTATTGTTGCGCAAGATAAATTCCTCTTAATATATATTTGATATATATATATTTTCTTTTTTGCTTTTCTTCATAATTTGCTAATGTTTTTTAATGTTTTAACTAAATAACAATGCCTCACTCCTAGGACAGCTATAAACTGTTTAGGAGAAAGGTTATGTAGTACTGCATTATTTATTAAATATAATTTTTACAACACCTTTATACAGCAAAACTATATGAAGATAATTGGCAGGCCAACTTAGCTCCAAAAGAAATGGCCGCCTCTGACATGAGGAACAGATGCCATGTGCAGACGCTCCTAACATGGAGTACAAACGCTGCTCATCCTGTATCCCTGGATTAGGAGCCTTTACAGGGTACTATCAGCCGGGCCAGCTGAGCCCAGGTTTTTTAGTGAGCTTGTTACTGCTCCCCCTCTTCCTTTTTTATCCGGGCTTGGGACTGGCAAAGGTGGAGTTAAATTAGATTATAGAGTTGTCTAATGTGATTACATATAATCTAGCAATTTAGTCCAAGGTCAAGTAGTGCAATAGAAAGACCTATATATTACAGGTCAGGGACTAGAGTTGGCATTAGTTGAAGACTCCAGTCAGTTGAATCTTAGCGCAGGTTTAGGAAGGCTGAATGGAATTAACAAGCTAATATTACATTTACATATATAGAATTGTCCATAGAAGAACATCTCTTTCAGTTGGAATACGGATTCTGAACTAGGTTATGGAATTGTTTATAGAAAAGTAATCCATACAAAGTAAAAGGCTGCACAGACTTAGAAAAACTTTGCATCTCTTTAAAATTTTTATTACATCCACATTCATACGAAATGTAGATGTTGACATATATCAAACATTAATAAGTATATATGATTCAATAATTAAAATTCTAAATATTTTGAAAAGGCTGAGAGGGCTCTCATAGCATTTAAAGTAAATCAAAGATGAATGTTTTCTGCAAACATTAAATCGTGCACAAGTTGCCTTAATTTTGGTGTCCTTTGATCTGGGGCATTAATAGCATCTTGATTTTTCACTGGACCATAGGCAATAAAATCGGCATTTTTATATTTTTGGATTCCTTAGATCATTTCTCTTAGTTTCATAGGAATTTGATATTTCTTTAAAGAACCAGCGATTCTATTATCTTTTTCCAAGTGACATCAGGAACTGTCTTCTCTGAACTGTATCATCTGCTCTATTCAGATGTTGTTCAATGACACTATCATGTCACTCTGATCATTCATGTTTAAATGTCCTGAACATAAAGAATATTTCATCTTTAACAAAGCCTACAACATACACTTCCATAAAGAAGTAGCAGGCTGATATAGGACCCCAGTAGAAAGAAGCACAGACAAAGTCAAATAAAATGGTGGATGGGAAGTTGAGCATGACGAAATAGACCAGACTGGATTCCTTATGTTTTGTTTCATTGATATCAAAATAAACATTTAAATTCAACCTAGAGTGATATGTCACAACACACACACCTTATTGAGAACTAAGATTATATATTTAAAAATAGTATAATTTATTTTAAAAAATCAACAAATGTTTTCAAATCAATTGATAGTTGATATTCATTCTGACAGATGGTGCAAGCCATCAGCAACTTTAGTTATCAGGTGATGCCATTTTCTCAAGATTAAATAATTTGAATATGTGCTATCAATATGGATGTTTGTCATTCATTATACTGAGAACATCTCCATATTGAGCAAGCTAATGATGGCTGTCAAGAATAAATACCAATTAATTATTAATGTGTTTATTCCACAATTATTGGCCACAAATCATTACTTGATAAATCAAGAAGCCCCAGCCATTGGGTGTTTCAGACTGTTGGTCTGCAAGATCTGCCTCAACAGCCAAAAGCTGGTTCTAAAAGCTTACTGATATATGGGAACAACATTCTGGAATAAATTGATATTTATTTCGACAGATGATGCCAGCAACTTACTGCTTCCCAATCAGAAGCTGACTTTTTCTTTATTTTACCGCCTAATCCCAGTACAATTATACCTTTGTGCTATTTTCCTCTCTTTCATCAAACCATATAAATTGAACAGAAACACTAATGTACCAATAAATATGGCTTTGCTAATATCATGTGACTTTAAAATGAACTGTTTGTAACCAGCCCTAAAAGTAAAACCTGATATAAATAAGTAGTTCAACACACAAAAATATTTATTTGACACAATAACTTTGCTTAATAGGTCCCAATAGATAGGGGAGGTATGTTCATTAATAGCCAGTTTGAACATTTGATATGAGTGTAAGAAGTTGTTTACCCTAATTATAAACTAAACAATATTCAACTTGTCATTTTTACAATAGTTTACCCTCTTCAAGTCAACACCCCAAGGAACCAGAGCTTTCAATTGAATTGAGTAAGTGTTGAATTTAAGTCAATTAGAGGATTTCAATACAAAATACACTGAGAGTAGACATTTTTCTAGAATAACCAAATATATTTTTAGTGTGTAAATTTTAGAAATATTTTAAAATAGAGATGGTATTTTACCTAATTTCAGTAATATGTGTAGTACACATTAACAGTACAAGTGTTAAATTACAGTAATTATGATATAAATGTGAAATAAAAGACACCTCTCCCTTTTGAAAAATGTTATTTTAAATATAGATGTTTCCATGTGGCACAGCCATATTTTATTCAAACAATCATACAAGTGATTAGAATTAAATCCCATTCAATACTGATACTGGTCTAGAACAATACCATTAGGACATTGATATTTTATAATGCCATGATGATAGTTTTATTTAAAAGTGTGTTATATATTAAAAATAAACATGATGGAAATAGGGTAACAGAATATTTAACATAAAGAGATACCTAATTTCAATATTTTGCTACAAGGTAAACATATCTCTTTGTTCTTTGATGTAAAGAGGGTTTACTTGTGGGAATACAAATGAATTACTTCCTGACCTTTGTCTTTCCTAATTTTTCTATGTCAGGCAATATTATTTATTGTTATAAGGAATAAATTAAACCATTTGAAATGTAAATATTAAGAATGTATTTGGTAAATTGTATGCCAAAAGAATTGAGTCAGGTACAGTAGTTATATACAGTTGATATAAAATGGTAAATTATATGTGGAGATATAAAATGACTGTTTTTAAAGTTAAAATGGAGAACACTATTTATTGTTAGAAAGGTTTTAGGGTTTTATATTATTTTATAAATTAATACATACGATTTTAGTAATTGAAAATAGTTTATTTATGCAAAACTATATCTTTCCATTTATTTACAAGTAATAATATATAAGAATAGTGAGGAGTGATAACTATGCAAATATTAATGATGATATACCACAGAATATTAAAAATAATTATTCAGTGACAATATTTTATAAAATATTAAAGTCTAAAATTGAATTCATATATTCAACACTCCTTCTTGAATTCATGTTTTAGAGTTTTAATTACTCTATCAAAACATCTGTAGCAGTGAAGATCTGTGTTTTTCAAAAGTTTCCTTTGGCAGAGGCTTGGTTAGGATATCAGCAACTTGGTCTTGGGTTGGGCAAAACTGAACAGCAACATTTTCTCTTATCTGATCTTTCAAAAAATGATATCGAACATCTATATGTTTTGTCTTTCTGTTCATTTGTCCTGTCTTCATTAAAGTCATTGCACTTTGGTTGTCAATATTTAGTTTAGCAAGTATGGTTTCATTTGTAAGTTCTTCAATTAGTGCTTTCATATAAATGAGTTCTTTCACACATTCAGCTGCAGCAATATATTCTGCCTCAGTAGTGGATAAGGCTACAATTGGTTGTTTTCTTGAACTCCAGCTTATTGGTCCTTTACCAAACAAAATTGTATATCCGGATGTACTTTTTCTTGTTTTCATGTCTCCAGCAAAGTCTGAGTCACAATATGCATTAAGTTCCATATCTTCATCTTGTTTACTATAGTGAAGTCCAAAAGTTTTGGTTTGTTTCAAATATCTCATAGTTCTTTTAACATTTTGTATATCCTGGTTTGTCGGTTCATGCATCGAACGACTTTCATAAAAATCAAGTCCTTTTTGTTCATTTCCTCTAGCAACAAGTCTTGCTTTATAATGTCCACCATCCTTTATCTTGAATATCCATCTAGAACTGAGTATCTTCTTTCCTTCAACTTCTACAGTATTTACAAAATCCCAGGTTTCATTTTTCTTCAATGAATCTTTTTCTTCCTGTATTGCTTTTACCCAGTTTTCTTTGTCTACTCCGGTTACAGCTTCATTGTATGTTAACAATCCTATTTCTTCAGAAACAGAATTCAACACTTCATAATCTTTTAGTCTTTCAGGTCTATTGATATTTTCTCTATTCCTTAACATATATTTTGAATTGGTCGAGTTCTGTGGTTTATCATGGGTATCCAATTCCATTTTAGTGTCTTGACTTTCCTCTATTTCAGAATCCAGATCTTCTCTGTATCTTGGCTGAATGACACTGGTCATTTCATTTGTTAGTTTTCCTGTAAACACCACATCTCTTGCAATTATAATCCTTCTTTTCTGCATGTCCCACAATCTGTATCCATTTCCACTGTATCCGATAAGTGAATATTTTTCACTTTTACTATCCAATTTTTTTAGGTTTCCCAATTTTTTTGACATACACTTCACTCCCGAATAATTTTACATTAGAAAGATTAGGCTTTCTTCCAAACCACATCTGTGCTGGTGTTGTTTGTACTGTATTTGAAGGGCTTCTGTTGATTAAATAGGCAGCGACTCTTGTGGCCTCTCCCCACATTTCCTTATTTAATTTGGAATCCAGCAAAAGTGCTCTGGTTTTTTCAATCAGAGTTCGATTCAACCTTTCTGCTTTTCCATTCAATTGTGGAGTATATGGAATTGTAAAATCAAGTATTATTCCTTTCATTTTGCACCATTCTTTAACTTGCGTATTGGCATATTCACCGCCATTATCACACCTTAATTTTGACACTTTCGCATTTAAAAATCTTTCCACTTCATTTACATATTCTTTTGCTTCATATTTATTGCTGAGCAAATACACATAACAGAAATGTGTATAATCATCCAAAAATGTCATTATATATTTCTTATTATCATGTGTTAAGGGTTCTATTGGGCCGCACAAATCAGTATGAACAATTTCCAAAGGTCGGGTAGCTCTAGATCTTTCATTTCCAAATGACTTCCTAGTTTGCTTTGCCATGATGCAAATTTCGCACACATCATTTTCCTGTTTTTCCAATTTGTTAAGCTCCATACCATCAACCAAACTTTCAAGTTTTCTTAGATTCTGCATCCCAATGTGTCCCAATTTTCTGTGCCATTCTTGGGTTTTGTTTTCACTTGGTAAGGTAAGGTTCGAGTCATTTTGCTTTGAAAAATGTTGTTCAATATTTACAGCATAAAGTCCATTTTCAAGTTGATCTCCTTCTAGAACTTTTTTTCCATCTTTCAAAATTGTCACTTTATCACCTTTAAAATTTACTTCTCCTCCGTTGTTAACAATTGAGCTCACTGAAAAAAGGTTTTTTGATAATTCAGGCACAAATATTACTTCATTTAGGTTACATTGTCTCCCCTTAAATTGTCCTGAAGTTTTTGCTCTCATAACTTCTTCTTTTTTTGCAACATTGATGTTCACATCACACTTTTTTTGATGATCAAGCAACTTTTCTTCATTAATCATGTGACAGGTGGATCCGCTATCAACAATGAAAGTGACTGATGATCTTTTATCATATTCTTCTCTTTGTTCAGCAATGAAAGCAATGGGAGGTTGCTTTTCTTTGTTCCTGAAATAGCAGTCTTTTTCTTTATGATTAAACTTTTTACATATTCTGCATTGTTCTTTGTTTACTTTAGCAGCAGGTTTACTGTTGTTCTTAAAGAAACAGTCCTTTTCTTCATGGTTAGTTTTTTTTACAAAATTTGCAGAATTTTCTTTGGGTGCAATTTTTAGATATATGTCCTGGTTTATTACAAGTAAAACATACCTTTTGTTTTGTTGCATTCATAGCCACTCGGTCTTCTGGTTGGCTCTGTCTATTTCTTCTTATTTCTTCAGTGGTCAATCTTGATATTAGATTTTCAATAGTTTTTTCATCTTTTCCAGTTGACTCCCAAGCAGTACAAAAATAATTATATTCTTCTGTCAAAATTGTTAAAATCTTTGAAATAACAATATTGTCATCAAAGTTCTGTTTTAGATTATTGAGTTTAAAAGCCAAATTTCTTAAATTACTTATGTTGGATACAAGGTCTACATTTTTATCAAATTTATAAGTGTGAAATTCTTGTAGCAGCTTACATTTTAATTGTTCATCATCTCTTTCAAATATTCTGCATATGGTGTCATACATTGATTTGGCATTTTCACAATGTATTATGTGTGTTAATATCGTTTTATCGATGCTCGAAATAATATATTTTTGGGCTTTAGCATCTTTTATTATCCATACGTTTTTTTCTTTTTCATCCTTTTGATCTTTAAAACACAATTTACCATTTATTATTTCAATTAAATTATTAGCTTTAAAAATAATGTTAATTTGAAATTTCCAAATATCAAAATTTTCAGAGTCTTTTAATTTATCTATAATCGAAATATCTTCCACAACAGCAGCCATTTTTATTTTTACGATTTTAGATTTTAAGTTATAACCACGCTTTATGCTGCCACTGTTAGAAAGGTTTTAGGGTTTTATATTATTTTATAAATTAATACATTCGATTTTAGTAATTGAAAATAGTTTATTTATGCAAAACTATATCTTTCCATTTATTTACAAGTAATAATATATAAGAATAGTGAGGAGTGATAACTATGCAAATATTAATGATGATATACCACAGAATATTAAAAATAATTATTCAGTGACAATATTTTATAAAATATTAAAGTCTAAAATTGAATTCATATATTCAACATTTATAACGTTGACATAGTGATCCTAATTATATTTGTGGTATTTTAAACTGATGGTAATAAGGGTATTTCTCTTTGTAGAAATATATCACTGTTGTTTACATAAAAATATATATACAGAAATAGATTTGGATTTACCACAATATTTTTTAAACTTTTCTGTGTCTATCAGGTAGCGGCAGGTTTGACCAACCATCGCAGAGTTGATAACTACTTCACCAGTGATATCACACATATTCAAAATAAAATATTTATATTGGGCCAAGGTGTTGACACCTCCACCTCTCTGATAGAATGAGAACTCAACTTTAATCTTCTCTCCTCCAACTTTCCACTTGCACCTAACATTGTACTCAGTGCCATCTATATTCATTATTATCTCCAATGATCTATCATGGGAGTTTTCAGCCCGATTATACAAACTAAATAACCAGAGATATCTCCATTTATCTCTGTGAACTCCATCTCCATACAAATATTTCTGAATGTTTTTCTTCATGTCAGAATATCTCCCACCAGGAAGCCAGTTCTGGGCACCAAATGTAAGGTCAAGCCCCACATCTGCCATTTTCACAGGATTCTCCAAATCTTGACATTTGACATCACAGTGGTTGGTTGTAGTAATTTGGAGCTCTGTTCTCACAGTGGCCAGTTCTTCCTTAGTACCTTGTTCTGTTTTTACACTTTCTAGTTCTTCCTTATTATCTTTTAGATTCTCCTTCAAAGAATCTATTTTTATGTCTTTAATATTTACTTCTTTTTCAACAATTTCTGTTTCTTCCTTTTTATGAGTTGATTCTATTTTTATTGCTTCCAGTTCTTCTTTATCAACTTGTTGTTTTGTGAGTGTAGTTTCTAATTTTATTTTGTTAACATGCAGTTCAGACTTCACAGCATTCAATTCTCCTTTAGTGTCTTGTAATTCTGTCTTCATAGTGCTCAGTTCTTCTACAGTAACTTGAAATCCTGCCTTCACAGTGGCCAGTTCTTCAAGGAGGCCTGACCTCTCCCTCTCCCAGGCTTTAAGATCTTCCTTCTCCCCAGATTGAGCCTTTATACTGGAACTGATTTCTTGAAGGAGCTGAATGATAGGAGATTCCAGACTCTCTCCCCTGAACTCATTCCTGACTTTGATGTGGTCCAGGTTTTCTTTCAGCAGGTTTTTGCACTGTGACATTTCCAGTGAAAGGTCCCTCAATGAATCACATATAAGAGGGAGGTAAACATTCAGTAATTTTTCTTCTTTTTCTTTTAAACAAACATCTGCCTCATTTCTACATCCCTGGTCCAGCAGCCCAGATAACTGAGGATTCTTACTGTCAGAGTGGACACTCTCCCCAGGGCTGACACCAATTTGTCCACACAGAGCCTCATGTTGCTGGAGAGAATCCCGAGTTAGGACTGTACCACAAAACTGACAACTTCCAAATAGAGGTTTGCAGGCTACGGTCAAGTGAGATGCCAGATCTTTTCTCAGTATTTTGGTTCCGCAGGACTGTGGGCAGTCCACCAGACAAAATTGGCACCAGGTACTGTGCAACATGGCTTCCAGTATATTGCTGAAGGTCTGGGAACATCCCTGGAATGGGCAGGTGTTCTCCATGTTCTGGAACATGATCCATACAGTTATAGAACATTTCTAGGTTACAAGTTGAACAAGTATAAACAGAATATTTGGAAGCAAGGAGATAAAATATTTTATTATTCCTTGTGAGAGCACAAAATCAAGGAGGTAAAGTAGAATCACTTGGAAAGTGACTGCTACTATTGGGCCCTCTCTACAAAGGAAAGTTTTTAGCAACAAAATTACAATTTCTACTAATTACCAGCTCTCCAATAAGAGGATCCCTCTTTCTAACGGTTACTTTGGTTCTGATTGGACAAGAAAAGAGAACATCCTCTCAAAATAACAAAAATTGGTGCAGCCATTTCTTCAGCAAAATAAAAGTTGTCATGGTTGGACCAATTTCTATAAATATTAACAAATTTTGTGATTTATTTCAAATATATTTCAGACTATGTATAATCTAAAATTTTAAATACATAAGTTAACAATGCAAATATATAAAATATCAGACTACTAGTCTGCAGCTATGGTCTGATATACATTTTAGAACAGAATTTGTATCTTTTAAGTGGAGAAAATAGACGTAATCATTTGTGGTGTAATGAACGGCTGGCCTTCCATACAAGGAAATCAGTAGTGTGAACCAAGTTATAAATAATTGTGAGAAATTGTTAGAAATACAGTATAACCGCGTTGATTCAAAACATGCTAATTCAAAACTTGCATCTTTACAACCATATTTCAATGCCCACAAATCAAGCCTGTCAAATAATGAACATTAATTTGACCAAACAAAAATTTGACACCCTCAATAAGTTGACAGATTTTTAGCTAAAATTTCAAAAACATGGACAATTCTTGTTTGGAAAATAATTTATTGCTAATAACACAACAGTTTGACTCTTAGGGCACCGTGGCTGTAATTAGTGTATGTGCACCAATATTAAAAGTGTTACAATGAGACACATTATTCCGCATCAACTTTCTGAAATTTTATTTGAGCCTAACACAAAGCACTTGCTAATAACTAGCATAGACAATGAGTTGTTTTATAAAGTAACATTCTGTTATTTGAAATAAACTACAGAAGAATCTATAATGTTAATTAAATAGGGTTCTAGGTAAAAAGTAAACAACAATAAATATTCCTTTAAAAGAATGATTTTAAATAAAATTTTCTGCCTTTTCTTTTTTTTTTTCAAACTCTGTTCCCTCTCTTCCAGTTTAATTTATTCATCTATATTGAAATAGTATATTTTATTTTTCTTTGTTCCAAAATTTACTAATGCACTTTTATCCACTACTGCCCCTGGCTGTAAAGTTTGTTTATAAAAATGAATATTTGATACAAAATATATTTGCAAATTTTATTGTTAAAATTATTGAAACAAAAATTCAATTAAAAAAAAGAAAAATAAACATTATAAAACTTGATAAATTAAAATGCTAATATCGTAAAACAATAAATCAATCGGAATAATTGCAAAAAATTCTTTATTCAATAAAATGGAAAGCTTTCAAGGATTAGCTCATCATCAGGCCAATTGTTTCTCAAATTCCTACAATATATATAGAGGTGTAGGAGGTACTTACATTTTTACACATTGAAAAAGTTTAACAAAATTCTTTGAAATACTTGAAGTATAAATATCCTAATATATATATATCCTTATTCCATATATATATATACACCTATTCCCCGATTTACACGGTAGATATGTTCCTGAGAAAAACGTGTAAATCGAGGGATAGGTGTATATTAAACTGTCAAATCTGAATAGGCGTTCGCCCCCTCATGAATCAGAGCCTCCCAATTTTCTTTTCAACATAAATAGTATGGAGTAGAATATTGCATTTTGGTATAGTGCGATAAAAACAAAAAAAAAAAACTTAATTGGAAAACCGTGTAAAAGCGAAAACGTGTAAAACAAGTACCGTGTAAATCGGGGGGATAGGTGTATATCCTAAAACCTATTTACTTATAACGGAAATAAAATTTATAAAATATGCTATGCAAAACTATTTAAACATTCATTTTTAAATTACAAATAAAATATTAAAGAAATTATTTGATAAATGGATGACAGATCATAACTCAACTAGGTAAAGAACTATGGATTTATCTTCTTTATGTGTGTTGATATTGCTGTGGTATTTCAATTCTTTGGTTTATACTGCTAATTTTATTTGAAATTAGTGATTCCAGAATGAGTCTATTTCATTTTGAAAATATGTTTTGAAAATAATATTTCACATCCAGTAGGTTAAATTGATAACCTGCAAAAGTCCGGATTTCCACTACAATTCATTCTGAACCCATCTACAACCAATTCCTCCACAAGAATCAGACAGTATATCAAACCAATTACTACTCTCAGTATTCTCCAACCAATCAAAAACTGGCTTACAAATTAAAGAAATTCGGAATTAGATTTTTATTCAGAACCCCCCCCCCCCCCCCGGTCCATAGGGCAAATAATAAGAAACCCTATTACCAAATCTAATATCAGAATAGAACCTGGAAATCAGCACAATGCCATACACTCAGTATCCTACCTACATTGTGCCCTGCCTCATACATAAGAGAAACCGGCCGAACAGTCACAATTAGAATCAAGGAACACATCCGCTATATAAAAAATCACGACAGTAGATCACTAATATATCAGCACAAAGAATCCACCAGCCATCAATATAACCTACAGGATGTGAGATATTATTTCAAAACATATTTTCAAAATATAATAGACTCATTCTGTATTCTTGCTAATAACTAGCATAGAGCGTAAACAATGAGCTATTTTATAAAGTAACATTTTGTTATTTGAAATAAAATAGAGAAGCTAGAATGTTTACTAAATAGGGTTCTAGGTAAAAGGTAAGCAACCAATATTCCTTTAAAAGAATGATCTATATATATATATAAATGAATGAATGTATGTATGTGTGTGTGTGTGTCTGTCCTTTATGCCTGACCAAACCACTCATTGGAACGCCATGAAACTTTGGGAAGTTATTTAGTATAGTACTGGGAAGGTTTCTAGCAAATAAAATTTTTGAAATAACTTTTCGCCTAAAAATAATCAAGATGAATATTCTAATTTATCTGTTATAATTCAACAATCTGCTCTAAATATTATCATCATGATACGATGATTTTGTAACGTAGAAAATTAGGAAAGACAAAATTCAGGATGACACAGCAATTTATTTGAGACAAGAATAATGATACAATTCCAAGGCAGGATACTATTCCTTTAACTTCCAATTACCGAGGGAACCAATTAATATTGATTTTATTCAACTTATCGAGTATTTTTCAAGGGACCGGGAAAAAATGTTCACTTTATCGAGATTCGTTAGACAAGCCTTTACTCGGGTAAAACCCGGGCGAAGCGGGGTACATCCGTTAGTTTTAAATAAAATTTTCTGCCTTTTCTTTTTTTTTTCAAACTCTGTTTTCTCTCTTCCAGCCTAATTTATTCATCTATATTAAAATAGTATATATATTTTTTCCTTTGTTCCAATATTTACTAATGCACTTTTATCTATTACTGCCCCTGGCTGTAGGGTTTGTTTATATAAATTATTATTTGATACAAAATATACTTGAAAATTTAATATTTAAAATATTAAAAAATAATTCAATTTTAAAAAAGATAAACATTATAAAACGTGATGGAGAAATATATATAAACTTAAATGCTAATATCGTAAAACAATAAATCAATCGGAATAATTGCAAAAAGTTCTTTATTCAATAAAATGGCAAGCTTTCAAGGATTAGCTCATCATCAGGCCAATTGTTTCGCAAATTCCCACAACATATATATAAAGGTGTAGGAGGTATTTACATATTTACACATTGAAAAAGTTTAACAAAATTCTCTGAAATACTTTAAGTATAAATATCCTAATATATATATATATCTTTAAATATATATATCCTAAAACCTATTTACTTATAACGGAAATAAATTTATAAAAAATGCTATGCAAAACTATTGAAACATGATTCATTTTTAAATTACAAATAAAATATTAAAGAAATTATTTGATAAATGGATGACCGATCATAACTCAATTAGGTAAAGACAATGGGTTTATATTCATGATGTGTGTTAATATTGCTGTGGTATTTCAATTCTTCGGTTTATACTGCTATTTTTATTTGAAATTAGTGATTCCAGAATGAGTCTATTTTATTTTGAAAATAACATTTCACATTCAGTAGGTTAATTTGATAACCTGCAAAAGTCCGGATTTCCACTACAATTCATTCTGAAGCACACCTACAACCAATTCCTCCCCAAGAATCAGACAGTATATCGAACCAATTTCTACTTTCAGTATTCTCCAACCAATCAAAAACTGGTTTACAAATTAAACAAATTTGGAATTAGATTTTTATTCAGAACCCCCCGGTACATAGGTCAAATATTAAGAAACCCTATTACCAAATCTAATATCAGAATAGAACCTGGAAATCAGCACAACGTCATATACTCAGTATCCTGCCTCATACATAGGAGAAACCGGCCGAACAGTCACCATTAGAATCAAAAGACGCATCTGAAATGTAAAAATCACGACAGTACATCACTAATATATCGGCACAAAGAATCCACCGGCCATCAATTTAACCTACAGGAAGTGAGATGTTATTTCAAAACATATTTTCAAAATATAATAGAGACTCATTCTGTATTCACTGATTTCAAATAAAAATAGCAGTATAAACCGAAGAATTGAAATACCACAGCAATATCAACACACATCATGAAGATATATCCATAGTTCTTTACCTAGTTGAGTTATGATCTGTTATCCATTCATCAAATAATTTCTTTAATATTTTATTTGTAATTTAAAAATGAATGTTTCAATAGTTTTACATAGCATATTTTATAAATTTTATTTCCGTTATAAGTAAATAGGTTTTAAGATATACATATTTAAGGATATATATTAGGATATTTATACTTAAAGTATTTCAGAGAATTTTGTTGAACTATTTCAATGTATAAATACCTCCTACACCTCTATTTATATTGTGGGAATTGGCCTGATGATGAGCTAATCCTTGAAAGCTTGCCATTTTATTGAATAAAGAAACTTTTTGCAATTATTCCGATTGATTTATTGTTTTAAATCCTTTGCAATTATTTCACAATCTAAGCTAATATCTTACCTAAATGTATTGATGGCAAACCAAAAGTAAAATAATTACAACTTAGTTTCCGCAGCATGCAGAAACCTATCTCTATCTATCATCACATTTTGTAACTATTTATTAAATTATTGATTTTGTTACTTTGATTAAAAGTCAGTTGTGTTCCTCAATTTGTACAATTTTATATTAAAATTCAATATTTCCTTAAAGCGCAAAAATATTACCCATTTAATTTCAAAATTTGTCAGAAACCATTGTGCATTTAATTAAAAATCATATTTCATGTCTGGAATTTTTGGCAACAATAAAAAAATAAAATAATTATAAAAGTAGGGATTATTATCTGGCAAATTTTACACACCCAATTTTGAATTTAATTTTTTATAATGTTAACATGATAAATAAACCTTTTTTAGATTTCAACATGTGTTTAGAAAACACCTAATAAAGAAATTGATAAATATTTTGAAGTAATTTTATTAAAAATAGCTAAAGAAAAATAGAGAAACTCACTTGTTACTTCAAATTTCACAATAGCACAAAAAAAGAGAGTTATCTAGACAGGAAGAGAAACGTGGATTAGTACCGCCATCTATCAATCAATTTTGAAACTATTTGTAATTTCTAATTTTTCCCCCGAGTGTTTATAGCAGATATAATTAAGAACTGAAAGTAAGTTTCTAAAGTTGTATTTACTAAATATATTTTAAATGAATGTTGCCTTTTCTTTTATAATATAACTAGACGAATGGCCCGGGCAACGCCCGGGGTTTACCCGAGTGCGAATATATTTTAAAAACGTTGACTTGGGTGGTCGCTATTAACAGGGTGGTCTGTATAGACAGGTGGATGTATCACACAGCTGATAACAGGGTTGTCTAGAGTGGTCGCTATAGACAGGGTGGTCTGTATAGACAGGTGGATGTATCACACTGCTGATAACAGGGTTGCCTAAGGTGACCGCTATAGACAGGGTGGTCTGTATAGACAGGCAGCTGATAACAGGGTTGTCTAGAGTGGTCGCTATAGTCAGGGTGGTCTGTATAGACAGGTTTATGAGAGAGGCAAACTTACATCAAAAAAAAAATAAAAAAAATAAAAATAAAATAAAATAAAATTAAAAAAAATAAATAAAAAAAAATTAAAAAAAAAATAAAAAAAAATAAAAAAAATAAAAATAAAATAAAAAAAAAAAAATAAAAAAAAATAAATAAAAATAAAAAAAATAAAAATAAATAAATAAATAAAAAATAATAATAAAAAACAATAAATAAATAAAAAAAAAATAAAAAGAATATTACGCCTCTAAAATAGTTTTATAATTTGATAACAGATGGCGCTCTAGTACATCGTATCTACAGCCAATGAGCGCGCATTCTATCCGTGAGCTTCAGACAAACAAACAGACAGAATAAGGCAAATATATAAGTAGATTGTAGTAGAAACAACCCAATACAATAGTAAACTGTGGAAACACTTGGACTGATAAGTCAGGCATTACCCTTTGTGCTGGGAAGAATGGTGGTGTCTTGACCATCTATGGAATGGGGGGGTGCCATTGCCCCGTTAGTCAGCCACATTTCAGAGTTCCCTGTAGGCCTTCACGGTTACTGTAGTGGCTTGGAGCTCACGACACGGTACTTCACCCTAGAGGGCAATCCCTTACTTACCCTAGAGGGCAATCCCTTACTTACTTGTCCTACTTCTCCCGCCTGCAATGCAGAGGAGAGGTTGGACTTCTGGGCAGGGATGGGAAGAGTAGGAAAATGATAAGAAACTCCACCAAATTGTTCCATAGGATGGCATTCTAACACCTTGTATTTAATGACCTATCTTTTGGCTAACTTTATATTTTAGATAATTTACAACATTGTGGGAAGATTCTTGTACCAGAAGGAGGCTCCCGTTATATTTGTGTTGTGTGATGTGATAAATAAAGTATTTATCGTGATAATTATCGTGATAATTTTATGATAATTGATATCGTATAATCGTGATGATTTTATATGCTTTTAATGTTGTTGTCTTTAAATAACTATTTCCAGATCTCTACATGTCCAAATATTCAGGCGCCAGTGGCTGCAGAAAACCAGACCACAAATTTATTCATCTATGGCACATGTAGAGACCTAAAGCTGTGCAGGCTAGCAATAAATGTTGATGGGGAAATTAACTAATCATTTTTGGCTAAACATATTTTATTTATTCTAATAAAAAAAATTTTAATGTACAACATAGAATTGATAAAAACAAAAAAATAAATATATACTTAAATAATATTATGCGTATATAATATATAAAATAAAAGGATTAAAAAATACTATATATATAAGGTTAAAAGGGAGGAGTTTGAAGGTACAGTTGTTTTTATGTTCTTTTAAAGGGAGAGGTGCCCCTTTCTGGTACAAAGTTAATTTAATATATAGATACAAACTTTATAATAGAAAATTTATCATATTGACAAATTATAAATTGAATTATGTTAAGACAAAAAGGAAAAATTAATAAAGTTTTGAAGAATTTTAAGATTATTACACAGAAAATCAATTGAAAAATTATTTTCTAATCACTTTCTTATGGTATTTTTCATATTAAAAATATCATTAATTCTTGTCATTTTCTATCTGCACTTGTAGCTATTTCAGTTGTATTTATGAATTATATTCTGATATTAGGATTTTTATATTCTTTGTATTCTTGGAATGTTCACCATCAGTTGTTTGTTCCAGTCTTCACACCAGTTGTGCACATCTAGCTTTCTTCATCTAGACTTCTTTAGGGGTCAGCTCCCTCTTCCCTTGTTAATGAAATAAGATGTTATGACAAGAAATTAAAATGACATTGATGAAAGGAAGGCTTCAGAACTCTGAGAAATCTTGGTAAAATTCAGTCCAAATAGGATCTATAAATGCAATAAAACATAAGGTAACATAACAATTTCAATAGTGCATTACATTTTGATAACATCACTTCTAACAAAATTTACACAAGTCATTAATATGTATTTGTAATTGTTACATTAGGTTTCTTAACTATAATACAAATTTTACCTTGTCTTACAATAATTGCAATGAATCATAATTGGCCATAAATAAAATTCAAGCTTTCAAAAATAAAAAGTGAGAAATGGGACAACTTAAAAAGAAAGAATTCCTGTCAGGCAACCTATAATGGCAGCAAAGACTTTAGAAATATTTTTAAATAGAGATGGTATTTTACCTAATTTCAGTAATATGTGTAGTACACATGTACTGTACAAGTGTTAAATTACTGAAATTATGATATAAATGTGAAATAAAAGACACCTCTCCTTTTGAAAAATGTTATTTTAAATATAGATGTTTCCATGTGGCACAACCATATTTTATTCAAACAATCGTAGAAGTGATTAGAGATAAATCCCATTCAATACTGATACTGGTCTAGAACAATACCATTAAGACATTGATATTTTATAATGCCATGATGATATTTTATATAAAAGTGGGTTATTTATAAAAATAAACATGATGAATATAGGGTAACAGAATATTTAACATAAAGATATACCTAATTTCTATATTTTGCTACAAGGTAAACATATCTCTTTGCCTCTCTGTTCTTTGGTGTAAAGAGGGTTTAATTGTGGGAATACAAATGAATTACTTCCTGACCTTTGTCTTTCCCAATTTTTCTATGTCAGGCAATATTATTTATTGTTATAAGGAATAAATTCAACAATTTGAAACGTAAATAATGTGTTTGTTACAATGTATGTTGGGAGAATAAGGTCAGGTACAGTTGTTATAAAATGGTAACTTATATGTGGAGATATAAAATGACTAAAAAGGGAGATCAAGAGGAAAGTGGTGAGTTTCTTTATTGAGCTGTACACAAGCTTTCGGACGTCACCCGTCCTTCATCAGGTGTTGACATGAATAAGAACCCGTAACATCCGCTCGAAAGACAAAAAATCGCTCATATACCAACATATCGCCGAGTCCGGACATTCCTTCAATCTCGACAACACAACCCCCATTTATAGCGATATAGCAAACAAATACCAACGCTTAGTTCTTGAGGCCCTTGTTTCTAATACTACCCCCAGCCTCAACAGAAAGATTGACCTCCCGCCCCAATATTCTGTTTTTTATTCTACCTCAGATACACCTTCTTCGTAACTTTTAACTTTATCTTTATTCCGCTGATTTTTTATTTTTATTTTTTATTTTTATTGTTGTTTTTTCTTGCTTTTGTCTTCGCCTCTCGTTGTCCGCCTTTCTCACTTCGTCTTAGGTATACAGATTTTCAACGGGCTGATATTCTTTATAAAAACTCAAAATAATATTTATACAGAGTAAAATTGAAAATATTTTATTTTGTTATTAGCATGTGCTCTCGCGGGCGTGCATCAGATTGTTTTTAATATTTTTAATACTTTTAAACTGTCGCTTATAAATATAGCATCTCCTTCTTATTCATGTCAACACCTGATGAAGGACGGGTGACGTCCGAAAGCTTGTGTACAGCTCAATAAAGAAACTCACCACTTTCCTCTTGATCTCCCTCTTTTTACACTTCAAACGTGGCTATATCTCTTCTACCATATAAAATGACTGTTTATAAAGTTAAAATGGAGAACTCTATTTATAAAGTTGACATAGTGATCCTAATTATATTTGTGGTAACTGATGGTAATAAGGGTATTTCTCTTTGTAGAAAATAAATCACTGTGGTTTACACAAATAAATATATACAGAAATACAATTGGATTTACCACAATATTTTTTCAACTTCTCTCTGTCTATCAGGTAGCGGCATGTTTGACCAACCAACACAGAGTTTATAATTACTCTATCAGTGTCAATAGAACCCACATCCAAAATAAAATATTTATATTGGGCCAGGGTATTGACACCTCCACCTCTCTGATGGAATGACACCTCAACTTCCATCTTCTCTCCTCCAACTTTCCACTTGTTCCTAACATTGTACTCAGTGCCATCTATATTCCTAATTAACTCCAATGATCTATCTTTGAAGACTCCAGCCCAATTATTCCAATTAAATAACCCGAGGTATTTCAATTTATCTTGGTGATCTCCATCTCCATACAGATATTCCTTAAGGTCATTCGCCCAGTCAGAATATCCCACACCAGGAGGAAGCCAGTTCTGGACACCAAGTGTAAGGTCAAGCCCCACATCTGCCATTTTCACAGGATTCTCCAACTCTTGACATTTGACATCACAGCAGGTGGTGGTAGTAGTTTGGAGCTCTGTTCTCACAGTGACCAGTTCTTCCTTAGTACCTAGAAGTTCTGTTTTTACACTTTCTAGATCTTCCTTTATATCTTGTAGGTCCTCCTTCAAAGAATCAATTTTTTTGTCTTTACAATTTACTCCTTTTTTAACAATTTCTATTTCTTTCTTTTTATATATTAATTCTATTTGCATAGCTTCCAGTTCTTTTTTATCAACTTGTTGTTTTGTTAGCATAGTTTCTAGTTCTTTTTTGTTAACATGTAATTCAGACTTCACAGCATTCAGTTCTCCTTTAGTGTTTTGTAATTCTGTCTTCATCGTGCTCAGTTCATTTATAGTCACTTGAAATCCTGTCTTCACAGTGGCCAGTTCTTCCTTTGTGTTTTTCAAATGTCTCTCCAATTCTTGTAGATGATCTTCACCAAGTGAGGTTGTAGTTGGGCCAGTGGACAATTCTGACTTCACACCCTCTAGTTCAGTCCTGAAGTATCCGAGGTCAACAAGATGTTGGTTTGATATATCCTCAATCTTATTGGACAACATGGCAGTCAAGTTCTGGACTCCTGCTAGAGATGACCTAGTGGACCTCTGGTCGACCAATATTTGGCTGAGGGAAGCCTGAGAAGTTTCTAGCTGCCGGGTCATAACTCCCAGGACACCTGACATCTCCCTCTGCCAGGCTTTAAGTTCTTCTTTCTCTCCAGATTGAGCCTTTATACTGGAACTGATTTCTTGAAGGAGCTGATTGATAGGAGATTCCAGACTCTCTCCCCTGAACTCATTCCTGACTTTGATCTGGTCCAGGTTTTCTTTCAGCAGGTTTTTGCACTGTGACATTTCCAGTGAAAGGTCCCTCAATGAATCACATATAAGAGGGAGGTAATCATTCAGTAATTTTTCATCTTTTTCTTTTAAACAAACATCTGTCTCAATTCTACATCCCTGGTCCAGCAGACTACATGACTGAGGATTCTTACTGTCAGAGTGGACACTCTCCCCAGGGCTGACACCAATTTGTCCACACAGAGCCTCATGTTGCTGGAGAGAATCCCGAGTTAGGACTGCCCCACAAAACTGACAACATCCAAATAGAGGTTTGCAGGTTACGGTCAAGTGAGATGCCAGATCTTTTCTCAGTATTTTGTTTCCGCAGAACTGTGGGCAGTCTACCAAACAAAATTGGCACCAGGTACTGTGCAAAATGGCTTCCAGCATATTGCTGAAGGTCTGGGAACACCCCTGGAAAGGGCAGGTGTTCTCCATGTTCTGGAACATGATCCATACAGTTGGAGAACAATTCTAAGTTAAAAGTTGAACAAGTATAAACAGAAAATTTGGTAGCAAAGAGATAAAGTATTTTATTATTCTTGTGAGAGAAAAAAGAAAGAGGCCAAATGTGGTGACATTACTAAAGTAGAATCTGCATGAAAGGCCATTCTCACTAGAAGACTCCACTCTACAAATGACAGTTTTTATTAAACAATTACCATTTATACTAATTACCAACCTTGCAATAAGAGGAGCCTTTTTCTAATGGTTACTATGGTTCTGAATGGACAAGTGAAGAAAAATTCCTCTCAAACTAACAAAAATAGGCAGAGTCATTTCTTTGGCAAATTGAGTGGCTGGAGTTCATTAACCCTTAACTGGACGAGTGGATTTTTCTTACGTAACTAGACGGGTTGGGTAGATTCAACCCACTTATGTGACTTTATGAAATAAGCGCTAAATAATGATTGATATCAATATTTTAAAAAATATTTAATTAATATATAGTTAATATACAGATTTTTACTTTTAAAAATTCTGAATATAATCTATTTACAGTTTTCACAAATTATTAAGAAATGGTTTTGCAAATGCTTAGTTGACATACAGAGCAAAAAGTTTTTATTTTTCATGCGTTTTTTGATGGACATTTGTAGCACCTTTTTGGAGTATCAGATTCTTGTGGCATTGTAGATTCACTTGGTTTACTTGAACCATCATTCTTATTGAATTGTCGTCTGTAATTCCAGCTGGAGGGGCTCTTCCATTTTCATAATCCTCACCCAAAATCTCAGGACCTGTTTAGTTATGATAACTTCCTGTGATACTCGTCCACACTCCATTCTTAGCATAAAGCCCGGAGTATACTTTGGTAAATTTAGGTAACGTCTTAGGAAAATATTCTGAACCTGGTCAACTACCTTTACTTGGTTGAGTGCCCAGCAGGGTGCGGCGTATAGCATGTGAGGCAAGACCGTCGAATCAAGTAATCTCATTGCCGCATTTAGAGAGTTCATTTTGGATTTTGTCAGAACTTGCCACACAGCGCCAATTGCTGCCAGGGCTTTGCCCTTGTAGTGTGACGCTACCTTGTTTAGTGAATTTGCACTTGTAAGCGGATATCCCAAGTATAGATATTTCGTAGTAACAGACAGTTGCCGCTCACCCCAAAACCATTTGTCATTTTGTGCTAATCGACCGCCGTTTCTGAAAACTACAATTTTTGACTTATTTTCATTCAGGGTTAATAAATTTGTTTCAAAATATTTTCTTAGCATATTGATTTTTATTTGAAGGTTATTTTTGGATTCTCCAATCAAGACAATATCGTCTGCGTATAGTAGAATATGAACATATCCATAATTTGGGAGATATATTCCCGGTAAATCTGAATTATTGTAGAGACCGATTAAATAATTTATAAAAAGTATAAATAAATAAGGTGACATCGGCTCCCCTTGTAAAACTCCCGAACGCACCTTTATTGGCGCAGTGAATGAATTGTTCCATTGCACTACCGCTGTCATATTTGTGTAATAATCTTTAATTAAGTTAACAAAACGGTGGTTGAGACCTGCATCTACCAGTTTTCTCCATAATAATGAGTGGGGCACTGTGTCGAAGGCTTTTTCAAATCCACAAAGAACATGTAGCATTTTCTTCTCTTTCGGCTTAGAGTCATTTGAATCAGGGATGATAGAGTGAATATATGGTCCTGACAAGAGTGGCCGGCCCTGAATCCCGCCTGGTTCTCAGGAACTATATTTCTCCTTTCGATCCAACTGCCTAGACGAGATTTGAGTATTGATGTAAATAATTTTGCTATATTGCTTAAGAGCTATTGTTAGAAATACAGTATAACCTTGTTGATTCAACACATGATAATTTGACACTTGCATTTATTCGACCATGTCCACAACTAAAGCCTGACAAATAATAAATGTTAATTTGACGAAACAAAAATTTGACATTATTGAAAAGTTGAGAGATTTTAACTAAAATTTCAAAAACATGGACAATTCTTGTTTGAAAATAATTTATTGCTAAAAACACAACAGTTTGACTCTCAATACACCGTGGCTAGAATTATAGTGTATGTACACTATTATTAAAAGTGTTACAATGAGACGAAAATATCTGCACCAACTTCCTTCAATTTTTGTCCATCCTGGACCCAATTTAAACCTAACTGGTGCCTGCTAGTTACTGGAATAAACAAAGAGTTGTTTTATAAAGTAACATTTTGGTAATTGAAATAAAATACAGGAAAGGCAAAACATGAATGTCAAAGAAGCTTTAGCAGCTAGAAAATTAACTAACTAGGGTTCTAGCTGAAAGGTTAACAACCACTAAATTTTCTTTTAAAAGATGACATTTTCAATAAAATTTTCTGCTTTTTTAAAATTTTATAACTTTGTTAACTTTCTTCCCATTTAATTTATTCACCGTTTTCAATATAATATTTGCAATTTTTCCTTTGTTCCAAAATTTACTAATGCACTTTTATCCACTATGTTAAATGACAAAATAAAAGGACATTGTAAGAAAACAACACAAGGTAAGCCACACTTTCAAAGAGGTTAAAATTAATTTCTGTTAATTAAATGTTTCTATATTTAAGTACAATGGGCTCTATATTAGCTCATTTATTTAGTTTTAAAAATATTATATTGCCTAAAATAATTTATTGCACTTATAATACAACATGTGATCAATAATTTCCAGGAATGAGACTGGATCACGTAAAATATTCAAAATAATGAAATATTTTTATAAATACCTTATAGATAAAACATTTATCAACACGTAGCAAAAAAATTGATCACACAGACGCACGTTCTCATGTTTTTCGAATTCATAAGCTCGAATATATTAGAACATTTTCTAGCTTCAGTATGGACTGTATTGAAAATAGCGAGTGTGCAAAGAGTTTTGCTTTAAATTGGGGAAAAACAGCTTCCGAATCATTTCAATGTTGAAGCAGGCTTTTAAAGAAGATGCCCTTTCACAATCGTGGACATTTAAATTGTTTGAAAATTTAAAGCTGGTCGAACAAGGGTCAAGGATGATCTACACACTAGCAGACCTTTATCGATAAGAAACAATCGATGTGCATCTTTAATGATCCCCGGCTGAATTTGTTTCACATCTCTTAACGAATAAGCAGAAAGAGCATCACAAAGTAAGTGCAAAAAAACATGGTCAAAATGTTTAATTCTAATCTCCATTGGCTCAAAAATTTTATCGCGGGAGATGAAACATGGATGTACAGATATGATCCCGAGACTAAGAGGCAATCAAGCCAGTGGCTAGAGCCCGGAGAACCAAGATTCAAGAAAGCAAGGATGATCAAATCGAAGCTTAAATGTCTTCTTATCACTTTCTTTGATGTAAAGGGATTGGTACACTATGAATTTGTGCCCGAGGGTCAGGCCATTAATCAACATTACTATCTTGATGTATTGCGACGTTTTAGAGAGGCTGTGCATAAGAAACGAACTGAAAAATAGCATCAGAAAAATTGGCTTTTGCATCATGACAACACACGCCCACATACGGCCGCCACTGTACATCTCTATTTGGCTAAACACGGAATTTCTTTACTACCCCAGCTACCCGATTCTCCTGACTTTGCTCCCAACGACTTTTTCCTTTACCCAAAAATTAAAAAAGTCTTAAAAGGACGTCGATTTGACTCAATACCTGAAATAAAAGAGAATACGAAGAATATTTTGAAAAGCCTGAAAGATGAGGATTTTCAGAGGTGTTTTGTTATCTGGAAAAAAAGATGGAACAAGTGTATAGATAGTGACAGTGATTATTTTGAGAAGTTTCAAATAAAACTTCATTATACTTTTGTATTTCTTTAAATATTTAGCATTCCTGGAAATTATTGATAACTCTATGTATTTATAATTGGATAAATTTAACAAATATATGACATTCCATTACTGCCCCTTTTAATTTTCTAATGTTAAAAATTTATCGTGAAACTTTCTATGATAAAATCGATTTAGTTACTCGCTGTAAGGTTTGTGTGTTTAAAAAATCATGAAATTTTGATTTAAAATATGTTTGTAAATTTTAAGGGTAAAATTAATAAAATTTAATTTTAAAAAGGCTAATAATTAAAAAACTTTAAGGGCAATATATGTGTAAATATAAACACTAACATCTTACCTGAATATAGTTGTCAGCAAAACCAAAAGTAAAATAATTACAACGTAGTTTCCGCAGCACGCAGACACCTATCTCCATCTATCATCACATTTTGTAACTATTTATTATTTTGTGTTTCTTTGGTGAAAAGTCTGTTGTGTTCCTCAACTTGTTTAAATTTTTTCTAATTATTATAAAATTTAATATTTCACTGAAGTTTAATAAAAATTCTCATTTAATTTTTTTTCAGAAACATTTGTGTATTTAATTAAAAATCATATTCTATGGCAGAATTTTTGGCAAAAAAAGGATCAATGTTATATTGAACAAACTTTAAAACTAGTGAATAATATTTAGGCATATTTTTACCATATAGAATTTATAATATTAATTTCATTTTTTTTAAAATAACTTCTAACATAATAATTAAATAAATATTTTTGAGAATTTAACATGTGTTTATAAAACACATAATAAAGAAATATTTTGAAATAATTGCATAAAAAATAAAGCTAAAGAAAAAAAGAGAAACTTACTTGTTACGCCAAACTTCACAATAGCAAAAACAGAGAGTTATCTAGACAGGAAGAGAAAGGTGGATTAGTACCGCCATCTATCAATCAATTTTGAAACTATTTATAGTTTCTCATTTTTACCCGATTGTTTATATAATATATAATTTAGAGCAGAAAGTAAGTTTCTAAAGTTGTATTTACTAAATATTTTTAAAATAATTTTTGCCATTTCTCTTATATTTTTCAATAATAAATCCTTTAAAACCTTAATTTTCAATTCATGTCATGTTAAACCAAAGTAAATTATTTTTGGTGTTTATAAAAATCTATAAACAATTCTGGACTTTTATTACAGCAATATGAAATTATAGGATATGTGGTACACCCTCCTAAAAACTTGGGTCTTTAGAATTTTGTTGCTGTAAATAATTAGTTGTTATAATGTATGAAGTTATATATAAACTCTTATATTCATATAATGATGTAACATTGTCATGGTATATTGATGTAGGGATTTTGTTGCTGTAAATAATTAGTTGTTATAATGTATGAAGTTATATATAAACTCTTATATTCATATAATGATGTAACATTGTCATGGTATATTGATGTAGGGAGAAGTTTTTCAATTTTATTAAACAAATATATATTGATAAAGAACTTATAACACAGAGAAACAAACCTACAAAGCACAATTTGGTTTATAGCTACAATTTATTATACCATGGTATGATAATTAGTAAATTAGTACTTGGATCAGGTGGATAAATTGAGAAAAAGGGCATTTCCTGATTATGCAACTAAAAGTTGGCTTGTGCCATCTATCGGAATAAATATCATTTGGTAAATTGTGGTTCTGGGCAATTCTGGAATAATTAAAAATCATTGATTAGTTGATATTTATTCCGATAGATGGCGCAAGGCATCAGCAACTTTTAGTTACACGATCAGGAAATGTTTCTCCTACCATGGTATATAAGTGGGTTTTTTCACTTTTAATCCTAAGAATAATATTCTGTGTTTCTCAGAAAACTATCTTCTTCTTATCTGCTATCTTGTGTACACTTTTTTTTGCTTATCCCTAGTACACGTGGTACAGGCCATGATAATCATGGTGGGCAGTTAGCGACTGCTTTTTTACTGTAAGCGCACCACATGTCTACACATGTGAAAGCAGTTCGACTTTGCACTTACAAATGTGCCAGAGCCCCGTTTGGTTACTTGCACTCGCTGGTGGGGTTGGACTTTTGCAAGAATCGGGGGGCCATTGGAGCATTTTTTTTTTTTTTAAACAGAAAAAAAGTGTCCAATGCGGGGATAGAACCCGGGTCGTAGTGGTCGTAAACCAAACGGTTTAACCAGCCTTCCACCGACCCCCCTTGTGTACACTTGATAAGAGTAACTATTTAAAACATGCTGTGGTAAAATTTCTCATTCTTATTCCACTTTACGTGGCCATTGGCGCTCAAATAAAGATATTTCCATTTCTCATTCAGTACTTTTGTCTGAAGATGGTAACAATGCTGTTACCAAAACATCACAAACTATTTATTTATTTGGATTTGGTCTTAATACCTTGTGTTTATAATCCATAATGCAAATTGTGCCTTATCATCACAATTAACTATTGTCAACAGGTACATGAAGTAATAGTGGGGCCAATTCATTTCAGTGACAGAATAATCAGTGATCATTAAATAACCGACAAACTACATATGACATAGACTGACGAGGGCGATTAGCCAGAAACCATGGTCTCTAGGTGGATGCTTATCAGTTTACCAAAGTTGGTGTTGTGGCTTTGTCACCGACCCGAGGCCGCTAGTTGCGGCGATGGTCAATAGATGGAGTCAGATTCTGACGTTTATTTTGACGGGAGAAGTGCCCATTGCTTCTATGGATTAATTTCCTCCTGGCAAATTTTCCATCATGTTTTGCCAATAGATTTGGCCCAGCCACATTGCCAGCAAAACACCTCTTTGGTAGATTGTGAGGATTCCATTAGATCCCGTGTGGATCTCATAGAATAAAGTCCGCCCTAGACTGACGAGGGCCATTAGCCCGAAACCATGGTCTAGGTGGATGCTTATCAGTTTACCAAAGTTGGTGTTGTGGCTTTGTCACCGACCCGAGGCCGCTAGTTGCGGCAACGGTCAATAGATGGCGTCAGATTCTGACGTTTATTTTGACGGGAGAAGCGCCCATTGCTTCTATGGAAACTACGTATGTACTTTATAGTTAGGAGAGAGAGAAGCACAAAAATTTAGATTCCTAATATCAACAACAACAAAAACTTTATTAAGTCCTTTTAGTCTTATACACATTCTCCAAGCAGAAATGTAGGATACATGCAGGAAAAAAGTAATAGTACCTTAATGGTAATATGATATTTATATACAGGAAAAATTATATAAAGACAATCAAGCTAATAGATTATTCTAGGTAAATTGGAGGAAAAGAAATTATTCCTAACATAAAATTGAATATTGATTATTTTTAAAGAAGAATGTCTTTGTAATTAAATAAGTTTTCCATTTTGTAAATATCCAAATAGAAGAGAATCAATAAAAGATATAAAACTATGATGTGGGGCGTGGTCACTGAAGTGTTGCAGCACACAGAGCAAAGAACCCTCCAACTTGAGACATGTGGATGCTCCCCAGGGTAACCCAGATGGGAGCATGTCTTCACAGGGGAACTGACCCTTCCCTGAAGTTGGTGGCTATTTAAGATGAAAGGAGAATTGCCTTCAGACACATCTTGGTCTTTACCAATTATTATCTTAGAAGGTAGTGACACCCTGAGTTAAGCTTTTATGTCCCCACTTTTATCAAAGGTTTCCACTGAACAGTGGGGAATATTAAAAGGGTTATTTTGTAAGACACAAGGTTTAATATATATATATGTCATAATTTGCCTAATGCCCAATATGTATCATTTATTTTCGCCATTAGAATGTTAAAATGTGAATACAAAATAAACATGGGAGCCAGTGCGCGCGGACCAGCTACGGAACGCCACCGCGTGTGCACGCGCTCACCAGTGTGGAACAATTTATTTTTCGAAGGATACATGCACAACGCTTGCGCCCTTCCATCGACCATGACGGATACGACATATATATGTGTGTGTGTGTGTGTGAGAAAATAAGAAAAATACTGTAGAAAGTAACTCTCCCATTTGGTGCATGAAATCTTGTATTAAATTACTTAAATAATATTATAGCACATAGATGATGGAAATAAAAGTAGCATCTATACATAAATACAAGATAGAATAAAAGTGATGCCAAATAACAAAAACACACCAAGATAAATTCATTTATAATGAAATAAAATTTCTGAATATAGATTAGAATCACAAGGTAACAAGACCAGAAAATTCTAAATAAGTAATTTATATTTATAATTTTCTTATATATGTGAGCATGTGACTTATTAATTAATTAATACAATTATAATAATGTTAGTATAAAATGGTAGAAGGGCCTAGAACATCATAATGTACCCTCCAACTGGTTTCTTCAGTTCAACCTACCACATGCATTACAAATGTTGCATTGAGTATTTATGGAGGGCCAGATGTTTAGGATTATTCTTGGTGATGTAGTTTAGTGACAACAGTCCTTTTATGGATAATTTTGTATTAGGTTTGTTTCTAGCAGAAATCTCAAGTTAGAATAACAAAAATAATCATAAAGAACCCTGTTTTAGACAATGTTATGAAACTGAACATATGATCTTGTCAGCTTATAAGAACAACAATAATAATAAAGATCTCTGTTTTAGGTATTGGTATAAAACAGAACATATAAGACCAATAATGGAATATGCAACACCTATCTGAGCTCCCTCAAGTTCATCGATAAAAAGAAGACTAGACATTGTTCAAACAAAAAAGGCAAAAAAATTCACTGGTGCTGTTTTTTCCACCAAAAATTAAAAAATTCAGAAAGAATGTGTTCTAGACCTGCTCGAAAACCGAAGACAATTAGAAACAATAAAATTCACCAATAGCATAAAAAGTAAAGAAATCGAACACATATCCCATAGGACCATGGACAATTATAAACACATGGTAATAAGACTAAATCCATATAAATGAATAGTGTGTGATATTTCAGTAACAGTGTTGTTACCATCTTGAGACACAGATTCAGCACTTTTGTCTGAAGATGGTAACAATGCTGTTACCGAAATGTCACACACTAATTATTTATTTGGATTTGGTCTTATCACCTTGTGTTTATTAGAAAGGGCATAAATATGAAACACAAGGACTTTCCAATACAAGAAGAGCCAATATTTCCTACCCCAATGCCGCCAAATGAACTGATCAATCTTAATTAACCCTGTAATTAAAAAAATTAACAAAAGCATACTTGAAAGAAAGGACTTGACATAATTGGTTTATACGATCAGAAAAATTATTTAACAGCATACACAGATGGATCATGAGATCTTACCCTGAGTAATGGAGGGGCCGGAATTAACATAATACTACAAGATGGAACACACATCAAAGTCAAAGAAGGAGCAGAAAAGATTTTGTCAAACTTCACTTGTGAACTGACAGCTATCTGGAAAGTCCTCGAGGTATGCCTTAACAAACCATCCCTACATCAAGCAGAAGGAATTGTAATATACAGTGACTCTAGATCCGCACTAGAAACAATACTAAAATCATGCAGAAACTACACTTGCTACTTACCCAACTAGAACCATTGAAAAATAACAGCATTCTACGATAGATTCCTGCCAATGTTTGCATCAGGGGTAATGTGATGGCATATGAATTAGCAAAGAAGCCAGAAAGTTGAGCCAAAGGAAATAACAAATGTCAGCATTATGACGCTGATTCTTTGGGAAAATACGCGATAATTCAACAAAAAATAAGAAAAGATCAAATATGTGAAATAAACTCTGAGAGTAGAATTACCAAAATAAGACTCCGAATGAAACACTACAAAGGAATGACAATACATCCAGATGGCACAAGAACCTATAGGACATGCAACACCTGTCCTAGTGTGGAACTAACATCAACCCACATATTCTCATGCCTAGCAATGGCTGCAGCCTTGCAGAAAATTGACATTGCCCCAGAGCAGCAGCTTCACACACCCAAGTTAGTGGACATTGCAACTGCTGTGATAGAGTTGCATTGGGACATCAGAGGCTCTTCATTGGACATGGCAACAACAACAAAAGAACAAATAGCATAATCTCTCTCGTCAGCTTATAAGAATAACAATAATAATAAAGAGCCCTGTTCTAGACAATGTTATAAAATAGAAAAATTGTATGATCTTCTAAGATTATAATAAAAATAATCATAAAGAGCCCTGTTTTAGTCAATGTTATGAAACTGAACATTTAGTATGGTCTCTTCAGTTTATAAGAATAATAATAACAAAGAGCTCTATTTTAGCCAATGTTATAAACAGAACAAATAGTATGATCTTTTAAGCTTAGAAGGAACACAATTTTGACAAGAGCCCTATTTTAGGCATTGTTATAAAATAGAGCATTTAGTATGATCTCTTTCTCTCTCTCTCTCTTCAGCTCAGAAGAACAGCAATAATAATAAAGAGCTCTATTTCAAGCAACATGTTATAAAACATAACATATAGTATAATCTCTTCAGCTCAGAAGAACAGCAATAATAATAAAGAGCTCTGTTTTAAGCAATGTGTTATAAAACATAACATATAGTATAATCTCTTCAGCTCAGGAGAACAGCAATAATAATAAAGTGTACTGTTTTAAGCAATGTGTTATAAAACATAACATATAGTATAATCTCTTCAGCTCAGGAGAACAGCAATAATAATAAAGTGTACTGTTTTAAGCAATGTGTTATAAAACATAACATATAGTATACTCTATTCAGCTCAGAAGAACAGCAATAATCATAAAGAGCTCTATTTCAAGCAACATGTTATAAAACATAACATATAGTATAATCTCTTCAGCTCAGAAGAACAGCAATAATAATAAAGTGTACTGTTTTAAGCAATGTGTTATAAAACATAACATATAGTATACTCTATTCAGCTCAGGAGAACAGCAATAATCATAAAGAGCTCTATTTCAAGCAACATGTTATAAAACATAACATATAGTATAATCTCTTCAGCTCAGAAGAACAGCAATAATAATAAAGAGCTCTGTTTCAAGCAATGTGTTATAAAACATAACATATAGTATAATCTCTTCAGCTCAGGAGAACAGCAATAATAATAAAGTGTACTGTTTTAAGCAATGTGTTATAAAACATAACATATAGTATACTCTATTCAGCTCAGGAGAACAGCAATAATAATAAAGTGTACTGTTTTAAGCAATGTGTTATAAAACATAACATATAGTATACTCTATTCAGCTCAGAAGAACAGCAATAATCATAAAGAGCTCTATTTCAAGCAACATGTTATAAAACATAACATATAGTATAATCTCTTCAGCTCAGAAGAACAGCAATAATAATAAAGTGTACTGTTTTAAGCAATGTGTTATAAAACATAACATATAGTATACTCTATTCAGCTCAGAAGAACAGCAATAATCATAAAGAGCTCTATTTCAAGCAACATGTTATAAAACATAACATATACAGTATAACCTCGTTAATTCGACACACCCCAATTCGACACTCGGCGATAATTCGACCATGTTCCGATGTCCCGACCTCCGGCCTATCAAATAACAAACCGTAATTCGACAGTATCGATAATACGACAGTTCCGATAGTTCGACCATTTTAAAATTCGAATTTCGACAGTTGAATGTTATTTTACATGCAACTTTACCGCTAAACGGTATTACGGCGGCGACGATCGGCATCGGCGGGCGGCGACGATCGGCAGCAGCGGGCGCCGATACGATCGCGCCTGCGCACTTTTGGTTTCTGGTTAGTTTAAGTTTCACTTTGCAGTGCCGTTGCGCAATTTCGCGGATGTTATTGTTGTTTTTTTTACGCGGGAATTTCGGCATCATGCGCTAACTAATAATAATTTTTATTTTTTTATTTTTAACATTGAAATATTTTAGCTATTTTTAAATTTATAAATAATTTCTTTTTAAATAAATAAATCTTTATAAAATGATCCAACAATGATTATGATAACATTTTATTTCAATATTCCATTTCTGTGTTATTATAAAAGATTTAAACACAAAATCAATAACACCTGCAGCAGCAGTGGATGCCTTTAATACATTAAAATTTATTTATTAAAAGACATTTCAGAGAAAGAAAGGCATGCATGTTTTTTCAAAATGCCATCTGGAATACATCCTGAATAGGATTTCAGTGCAAAAACAGATATCTATAAAGGAATTTTTTAAAAGATCTCTTCATGATTATTTTAAAATAATATTTTAAAATTTTCTTTTTATATATTTACCATATTTATTTCCTTTCAACTGCTATATTTTTCAATTAGAATAAAATATTATTTAATATATTATATTTAATATTTTAATGTCTGTAGAGTTAATATTTGATTATATTACTGAAAAGAAACACATTGCCAATAAATTTATTTGTTACAATTATTTATATTTCTAAAATATGTATTAATGCCATTTTGTCACTGATACTAAAAGTTAATCATGAAAATAATATAAAAACACACAATGGTTTCAATTAATATCATTAATTTATATTACAAAGCTATTTAAAAAAATATATTATTTTAGCGAGTTAGATGATTACCTAATCATATAACCTTAATTCAACACTTCCTTTAATTCAACCGAAAGCTCTGATCCCTTGGGGTGTTGAATTAAAGAGGTTCGACTGTAGTATAATCTCTTCAGCTCAGAAGAACAGCAATAATAATAAAGTGTACTGTTTTAAGCAATGTGTTATAAAACATAACATATAGTATACTCTATTCAGCTCAGGAGAACAGCAATAATCATAAAGAGCTCTATTTCAAGCAACATGTTATAAAACATAACATATAGTATAATCTCTTCAGCTCAGAAGAACAGCAATAATAATAAAGAGCTCTGTTTCAAGCAATGTGTTATAAAACATAACATATAGTATAATCTCTTCAGCTCAGGAGAACAGCAATAATAATAAAGTGTACTGTTTTAAGCAATGTGTTATAAAACATAACATATAGTATACTCTATTCAGCTCAGGAGAACAGCAATAATAATAAAGTGTACTGTTTTAAGCAATGTGTTATAAAACATAACATATAGTATACTCTATTCAGCTCAGGAGAACAGCAATAATAATAAAGTGTACTGTTTTAAGCAATGTGTTATAAAACATAACATATAGTATAATCTCTTCAGCTCAGAAGAACAGCAATAATCAAAAAGAGCTCTATTTCAAGCAACATGTTATAAAACATAACATATAGTATAATCTCTTCAGCTCAGAAGAACAGCAATAATCATAAAGAGCTCTATTTCAAGCAACATGTTATAAAACATAACATATAGTATACTCTATTCAGCTCAGGAGAACAGCAATAATAATAAAGTGTACTGTTTTAAGCAATGTGTTATAAAACATAACATATAGTATAATCTCTTCAGCTCAGAAGAACAGCAATAATAATAAAGTGTACTGTTTTAAGCAATGTGTTATAAAACATAACATATAGTATACTCTATTCAGCTCAGGAGAACAGCAATAATAATAAAGTGTACTGTTTTAAGCAATGTGTTATAAAACATTACATATAGTATAATCTCTTCAGCTCAGAAGAACAGCAATAATAATAAAGAGTTCTGTTTCAAGCAATGTGTTATAAAACATAACATATAGTATAATCTCTTCAGCTCAGAAGAACAGCAATAATCATAAAGAGCTCTATTTCAAGCAACATGTTATAAAACATAACATATAGTATAATCTCTTCAGCTCAGAAGAACAGCAATAATAATAAAGAGTTCTGTTTCAAGCAATGTGTTATAAAACATAACATATAGTATACTCTATTCAGCTCAGGAGATCAGCAATAATAATAAAGTGTACTGTTTTAAGCAATGTGTTATAAAACATAACATATAGTATAATCTCTTCAGCTCAGAAGAACAGCAATAATAATAAAGTGTACTGTTTTAAGCAATGTGTTATAAAACATAACATATAGTATACTCTATTCAGCTCAGGAGAACAGCAATAATAATAAAGTGTACTGTTTTAAGCAATGTGTTATAAAACATAACATATAGTATAATCTCTTCAGCTCAGAAGAACAGCAATAATAATAAAGTGTACTGTTTTAAGCAATGTGTTATAAAACATAACATATAGTATACTCTATTCAGCTCAGGAGAACAGCAATAATAATAAAGTGTACTGTTTTAAGCAATGTGTTATAAAACATAACATATAGTATAATCTCTTCAGCTCAGAAGAACAGCAATAATAATAAAGAGTTCTGTTTCAAGCAATGTGTTATAAAACATAACATATAGTATACTCTATTCAGCTCAGGAGAACAGCAATAATAATAAAGTGTACTGTTTTAAGCAATGTGTTATAAAACATAACATATAGTATAATCTCTTCAGCTCAGAAGAACAGCAATAATAATAAAGAGTTCTGTTTCAAGCAATGTGTTATAAAACATAACATATAGTATAATCTCTTCAGCTCAGAAGAACAGCAATAATCATAAAGAGCTCTATTTCAAGCAACATGTTATAAAACATAACATATAGTATAATCTCTTCAGCTCAGAAGAACAGCAATAATAATAAAGAGTTCTGTTTCAAGCAATGTGTTATAAAACATAACATATAGTATACTCTATTCAGCTCAGGAGAACAGCAATAATAATAAAGTGTACTGTTTTAAGCAATGTGTTATAAAACATAACATATAGTATAATCTCTTCAGCTCAGAAGAACAGCAATAATAATAAAGAGTTCTGTTTCAAGCAATGTGTTATAAAACATAACATATAGTATAATCTCTTCAGCTCAGAAGAACAGCAATAATCATAAAGAGCTCTATTTCAAGCAACATGTTATAAAACATAACATATAGTATAATCTCTTCAGCTCAGAAGAACAGCAATAATAATAAAGAGCTCTATTTCAAGCAATGTGTTATAAAACATAACATAGTATAATCTCTTCAGCTCAGAAGAACAGCAATAATAATAAAGAGTTCTGTTTCAAGCAATGTGTTATAAAACATAACATATAGTATACTCTATTCAGCTCAGAAGAACAGCAATAATAATAAAGAGCCCTGTTCTAGACAATGTTATAAAATAGAAAAATTGTATGATCTTCTAAGATTATAATAAAAATAATCATAAAGAACCCTGTTTTAGTCAATGTTATGAAACTGAACATTTAGTATGGTCTCTTCAGTTTATAAGAATAATAATAACAAAGAACTCTATTTTAGCCAATGTTATAAACAGAACAAATAGTATGATCTTTTAAGCTTAGAAGGAACACAATTTTGACAAGAGCCCTATTTTAGGCATTGTTATAAAATAGAGCATTTAGTATGATCTCTTTCTCTCTCTCTCTCTTCAGCTCAGAAGAACAGCAATAATAATAAAGAGCTCTATTTCAAGCAACATGTTATAAAACATAACATATAGTATAATCTCTTCAGCTCAGAAGAACAGCAATAATAATAAAGAGCTCTGTTTTAAGCAAAGTGTTATAAAACATAACATATAGTATAATCTCTTCAGCTCAGAAGAACAGCAATAATAATAAAGAGCTCTGTTTTAAGCAATGTGTTATAAAACATAACATATAGTATAATCTCTTCAGCTCAGGAGAACAGCAATAATAATAAAGAGCTCTGTTTTAAGCAATGTGTTATAAAACATAACATATAGTATAATCTGTTCAGCTCAGGAGAACAGCAATAATAATAAAGTGTACTGTTTTAAGCAATGTGTTATAAAACATAACATATAGTATAATCTCTTCAGCTCAGGAGAACAGCAATAATAATAAAGTGTACTGTTTTAAGCAATGTGTTATAAAACATAACATATAGTATACTCTATTCAGCTCATAAGAACAGCAATAATAATAAAGTGTACTATTTTAAGCAATGTGTTATAAAACATAACATATAGTATAATCTCTTCAGCTCAGAAGAACAGCAATAATCATAAAGAGCTCTGTTATAAAACATAATATAAACTATACTCTATTCAGTTTATTCAAAAAATAATATTTATAAAGAGCTCTGATTCAGGAATATTATAAAACAACATATTTAGGCATTGTTATAAACATAATATATTCTAGGGAATGTTATATAACAGAACATATGTTAGGCAATATTATAGAACAGAACATATGTTAGCCAATGTTATAAAACAGAACATATGTTAGTCAATGTTATAGAACAGAACACATGTTAGCCAATGTTATAGAACTGAACATACATTAGGCAATGTTATAGAACAGAACATATGTTAGCCAATGTTATAAAAAAGTACAAATGTTAGGCAATGTTATAGAACAGAACATATTTTAGGCAATGTTATAAAACAGAACATATGTTAGACAATGTTATAGAACAGAACACATGTTAGCCAATGTTATAGAACTGAACATACATTAGGCAATGTTATAGAACAGAACATATGTTAGCCAATGTTATAAAAAAGTATATATGTTAGGCAATGTTATAGAACAGAACATATTTTAGGCAATGTTATAAAACAGAACATATGTTAGACAATGTTATAGAACAGAACATATTTTAGGCAATGTTATAAAACAGAACATATGTTAGGCAATGTTATAGAACAGAACATATGTTAGGCAATGTTATAAAACAGAGCATATGTTAGACAATGTTATAGAACAGAACATATGTTAGCCAATGTTATAAAACAGAACATACATTAGACAATGTTATAGAACAGAACATATGTTAGCCAATGTTATAAAACAGAACATACATTAGGCAATGTTATAGAACATAACATATGTTAGCCAATGTTATAAAACAGAGCATAAGTTAGACAATGTTATAGAACATAACATATGTTAGACAATGTTATAAAACAGAACATACATTAGGCAATGTTATTGAACAGAACACATGTTAAACAATGTTATAGAACAGAACATACATTAGGCAATGTTATAGAACAGAACATATTTTAGGCAATGTTATAAAACAGAACATATGTTAGACAATGTTATAGAACAGAACATATTTTAGGCAATGTTATAAAACAGAACATATGTTAGGCAATGTTATAGAACAGAACATATGTTAGGCAATGTTATAAAACAGAGCATATGTTAGACAATGTTATAGAACAGAACATATGTTAGCCAATGTTATAAAACAGAACATATGTTAGACAATGTTATAAAACAGAACATACATTAGGCAATGTTATAGAACAGAACACATGTTAGACAATGTTATAGAACAGAACATACATTAGGCAATGTTATAGAACAGAACATATGTTAGGCAATGTTATAGAACAGAACATATGTTAGACAATGTTAAAAGAAAATAAGACCTAATCCAAATAATTTATTAGTGTGTGACGTTTCGGCAACAACATTGTCACCATCATCAGACAATTAGGCCTTATTTTCTTTTATTATAATCTATTATCCAAATTGTGCTTTATCATGTTAGACAATGTTATAAAACAGAACATATGTTAGACAATGTTATAGAACAGAACATATGTTAGCCAATGTTATAAAACAGAGCATACGTTAGGCAATGTTATAGAACAGAACATATGTTAGACAATATTATAGAACAGAACATATGTTAGGCAATGTTATAGAACAGAACATATGTTAGACAATGTTATAAAACAGAACATATAGTATGATCTCTTCAGTTTAGAATAACAACAATAATAATAACAAAGGGGGCTGTCATTTTACATTAAAATAAAAGAACACATTGTACCATCAGGATAATGATGATTAAACTCTAGAGTCTGCACTAGTCTCATCTGATCAGAGATAGATTAAACTTGAAATTTTAAGTTACAGTACTCCTTAATATATTATACTAGGACCTCAGAATCCTGTTTAGTGTTTTTCATATATTTGAGTTGTTCAATTTTATTCCAAATAATATAGAAATGGTTCATTTGATCAACCAAAGAGGTCTGGAAGGTGAGGGGTTTGGTAGTGGGAACAACTTCAAGTTGTAAGAGATAAAAAAATTCTGACATCTTGGTCACTAGCAATCCCTCTCAAAACTTCCCAATATAAAAAAGCCTACCTCTGGGTTCTTTTTATTGTTTTCTTTGTTAGAGCAATGAACTGCTTAACAACCATTCGTTTGTTTTTGCTACAAATGTTGTTGGGGATATATAACTCTAATGATTATTCTTCATCTGAAAAATGAAAGAAAAAAATTGAAAAAGTTTTTAACCTTTTAAAATTAAAATGTAATGCTTTTTCTTGATAAGGTTTACATAAAATTTGTAGTATAGATATAATTGAAGGCATATCTGTAAATATAATTGATATTTCCTCTTTTTTCCCATTTTGTAAATTATAGCACATTTCTTTTTAATAAAAAAGGCTTCTTTATATTGTCCCTAATAGTAATTTTTCTCATAATCTAGTAACCTTGTTACTTTTTTATTGAAATTATTATACCCTGTAATTTTTCTATGTTCTACTAGTACTGAATTCTCAATTCTATCCCATTTTAGAGCATATTCCTGGTTTTCCATTCTTTCTTTTAGAATCCTGGCTGTTTGTCTACAATTTTCCGTAAGTGTCATTTCTCTGAAATGTAAAAAACCTAGTTTCTGTTTGCTACTAAAATGTCAACTTTTTACCAAATAATGTTTTTGCGGGGAGTTTTACTTCATTACTTCAATATGAAGAAAAACCTGCTAAGCGCCATCGTATTTTAGTGAAAGTTAATGGTGACTATGCTCTAGCGAACGAACATGTCAGAAGTGATTTGGAAGGTTTAAAAGTAGCAATTTTGATTTGGAAGGCGAAGAAAGACCCAGAGCGCCACAGAAATTTGAGGATGAAGAATTAGAGGCAAGGCTCGATCAAGATTCAACACAAACGCAAAGGGAACTCGCAAAAACATTTGGTGTCACTCAACCAGACATTTTTCATCGCTGAATAGAAATGGAAATGATCCAAAAGGAAGGAAATTGGGTTCGTATGAACTGAAGCCAAGAGATGTTGAACATAGTTTTATCATGTGCGAACAACTGCTCCACCGTCAAAAAAGAAAGGTTTTTTTTTTTATCAAATTGTAACTGCCGATAAGTGGGTCCATTATGATACTCCGAAACATCGGGCAAGGTATGGATACTCTGACCATGCCTTATCACCAATTGCCAAGCCAAATATTTATGGCAAAAAGATTTTACTGTGTATTTGGTGGGACCAGCTATGAATTGCATATTATGAACTGCTATAACCAAACCGAAGGATCACAGGGGAGTTCTGCCGAAGACAATTGATGCGTTTGAGTTGAATATTGTGAGAAAAATGGCTGCAATACGCCAATAGACACGACAAGTTATTTTGCAACATGATAATGCTTGGCCACATGCTGCAAAACCCATTGAAACGTACTTTGAAATGCTCAAATGAGATGTCCTACACCACCCATTGTTTAGCCCAGACATTGCTCCTTCCGATTTTTATCTCTTTTGATCAATACAACTTGGTCTGGCTTTTATCAGCACTTCTCCAATTACGATGAAGTAAAAAATGGATCAATGAATGGACATCGACCAAAGAGCCAGCCTTTTTTTTTGCGATGGGATCCGTCAATTGCCATAAAGATGGTAAAAAGTAGTGGCTATCGACAGACAGTACTTTGAACATTGAATGTCTAACCAATTTTTCAGAATAAAGCTTCAATTTAAAAAAAAAAAACCTCACAAACAAAAATTATATTCCTTAGATGAGGGTTATTTTAATGAATAAATGATGTAAACTGAAGGTGTGTGATGTTGTTAAATACAGGTCACATAGAGTGAAATTAATTTAGAGGAAATATCCATCATTGGGGTTTACACAAATACAAATAAGCTTTCAATAATGGGCATATATTGTAACATTTTTTCAAGTTCTTAGATTTGATGGAGTAATGACAAGTTTGACCCACCAACACAGCATTAATCATAACTCCATATTTGTCATTTCCCAAGAACAAAACAAAATATTTATATTGAGCCAAGCTATTGACACCTCCACCTATCTGATGAAATGACACTGCAATTTGAAGCTTATCTTTCACAAATTTCCAATCCCACTTTACATTGTATTCTGTGTCATCTATGCTCTCAATATCCTCTCTGGAAGTTTCTTTGAATACCTTGATGTAATGCTGCCAGGTAAAAATTGGAGCACAACGTAATTTAGCTTCATGATTGCCTTCTCCATAAAGATATTTCATAAGCATATCCTTCCTGATTCCATAAGTCGAACCATAATGCCAGTTCTGGGTGTCAAGTGTAAATTCAATTCCAACTTCCATAATTTTCACTGGATTCTTCCAATCTTGACTTCTCCCATCACAATATTTGTTAATCTCATTTTTATCACCGCGTATTTCAGTTTTTCTTTCGGTTAGTTCTTCATTTGAACATTTGAATTCAGTCTGCACAGTGGCCAATTCTTCCTTCGAACATTGTGGGTCTGTATTCACTAGTTCTTCCTTTATACATTGTAGTTCTGTCTTGATCAGTTCTTCCTTTGTAGATTGTAGTTCTGCCTTCACCAGTTCTTCCTTCGTACATTGTAGTTCTGTCTTGACCAGTTCTTCCTTCGTACATTGTAGTTCTGTCTTGACCAGTTCTTCCTTTGTACATTGTAGTTCTGTCTTCACCAATTCTTCCTTTGTACATTGTAGTTCTGTCTTCACCAGTTCTTCCTTTGTACATTGTAGTTCTGTCTTCACCAGTTCTTCCTTCGTACATTGTAGTTCTGTCTTCACCAGTTCTTCCTTTGTACATTGTAGTTCTGTCTTCACCAGTTCTTCCTTTGTACATTGTAGTTCTGTCTTCACCAGTTCTTCCTTTGTACATTGTATTTCTGTCTTCACCAATTCTTCCTTTGTACATTGTAGTTCTGTCTTCACCAGTTCTTCCTTTGTACATTGTAGTTCGGTCTTCACCAGTTCTTTCTCATCATCTTGTAGGCTTTTGTTTATCTGCAAACTAACCAATTCTTCCTTTGCCCTTTCCATTTCTGTCTTCAGAATGAGTATTTCTTTCTTTGCACATTGTAGTTGTTTCTTGACAATGGCCAAATCTTTCTTTGTGTTTTGTAAACATTTCTCAAATCGACAAGGATGATCTTCACCTAAAGATATTACTGTAGCGCCACTGCACAATTTTAATTTCAGACTTTCTAGTTCATCCTTGATGTATATGAGATGTTGGTTTGATATATCCTCAATCTTATTGGACAGCATGGCTACCAAGTTCTTGTTCTCTACTAAAGATAGCTCCTTGTGTTTCTGATCAGCCAGTAGTTGGTTGAGGGCAGCCTGAGTAGTTTTTTGTTGCTGGGTTATCTCTGTGAGGATGTCAGCCATTTCCTGTTGCTTGGTTTCAAGGTCTTCTTTCTCTTTCTCTCTTAATAGAATCTTTATGCCAGAATTGATTTCTTCAAGTAGAGGATTATTGGCAGATAATTCCAGCATCCCTTCCCTGATCTCCTTCGTGACATTGAATTGTTCCAGTTTCTGCAGCGGGAGGATTTGGCACCCGGGCATTTCCACCGAAAGGTCCTTCATTGAGTCATACATCATTGGGGGGTGAACATCGACAATTTTCTCAGACACATCTTCCATCTTTGGACAGAGCTCCCTCTCATATCCACATACCAGATCCTGCAGTTCACATGGAGGTAAATTCTTGCAACAAGAGGTGTTTTGAATCTTCTCTAGGGAGCTGACACCTCTTTGGCCACAAAGACCCTGATGCTGTAGGAGAGAGTCCTGAGTCAAGACTTTTCCGCAAAACTTACACCTTCCATAGAGACACTTGCAGGCCACAGTCAGGTGAGATCCTAGATCTTTTCTCAGTATTTTTGTCCCACAAGTCACTGGGCAATACATTGGGGAAAATTTGCATAAGGTCTGGTGCCACATTGCTTCTTGCAAACTGCAAAATTTCTCGGAGCATCCCTGAAATTGGCAGTTGCTCTCCATGTTCTGGAACATGCTACACACAGTTATGAGACACATCTAGGATGCAGGTTGAACATGTGTAAAAATAATCTGGTAATATATCAAGAAATATTGTAGTGAGGTAATTTAAACTATTTTTGATATGTTACTTTTTAAAATACAGTAGAACCTCCCTTTAGCGGACACCCTGCTAACGGACACCTCTCCACAAAGGACAGTTTTCTTTTGTAAAATTACCATTTTTACAATTTTGCAACTCTCTGGTAAGAGGATACCTCTTCCTAAAGCAGTGTCGGGCAACCTTTTTCGAGTTGCGGCGCACTAAGCTTAATTTCTTTTTTTCGCGGCGCACCTGTGGTTCTCACTATAAATTTCCTCGTAGGTAATTAAAATACAACAATAAATACTAGTAAAAATTTAAACATATATCACATTTTATTAATTTTCAATATTAAATTAACATAATCAATGCGAGCATTGCGATTGTTTTTGAGAGCATATCAAATCAATACGGGGATCTACTTGTGAAAGACAAACGCACATCTCCTCATCTATCATTTGAAGTCTTTCGCGCTTCTTAGACTTCATTTCTGTGAGTGTTGAAAAACCTTGCTCACACAGGTAGGAACTTCCAAATGGCAACAAATTGAAAAAAATTATTAAAATTGAATAAAAATTATAAAAAATATTTTTTGAAACATTATTTTTAAATTTAACCAAAAGTTCTAAATACCTACAAAAATGTTCGCGGCACACCAGTGTGCCACGGCACACCGGTTGCCCGACACTGCCCTAAAGGACACTTTGACTCTGCAATTAGGTATCCTTTAAAAGGAGGTTGTACGGTATAATAATTTTTACTACTGCCCTTAATGTAATTATAAAATTAAGGATGGCCTGGTTCATCAATGCAGTAGGTCAGTAGTGATTATTTTTTTAATAAACAAAACTCATAAAAATAGTTCAAATTTCTTCTAACAGCTGGCGCAGTAATGCATCATAAATATTGTATTATTTATTCTAATGTAAATAGATGTAGTATGTAAAAGGGGTAGATGTAGTATGATGTAGTATGTAAAAGGGGTTCCTAAATACTGGTGTTTAAAACTAGGGCTAAAAACATTGCTTATCAAATTTAATAATCAATAAGCCATCTTCAAAAAGATGAGCTACAAAAATGATTTTTTAAAGGTTAAAATTAATATACAATAAAATTCTTGCTATTAAAATTTCCATCTGGCATTGGAATTTTTGAAGCTCTTAAAATTGTTTCAAACTAGGAGGTGCCTGAGAATAAGTGAAGCCCAAGATGAGCATTCAAGCCAACACCTTTTGAAACTAATCAAAAATTCTTTTTTTAAGTATAAGATCTCATAAGCAAAGCCTCTTGTGACCATAAGTGTTTCAAATATTTATTTTGAATTTTTTGATGGAAGCATAAATTATTCTTAAATATTTTATAATCAATTATTGATGATCATTGTAGAGTTATATACACCTCAATTTTATATATTTATTAGAAAGTTCTGAATAATAGTGTTTATGTGTGCGAAGATAAACCTCTTCATTTAAATTTTTCTGAAAGGGAAAATAAAGTACCATTTAAGTGTTGTAACAGGCAAGTTGTTGAACCATTCAAGTTTTGTAACAAGCAGGTTGATGTACCATTCAAGTTTTGTAACAGGCAGGTTGATGTACCATTCAAGTATTGTAACAAGCAGGTTGATGTACCATTCAAGTATTGTAACAAGCAGGTTGTTGAACCATTCAAGTATTGTAACAAGCAGGTTGATGTACCCTTCAAGTATTGTAACAGGCAGGTTGTTGAACCATTCAAGTATTGTAACAAGCAGGTTGATGTACCATTCAAGTATTGTAACAGGCAGGTTGATGTACCATTCAAGTATTGTAACAAGCAGGTTGATGTACCATTCAAGTATTGTAACAAGCAGGTTGATGTACCATTCAAGTATTGTAACAAGCAGGTTGATGTACCATTCAAGTATTGTAACAAGCAGGTTGATGTACCATTCAAGTATTGTAACAAGCAGGTTAATGTACCATTCAAGTATTGTAACAAGCAGGTTGATGTACCATTCAAGTATTGTAACAGGCAGGTTAATGTACCATTCAAGTATTGTAACAAGCAGGTTGATGTACCATTCAAGTATTGTAACAAGCAGGTTGATGTACCATTCAAGTATTGTAACAGGCAGGTTGATGTACCATTCAAGTATTGTAACAAGCAGGTTGATGTACCATTCAAGTATTGTAACAGGCAGGTTGATGTACCATTCAAGTATTGTAACAGGCAGGTTGATGTACCATTCAAGTATTGCAACAGGCAGGTTGATGTACCATTCAAGTATTGTAACAAGCAGGTTGATGTACCATTCAAGTATTGTAACAGGCAGGTTGATGTACCATTCAAGTATTGTAACAGGCAGGTTGATGTACCATTCAAGTATTGTAACAGGCAGGTTGATGTACCATTCAAGTATTGCAACAGGCAGGTTGTTGAACCATTCAAGTATTGCAACAGGCAGGTTGATGTACCATTCAAGTATTGTAACAAGCAGGTTGATGTACCATTCAAGTATTGTAACAAGCAGGTTAATGTACCATTCAAGTATTGTAACAAGCAGGTTGATGTACCATTCAAGTATTGTAACAGGCAGGTTGATGTACCATTCAAGTATTGTAACAAGCAGGTTGATGTACCATTCAAGTATTGTAACAAGCAGGTTGATGTACCATTCAAGTATTGTAACAAGCAGGTTGATGTACCATTCAAGTATTGTAACAAGCAGGTTGATGTACCATTCAAGTATTGTAACAGGCAGGTTGATGTACCATTCAAGTATTGTAACAGGCAGGTTAATGTACCACTCAAGTATTGTAACAAGCAGGTTGATGTACCATTCAAGTATTGTAACAAGCAGGTTGATGTACCATTCAAGTATTGTAACAAGCAGGTTGATGTACCATTCAAGTATTGTAGCAAGCAGGTTGATGTACCATTCAAGTCTTGTAGCAAGCAGGTTGATGTACCATTCAAGTATTGTAACAAGCAGGTTGATGTACCATTCAAGTATTGTAACAAGCAGGTTGATGTACCATTCAAGTATTGTAACAAGCAGGTTGATGTACCATTCAAGTATTGTAACAAGCAGGTTGATGTACCATTCAAGTATTGTAACAAGCAGGTTGAAGTACCATTCAAGTATTGTAACAGGCAGGTTGATGTACCATTCAAGTATTGTAACAGGCAGGTTAATGTACCACTCAAGTATTGTAACAGGCAGGTTGATGTACCATTCAAGTATTGTTACAAGCAGGTTGATGTACCATTCAAGTATTGTAACAAGCAGGTTGATGTACCATTCAAGTATTGTAACAAGCAGGTTGATGTACCATTCAAGTATTGTAACAAGCAGGTTGATGTACCATTCAAGTATTGTAACAAGCAGGTTGATGTACCATTCAAGTATTGTAGCAAGCAGGTTGATGTACCATTCAAGTCTTGTAGCAAGCAGGTTGATGTACCATTCAAGTATTGTAACAAGCAGGTTGATGTACCATTCAAGTATTGTAACAAGCAGGTTGATGTACCATTCAAGTATTGTAACAAGCAGGTTGATGTACCATTCAAGTATTGTAACAAGCAGGTTGATGTACCATTCAAGTATTGTAACAAGCAGGTTGAAGTACCATTCAAGTATTGTAACAGGCAGGTTGATGTACCATTCAAGTATTGTAACAGGCAGGTTGATGTACCATTCAAGTATTGTAACAAGCAGGTTGATGTACCATTCAAGTATTGTAACAAGCAGGTTGATGTACCATTCAAGTATTGTAACAGGCAGGTTGATGTACCATTCAAGTATTGTAACAGGCAGGTTAATGTACCATTCAAGTATTGTAACAGGCAGGTTGATGTACCATTCAAGTATTGTAACAGGCAGGTTGATGTACCATTCAAGTATTGTAACAGGCAGGTTGATGTACCATTCAAGTATTGTAACAAGCAGGTTGATGTACCATTCAAGTATTGTAACAGGCAGGTTGATGTACCATTCAAGTATTGTAACAGGCAGGTTGATGTACCATTCAAGTATTGTAACAGGCAGGTTGATGTACCATTCAAGTATTGTAACAAGCAGGTTGATGTACCATTCAAGTATTGTAACAGGCAGGTTGATGTACCATTCAAGTATTGTAACAAGCAGGTTGATGTACCATTCATGTGTCATATCTCTAGTAGGTTGAAGTACAATTCACAAGTATATCTCTAGTAGGTTGAAGTACAATTCACAAGTATATCTCTAGTAGGTTGAAGTACAATTCACAAGTATGTCTCTAGTAGGTTGAAGTACAATTCACAAGTATATCTCTAGTAGGTTGAAGTACAATTCACAAGTATATCTCTAGTAGGTTGAAGTACAATTCACAAGTATATCTCTAGTAGGTTGAAGTACAATTCACAAGTATATCTCTAGTAGGTTGAAGTACAATTCACAAGTATATCTCTAGTAGGTTGAAGTACAATTCACAAGTATATCTCTAGTAGGTTGAAGTACAATTCACAAGTATATCTCTAGTAGGTTGAAGTACAATTCACAAGTATGTCTCTAGTAGGTTGAAGTACAATTCACAAGTATATCTCTAGTAGGTTGAAGTACAATTCACAAGTATATCTCTAGTAGGTTGAAGTACAATTCACAAGTATATCTCTAGTAGGTTGAAGTACAATTCACAAGTATGTCTCTAGTAGGTTGAAGTACAATTCACAAGTATGTCTCTAGTAGGTTGAAGTACAATTCACAAGTATATCTCTAGTAGGTTGAAGTACAATTCACAAGTATATCTCTAGTAGGTTGAAGTACAATTCACAAGTATATCTCTAGTAGGTTGAAGTACAATTCACAAGTATATCTCTAGTAGGTTGAAGTACAATTCACAAGTATATCTCTAGTAGGTTGAAGTACAATTCACAAGTATATCTCTAGTAGGTTGAAGTACAATTCACAAGTATATCTCTAGTAGGTAGAAGTACAATTCACAAGTATATCTCTAGTAGGTTGAAGTACAATTCACAAGTATATCTCTAGTAGGTTGAAGTACAATTCACAAGTATATCTCTAGTAGGTTGAAGTACAATTCACAAGTATATCTCTAGTAGGTTGAAGTACAATTCACAAGTATATCTCTAGTAGGTTGAAGTACAATTCACAAGTATATCTCTAGTAGGTTGAAGTACAATTCACAAGTATATCTCTAGTAGGTTGAAGTACAATTCACAAGTATATCTCTAGTAGGTTGAAGTACAATTCACAAGTATATCTCTAGTAGGTTGAAGTACAATTCACAAGTATATCTCTAGTAGGTAGAAGTACAATTCACAAGTATATCTCTAGTAGGTAGAAGTACAATTCACAAGTATATCTCTAGTAGGTTGAAGTACAATTCACAAGTATATCTCTAGTAGGTTGAAGTACAATTCACAAGTATATCTCTAGTAGGTTGAAGTACAATTCACAAGTATATCTCTAGTAGGTTGAAGTACAATTCACAAGTATATCTCTAGTAGGTTGAAGTACAATTCACAAGTATATCTCTAGTAGGTTGAAGTACAATTCACAAGTATATCTCTAGTAGGTTGAAGTACAATTCACAAGTATATCTCTAGTAGGTTGAAGTACAATTCACAAGTATATCTCTAGTAGGTTGAAGTACAATTCACAGTATATCTCTAGTAGGTTGAAGTACAATTCACAAGTATATCTCTAGTAGGTAGAAGTACAATTCACAAGTATATCTCTAGTAGGTTGAAGTACAATTCACAAGTATATCTCTAGTAGGTAGAAGTACAATTCACAAGTATATCTCTAGTAGGTTGAAGTACAATTCACAAGTATATCTCTAGTAGGTAGAAGTACAATTCACAAGTATATCTCTAGTAGGTTGAAGTACAATTCACAAGTATATCTCTAGTAGGTTGAAGTACAATTCACAAGTATATCTCTAGTAGGTAGAAGTACAATTCACAAGTATATCTCTAGTAGGTTGAAGTACAATTCACAAGTATGTCTCTAGTAGGTTGAAGTACAATTCACAAGTATATCTCTAGTAGGTTGAAGTACAATTCACAAGTATATCTCTAGTAGGTAGAAGTACAATTCACAAGTATATCTCTAGTAGGTAGAAGTACAATTCACAAGTATATCTCTAGTAGGTTGAAGTACAATTCACAAGTATATCTCTAGTAGGTAGAAGTACAATTCACAAGTATATCTCTAGTAGGTTGAAGTACAATTCACAAGTATATCTCTAGTAGGTAGAAGTACAATTCACAAGTATATCTCTAGTAGGTTGAAGTACAATTCACAAGTATATCTCTAGTAGGTTGAAGTACAATTCACAAGTATATCTCTAGTAGGTTGAAGTACAATTCACAAGTATATCTCTAGTAGGTTGAAGTACAATTCACAAGTATATCTCTAGTAGGTTGAAGTACAATTCACAAGTATATCTCTAGTAGGTTGAAGTACAATTCACAAGTATATCTCTAGTAGGTTGAAGTACAATTCACAAGTATGTCTCTAGTAGGTTGAAGTACAATTCACAAGTATATCTCTAGTAGGTTGAAGTACAATTCACAAGTATATCTCTAGTAGGTAGAAGTACAATTCACAAGTATATCTCTAGTAGGTAGAAGTACAATTCACAAGTATATCTCTAGTAGGTTTGAAGTACAATTCACAAGTATATCTCTAGTAGGTTGAAGTACAATTCACAAGTATATCTCTAGTAGGTAGAAGTACAATTCACAAGTATATCTCTAGTAGGTTGAAGTACAATTCACAAGTATATCTCTAGTAGGTTGAAGTACAATTCACAAGTATGTCTCTAGTAGGTTGAAGTACAATTCACAAGTATATCTCTAGTAGGTTGAAGTACAATTCACAAGTATATCTCTAGTAGGTTGAAGTACAATTCACAAGTATATCTCTAGTAGGTTGAAGTACAATTCACAAGTATATCTCTAGTAGGTTGAAGTACAATTCACAAGTATATCTCTAGTAGGTTGAAGTACAATTCACAAGTATATCTCTATAAGTTATGTTTTTCAATCCTCTCTCTTTCATAATAATAGTTACAGTAGAACATCTCTCCTAGTGAGTTGCTAATAAGTAAATATTTTCATTTTGACGATGAAAACTGTATTTATAGAGAGATGTCCTTCAGCGAGAGAGTTTCCTCTCATAGAGGTTCTACTGTAAAATGTTCCCTTGCTCTATAATTTATAAGTAACAACTTAGAAATGTAAATATATATGCATATATATAATGACATCTCCTACCTTCTGAACCTTTTTTTTTTTTTAAATATGATTGTGTTTTAAGAAAAATTGAATTTTAAAAAACTTCATTTGAAATGACTATTTATTTTTGGAAAATTTTCAATTGGGTCATATTCTAAATAACCATGGCCTATTTGATTAAATTGTTTATGTTTTTAAAAAAGAGTCTAAAATAAGAGGAAGAAGTTAGGTTCAGGGTGAGTGAATATAATAAAAGGATACCTCCTGATCGTGCAAATCAATTTTGCAGCCCTCTTTTTTTGACAAAAAAAAATAACTTTATTTTTCTATTCATTAAAGTGCCTTCAAGTAGCAGCTTAAAAATGAGATTATGGTCAAAATAAAATAAATGGTTGATGTTATATACATTAATGAACAGATCACCCTACCAAGATTGTGAATTTGATCAATGAATCTAGGCTCCGTGACCTTGTATAATTATACAATGGGATAAACACAAGGTAATAAGACCAAATCCAAATAAATAAATAGCGTGTGACGTTTTGGTTTTCGGTAACAGCGTTGTTACCGAAACGTCACACACTATTTATTTATTTGGATTTGGTCTTATTACCTTGTGTTTATAATCTATAATCCAAATTGTGCCTTAATCATTATACAATGGGATAATAAAAAAAAAACAATGAACAGATCCAGGAATACAGCCAGTTCTAAAGCTATAGAATAAAATATAGGTGAAAATAATCTATCTCTTATATTTCTATATCTACATAGACCTAAATAAACACGCAGAAATTGAACATCAAATTATTAATCACACATATCTATGCATGCAAGTTATATGCATGATGATATTGGAAACAGAATACTGATTTATAACAGATAGATAAAAATTACATTGAAATTTTTCAGTTTATTTTTGCTTGTAATTACCAGTATGCTTATAATAGAAACCTCACACAATTTTTGGATTTTTTCCTATTTTAAGGTTAAAAAAAATTGTTGAAAAAAGCAAGTCTAACTTCCAACAGTTTTCAAGTTGAAATTGTGCATCACCAATTGAATGTTACAAACTGAGTCTCCTGAAGAATTTCAACACCACGTGAAGTTATTGGAACAAATCAGAAGCCATGTTCTCCTTTGGCAATACCAGATGTTCCATTCACACTGAACAGATGATTACAATAATTTCAGAACAGTATGAGTAGTGGAAAATATAAAGCAGAGCGTTATCATACATTACCCAAACACATAGACTCATTCATATAGACCTTTTTATGAACAGATAATTAGGTTTTATATTTTGCCACATAACCTCATTATCCTTTTTTGGTATTTTATAAATTTTAATTTATTTTGTCTCAAATAAATTGTTGTGTCAATCTGGGGTTGTTTTTCTAAAATTATATATGTGACATTGTTTTATTTGAAAAAAGAGAGAAAAAAATGAAACTTACTCTAGTTGCTGTAAATTTTTCAATCAAAAGAAATAAGAATAAAATTCCAATTAAACAGGAAGGAAATGTAGGACATGTACTGCCATCTATGAAGCCATTTTGAAACTATTTAGTGTATTTCATTTATTACAAGTGTGTGAAAAATAGGTAGAAATATAAAAATGAATGGGGAATATGTCAGATTACATAATAATATAAATATATTTTATAAATTAAATTGCCACCATCTTTAAATTTTTTAACGATTAATTTTTTGAAGATGAATAAGCGATAGAACTCTTCCTGTTTAGATAATCAAATAAAGTAAAGCACGAAGGAAGATGAGTTTCTTTTTTAATAAATGCGAGCGAGTTTTCGGGCCACACGCCCATCTACTGGCTAAAAAGGGTAAAGCCAGTAGAAGGGCGTGTGGCCTGAAAGTTTGCTTGCGTTTATTAAAAAAGAAACTCATCTTCCTTCGTGCTTTACTTTTTTGAAGATGTGTTCATTTTTTAGATATTTAATCAAATATTATCACTAAAGATCTTACTGCAATGATAAAATTTATTGAATGATAGGGCCTGGCTCATCAGTGGTGTGCCCTCTCACAGTTTTGCCAAATTAATCGCTAGGCTTTTCTACTATAGTATTGGTTCGATTTGCTTATATTCCCTGCATTTACTAAGGGAAGCAGCTTAGGGAACCTATAGACATAAGCTTATAAGTTTTTGAGATGCATAAGCACGATGTATAGATTAATTTGACAAAACCGCTGAGAGGGTTCACCAGTGATGAGCACAGCACACTCATTCAATAACTTTTCCCATTGCAGTAAGGTTTATAGAGATGACATTTGATAATATGTAAAAAAGACATAATTGTCAAAAAATTAATTGTTACAAATTTTAAAGATGGCATTAAATTTATAAATGTGATATGATGATGTAGCTTTAACCCTTAAGTACTCGTGCTGATAGACCCCAGACACACTTATTTCATTAAATCTGGAATCTGTCAATAAACACTTCCTTGTGGAGGGGGGGCGGGCTACATACCTTCTTTTCTTGGCTTGCCCACATCTTCTCTTCATCTTCTTTGCTGCACTGCTTCACTATGTATAAGTGTATGTAGTAGATATGTACTGTACAGGTGTTAGGTTATAGAGAACTTATATCTTTGTAACTTATTTTATTGATAGGTGTAATCATAGGTCTCTCCAGCCCCACAACATATAAACCTATGTATAAGTGCATGTAGTAGTTATGTACTGTACAAGTGTTAGGTTATAGAGAACTTATATCTTTGTAACTTATTTTATTGATAGGTGTCATCATAGGTCTCTCCAACCCCACAACATATAAACCTATGTATAAGTGTATGTAGTAGTTATGTACTGTACAGGTGTTAGGTTATAAAGAACTTATATCTTTGTAACTTATTTTATTGATAGGTGTCATCATAGGTCTCTCCAACCCCACAACATATAAACCTATGTATAAGTGTATGTAGTAGTTATGTACTGTACAGGTGTTAGGTTATAAAGAACTTATATCTTTGTAACTATTTTATTGATAGGTGTCATCATAGGTCTCTCCAACCCCACAACATATAAACCTATGTATAAGTGTATGTAGTAGTTATGTACTGTACAGGTGTTAGGTCATAGAGAATACAAACAAAATTATCTTTATAATTTATTATCTTTAACAAAATATATATAGCTATCCCACATTTGAGTATATTTTAAAATAAATGCCTTACAATGTATTAAAATAACTCGTTTATGTACATCTTAAAATAATAAAAGTCAATTAAAAAAACTACTTTTATAGGCTAGACTGGAGATATACACAGTAAAACCACTCTATATGGGAAACCCAATGGGACATAGCTTTTTGTTCACTATAGCCACGGTTTGGCTATTTTTTTTTTACTTTTCAAAATTTTTAGAGTGTAGTTAGTAAAGGACAGCCATAAACACTGGAAGAGGCTGCCTCTTAATAGTGGTCACTTTGCTTTAATTCCCTTAATTGACCAATTTCCTTATATTAATACTGAATAATAAAAGAAATTTTTTGATGATAGGTTCTTCTTTCATTAGCATACATGTACCTCCAAGTCTAATTTCAAAATCAAGAAAAATCTAGGCGAAGTATTATTAATTATATATTCAAAGATATAAAATGATATTAAAACATTCTTTTTAAAAATCCCACTTCTGACATTTTAAAAAAGATTTTAAAACATCTTTATCATATTTTAATAATACAAGGTTTACTTGAGAAAATGGCTTTAATACCTTGTTACTTCAAAGCACTCTTCAAGCATTGTACTTTTAACATAAAGTTAATAAGTGTTTTTCTTCTATTTTTTATGATAGAAAAGTTATATTTTCTTATTTTAACATGTTCTGAAATTTTTCCTGTGTTGTTTTACTTTGAAAATGGCCATTTTTAAAGTAATAACGTTTTTGTTTTTAGAATGCCTTTGTTTTCTTTATTTTGGAAGCCATTTGCATTTTTATCTATTTCAAATTTGATTGTTGCAAAAATAGTCTATCTAATAAATGCTCCAACGCCGTCTTCGGGCTCGGCTTCGTAGCCAGGAGATGCTTTTACTTCGGGGTCGTCGAACCCGCCATCACCTACGCCACCCCCATCTGGTGTGATGCAGCTAAACTCTGCGTCGGCAAGGCAAGCCTTCGTTCCACCCAACGCAAATTCTGCAACCACGCCATTCGGGGGTTCCGCACAGTCCCTACCCTCACTGCCATTGCCCTTCTCCGCGTCCTTCCCCTCGACCTCAAGGTCCTCCTCCTCTCTTCCCTCCTTCACCCCCCGACCCACTCCCCTTCACTCCCGAATCCCCCCCTCCCCCTTTCCGCTTCCCCTCGCCTCCTCTCCTCCCGGACATCTCTTTCTCGCTTCTCCCCCCCTCAGTTCCCGACTTCGACTACTACACCGATGGCTCCAAGTCGCGCAGCGGCGTCGGGGTCGGTATTGCCAGAGTCTCTTCTTCTCCCCTCTTGCTTCCCCCCCCCCCTCAACCTCTCCATCCCCTTTGCCTCCCACTGCTCCGTTTTCCAGGCTGAATGCTTCGCCTTTCGAACCGCCCTTTCCGATCTTCGCAGCCTCCCCCCTTCCCTCTCCGCCGCCATCTCCTGCGACTGTCTCTCTCTCCTTTCTGCCCTTTCTTCCCTCCACTCCCCTCACCCTCTCGTTGCCCAGTGCCAAACCCTCCTCTACTCCCTCCTCCCTCCCGCAACCTCACCCTCCACTGGATTAAAGGTCACTCCGGTAACCTTGGCAACTGCCAAGCCGACACACTAGTCAAAGGCGCCACCACGCCCCTTCTCTCCCACCACAATATGCCCTTGCATCCAAAACTACCCACCACAATATGCCCTTGCATCCAAAACTACCCACCACAAATTCCTCTCCCACCATTTCTGGTCCCTCTGGGAAGACGAATTCATCTCGGCCAGGCCCAGCTACTTTCTCAAACTCGGCCTCACTCCTAACTCCCACTTCTCCTCCCATAGCTTCCTCCTCCCAAGCACTGCCATCGCCACCGGTCTTCTCACCGGCCACACCTTCATTGCCGCCTACCCTCATAGGAAAACTCCTCCCCCCTTCGATCCCACCTTTCATCACTGCAACCAAGCTCCTGAAACTATTGACCATATTTTGTTTGACTGCCCAAACCTCGATTCCCTCCGCGCCACCTTTTTCAACAATTGCCTGTCCGACCTCGGTCTCATCCCTACTTCTTTCCCTCAGCTCTTCTCCTCCAGCAAAGCCTGGGCCCTCACCCTAGATTTTGCCACTCGTTCCAATAGATTTGTCCCCTCCAACATCCCTCAATCTAGTTCAGACTCTGACACCTCTACTTAAAACACCCTCCTCACTCCCTCACACCCCTCACTCACCTCTTCCCAACCACTCACCCCTCAACCTATTGGACTGTTGCCATCACACCCAACACAACTCCTTGAACTGTGGACATTCGCCACTTTTTTGTTTCCCTTGTACATACCTCTCTCCCTTGTACATACCTCTCTCCCTTGTACATACCTCTCTCCCTTGTACATTACTCTTTCCCTTGTACATACCTCTCTCCCTTGTACATACCTCTCTCCCTTGTCTCCCTTCTTGTAATACTCAGTTTTCTCCCTTTCTTTCTTCAACTTTTGTACATACCCCTTTCCCCCATACTTATTAAATGCTTTTTTTTTTTATTAATTGCCCTTTCCCTGCTACTTTAATTGACCTTGTTGTTTGCCCTTCCTTTGCTTTTTTTTTTGTACATACCATTCCTTTTCCTTCGCCCTTGTTGCTTTTGTCCTTGATGCTTTGTTTGCTCCCTTTGTATATATTTCTCCCTCCTTTCCTACCTACTTTTCTCTTTGGTCACCTGGTTAAAAAAAAAATCAATAATAATAATATAATAATAATTTTAGTATTCTTAATTATAACAACAACAACAAAAAATTCTAGGTGCCTCTGAGCCTGAAAGTTGTACCTCCCCTGCCCACTCCACGCCCTGGTCTTCTTCCAGCCTCTCCTCTTAACCTGCCCTCTCATGGTCTGATCCCCGCCACCGCAAATTTGCCAGACTTATTTGGAGCCTGGCGCTGTACTTGGTGCTTCCTTGGTGCCCTCTCTAACCGTGCTCCCGCCCTCCTCTTCCCCGGGTGCTCACTCACCCTGCCTGCGCCTCTCCACCCCTCTCCTTGGCCTGCTGCGGGCGCCTTGTGTCACCTAACGATGAGTCTTGCCTTAGAATGCTAGTCCTATAGCATGTAGAAGGCATAACAATTGATGATGAGTCTATCTAATAAAAAGTATAATGTGTAAAAATGTATACAACATACAGCAAAAATAGAATGTAAATGAAAACAAACATAGCCGCTAAATTTATTGTTTTGAAATCTCTATCCGCAAGCTGAAACATGCTCAAAATTTGGTTGTTTTAATTTTTTTTTCAATTACAATTTTAAGTTTATTATAAGCATAGTATAAGTTTGTTATAGGGGTAGTTCGCTATATTAAAAATCGCAAGGTTCGTTATAACAATGGTATTTTCAATGGAATGGAATCGGGAATCACCTAAGGTTTGTTATATCCGGGGTTCATATTAGCGGGGTTTTACTGTATAAAGGAGGTTATATTTCTAAATATGAAACATATAAGGTAACATTCAAGTTCATAAATTATATATGACATTTCGGTAAAAGCATTTTTCCAAAATTCAGTCTAGTTTCAAAAATAATTTAAAGTGATATTAATAGTGATAAAACCTAATTCAGATTATAGATTAGAACTACAAGGCAATATGGTCAAATCCAATTAAAATGTGTGTGTTTACACACACTATTAATTTATTTGGATTTAGTCTTGTAGTTCTGATATAAATAATTAAAATTCATTAAAATTACTTATTAATCTGGTTTCTTAGAATATAAATATGCAACAAAGTGTAGGTGACATTTATTAATAAAATCATTCAGTTTTACTCGAATATAAATAAGCTGCTAAATGTGGGCATTCATTAAAATATTGGATCAGCTTTTTTTTGTCAATTAGGAAGTGGCAGGTGTCATCAACAAACACAGAATTGATAATTACTCCCCAATTTTGATAGCCCACATCCAAAATAAAATATTTATATCGGGCTAGACTATTGACACCTCTACCTCTCTGATGGAATGAGATCTCAACTTCAATCTTCTCTTCCTTAACTTTCCACATTCTTGTAAAGTCATACTCTGTGCCGTTTATCTTACTGATACTTTTCTGGGATGTATCTTTGAGGAACTGCCGGTAGCCACTCCAAGTAAACAGTGGGAATATATACAATTTATATTTATGATCATCACTTCCATATAGATATTTCATAATGAGATTTTTTCTTTCATTAATTGGTACAGCATAAAGCCAGTTCTGAGTTCCGAGGGTAAGGGTTATCCCTACTTCTGCCATTTTTAGTGGATTATTCAAGTCTTGATACTTGATATCACAATATTTGGTTAGTTCTTCTTTAGCACTTTGTAGTTGTCTTTTCACCATTTCTATTTCTTCCCTATTATCCTGTAAGGCTGTCTTCACTGTTTCTAGTTCTTGTTTATAATCTTGTAGTTCTGTTTTCATGGCTTCCAATTCCTCTTTTGCTCCATCTAGTTCTGACTTTATAGTTTCTTCTTTTTCATTATTATTTTGAAGTTCTATCTTCAAAATGGCAAACTCTTCCTTATTGCCTTGCAATTCTTTCTTTAAAGCAGAAAGTTCATTGGATAGTTCATGTTTACTTTGTTGGAGATCTATCTTTAACGTTACAAGTTCTTCCTTGGTAGTTTGTAATTCTGACTTTACCATGGTCAGTTCTTGCTTAGTTTGTTTAACATCATTCCAGACTGACTTAAATAATTTAAGGAGTCGAGTGATGTTGTTTATGAAGTTATTCATTGGTATTTCTAAGTCCTCTGCCCTCTGGCGGATTCTACTTTGGAAACTTTCTGCCATGGTTTCTTTTACAGAGTTGCTCATATGTGGAAAAATGACACGTCCATCATTTTGGTACTTTTGTGGGTCCTCATTTACTTGGTTCCTTTCACACTTCTGATTTTTAGATAGACCCTTGTTGCAGTTCCTTACCTTCTCCCCACTGTTGACGCCACACAGAGCCTGGTGCTGCAGGAGAGAGTCCTGAATCATGACTTTCCCACAATACTGACAAGTGTCATAGAGATGCTTGCAGCCCACAGTTAAGTGAAATACCAGATCTCTCCTTAGTATCTTTGTTCCGCAGGACAGTGGGCAGTCCATTGGGAAATGGGGACAGACAGTCTGATGAAATTGTCCTTCCAGCAAGCAGCTGAAGGTCTCAGAACATCCCTGGAATGGGCAGGTGTTGTCGATGTTCTGGAACATGTCCCAGACATTTAGAAAAAAGGAAAGATATCTCCTCTCTAGTACATATACTATTACAGTAGAACCTCCTGTAAAGGACACCTAATTGCAGAGCCAAAATGTCTTTTAGGGAGAGGTGTCCTCTTACCGGAGAGTTGCTAAATTGTAAAAATGGTAATTTAGCAAATGAAAACTGTCCTTGGTGAAAAGGTGTCTGCTAGCTGGGTGTCCCCAAAAGGGAGGTTCTACAGTAAATCTAATTGAAACACACTTTTGTGAATATATTAGATCAAATTCATAATATTTTTGTATTGCAGTTATGTTTTGTTGAATATTTATATAGGTTATCTTTTTATATTTATGTGGGTATTTATATATATATACAGTAAAACTCCGCTAATACAAACCCGCAAAATATACCGAATCTTCCCTTATAACGAACATATGGCGATTCCCAATTCCATTCCATTGAAAATACCATCGTTTTAACGAACTTTGCGATTTTTAATATAATGAACAACCCCTATAATGAACCCATTTTAAGTCCCAAAATAATAAAATTTATTTAAAATGCTATGCTTATAACGAACACAAAATTGTGGTTTAAAAAAAATAAAACAACAAAATTTTGAGCATGTTTCAGCTCACTGATCGCGATTTCAAAAAAAAAAAAATTAGCGGCATTGTTTGTTTTCATTTACATTCTATTTTTGCTGTATGTTGTATAAATATTTACACATTATACTTTTATTTAATAGAATATCTTTGCATTCGACAATTTTGAAATAGAGAAAAATTTAAATGGTTTCCAAAATAAAGGAAAAGAAACAAATAATGGCCTTCTAAAAAAACAAAATATATTACCATAAAAACGTCATTATCAAGGCTTTTCAAAGTGAAACAATGAATAAAATTTTCAGAACATGTTAAAAATAAGAAAATGTAACTTTTACATTATATAGAGGGCTATTATAAATTGTTACAAAGGCGAATCAACCTCAACTTTTGCCATGATCGTATGTGTTAGCTTGCCCTTTTAGAAGTGTTCTATATCTAGTTTAACCTAAACTAAAAAAATAATTCCAAATAATTTTAAAGCCAGAAATGATTTGAATAACAGGTTAAAAACAAAATTTAATCTATAGTTCAGAAGAATATGTGGAAACTGGAAATGGAAGAAAAAAAAAAAACAGTGCCCTGTGTCTCATGGGCCACAACAAAGCAACTTATAAATACTCAAAAAATACCACTACATTTCAATTTTTAGAACGGAATCCTTGTTAGGTATATGACCATTCAGGGTTCATGGATATTCCCCCTGGCCGACCGTTTCACTACCGATTTGGTGTTTGCAAATTGGCATTTTTTATTCGCAATTTTACCGATCGCGCTATCGTAGTAACGTTTCATGTCCGATTTTTCAGAATCAGATACTTTTGATTCATTTTCAATTGATTCAGAATGCACAGAGCTTTATTCCTTTAATAGAAATAAAGATACAGTAAAACCCCTCTATAGTGAACCCCAATGGGACAGAGCTTTTGGTTCACTATAGCCACGGTTTGGCCATTTTTTAAAACTTTTCTAAATTTTTAGACCGTATAATTAAAAAACAGCCATACAAACAGGAAAAGGCAGCCACTTAATAATGGTCACTTTTTTAATTCCCTAAATTGACCTATTTCTTTACAGTAATGCTGAATATCAAGAGAAGTCATTTGATAATAGGTTCTTCTTATCATTAGCATACATGTTTATATATAAAATCCTATGTATTATTTAAAAATTATGCCAAATCCCCTAGGCAAACATTATTAATTATATATTTGAAAGGTATAAGAGTATTTTAGAACATCTTTCTCAAATAATATAATACTATATTTATTTGAAAAAATGCCTCTAATACCTTGTTTGAAAGTGAAAAGTGAAATTTGGAAATCAGAATTGTCTTAAAATATCGTTATTTCCATCAAAGGAATAAAGCTCTGTGTATTCTGAACCAATTGAGGATTATTCAAAAGTATCCAATTCAGAAAAATCAGACGCAAAACATGTTGATACGATAGCGCAATAGGTAAAATTGCTAATAAAAAACGCCAATTTGCAAACACAAAATCAGTGGTAAAACGGCCGGCCAGTGGGAATGAACCCTGAATGAGTCATATACCTAACAAGAATTCCATTCTAAAAATAGAACTGTAGTGGTCGTTTTTGAGAATTTATAAGTAGATTTGTTTGTGGCTCATGAGACACGGTGAACTCGGGGGAACCGTTTTTTTTTTCTTTTTCTTCTTTCAATTCCAGTTTCCACATAATCTTCTGAAGTGTATATTAAATTTTGTTTTTAACCTGTTATTTAAACCATTTCTGGCTTTAAATTTATGTTTTAGCCTAGGTTAAACTTGATATAGAACGCTTCTAAAAGGGCATGCTGCCACTGTTTTTTTTTTTTAGAACGCCACTTTTTGTTTCTTTTCTTTATTTTGGAAGCCATTTGTATTTTTCTTCTATTTCAAAATTGTGTAATGCAAAGATATTCTATTAAATAAACGTATAATGTGTAAAAATGTATACAACATACAGCAAAAATAGAATGGAAATGAAAACAAATAATGCGGCAATTTTTTGTTTTGAAATCGTGATCCGTGAGCTGAAACATGCTCAAAATTTTGTTGTTTTAAATATTTTAATAGATTTTATCATTTTGGGACCGAAAATAGGTTCGTTATAGGGGTAGTTCGTTATTTTAAAAATTGCAGAGTTCGTTATAACGATGGTATTTTCAATGGAATGGAATTGGGAATCGCTGTGGGTTCGTTATATGGGAAGGTTCACTATATCCAGGGTTCTTATTAGCGGGGTTTTACTGTATTTTAAGACAATTCTGATTTTCAAATTTCACTTTTCACTTTCAAACAACAAGGTATTAGAGACATTTTTTTCAAATAAATATAGTATTACAGTATAACCTCATTAATTAGGCACACACCAATTCGACACTCGGTGATATTCAACCACATTCTGATGTCCCAGCCTCCGGCCTATCAAATAACAAACCGTAATTCGACAATATTGATAATACGACAGTTCCGATAGTTCAACCATTTTAAAATTCGTATTTCGGCAGTTGATGTTTTTTTTTTTACATGCAACTTTACCACTAAAAAGGTATTATAGCAGCGGCGACGATTGGCTGGCGCCGATAGGATTGCGCCTGCGCACTTTTGGTTAGTTTAAGTTTCACTTTGCAATGCTGTTGTGCAATTTCGGGAGTGTTATTGTTTTTTTTGTTTTTTTTTTTACACAGGAATTTAGGCATCGTGTGCTAATTGATAATATTATTTTATTTTTAATTTTCAGCGTTGAAATATTTTATTTATTTAAAAAACTTACAAATAAATTACCTTTTAAATAAATAAATCTTTATAAAATGTAGCAACTTGATAAGGCATAATTTGGATTATAGATTATAAACACAAGGTAATAAGACCAAATCTAAATAAATAAATAGTGTGTGACGTTTCGGTAACAACGCTGTTACCGAAACGTCACACACTATTTATTTATTTGGATTTGGTCTTATTACCTTGTGTTTAAAATGTAGCAACAACGATTATGATAACATTTTATTTCAATATTCCATTTCCATGTTATTATAAAAGATTTAAACACAAAATCAATAACACCTGCAGCAGCAGTAGATGGCTTTAATACAATAAAATCTCTTTGTTATTTAAAAGACATTTTAGAGGAAGAAAGACATGCATGTTTTTTTTTTAATAGACTATCTGGAATACATTTTGAATAGGATTTCAGTTAAAAAACAGACATCTATAAAGGAATTTTTTAAAAGATCTTCATGATTATTTTTAAATAATATTTTTAAATTTTATTTTTATTTTCCATATTTATTTCCTTTCAACTGCTCTTCTTCAATTACAATAAAATATTATTTATAATTATTTATGTTTCAAAAATATATATTAATGCTATTTTGTCCCTGATACTAAAAGTTAATCATGAAAATAAAAAAATAATTACAAAAAAAGTACATCAACACTTCCTTTAATTCAATCGAAAGCTCTGATCCCTTGGGGTGTTGAATTAAAGAGGTTTGACTGTATATTATTTTATACACACACACACACACAAAGCCTTTATTAAGACATTAGTATATTGTATATAGTTGCGAAACTACTGGTTTCCTGTGCTGCTCTTTTCCTGTTATTGCATATTATTTTATAAAGATGCTCTAAAATACTCTTATACCTTTTGAATATATAATTAATAAAGCTTTGCCTAGGAGATTTGGCTTAATTTTTAAATTATATATAGAGGTATATATACAGGGTGTACCAGGTAAATTGGGACTAACTTTGACAGTCCATAAAACAAAAACTACTTGAGATCAAAAACTTGTTTTTTTTTTCATTACGTAGCCATATTCATGTAAAATGCAACAGTACATGTGTGCGCAGTGTAGTGATGCAGAGTAACCAAGAATTTGAAAATCGAGCTGCCATCATCGTTGCTCTGCGCGCCGGAAGGAGCCCCAAAGAGATAGTGGATTTTCTTAAGATGCCCAAAACCACTATTTATCGTGTCAAGAAGCAGTTTGATGAGGCTGACAGTAACAAAGAGGGGATAGCTACAAGGAAAAAGCACTCGTGTCGATCGGACAGGGTAAGAGGCGAAGAATTTGTCAAAAATGTCAAGGAGAAGATTGATGGAAACCCTGGGAAGAGCATGAGGGCCATAGCCAAGGAAATGGACGTTGGCTCTATGACAATTGTCAGAACTATCCATGAGGACCTTGGTCTCAAGTCTTATGCCCTTCGGAAAGGTCAGTTGCTGACTGAGAATATGAAGAATAACAGAAAAGGAAAGGCTGCTGCCCTCCTCAACAACCTGAAACACGACTCTTTTGGCATGCTAAGGTTCTCCTCTGACGAAAAGAACTTTGACGTGGACCAAAAGGTAAATCCCAGGAATGATAGCTGGATCTGTAAAGACCCCTCAGAGATACCTGTCGTGATGCACACGAAATTTCCTGCCTCCGTAATGGTCCTTGGCGTTATCAGCAGTGAAGGTGATGTCATGCCTCCCCATTTTTTGAGAAGGGCCTTAGGATGAACGCTGACACCTACATCAATGTTCTGGAGACCGTTGTGAAGCCTTGGATGGACATGGTGGCCGCAGGAAGGAAGTATGTCTTCCAACAGGACTCAGCTCCAGCCCATAAGGCAAAAAAGACACAATCGTGGCTGACACTTAACGTCCCTAGTCACTGGGGTCCTGATATTTGGCCCCCTAATTCTCCAGATTGCAATCCCCTCGACTACTATGTATGGGGCGTTGTTGAGAGAGATGTCAACAAAGCTCCTCATACCACCATCCAGTCTGTCAAGAAAGCAGTTCACACGGTGATGACCCAAATGGACAAGGTCATCGTCGCCAAGGCCTGTGCTTCATTCCGCACTCGCCTCGAGACTGTTGTAGCTAATAATGGAAACTACATTGAATAAATAAAAACTATATCCTTTTATCTGCTACTGTGTCAAATTTCATTCGGATATTTTAATTTTTACTTGCAAAAAATTTCAGTTAAAATACCATTGTTGAAATTCCCAATTTACCTGGTACACCCTGTATATAAACATGTATGCTAATGATAAGTAGAACCTCTATTATCAAATGACTTCTTTTGAAATTCAGCATTACTGTAAAGAAATAGGTCAATTTAGGGAATTAAAACAAAGTGACCTTTATTAAGTGACTGCCTTTTCCTGTGTGTATGGCTGTCTTCTAATAATACAGTCTAAAATTTTTGAAAAGTAAAAAAAAAAAAAAATAGCCAAACCATGGCTATAGTGAACCAAAAGCTCTGTCCCGTTGGGGTTCACTATAGAGGGCTTTTATTGTATATACAGTTATAGACAAGCAGCTTCTGAGAGAATGAGTTTTTTTTTTTCCAATATTCTCATTTGATGAAGGGGCGGTAATATTAGTCAATATGTCATTATCATTTTTTATATTACAATGAAAAACTACGGGTGAGTACTGTGGTACCTTGATCTAACAAAATTAATTATGTAGTTAGAACATCACTTAATTTTAAGGTCCCAATTTATAAGTGTTGTAATTGTTTTATCATGGTTACGACAAGACCATGGTTAAAGTAACATATTATTATTTCTTATCTCCACTCAATAATCATATTAGGGATTCAAGCCTGTAGAGCTTGTTGATGGTGTCTGCTGGGGATGAGTAGAGCTCATCAATGGATGAGCCAATACAGTCAACAACAACAAAAAGCCTTTATTTAGGGTCACTGACCCTATACAGGATTCACCAGAGGTATGCATAAGAACAAAGTAGTGAGACAAAGGAAATAACGATATAGACAGAAGAAAAAGAAAAAAAAAGAAAAAAAAAATAAGAAAGAGAAAGAGGGAAGCAAGAAAACAACACAAAAAGAGTAGCAGTAAGAAAGTGAGGAGTGAGTGTCAATTGGCCTTCTTCTGAGATATGGACTTGTGGAAACCATAAAACGCGGTAGCAATATACTTATTCTGGGTCATATTGTCAATTATTGATGGAAGTGAAGCACAGAGTTGCCCAGTTTTGAGCATAAGGGTTCTTATTTCAGAGCAGAGCTATCAAAATATAGTGAGTGATTTCATTTTTTAGTTTTGAATTACAGAAGGTACAAATTTGGGTCCTCACCGCATAGCATCTTGGTGTGGTTTTCTCTAAAAAAACTTGAAAGTATTCTAACTTGTGCGAGTAGTCTTACAACCGGGAAAGGAATATCCCCTAAAAGGTATCCCTCCGTCATGAAAGATATGTGAATGTCTTTGTAGTGAGAGTATAGCTTAGATTTATCCATTCTTGTAAGGTCATTTTGTATAGATTGGTCTGCCGCTGTTTTTAAGAGCCCTGTAATCGCGCTCCTCAGCGTTTCAGGATCATCACAGGAAACAAGTGCAGGGGATCCATTATTGTTAAGCAGATTGGTGAGCTTTTTAATGAAACCGATGGGTGTGCCCGAAGCATTAGACAGTTCCCGTGTTCTATTAAAACATATACGCAGCAATCTGTCACTGGAGCCAATACAGTCAATAATGTAGTTTGGGGTTGCAGGTTGACACTTAGTACATAGTGGGAAAACCTTGCAACCATTCTGGAAAGTCATTATCCATAGATGACCAGACTTAAGTCTGGAAATCAAAGACTCTTGTTCCCTTGGGAGGACACAGAATTTGTGCTTGTCCCTCCTGCTCTGTCACATGCAGCATTAGATTTCCATTCTTACTGGCATTGGGTCTTGATGGTACGGAGGAGGTCTTAAAGCAACATCTTGGCCCCAAGTGATGTTGTTATAAAGGGGTGGTCAAATGGTTTGTTTGGAGCTGAACAATAAGTTATTATTATTATCCCTAGTACACATGGTACAGGCCATTATAATCATGGTGGGTAGAAGTTGGCAACTGCTTTTACTGTAAGTGCACCATGTGTGTCTACACATGTGAAAAGCAGTTCAATTTTTGCACTTGGTAGAGCCCTGTTTGGTTACTCGCACTCGCTGGTGGGGTTGGACTTTTGCAAGAATGGGAGGCCATTGGAGCAATTTTTTTTTTAATCAGAAATAAAGTGCCCAATGCAGGATTTGATCCCGGGTCATGGTGGTCAAAAACCAATGGTTTAAACCACCCTTCCACCGACCTCCTACAATAAGTATAAAAGTAATGATTAATTACTTAAATTGGTTATTTATTTATTTATGCTTATGAGGTGATACAGCAACATCTTTACAATTAGAGAGGAGTTTAATGGTATTAATGGTTTATAACCATTAATATAGGCTTCCTCTATCTTTATTGAGTGTCATAAAAATTTATATATGTGCATAGTTTGTGTATTTTTATTTATAATATATTTTTAATTAATAGTGTGTGACGTTTCAGTAACAGCGTTGTTAACATCATCAGACAAAAGAATAATATGACCAAATCCAAATAAATTAATAATATGTGACATTTTGGTAACTGAGTCGTTACCATCATCAGACAAAAGAATAAATGAGAAAAAATATCACAGCTTGTTCTCTAATAGTAAACCAAATTGTACCTTATCATGGATGAAAAATACTGAATTATAAAATGGATATAGGATAGTAATTTACGATTATGTCTAACTCTCAAATTAAAAATATGATTGAAAACATCTATAAATGAACAAAGATAGAGGCTAAAAGAATAAAAAAGATTTACTGGCCGAAGTACCTTTAGTTTGAAGAGCAATAAATGAACAATGATAAGGCACAATTTGGATTATAAACACAAGGTAATAAGACCAAATCCAAATAAATAAATAGTGTGTCACTATTTATTTTTTTGATTTGGTCTTATTACCTTGTGTTAATAAATGAACATTTATTTGTGATAATTCATTGATAACTATAATAAGCTACTTGTTTGCACTAATGCAAATATTGACACTTATATAAACACCTATACAGTAAAACCTCCCTTAGCAGACACTCGCGCTAGGTGACACCTCTAAACAACGGACAATTTTTATCGCCAAAATTTCTCGCCCATTGATGTTTTCAATAGCCGACATTCTCACTAGCAGTCACCTCCAAACAAAGAACCTTTTTTTCCATTACATTATTTTTTTTATTTTATATATAATAGACCCCTGCGGACACAAATAAAAATTAAAGTCGATTAAAAAATTTTTAAATACGATAAGGCACAATTTGGATTATAGATTAAAAAGACAAGGTAATAAGACCAAATCCAAATAAATAAATAGTGTGAGAGGTTCGGCGACAGCGTTGTTACCATCTTCAGACAAAAGTACTGAATGTACTGGTGGATTTGGTCTTATTACCTTGAATTTTTAAATACCTTTATTTAAGATACAAGAAAATAAGACCTAATCCAAATAAATTAATAATATGTGACGTTTCTGCAACAGCATTGTTACCATCATCAGACAAAATTACCATTTATTCTTTTTGTCTGATGGTAACAATGCTGTTGCCGAATATCACACACTATTAAATTATTTGGATTAGGTCTTATTTTCTTGTATCTATAATCCAAATTGTGCTTTATCATACCTTTATTTAAAATAATATATATTTTTAAATAAATCAAAAATAATAAATATACCTTTCTTTCAAAAATTAAACAATTTCTATTGCCCTTAGAGTTATATGATGGGGTGCAAGAAGAAAATTGACTTCAATTATAAAAGCCAAACAAGGTTTGGAACCTGAAAAATATATGCCATTCAGAAAATTTAATTTGTATAAATAATTTATTAAATTTATAAATTTAATTGCCATCATTGAAATTTTTTGCAAATAAGTTTACTGGCAATGTGTTTCTTTTCAATAATATCATCAAATATCTCTACAGACATTACTGCAATGATACAAGTTATATATGAAATAACTTATATCATTGCAGTAATGTCTGTAGAGATAATATTTGATGATATTATTTAAAAGAAACACATTGCCAGTAAATTGGTTTGTACAAAATTTTCATTTACACACTAACCAGGAATAAAACCTATTAATTACATTTTGTTAAATTTATTGTTTTTTATTTTAACTTTAAAAATATTCTATATTTTTTTTATTTAAAAAATATCATATATTAATATTATATTTATTGAAATTTACTCGGATCAATTCTTTTCAACATGCTAAATTATTAGTAACTTTATTTTGCTATTTTTAGAATACGTTTTTGTAATCAATGTATTTTTTTATTTATTTTATTAAACATATTTATAAAAATATTCGGCTAGGATCAAATGTTCATACACAATTATCAAACATTTAATATATACATACGTTCAAACTTGAACTCTATTAAAATAAATAATTTAATATAACTCATTACTAACCCAAACAAGTTCCATTTAAAGGATTTGCTAAAGTGAAACTGAAATTGTTTTCAATTGTGAACGATGGTCAACAGTGTAAACGAGCCTTTTTTTTTTTCAATATTATAAACCCTTCTGTTAAAATAACGCATAAATATATATTATAAATTGCAACAAATATATTTTATCACCGACCACAGGGCAGTTTCAAATATAAGGATTTTCTAAAACGTAACTTTGTTTTCATTAGATTTGCATGTGCTGAAATAACTGTCGCCATCTAGCTTCACGTTTTGTAACTAATTAAAAATTCCCCATTTAATTTTTTCTTTGTGGAAATATTTAATTAACATTTAAATTCTTTCAAAATGCGCATTTTTAAAATATTTATATAAAAATATATATTAATAAAACTATATTTATATATTGATTTATATACTATATATAAAATATTTATTTTTTTAATTTTATTTCATAAAACAGTTAATCGGCTAGAACCAGATTCCGTGTGCATTCGATTTAATGATCTTCAAAATGCACGTTTTTTCTTTTCTGTATGATATTTTAAATAGCAGAACGTAACTCTCTAAGATACCCCATTGTTTACACCGTTGATTAGCGGGCAATTAAGTTAGGTTATCGAACAAAAGGCGCCTAAATCGTCTACAAAAAAAAAACGAAAATCGCTCCAGACTTTATTGATGATGTCGGCGCCGACTTTAGCAAATTTTAATCACGGTGTAAATGAGCAAACTACAGCTGCAGTGTCCTCATAGGTACCAAGGTATTGCATTTTTAGCAATAAAATTGTATTTAAACAAGAATTATCCAATGTTTTCGATATTTGACTTTAAAAAAAATTGGTTCAACTCAGCAATCAAAACAGGACTTGAGTAAAAGCGTGCAATACTAGTCCATACTAGTGAGCTGGACTCCCCGGGTAGTTGGCGCTCTACATTCCAGAAATCTGGGTTATAAATATCTGTCTCCCTCAAATTTCCGTTGGTCGAATAAACGGGGGTTATTTGATAGAGACTGGAGGTCGGGGAAATAAAAATATGATAAAATTAGAGAGGTTAGGCAGTATTTATATTGTAAATATTAAATATGACCTTTTTAAAAGTATATATAAAATGTTAATTATTTTAAAACAAAATGTGTGCCCACTGTAACTTTTGAGAAATACAGAGGAGAAGTGTACATTTTAAAGATGCAATTAAGGTGACTGTGAACTTGGGTGGTAGAATAAAAATCAATGGTATTAGCAAAGTTATCTTTATTTCAGTTATATAGTTGCAGTTTTTTTTACTTATCCCAAGTACTGGCGATACAGACCATAATATTCATTAAGTATTTTGTTGACAGTTATTTAAAAATTAATAAATACAGGATGTCCCAAAATAATGTAGCTAAAAATTCTCAGTCATAATTTTATTAAACAAAAATTGTGAACAAATATATATACAGACAACTCTCAATAATTTGAAACTTAAGGGACCAGAGAAAAATTTCAATTTATCAAGAGTTCAAAATAACAGGAGTTTAAACAACTAAGAGGGGGGGGGGGAATCAAGTAAACAAAAGTTTTAAGTTTTGGCAGTTTCGGGATATACATACTCTGTTGATACAAGATTAAATAGGTGACTTACCGCAAGTTTTTAAAGTAATAAATTTATTGGGAGCTTTCGGGTCTTGCCCTTTCTCAAACAAGAGTTTGATCTCAAAATTCAAGATTTATTATTTTAAACACTTGTGCAATTATTCACAAATTTTAACTTTAAAAAGAAGTCAGTAATTTTTTGTTGAGTGAGCGACTTCAGTCTATCATTGTCCAATGAATTTTCAATAGTGGTGAGAGCTGCGAAGAAATCGTTACTTGTGTCGGTTCTGAGGCGCTAGAAAGCTTGGGGTAGTAAGAGATCTCCTTGCCTCCTCGGCGTGGAAAATTTGACCTATAACTTTGTTAAGTTAGCTCACGGGCTGGTCTGGCTTGAGAAAGTCGCCGGCAACATTTCCCCTAACATTTTAATTTCCTGATAGAATCTTGCATATTAATAAAATCAAGTAAACAAGAGTTTGATCAAAATTCGTGATTTATTATTTTAAACATTTGTACAGTTATTCACAAATGTTCATTTGTGGTAAGATACTATTCCTTCAAATTCAATTTACAGAGGGGACCAATTAACATTGATTTTATTCAAATTATCGAGTATTTTTCATGGGACCGGGAAAACATTTCAAATTATATAGATATTCAAATTAACGAGTTTCAAATTATCTAGAGTCGACTATATATATAAACAATGCATAACAATACCGTTGGTTTTCGACCGCTACGACCCGGGTTCAATACCCACATTGGGCACATTTTCTGATAAAAAAAAAATAATGCTCCAATGATTCCCGAATCTTGCAAAAGTCCAACCCCACCATCAAGTGCAAATAAACAAATGGGTACATTTGTAAGTGCAAAATCGAACTGCTATTCACATGTGTAGACATGTGGTGCACATACAGTAAAAGCAGTAGCCTACTTCTACCCACCATGATTATCATGGCCTGTACCACGTGTATAGGGATAAGCAAAATAACAATAGTTTATATACTAACTAACAATCTATTCATTCGGTGTCAAAGTGGCGACCCTTGCCAACAATACACAGGTCTAACGTGACAAAATTTTTGACATGGGCAGACAATCGGCCCCATTCTCAGTGTAGCGATCGCTTCAGCGACTTCAAACTTTTGAAGAGTGTAGTACAGGCCCTGGCCTGCAAAATGGATGCTGTAATCCATCGGGTGAGTAGGGCAGCCATTCCGTTGACATGATGAAGTCCAGAAAATGTGCCCCACACAAGTCCTGAATCAATTTTGCCTCATGAGTTGGCGTGGAGTGCTGCTGGAACATATAATCCACATCGCCGAAATGCTGTTGAGTCCACGGAGTACGACGGCCTAGAGAATGTTGCGGCAATACACTTGCTTGATTTTGACTCACTGATCCATGAAAACGAGGGCGTCTTGCCATTGGCACAAATTCCAGCTCATACTATAACCAGCTGCAGATTTTGGTAGTGTTCGATGATGGCCGACGTACCGGAAGCCTCAGAAGACCAACTCCTATTGTTTTGGTGGTTGTGCGCCTGCTCAAGGGGGAACATGCTAATAAGACCAAATCCAAATAAATTAATATTATGTAACATTTCAGTAGCAGCACTGTTACCGAAATATTACACACTATTATTTTTTTTGGATTTGGTCTTATTATCTTGTAGTTCTAATCCATAACCCAAATTGTGACTTATCACGAGCTTTTTCTTTAAGTTGTGGCCCGGATATTGGAAGGCAAATCTGCAAACCATTTATTTGTACTTTAATATATAAATCATATTTTCAGAGATAAACTATTTTTTCTTTAAACACAAAGTAATAAGACCAAATAAATAAATAGTGTGTGACGTTTCGGTAACAGCGTTATATCATCTTCAGACAAAAGAACTGAATGAGAAATTTAAACCACAGCATGTTTTAAATACTTTTGACTATAACAGTAACTATTTAAAACATGCTGTGGTAAAATTTCTCATTCATTATTTTTGTCTGAAGATGGTAACAATGCTGTTACCGAAATGTCACACACTATTTATTTATTTAGTCTTATTACCTTGTGTAGAAAGTTTATTGTTATTTCACGAGGGTGGTCATTCATGGGAAACTATTGTATGTACTGTACAAGTGTAATAATATATTAGAGCTGGTGGAATCTAAACCATTGGTTTCAACCGCTACGTCTTGGGATCTAATCCCACATTGGAGACTTTTTTCTGATTAAAAAAAAATGCTCCAATGGCCTCTGATTCTTGCAAAAGTCCAACCCCACCAGCGAGTGCAAGTAACCAAACGGGGCTCTGGTACATTTGTAAGCGCAGCAAAAGTGGAACTTCTTTTTCACATATGTAGACATGTAGTGTACTTAGAGTAAAAAGCAGTTGCTAACTTCTACCCACCATGATTATCATGGCCTGTACAATGTGTACTAGGGATAATATATATATAAAAAGAAACAAGTGCAATACAGAGAAAAAATACAAATACTATGTATTTTATTATTCATAGACAATCATATATAGTATAGTTGGAATATATTTACATAAAGAGAGAGTATGTAGATTACTTTCAAACTTTGACTACTCTACACTAATATTGTTCAGACTAATTAGATAAAACAATTCTAGATACAATAAGACCTAATCCAATTAATTTAATAGTGTGTGACATTTCAGCAACAGCATTGTTACCATCATCAGATAAAAGAATAAAATTATTTGATTCTTTTGTCTGATGATGGTAACAATGCTCTTACGAAAACGTCACACACTATTAAATTATTCGGGTTAGGTCTTATTTTCTTGTATCTATAATCCAAATTGTACTTTATCATGTCTTTAATTCTTTATTATATATACATCTATCCCCCGATTTACACGGTACTTGTTTTACACATTTTCGCTTTTACACGGTTTTCCAAATAAGTTTTGGTTTTTTTTTTTTTTGTTTTTATCACACTATACTAAATGCTACTGTGATTGAACACATGCGCTGTGTACACATCTCACGAGGAATCCCGAGCTTATGTGCTGGCTACATATTTTAACCTGTCAATGCATTTTATTTTTATTTCTGTGTACACCTATCCCCCGATTTACACGTTTTTCTCAGGAACGTATCTACCGTGTAAATAGGGGGATAGGTGTATTTTTTTAAAAGACAAATCATCTGACCACTCAACATTTTAGATGACACCATCAAGAAGTGAAAAAAAGACAAATCTTCTGACCACTCAACATTTTAGATGACACCATCAAGAAGTGAAAAAAAGACAAATCTTCTGACCACTCAACATTTTAGATGACACCATCAAGAAGTGAATAAAAGACAAATCTTCTGACCACTCAACATTTTAGATGACACCATCAAGAAGTGAAAAAAAGACAAATCTTCTGACCACTCAACATTTTAGATGACACCATCAAGAAGTGAAAAAAAGACAAATCTTCTGACCACTCAACATTTTAGATGGCACCATCAAGAAGTGAAAAAAAGACAAATCTTCTGACCACTCAACATTTTAGATGACACCATCAAGAAGTGAAAAAAAGACAAATCTTCTGACCACTCAACATTTTAGATGACACCATCAAGAAGTGAAAAAAAGACAAATCTTCTGACCACTCAACATTTTAGATGACACCATCAAGAAGTGAAAAAAAGACAAATCTTCTGACCACTCAACATTTTAGATGACACCATCAAGAAGTGAAAAAAAGACAAATCTTCTGACCACTCAACATTTTAGATGACACCATCAAGAAGTGAAAAAAAGACAAATCTTCTGACCACTCAACATTTTAGATGACACCATCAAGAAGTGAAAAAAGACAAATCTTCTGACCACTCAACATTTTAGATGACACCATCAAGAAGTGAAAAAAAGACAAATCTTCTGACCACTCAACATTTTAGATGACACCATCAAGAAGTGAAAAAAAGACAAATCTTCTGACCACTCAACATTTTAGATGACACCATCAAGAAGTGAAAAAAAGACAAATCTTCTGACCACTCAACATTTTAGATGGCACCATCAAGAAGTGAAAAAAAGACAAATCTTCTGACCACTCAACATTTTAGATGGCACCATCAAGAAGTGAAAAAAAGACAAATCTTCTGACCACTCAACATTTTAGATGACACCATCAAGAAGTGAAAAAAAGACAAATCTTCTGACCACTCAACATTTTAGATGGCACCATCAAGAAGTGAAAAAAAGACAAATCTTCTGACCACTCAACATTTTAGATGACACCATCAAGAAGTGAAAAAAAGACAAATCTTCTGACCACTCAACATTTTAGATGACACCATCAAGAAGTGAAAAAAAGACAAATCATCTGACCACTCAACATTTTAGATGGCACCATCAAGAAGTGAAAAAAAGTCAAAATGCTTTCCACATGTGTATTTGGGATATTATTTTTTTAATCAAGAAAAGCCGACCATGTACGCATTTCAGGCTGTTGGCTGCGCTGTATACACCTTGAAGTAACTCAATGACCAGAAATGCTAGTTCTTGAGGCTTTCTGAAAAATCAAGAAATGGGTGGTCAAATTTGCATAAATATGCTAAAACGTGTAAAAAAAAGTAAAGGGAAAAAAAGAGAATTTCAGGTAGCGATATGAGAAAAATGATGAAGTGTGTAGGGAGATTATATATATATATACGGTATAGCCTCTTTATTTCCACCTTTGCTGGTCCCAAGCCTGGATGAAAAAGGGGGGAGCAGTAACAAGCTCACTAAAAAACCTGGGCTCAGCTGGCCCGGCTGATAGTACCCTGTAAGGGCTCCTAATCCAGGGATACAGGATGAGCAGCGTTTGTACTCCGTGTTAGGAGCGGCTGCACATGGCGTCTGTTCCTCATGTCAGAGGTGGCCATTTCTTCTGGAGCTAAGTCGGCCTGCCACTGAGCAGTGCTCCCACTCCCAGCAGCCCCCATGACAAAGGCAGACGCATTCTACTTCACCCAATCATGATGGTTGTCAAATCTCCTCACTATGCTGCATCGGCCGCCGCACAGAAGCTTTACAAGCTTGATATCCTAATATGATTGAGTAGAGATAAGAAAGAAGATTTCCACCATGATTCAACACTGACTATAATTTGACCAAAATTTCTGATTACTTGGGGTGCTGAATTTGAGATATTAGACTATTTTAAAGGCGTAAGATTCTTTTTGAAATGAAACAATTTCTACTGTCCTTACTGCAATGGAAAGATTAATGGGAGGGCCTGGCTCATCAGTGGTGAACCCTCCACTGATGAGCCAGGCCCTCCCATTAATCTTTCCATTGCAGTAAGGACAGTAGAAATTGTTTCATTTCAAAAAGAATCTTACGCCTTTAAAATAGTTTCGAATTTTGATAACAGATAGCGCGCTAGTGCATCATATTAGACTATATAAATATATATATGTGAAAAAAGTAAGAAAAGGTCAGGTGTTAATGTTAAAAATGGCATATCCTGACAAGAGCATTTTAAATGGCATTTGAGTTGATATTTGTTTCACCAGATCACACTCTGTCATCTAAAAGGCTAAGTTGGGTGGTCAGGATATGCCTTTTTAAAAAATAAATATGGCTAGTACTGACCTGAGTCCGCTAGTTTGCAGAAACCATCAATTGATGACAGTTTTTGCACCTATTTTGATGGGAGAGGTGACCTTTATTTTTATAGAGCAATTTCCTCCTGCCAAAATTCCCATTTATATATACATAAAACAAATTAGGCATATCCTGACCACAAACATGAGCATTTTTTAGATGACAGAGCGCCATCTAGTGGAACAGAAATCAACTAAACGTTGATTTAACCTGTTCCCCGATATTTGGCTAACCCATTTTCTCGATAAATCAAGAAAAGTCAACCACGAACGCACTTCGGGCTGTTGACCCTCGTCAGCGTGGTGCAGGCTGTACCTCTACGACCAAAAAATATTTTAATCCCAAAGGCTTCTTTAGAAATTGAGACGGTCCAATAGCCTGAAACGTGTTTGTGGTTTTTCTTGATTTATCAAGTAAAAGGGTTGACCAAATATCAGGGAACAGGTTAAAACGTTTAGTTGATTTCTGTTCCACTAGATGGTGCTCTGCCATCTGAAAAACGCTCATGTTAATGGTCAGTATATGCCTAATTTGTTTTTAATATCAACACACTTGACATTTTGTCTTTTTTTTTTCATATATATAGTGTTTGATACAAAAGTTATGACAAAACTGCGAGCAGTTTTCAAAATAAAAACACATCCTATTTTTTTGACCCGTAAAGTATATATATATACAGTAGACCCTTCCTTTAGGGGACACCCTGCTGGCAGACACCTCTCCACAAAGGACAGATTTCATTTGCTAAATTACCATTTTTACTATTTAGCAACTCTCCAGTAAGAGGACACCTCTCCCTAAAGGACACTTTGGGTCTACAATTAGGTGTTGTCCTTTACAGGGAGGTTCTACTGTATATATATATCATCATATTTTATTTGCATCAATCTTGGAGATATATGTAAATTAATAAAGGAAAAAACTAAGACAGTCTCCTTCCAGGCTGCCTCCCCTTGTTGATCAAATTCCACAAATCTGATAAATATACTTCACCAGAGTTGGTGGTTTCATCTGGTGGGATTACTCCCTGGAGGCACCACAGTATAGCTATTTTGCATATAGGTAAAAACTAATCACCTCATTTGTTCAGAAAATAGCTAAGTATACAAAGTTAACAGCAATAGAATTATGAATTTAAAATATGTAAAATAGATTTTAGCACATATATATCTAAACTTGTAATGATAAGGCACAATTTGGATTATTCTATATACAGTTACGAGCGTCATTCCTCATCAGTCGTCTCTGTCACCGTTTGCTTTTTTTTTGGAATGGCGCCCTCCTATTGGTTGGCTACGATCACGCCACCTTTGCCCCCCCCCCCCCATCATGCCTTCCCCACTCGCTCTTTCGTTTTTGTAACTATTGTTTTGGAGCGGGTCGCTCTTTAAATAAATGCATATATTAGTTAATAACTAAATGGAATCCTCTCTTTCCTTTTCCCAGTATGAGACGCCTAAGGAAGCCAACAGTACATAGACAGATAAAGCACATAGGCTATAGTTATTAACTAATATATGCATTTATTTAAGGCGCCAATTTATAATTGTAACAAATAGTATTTGAATAAAAACATTCAATCGGGTAAAACACGGGCGTTGCCCGGGCCATTCGGCTAGTAGATTATAAACACAAGGTAATAAGACCAAATCCAAATAAATAAATAAATAAATAGTGGGTGACGTTTCGGTAACAGCATTGTTACCATCTTCAGACAAAAGTACTGATGGTAAAAACGCTGTTACCGAAATGTCACACACTATTTATTCATTTGGTCTTATTACCTTGTGTTTATAATCTAAACTTGTAGATAAATTTGGCATGTTATAATTGGTTAGAAGTTGTACTTCAGGATCTCCGTGTTGAAGGGCATGTTGGCCCAAAAGCTCGTGAAATAAAAGAAATAAGAAACCCTTGATTCCTTATTGATTGAATCAAAGGGTAAAAGGAGGGAAGAATAATCTTTATTATATGGATATTGTTATTTTAAAATGTATGAAATATATATAGTTAAACCTGTCTATAGCGCCCCCTCTTGGGACTCACCAAAATAGGGTGCTATAGACAGGTCACTTTTAATGTAAATCACATCGTACTACGTATTTAAAATCGGACGCTATAGAGAGGAAGGCGCTATTTAGAGGGGGGGCTATAGACAGGTTTAACTGTATATACATTTTTACATAAATATTATATACAAGATATTAAGACCTAATCCAAATAAATTAATACTTTGTGACATTTCGGTAACCACACTGTTAATAAAACGTCCTGCACTATTGATTTATTTGGATTAGGTCTTAATCTCTTATAAACCAAATTTATCATAAATATTATCAAGTTAAAACACAAGATCTCTAATTTAACAATTTAAGAAAACATTATTATTGTATTAGCTAAGAATTTTATGAAATTGAAACCATTGTGTAGGATTCTTTTTAAAATTGAATAATTTTCTACTGCCTTTACCTTTTTATTTTAAAAAGAATCATACGGATCAAACATGGTTTAAACTTCTTATAACATATGGAGGGGGTCGGTGGAAGGCTGGTTAAACCGTTTGGTTTTGACCACTACGACCCGGGTTCGATTCCCGCATTGGACACTTTTTTCTGTTAAAAAAAGAAAAATGCTCCAATGGCCCCCGATTCTTGCAAAAGTCCAACCCCACCAGCGAGTGCAAGTAACCAAACGGGGCTCTGGCACATTTGTAAGTGCAAAGTCGAACTGGTTTTCACATGTGTAGACATGTGGTGCGCTTACAGTAAATAAGCAGTCGCTAACTACCCACCATGATTATCATGGCCTGTACCATATGTACTAGGGATAAGCAAAAAAAAAATAATAATAAAATAACATATGGAGCGCTTATGTATGATAATAATAGCTAAGATAATTGAAAAATATTAATTTAGGCTAAAATGAACCAATTATAAGGAACAGTATATAACCTCATTAATTCGACACCCTATAATTTGGCACTTGCGGTAATTGGACCATATTTTTGTCACGACCTCTAGCCAATCAAATAACAAACGTTAATTCAACCAAACGATAATTCTACCTATTTTTATATAAAGTCAAATTTCGACAACATAAAATAATTCTTGTTGAAATACAATACAATACTTTGGCTTGCTGGACACAGCTACCATAGTTAGCACACTGTGCTTAAAAGTTTCAAAAATGCATTGCAAATATTGGCAGTGATGTTTACTGACTGATTTAAGCCTAACTTAAGCAGCCGCGCTTCACAGTGTCTTTAAGAGTCAAATAAATTCTTTAGACTTTGTTTTCTAAATTTATTCATTTTCTTCCCATTGCCTTTATTCACTTAGATTAAAATAGTGTTTGTAATTTTCGCTTACTTAGTTCAAAAATGTAGGAATGCAAATTTTATACATCGGTAAAAGTTGATCATGAAACATTCTGAAAAAAAAAAAAAAGTACCAATGGTATCAATAATTCACTTTATTAATAAAAAATACATTACATACCTTGTTTTACATTACATAACAGTTATATTTCCTAAAATTATTATTTTAATTATATATATTTGTTCATCATATATACATATATATTAAGTAGAAATGAAAGATATGATGAAATCATCTTCCTTTAATTCAACTGAGAGAGCCCTGATCCCTTGAGGTGTTATGGTGCTGTGGGTAAGAATTGCAAGGGGGGCAAAAAAAGATCAAATAAATATTTTTTATGTAAAGAATAATTATTTGGTCTTGTTCATTGTAGAGAAAATAATGAGATGAATAGTTCCACAAGACAGGGTAACATCCACAATAGCTGACTTCCATATTGGGAAAGGAAAACTAAATTATCAGATTTTTAAAAAAGACAATTTTTTTTAATGATATTAATAAAATACTTTTCCCAATAAATCCCAATCTTCCTCAAGCCATTGTTGCAATGGTTTATATATATAAAAAAAAACCTTGTTAGATAAAAAGTTCCAGAGTTATATGAGAAATCACTTTATCTACCTAGATAGCTCTCTATAAAGAGAAATGGAATCAATATAGGTGGAAACAGATCTATCAAAGCTATATATTTACTTGGGCCATTTTCTTTTTAAAATGAAAAATATAAAATAATATATGAATATTTAGAGAGATCCATAAATAGGTATTTGCAACAACAACAACAAAAAAAAGAAACATTTGAGTACAGAATAGGTTTTGAAAACAGATCTGGATAAATTGTTAAACTGAATATCCAAATAAGGAGTGCAGGATAAAATTTATTCAGAGAAACAATAGCACTAGGGTTTACCTAAAATTAAACTTGGAATGAACCAATGAGATTTACTGAGATATTTTTCCAACTTCTCTGTGTCTATCAGGTAGCGGCAGGTTTGACCAGCCAACACAGAGTTGATAATTACTCCTTCAGTTTTATCACTCACATCCAAAATAAAATATCTATATTGGGCCAGGGTATTGACACCTCTACTTCTCTGATGGAATGACACCTCAACTTCAATCTTCTCTCTTCCAACTCTCCACTTCTTCCCTACATTGTACTCTGTGCCATTTATATTCCTGATTTCCTCCTCCGATCCATCTTGGAGGACCTTATGTTTATCTGTCCAGATGAACCTGGTAACAAAATACAGCTTAGATACGGGAAGATCCTCACCATAGAGATATTTCATAAGTTGCTCTGTCCTCTTAAATAGTGGAATCCCATTAAACCAGTTCTGAGTACCGAGTGTAAGATCCATCTTTCCCAACGGATTCTTTATGGCAGCGGCATCACAATATTTGTTCGGTTCTTCTTCCTTAGTAGCTTGTTGTTCCTCCTTCACGGTGGCCGACTTATTTATTTGCATTTCTTTGTTAACAATAGATGCTTCTTTATTATTATTCAGTATTTGTGTCTTTGTCACTTTTTCCTCAGCCAATTCCAGTTTTGTCTTCACGGTGGCCAGTTGTGCCTTAGTATTATGTAGTTCTGTTTCCAGTTTTTCATTTGTGTCCTGTAACTCTCTCTCCAAACCCTGCATTTCCCCAAGAGATCCATTTATTGGGTTCAACTTCACATCTTCGAGTTCAATAGAATGTTGGTGGGAGATATCCTCAACATGGGACAATATGGGGGTCAGGTCTTCCACTGGCCAAATGTGCTGCTGGTTGGCCGGGAGTTGGCTGGGGACAGCTTGAGTAGTTTCATACTGCTGGCCCATCGTTGGAAGGACGTCGGCCATTTCCTTTTGTTGGGTTTTGAGATCTTCCCCCTCTCTCAATAGAATGTTTATATTTGAATTGATTTCTTCAAGGAGCTGAAGGCCAGGAAACTGCAGCGTATCTCTCTTGATCTCACCCCCTTGAGCTTCCCCCTCTCTCAATAGAATGTTTATATTTGAATTGATTTCTTCAAGGAGCTGAAGGCCAGGAAACTGCAGCGTATCTCTCTTGATCTCACCCCCTTGAGCTTCCCCCTCTCTCAATAGAATGTTTATATTTGAATTGATTTCTTCAAGGAGCTGAAGGCCAGGAAACTGCAGCGTATCTCTCTTGATCTCACCCCCTTGAGCTTCCCCCTCTCTCAATAGAATGTTTATATTTGAATTGATTTCTTCAAGGAGCTGAAGGATCTTGATCTCACCCCTGCCATTGATCTGGTCCAGTTTCTCTCTACACCGGGACATTTCCAGAGAGAGGTCCCTCACTGAGCTGCCCAGCAGGGAGAGGTAGGCATCCAGAGCCTCCTCCTGCTCTGCCTCCCGACAAACTTCATTGCTACATGGATTCTTGCTACAGAAAAGGACCTTCCGTTTACAGCTGACAACATTCTGGCTGCACAGGACCTCGTGCTGCTGGAGAAAGTCCCGAGTCAGGACTCCCCCGCAGAACTGACAACTTCCAAAGAGGTGTTTGCAGGCCCCAGTCAGGTGAGATGCCAGATCTCTCCTCAGTAATTTTTCCCCACAGGATACAGGGCAGTCCATTAGGAAAAATTGGCACAGGGTCCAATGGTACCTGGCCTCCAGCAGACTGCTGAAGGTCTCTGGACACCCCAGGAAGGGGCAGGTATTTTCCATACTCTGGAACATATGCAACATGGTTGGGTAACATATCTAGGGTAAAGGTTGTGTGAACATGGGATAATTATATTGAATACAGAGGGGTTACAAATTATATATACATATATGTCAATGCTGAATGACAGGTTAAATGGAATCACAAATTATTACCACATATTTAATAGTTTTTGATTAAAGTTGATGGGGGGGAACAATTTGGATTATAAACACAAGGCAATAAGACCAAATCTAAATAAATAAATAGTGTGTGATGTTGTTACCATCTTCAGATAAAAGTACTGAATTAAACACAAGGCAATAAGACCAAATCCAAATAAATAGTGCGTGACGTTTCGGTAACAGTGTTGTTACCATCTTCACACAAAAGTACTTAATCTGAAGATGGTAACAACATCACACACTATTTATTTATTTAGATTTGTTCTTATTACCTTATGTTTATAATCTATAAGGTATTCAGTATATACTTTTGTCTGAAGATGGTAACAATGCTGTTACCGAAATGTCACACTATTTATTTATTTAGATTTGGTCATATTACTTTATGAATAATCAATCCAATATATGCCTCTTTTTTTATCTGAATATATATACATATAATTATATTTTAAATATAGATTAGCAATAAAATGTTTACAAATAGTTTTAGATAAATAAAATAAATTATACTTATTATTGCACCTTTTTTCAGAATTTCCAGCACCTTTTCTGTGAAAAAGATGCACTCAAAAGTTTGCCTTTTAATCATTACACACAAGGACAATAATTATAAACATTAGATAATAAGACTAAATCCAAATTAATATATTGTTTGTGGTTTTTCATAAGCAAATTGTTACATTTGATAAGGTACAATTTGGATTATAGATTAGAAACAAAAGATAATAAGACCAAATAAATAAATAGTGTGTGTGACATTTTACTGAAACGTCACACATTAGTTATTGATTTGGTCTCTCTCTCTCTTTTATTACCTTGTGTTTAAAAATGTTATATTAATGCCACGCACTTAATTTTTAGATTTGTTACCTCATGTCTCTAATCTAATTTGTACCTTATCATTGTGTCAATATTCTATACAATTCAATAGCATCTTCTTCTTTATCTCCACTCAATTATATTAGGGTGTCAAGCTTGAGACTTTGATGGTTGAGATTTGACAACCATCATGATTTGGTGAAGTAGAATGTGTCTGCCTTTGTCATTAAGACTGGGAACACTACTCAGTGGCAGGCCGACTTAGCTCCAAAAGAAATGGCCGCCTCTGACATTAGGAACAGACGCCATATGCAGCCGCTCCTAACATGGAGTACAAGCACTGCTCATCCTTAATCCCTGGATTAGGATCCCTTACAGGGTACCTTCAGCCATGCCAGCTGAGCCCAGGTTTTTTAGTGACCTTGTTACTGCTCCCCCTCCTCCTTTTTCATCCAGCTTGGGACCGGCAAAGGCGGAGTTATACAATAGCATGTTGTGTGTGAATGCTACCATCTACAGAATGGAGTACTTATTTGTTACCTTGGAATATTTTCTTATCTAATATCCAAAGAGAACTTTTTAATTGTCTCTATTCCATTACTTAGAGTACAATAACACTTTTTCTCTCCTGTTGGAGAGAAATAACATATATCATTCTAACTTTTATGATGCTTCCTAAGCCAATCAGTGACTATATTTTACATTACATTGGGGGGATAATTCTGTAAAGACATCTTAACAAATTCTATTTGTTCTATCACGTTTTTTTTTTTTTCTTTGGTAATTTTCATCCTTTAGGTTAAATAAAATGAATTCGTTTTTTAAAAAAAAATAATCCAATTTTTAAAACACCATTTCATTATACTCCCAATATAATCAAACTAGTGTAAAAGTTTTGCAGCCAATGGAATGATAGCTTACTGGACGTCAGGACTCAATTTAAATTATTTTACGTAAAGCACAATAACATCATTAAAAATATTTAATGTGTTATGTATAAAATGTTTGTATAAATAACTTACCAATTGTTTAAAATATTAATCATAAAAAGTTATTTAAAAAACTAAAGAATATTTAAATTGTTGCGCGCCAAGTCTTAAAACAAACAAATAAACGAAATTCAGCCAATGAAACCGTACGGTAATATCGATATCTACCGCCATCTATGAGTCTATTTTGAAACTAATTTTTCTCCGAATTTAAAAGCTGATCAGGATTAAAACTTAATTTTTTATGACTTATAAAACATATTTATTTACTAGAATTGAGTATTTTTTGTATAATTAAAAAATAACACATATTTTCAAAAATCGTATTTTCTATTTTATCAAGTGTATTCACCTTTTCATTATAAATGTATATAATGTGCATGTATCTCGTGTAATATGATTAATGTAGATTGTTTTTTATATTTATTCTTTCTTACTTGTGAATAAAGAAAAAAGGTGATTTGAGAATAACTTGGGAGTTAATATATATTACAATAAAGATATTAAGTGTGTGAACTTCCTGCAAGAGATGGCAACAATGATCTCAAGATTTTATAAGCTTTATTTCCCCATTGATGGCAGGTTTATCAAAAGAAGCTTTGGAACCTTGCAATTGTGAAATTAAATGGTTTTGTATATTATTAGACTTTTAATGTGTTTATAGTAAAATATTCTATTCAAATTATAATAAACTGCACCAATGTGTGCTGAGGAGAGAACAATTACTTTCCATTCATTCTCTCTACTTGGAAAATATTTAAAGTTAGCAATATTTTATAAAAGAAT
>CP092869.1:56230532-56265154 GCA_030710605.1 Cordylochernes scorpioides
TACAACAACAACAACAAAAGCCTTTATTTAGGGTCACTGACCCTATACAGGATTCACCAGAGGTATGCATAAGAACAAAGCAGTGAGACAAAGGAAACAACGATATAAACAGAAGAAAAAGAAAAAAAAAAAAAAAGAGAAAGAGGGAAGCGAAAAACAACACAAAAAGAGTAGCAATAAGAAAGTGAGGAGTGAGTGTCTCTTGGCCTTCTTCTGAGATATGGACTTGTGGAAACCATAAAACGCCGTAGCAATATACTTATTCTGGGTCATATTGTCAATTATTGATGGAAGTGAAGCACAGAGTTGCCCAGTTTTGAGCATAGGGGTTCTTCTTTCGGAGCAGAGCAATCAAAAATATAGTGAGTGATTTCATTTTTTAGTTTTGAATTACAGAAGGTACAAATCGGGTCCTCACTGCAGAGCATCTTGGTGTGGTTTTCTCTAAAAAAACTTGAAAGTATTCTAACTTGTGCAAGTAGTCTTACAACCGGGAAAGGAAAATCCCCTAAAAGTGTATATTTTAATAATATAAATGAGTTTTAAAAATTGTAAAAAAAAAATGCATCGGCAGGGAATCGAACCTGGGCCGCCCGCGTGGCAGGCGAGCATTCTACCACTGAACCACCGATGGTTATAAGAAATGGCCATATTTGGGTATTTATTCCATTCACAAAAGCAAACGGTGACAGAATTGATTGATTGTTGACTCTGATACTTGTATATTTTAATAATTCAAATTGTGCCTTATTATTTTTTTCTTTAATTAAAAACCATTTTAAAAATTCTTGAATAATTTAGTTCATGATCAAATATGGAAAAGTAATTTTATCTAAATCTTTTGCAATTGGTTAAGTGGTAACACCAAATGATGACGTTTTTTAAAGCATCATTTTATAGAATTAAGTTATATCTTTAAATATATTCACACAATTTAATAACTAAATTTAAAAATAAAGATTGAAATTTAAAATTCTTTGTTCAAAAAGTGCTCAATTTAATATTTTCTAATTTAAAATATTTTACCTTATCAAATTTTATATTTAAAAGTATTCCAATGAGAGACCGAGGAAAAAATGAATTTTTAGAGTTTACAGGTTATTCATTAAGTCACACATGGTGTGTCAATATGAATTGTTATAGTCGGCTTATAATGGAAGGTTTATTGTTAAGACACAATTTGGATTATAAACACAAGGTAATTAGACCAAATAAATAAATAAATAGTGTGTGACGTTTCGGTAACAACGCTGTTACACAAAACAACAACAACAAAAAGCCTTTATTTAGGGTCACTGACCCTATACAGGATTCACCAGAGGTATGCATAAGAACAAAGCAGTGAGACAAAGGAAATAACGATATATACAGAAGAAAAAAAAATAAGAAAGAGAAAGAGGGAAGCAAGACTGTTACACACTATTTATTAATTCGGATTTGGTCTTATTACCTTGTGTTTAAAAGTATTCCAATGAGAGACCGAGGAAAAATGGATTTTTAGAGTTTACAGGTTATTCATTAAGTCAAACATGGTGTGTCAATATGACTTGTTATAGTCGGCTTATAATGGAAAGTTTATTGTTAAGACACAATTTGGATTATAAACACAAGGTAATAAGACCAAATCCAAATAGTGTGTGACATTTCGGTAACAGCATTGTTACAATCTTCAGACAAAAGTACTGAATGAGAAATTTTACCACAGCATGTTTTAAATAGTTACTGTTATCAAGTGAATTTTTAATTCTAAGAATAATATTCTGTGTTTCTCAGAAAACTATCTTATCTGCTATCTTGTTTACACACTTGATGACAGTAACTATTTAAAACATGCTGTGGTAAAATTTCTCATTCAGTACTTTTGTCTGAAGATGGTAACAATGCTGTTACCGAAATGTCACACACTATTTATTTATTTGGTCTTATTACCTTGTGTAGAAAGTTTATTGCTATTTCACGAGGGTGGTCATTCATGGGAAACTATTGTATATACTGTACAAGTGTAATAATATATTAGAGTTGGTGGAATCTAAACCATTGGTTTTCAGTCTTAGGATCTAATCCCACATTGAAGACTTCGGGGGGGTCGGTGGAAGGCTGGTTAAACCGTTTGGTTTTCGACCACTAGGACCCGGGTTCGAACCCGCATTGGACACTTTTTTCTGTTTAAAGAAAAAAAAATGCTCCAATGGCCCCCGATTCTTGCAAAAGTCCAACCCCACCAGCGAGTGCAAGTAACCAAACGGGGCTCTGGCATTAGTAAGTGCAAAGTCGAACTGCTTTTCACATGTGTAGACATGTGGTGCACTTACAGTAAAAGCAGTCGCTAACTACCCACCATGATTATCATGGCCTGTACCACGTGTACTAGGGATAAGCAAAAAAAAAAAAGACTTTTTTCTGATTAAAAAAAAATGCTCCAATGGCCTCTGATTCTTGCAAAAGTTCAACCCCACCAGCGAGTGCAAGTAACCAAACAGGGCTCTGGTACATTTGTAACCGCAAAAGTGGAACTGCTTTTTCACATATGTAGACATGTAGTGTACTTACAGTAAAAAGCAGTCGCTAACTTCTACCCACCATGATTATCATGGATTGTACCATGTGTACTAGGGATAATATATATATAAAAAAAAAACAAGTGTAATACAGAGAAAAAATGTATGTAGATTACTTTCAAACTTTGACTACTCTACACTAATATGTGGCAGGTGGTCCTTCAGACTGATTAGTCAATTGGTCATTAGAAAAAAAATGTCTACAATTCTAGATACAATAAGACCTAATCCTAATAATTTAATAGTGTGTGACATTTCAGCAACAGCATTGTTACCATCATCAGATAAAAGAATAAAATTATTTGATTCTTTTGTCTGTTGATGGTAACAATGATCTTACGGAAACGTCACACACTATTAAATTATTCGGGTTAGGTCTTATTTTCTTGTATCTATAATCCAAATTGTACTTTATCATGTCTTTAATTCTTTATTATATATATACCTATCCCCCGATTTACACGGTACTTGTTTTACACGTTTTCGCTTTTACACGGTTTTCCAAATAAGTTTATTTTTTAATCGCACTATACTAAATGCTACTGTGATTGAACACATGCCTTGTGTACACATCTCACGAGGAATCCCGAGCTTATGTGCTGACTACATATTTTAACCTGTCAATGCATTTTATTTTTATTTCTGTGTACACCTATCCCCTGATTTACACGTTTTTCTCAGGAACGTATCTACCGTGTAAATAGGTGTATTTTAAAAAAGACAAATCTTCTGACCACTCAACATTTTAGATGGCATCATCAAGAAGTGAAAAAAAGTCAAAATACTTTCCACACGTGTATTAGGGATAATATTTTTTTTTTATCAAGAAAAGCCGACCATGTACGCATTTCAGGCTGTTGGCTGCGCTGTACACACCTTGAAGTAACTCAATGACCAGAAATGCTAGTCCTTGAGGCTTTCTGAAAAATCAAGAAATGGGTGATCAAATTTGCATAAATATGCTAAAACGTGTAAAAAAAAGTAAGGGAAAAAAAAGAGAATTTCAGGTAGCGATATGAAAAAAATGATAAAGTGTGTAAGGGAGATTTTATATATATATACAGTATAGCCACTTTATTTCCACCTTTGCTGGTCCCAAGCCCGGATGAAAAAGGAGGAGCAGTAACAAGCTCACTAAAAAACCTGGGCTCAGCTGGCCCGGCTGATAGTACCCTGTAAGGGCCCCTAATCCAGGGATACAGGATGAGCAACGTTTGTACTCCATGCTAGGAGCGGCTGCACATGGCATCTGTTCCTCATGTCAGAGGCAGCCATTTCTCCTGGAGCTAAGTCGGCCTGCTACTGAGCCTGTTCTGAACTGAGCAGTTCTTCCACTCCCAGCAGCCCCCATGACAAAGGCAGAAGCATTCTACTTCACCCAATCATGATGGTTGTCAAATCTCCCCACTATGCTGCATCGGCCGCCACACAGAAGCTTTACAAGCTTGACATCCTAATATGATTGAGTAGAGATAAGAAAGAAGATTTCCACCAACTATGATTCAACACTGACTATAATTTGACCAAAATTTCTGATTACTTGGGGTGCTGAATTTGAGATATTAGACTATTTTAAAGGCGTAAGATTCTTTTTGAAATTAAACAATTTCTAATGTCCTTACTGCAATGGAAAGATTAATGGGAGGGCCTGGCTCATCAGTGGAGGGTTCACCACTGATGAGCCAGGCCCTCCCATTAATCTTTCCATTGCAATAAGGACATTAGAAATTGTTTAATTTCAAAAAGAATCTTACGCCTTTAAAATAGTTTCGAATTTTGATAACAGATGGCGCGCTAGTGCATCATATTAGACTATATAAATATATATATGTGAAAAAAGTAAGAAAAGGTGTTGATATTAAAAATGGCATATCCTGACAAGAGCATTTTAAATAGAATTTGAGTTGATATTTGTTTCACCAGATCACACTCTGTCATCTAAAAGGCTAAGTTGGGTGGTCAGGATATGCCTTTTTAAAAATAAATATGGCTAGTACTGACCTGAGTCCGCTAGTTTGCAGAAACCATCAATTGATGACAGTTTTAGTCCCTATTTTGATGGGAGAGGTGACCTTTATTTTTATAGATCAATTTCCTCCTGCCAAAATTCCCATTTATATATACATAAAACAAATTAGGCATATCCTGACCACTAACATGACCATTTTTTTTAGATGGCAGAGCGCCATCTAGTGGAACAGAAATCAACTAAACATTGATTTAACTTGTTCCCCGATATTTGGCCAACCCATTTTCTCGATAAATCAAGAAAAGCCATCCACGAACGCACTTCGGGCTGTTGGCCCTCGTCAGCGTGGTGCAGGCTGTACCTCTATGACCAAAAATCTTTTAATCCCAAAGGCTTCTTGAGAAATTGACAAGGTCCAATAGCCTGAAACGTCTTTGCGTTTTTTCTTGATTTATCAAGTAAAAGGGTTGACCAAATATCAGGGAACAGGTTAAATTTCACCAGAGTTGGTGGTTTCATCTGGTGGGATTACTCCCTGGAGGCACCACAGTATAGCTATTTTGCATATAGGTAAAAACTAATCACCTCATTTGTTCAGAAAATAGCTAAGTATACAAAGTTAACAGCAATAGAATTATGATTTTAAAATATGTAAAATAGTTTTTGGCACATATATATCTAAACTTGTAATGATAAGGCACAATTTGGATTATTCTATATACAGTTACGAGCGTCATTCCTCATCAGTCGTCTCTGTCACCGTTTGCTTTTTTTTTGGAATGGCGCCCTCCTATTGGTTGGCTACGATCACGCCACCTTTGCCCCCTCCCCCCCCCCCCCCCCCCCCCATCATGCCTCCCACTCGCTCTTTCGTTTTTGTAACTATTGTTTTGAAGCGGGTCGCTCTTTAAATAAATGCATATATTAGTTAATAACCAAATAGAATCCTCTCTTTCCTTTTCCCAGTATGAGACGCCTACGGAAGCCAACAGTACATAGACAGATAAAGCACATAGGCTATAGTTATTAACTAATATATGCATTTATTTAAGGCGCCAATTTATAATTGTAACAAATAGTATTTGAATAAAAACATTCAATCGGGTAAAACACCGGCGTTGCCCGGGCCATTCGGCTAGTAGATTATAAACACAAGGTAATAAGACCAAATCCAAATAAATAAATAGTGTGTGACGTTTCGGTAACAGCATTGTTACCATCTTCAGACAAAAGTACTGATGGTAAAAACGCTGTTACCAAAATGTCACACCCTATTTATTTATTTGGATTTGGTTTTATTACCTTGTGTTTATAATCTAAACTTGTATATAAAGTTGGCGTGTTATAATTGGTTAGAAGTTGTACTTCAGGATCTCCGTGTTGAAGGGCATTTTGGCCCAAAAGCTTGTGAAATAAAAGAAATAAGAAACCCTTGATTCCTTATTAATTAAATCAAAGTGTAAAAGGAGGCAAGAATAATCTTTATTATATGGGTATTGTTATTGAAAAATATATGAAATATATATACAGTTAAACCTGTCTATAGCACCCCCTCTTGGGACTCACCAAAATAGGGTGCTATAGACAGGTCACTTTTAATGTAAATCGCATCGTACTACGTATTTAAAATCGGGCGCTATAGAGAGGAAGGCGCTATTTAGAGGGGGCGCTATAGACAGGTTTAACTGTATATACATTTTTACATAAATATTATATACAGGATATTAAGACCTAATCCAAATAAATTAATACTGTGTGACATTTCGGTAACCACACTGTTATTAAAACGACCTGCACTATTAATTTATTTGGATTAGGTCTTAATTTCTTGTAGGTATAAACTAAATTTATCATAAATATTATCTAGTTAAAACACAAGATCTCTAATTTAACAATTTAAGAAAAAATTATTATTGTATTAGCTAAGAATTTTATGAAATTGAAACCATTGTGTAGGATTCTTTTTAAAATGGAATAATTTTCTACTGCCTTTACCTTTTTATTTTAAAAAGAATCATACGGATCAAACATGGTTTAAACTTCTTATAACATATGGAGCGGTAATGTATGATAATAGCTAAGATAATTGAAAAATATTACCAATTATAAGGAACAGTATAACCTTATTAATTTGACACCCTATAATTTGACACTTGCGGTAATTCGATCATATTTTTATGTCACGACCTCCCTCCAATCAAATAACAAACGTTAATTCAATCAAACGATAATTCGACCTATTTTTATATAAAGTCAAATTTCAACAACATAAAATAATTCTTGTTGAAATACAATACTTTGGCTTGCTGGACACAGCTACCATAGTTAGCGTATACACACTGTGCTTAAAAGTTTCAAAATGCATTGCAAATATTGGCAGCGATGTCAATTGTTTACTGGCTGATTTAGGCCTAACTTAAGCAGCCGCACTTCACAGTGTCTTTAAGAGTCAAATAAATTCTTTAGACTTTGTTTTCTAAATTTATTTATTTTCTTCCCATTGCCTTTATTCACTTAGATTAAAATAGTATTTGTAATTTTCGCTTACTTAGTTAAAAAATGTAGGAATGCAAATTTTATACATCAGTAAAAGTTGATCATGAAACATTCTGAAAAAAAAAAAAGTACCAATGGTATCAATAATTCACTTTATTAATAAAAATACATTACAATAACAGTTATATTTCCTAAAATTATTATTTTAATTATATATATTTGTTCATCATATATACATATATATTAAGTAGAAATGAAAGATATGATGAAATCATCTTCCTTTAATTCAACTGAGAGAGCCCTGATCCCTTGAGGTGTTGGTTATATGGTGCTGTGGGTAACAATTGCAAGGGGGGAAAAAAAATATCAAATAAATATTTTTTATGTAAAGAATAATTATTTGGTCCTGTTCCTTGTAGAGAAAATAATGAGATGAATAGTTCCACAAGACAGGGTAACATCCACAATAGCTGACTTCCATATTGGGAAAGGAAAACTAAATTATCAGATTTTTTAAAAAGCCAAAATTTTATAATGATATTAATAAAATACTTTTCCCAAAAAATCCCAATCTTCCTCAAACCATTGTTGCAATGGTTTATATTTTTAAAAAAACCTTGTTAGATAAAAAGTTCCAGAGTTATATCAGAAACTATATCACTTTTTATCTACCTAGATAGCTCTCTATAAAGAGAAATGGAATCAATATAGGTGGAAACAGATCTATCAAAGCTATATATTTACTTGGGTCATTTTCTTTTTAAAATGAAAAATATAAAATAATATATGAATATTTAGATAGATCCATAAATAGTTATTTGCAACAACAACAAAAAAAGAAATATTTGAGTACAGAATAGGTTTTGAAAACAGATCTGGATAAATTGTTAAACTGAATATCCAAATAAGGAGTGCAGGATAAAATTTATTCAGAGAAACAATAGCACTAGGGTTTACCTAAAATTAAACTTGGAATGAACCAATGAGATTTACTGAGATATTTTTCCAACTTCTCTGTGTCTATCAGGTAGCGGCAGGTTTGACCAGCCAACACAGAGTTGATAATTACTCCTTCAGTTTTATCACTCACATCCAAAATAAAATATCTATATTGGGCCAGGGTATTGACACCTCTACTTCTCTGATGGAATGACACCTCAACTTCAATCTTCTCTCTTCCAACTCTCCACTTCTTCCCTACATTGTACTCTGTGCCATTTATATTCCTGATTTCCTCCTCCGATCCATCTTGGAGGACCTTATGTTTATCTGTCCAGATGAACCTGGTAACAAAATACAGCTTAGATACGGGAAGATCCTCACCATAGAGATATTTCATAAGTTGCTCTGTCCTCTTAAATAGTGGAATCCCATTAAACCAGTTCTGAGTACCGAGTGTAAGATCCATCTTTTCCAACGGATTCTTTATAGCAGCGGCATCACAATATTTGTTCAGTTCTTCTTCCTTAGTAGCTTGTTGTTCCTCCTTCACGGTGGCCGACTTATTTATTTGTATTTCTTTGTTAACAATAGATGCTTCTTTATTATTATTCAGTATTTGTGTCTTTGTCACTTTTTCCTCAGCCAATTCCAGTTTTGTCTTCACGGTGGCCAGTTGTGCCTTAGTATTATGTAGTTCTGTTTCCAGCTTTTCATTTGTGTCCTGTAACTCTTTCTCCAAACCCTGCATTTCCCCAAGAGATCCATTTATTGGGTTCAACTTCACATCTTCGAGTTCAATAGAATGTTGGTGGGAGATATCCTCAACATGGGACAATATGGGGGTCAGGTCTTCCACTGGCCAAATGTGCTGCTGGTTGGCCGGGAGTTGGCTGGGGACAGCTTGGGTAGTTTCATACTGCTGGCCCATCGTTGGAAGGACGTCGGCCATTTCCTTTTGTTGGGTTTTGAGATCTTCCCCCTCTCTCAATAGAATGTTTATATTTGAATTGATTTCTTCAAGGAGCTGAAGGCCAGGAAACTGCAGCGTATCTCTCTTGATCTCACCCCCTTGAGCTTCCCCCTCTCTCAATAGAATGTTTATATTTGAATTGATTTCTTCAAGGAGCTGAAGGCCAGGAAACTGCAGCGTATCTCTCTTGATCTCACCCCCTTGAGCTTCCCCCTCTCTCAATAGAATGTTTATATTTGAATTGATTTCTTCAAGGAGCTGAAGGCCAGGAAACTGCAGCGTATCTCTCTTGATCTCACCCCCTTGAGCTTCCCCCTCTCTCAATAGAATTTTTATATTTGAATTGATTTCTTCAAGGAGCTGAAGGCCAGGAAACTGCAGCGTATCTCTCTTGATCTCACCCCCTTGAGCTTCCCCCTCTCTCAATAGAATGTTTATATTTGAATTGATTTCTTCAAGGAGCTGAAGGCCAGGAAACTGCAGCGTATCTCTCTTGATCTCACCCCCTTGAGCTTCCCCCTCTCTCAAAATGTTTATATTTGAATTGATTTCTTCAAGGAGCTGAAGGCCAGGAAACTGCAGCGTATCTCTCTTGATCTCACCCCCTTGAGCTTCCCCCTCTCTCAATAGAATGTTTATATTTGAATTGATTTCTTCAAGGAGCTGAAGGCCAGGAAACTGCAGCGTATCTCTCTTGATCTCACCCCCTTGAGCTTCCCCCTCTCTCAATAGAATGTTTATATTTGAATTGATTTCTTCAAGGAGCTGAAGGCCAGGAAACTGCAGCGTATCTCTCTTGATCTCACCCCCTTGAGCTTCCCCCTCTCTCAATAGAATGTTTATATTTGAATTGATTTCTTCAAGGAGCTGAAGGCCAGGAAACTGCATCTTGATCTCACCCCCTTGAGCTTCCCCCTCTCTCAATAGAATGTTTATATTTGAATTGATTTCTTCAAGGAGCTGAAGGATCTTGATCTCACCCCTGCCATTGATCTGGTCCAGTTTCTCTCTACACCGGGACATTTCCAGAGAGAGGTCCCTCACTGAGCTGCCCAGCAGGGAGAGGTAGGCATCCAGAGCCTCCTCCTGCTCTGCCTCCCGACAAACTTCATTGCTACATGGATTCTTGCTACAGAAAAGGACCTTCCGTTTACAGCTGACAACATTCTGGCTGCACAGGACCTCGTGCTGCTGGAGAAAGTCCCGAGTCAGGACTCCCCCGCAGAACTGACAACTTCCAAAGAGGTGTTTGCAGGCCCCAGTCAGGTGAGATGCCAGATCTCTCCTCAGTAATTTTTCCCCACAGGATACAGGGCAGTCCATTAGGAAAAATTGGCACAGGGTCCAATGGTACCTGGCCTCCAGCAGACTGCTGAAGGTCTCCGGACACCCCAGGAAGGGGCAGGTATTTTCCATACTCTGGAACATATGCAACATGGTTGGGTAACATTCCTAGGGTAAAGGTTGTGTGAACATGGGATAATTATATTGAATACAGAGGGGTTACAAATTATATATACATATATGTCAATGCTGAATGACAGGTTAAATGGAATCACAAATTATTACCACATATTTAATAGTTTTTGATTAAAGTTGATGGGGGGGAACAATTTGGATTATAAACAAAAGGCAATAATACCAAATCCAAATAAATAAAGTGTGACGTTTCAGTAACAGTACTTAATCTGAAGATGGTAACAACGCTGTTACTGAAATGTCACACTATTTATTTATTTGGATTTGGTATTATTGCCTTGTGTTTAATTCAGTACTTTTACCTGAAGATGGTAACAACATCACACACTATTTATTTAGATTTGGTCTTATTACCTTGTGTATATATATTGTGTGTTTATAAAATACTAGACGGGTGACCCGGGCTTCGCCCCGGGATTGACCCGTGTGCATATCTACCCGAGTGATATATATTTAGATAAGATTTTTTTAAATAATTGTTTGTTATTAACATTATCTATTTGTTTGCATCAGCATAATTTAATCTAATCTTTGATAGAGGGCGCTGTTCGTGAGCTAAGTAGAATAATTTGAATATAGTTTTAATAATTGATTTATATATATTTTTAAATAGCCTATCGTCTTCCCCGTATTTTTTTTACCTATGTATGGAAATTTTGGTTTGAATTAGTGAACTACTGCGAATTTGTATACCGGACCTACAAACATTGATTTTTATATATACAACAACAACAACAAAAAAGCCTTTATTTAGGGTCACTGACCCTATACAGGATTCACCAGAGGTATGCATAAGAACAAAGCAGTGAGACAACGGAAATAGCGATATATACAGAGTAAAAAGAGAAAGAAAAAAAAAAAAAAAAACAAGAAAAGGAAAAAAAAATAATAATAATAATAAGAAAGAGGGAAGCAAGAAATCAACACAAAAAGAGTAGCAGTAAGAAAGTGAGGAGTGAGTATCACTTGGCCTTCTTCTGAGATATGGACTTGTGGAAACCATAAAACGCCGTAGCAATATACTTATTCTGGGTCATATTGTCAATTATTGATGGAAGTGAAGCACAGAGTTGCCCAGTTTTGAGCATAAGGGTTCTTCTTTCTTCTTTCAGAGCAGAGCAATCAAAAATATAGTGAGTGATTTCATTTTGTAGTTTTGAATTACAGAAGGTACAAGTCGGGTCCTCACCGCAGAGCATCTTGGTGTGGTTTTCTCTAAAAAAACTTGAAAGTATTCTAACTTGTGCGAGTAGTCTTACAACCGGGAAAGGAAAATCCCCTAAAGGTATCCCTCCGTCATGAAAGATATGTGAATGTCTTTGTAGTGAGAGTATAGCTTAGATTTATCCATTCTTGTAAGGTCGTTTTGTATAGATTGGTCTGCCGCTGTTTTTAAGAGCCCTGTAATCGCGCTCCTCAGCGTTTCAGGGTCATCACAGGAAACAAGTGCAGGGGATCCATTATCGTTAAGCAGATTAGTGAGCTTTTTAATGAAACCGATGGGTGTGCCCTAAGCATTAGAGAGTTCCCGTGTTCTATTAAAACATATACGTGGCAATCTGTCACTGCTCATATTCAACACCCGCAGCCAATACTTCAGGGTTAATTTTAAGGCTGTTACACTCAATGAGATACGACCGGTTTCTAATCTGATTAGGTAACCTGGAGTGTATCTGGGCAGATTCAGGAACCTACGGATAAATATGTCTTGTATATTGTCCAGTAAGTCTTTATGCTCTGTTGCCCATAATGGAGCGGCATACATCAGGACAGCTCTCACTATTGTATCAAAGAGTTTGATTGATAAATTTATTGACTTTGCTTTTGATTTTATTAATATTGGGTGTGTGGCGTTAATTGCTGTAAGTGCTTTTCCTTTAAAGTAATTTGCCGGGTGAGTAGTTGTTATTGTTGGTGTCAGAGGGAATCCCAAGTATGTATATCTTGAAGTTATTGCTATGGGTTTATCATTCCAGAACCATCTATCCTTATTTGAGGGTTTACCTCCATTACGGAACACCATAATCTTTGACTTGGACTCATTTAGTGTCATTAAGTTCTCATCGAGATATTCTTTCAGTATTTTGATCTTCTTTTGGAGGTTTATCCTGGACTCACCTATAATTGCTATGTCGTCGGCGTACAGCAATAAATGGATATCTCCAAATTCTGGCAAATTTACACTCGGCAGGTCTGAGTTATTATAAATTTCGATTAAGTCCGTGATAAATAATATAAATAGCAGTGGGGGAAAGTGGTTCTCCCTGGAGGACTCCCGAGTTTATCTTAATACTTTCCGTAAATGATCCCTTCCATCTGATAGCTATAGTTGCTTGTTCGTAGTAACTTTTGATCGTACTTATGAATTGGTAACTTATGCCTAGGTTGTAAAGTTTTTTCCAAAGTAGTGAGTGGGGTACAGTATCAAATGCCTTCCTTAGATCGACAAAAAAGACATATAGTTTTCCCCTCTTTTTTCTTAATGATAGTTGGATTAAAGTAGTTAGTGTAAATATGTGGTCAGTGATTTTTATATATATAGATAATGTTTTGAAAAAAAAAAAAAAAAATCTATAAGGTATTCAGTATATACTTTTGTCTGAAGATGAAAACAACGCTGTTACCGAAATGTCACACTATTTTAATCATTACGCACAAGGACAATAATTATAAACATTAGATAATAAGACTAAATCCAAATTAATATATTGTTTGTGGTTTTCCGTAAGCAAATTGTTACATTTGATAAGGTACAATTTGGATTATAGATTAGAAACAAAAAGATAATAAGACCAAATAAATAAATAGTGTATGTGACATTTTACTGTAACGTCACACACTATTGATTTGGTCTCTCTTTTTTTTATTACCTTGTGTTTAAAAATGTTATATTAATGCCATGCACTTAATTTTTAGATTTGTTACCTCATGTCTCTAATCTATAATCTAATTTGTACCTTATCATTGTGTCAATATTCTATACAATTCAATAGCATCTTCTTCCTTATCTCCACTCAATCATATTAGGGTGTCAAGCTTGAGACTTTGATGGTTGAGATTTGACAACCATCATGATTTGGTGAAGTAGAATGTGTCTGCCTTTGTCATTAAGACTGGGAACACTACTCAGTGGCAGGCCGACTTAGCTCCAAAAGAAATGGCCGCCTCTGACATGAGGAACTTACATCATGTACAGCCACTCCTAACATGGAGTACAAATGCTGCTCATCCTGTATCTCTGGAGTCCTTACAGGGTACTATCAGCCTGGCCAGCTGAGCCCAGGTTTTTTAGTGACCTTATTACTGCTCCCCCTCCTTTTTCATCCGGCTTGGGACCGGCAAAGGCGGAGTTATACAATAGCATGTTGTGTGTGAATGCTACCATCTACAGAATGGAGTACTTATTTGTTACCTTGGAATATTTTCTTATCTAATATCCAAAGAGAACCATTTTTAATTGTCTCTATTCCATTACCTAGAGTACAATAACACTTTTTCTCTCCTGTTGGAGAGAAATAACATATGATATCATTCTAAATTTTATGATGCTTCCTAAGCCAATCAGTGACTATATTTTACATTACATTGGGGGGATAATTCTGTAAAGACATCTTAACAAATTCTATTTGTTCTATCACGTTTTTTTTTTTTTTTCTTTGGTAATTTTCATCCTTTAGGTTAAATAAAATGAATTCGTTTTTTAAAAAATAATCCAATTTTTAAAACACCATTTCATTATACTCCCAATATAATCAAACTAGTGTAAAAGTTTTGCAGCCAATGGAATGATAGCTTACTGGACGTCAGGACTCAATTTAAATTATTTTACGTAAAGCACAATAACATCATTAAAAATATTTAATGTGTTATGTATAAAATGTTTGTATAAATAACTTACCAATTGTTTAAAATATTAATCATAAAAAGTTATTTAAAAAACTAAAGAATATTTAAATTGTTGCGCGCCAAGTCTTAAAACAAACAAATAAACGAAATTCAGCCAATGAAACCGTACGGTAATATCGATATCTACCGCCATCTATGAGTCTATTTTGAAACTAATTTTTCTCCGAATTTAAAAGCTGATCAGGATTAAAACTTAATTTTTTATAACTTATAAAACATATTTATTTACTATAATTGAGTATTTTTTGTATAATTAAAAAATAACACATATTTTCAAAAATCGTATTTTCTATTTTATAAAGTGTATTCACCTTTTCATTATAAATGTATATAATGTGCATGTATCTCGTGTAATATGATTAATGTAGATTGTTTTTTAGATTTATTCTTTCTTACTTGTGAATAAAGAAAAAAGGTGATTTGAGAATAACTTGGGAGTGAATATATATTACAATAAAGATATTAAGTGTGTGAACTTCCTGCAAGAGATGGCAACAGGGTAATTTACACTGCTGGTTATCATCAACTGAATCAAAGAATACATAAAGGAGTTTTTTTTTTTCAATGGTCTCAAGATTTTATAAGCTTTATTTCCCCATTGATGGCAGGTTTATCAAAAGAAGCTTTGGAACCTTGCAATTGTGAAATTAAATGGTTTTGTATATTATTAGACTTTTAATGTGTTTATAGTAAAATATTCTATTCAAATTATAATAAACTGCACCAATGTGTGCTGAGGATGTTGGGGCACGTTTTTGTAACCATACCCCAACAGAAGGCGTATGTATAATCAAATCAAATGGATACATGGCTTCCCTCCCACATAGACTTACAGACCATTCTTTTTGCCCAGAAACCTAGACAACAGATGACACCAGACTTCCATGCCGAAAGCTGATGCCTGCTAAAGAAGAAGACATCCAGAGACATCCGAGCTGGAAACTGTTGTTTCATATGTACATATATTCCCCTCGCCAAAAATTTAGGTAAAGGTGACCAGAGAAAAAAAAAAGAGAAAAATGGAGAAGGAAGATCTCTAAAGACTGAACCTTATAAAATATCCTTCCAGAGAAAGGAAAGCATCACATTACAGTCCAGGTAAAAAGGGCCTGGGTCAATTTTAGCCAAGACGGGGGGGCGATATATATACCATCCCGAGAAAAAGGGAGGATTGTATTCCAACCCATGTGGAGAGAGGGGGGGCTGGCGTCTGAAATTTTACACGATCGCTGTAGTTGTTTCCCTCTTTAGATTTTTTTGTTTTGGTAATACTATATGTTCTATTTTGAAGGGGAGAGGCCTGGGGCGTCTATGAAATTGATACTGGAGCCGTTGGCCATTTTGATTGGTGTTTCTTTCGGCGAATGAAAATGGAGAATGAGATGATATAAAAGAAGGTTCTTTGCCAAAAGGCAAGATTCGATCGGAGTCGCTCAGTGAGAAGGACGATTTTTAGACGGGCCTGAGACGTAGAGGAGACCAGACCTTGCCGCCGCTTTCGAGAGAAGGTAAGCCCCTTGCCATTATGGCTTAGCCCCCCTCTTTTTTTTTTTTTTTTCGAACAGAAGCTAATCTATTTAGATTCTGAATGGGGCCCTAAATGGCTTTAAGTGACTTAAAAGGAGTGTTAGGGTTCGTATATTTTGTCCCGCTAGAATAGATGGAGATCTAGGTTCCCCCCCCCTTTTGTGTAGTAGACAACCTAGATTTCGCATGGGCCCTAAAGGGCTATAAAGTAACTTCAGGTCACCTCTATCTAAAATTTTACTATGTAAATAGCATATCTCGTCAGTATAGACATGTTCCCAAATTTTAAGATATTTAAATAAATATCTAGAAAAATTTTCTTGTTTCCTCTGTTACCTATTTCATACATAATTTGCCTTATGGTACTACCCCCCACACCTTAATTTCACAAAGTGTACAAATTATAGAACAACCGACTCTGTTGAAATAGAGTTGTGTACTATATCTTTGCTGTGATATATTGACACAGCAACAGTTACAAAATTACGACTTTATTAGGGCTACTTTGAGGGTAATTATCTGTCAGGTTTTAGTGATGTTTGTACTTTTATGTGTTTCAGTGCGTTATTCCATCATATTTACCATTATACAACATTAAGGTCTTGCTGCGGGTTATATACATGGGGTTGTTGGCCTAAATTGCTATATATATATATACTTAAGTAAGGAAACTTTAATAAGTCACATCGTGTATCCTCCCTTTTCATCTATCCAAACCAGGGAACACATCAATGGCGCCCAACGTGGGGCTCGAATTTAGTATATGTTTCTTCCCCTATACTTTAGAAATATATACCTAATGAAAAGCCATACTATTTTTAAGTATTGGTGAAGTAGTCCACGCATCCTGAGATTAACAGTCTATTATAAATCGTGAATTTTAATTTACGCTTTCCGTTTCACTGGCATTTTATCAGGCAATGAAAGTTATGTTGAGGCGGTGTATACCGCATCTCTCGCCGCTGTCTTTTACGATTCACATTGTTTGTGGCAAAAACCTTAATATTATCATTGATTTCTGATATCAAAGTAAAACGTCTATGGGGATGAGTATCTTTTATTCTGGTCTTCTCGAGCTTTCGAGCTTGTCCGCCCTTCTACAGGAGAAACATATACAATATATCAAGAAAATATGACGTCGCCTGATGCTAAAACTATTATGATTCTATGTACATATATATATATACATTAGAAAGTTTTGCATATTATTTGTTTTCTTAAGACATATTTTTTTGGATTAAGGTATTACACATATTCTACTATTGTTTGCTATATTCTATGAATTATCTTATAGGTTAGAAATTCTATTATTTAAGTAGTTTTATAATAGTTATTGGCTATTACATATAAGTTACTTATATTATTGTTGATATTATTAGCTGGTACTAGGATATATTGTGTTATATGTTTCGGGCAAATCTATTTCTATTAATGCTATTGTGTTTTCTGAATAATAGAGAATCAATTATAAGCCTTTGATATTTGCTGTTTATGTTATTGTAATGTATTCTAGGTTCTCCTAATGCGAAAGTGTGACCTGTTCCTTTGCAGTATTGGAAAATTAGAGACCTATTGTCTTGATTAATAACGTTGCGTCTATTGCAACCGACCTTTTTTTTTTTTTTTTCATGATGCCGCCAACTGCATATGATCTTAAATATCCTGTATACACTCTGACAAGGGAAGGTTATCCTGAATTGACAAATGTACAATTTTTGTCTATAGTAGAGATTTCCAAGATTCTATTTCTGAAACATTTTTTTTTTGGATGAAGACAAATAAAACCATCTTGATAGTATTGAATTTTACAGTAAATACATTTGCCAGCAGAAGGCATGATGAGATTACATGAAATTTAAACCAGTTATATGCTTAGTATGTTCCTTCAGTTGTAACTTGACACCGTCTTGAAATAAAGAAATTGGACGGTGCGCTATATCTTGATGCTGGATATTTCTGTGTCAGAAAGGTGTAGTTATTCTGTTTAATGAGAATTCCAATAATTATCGAAATTTAGCAGATTATCATTGGGGATTTGAACAACTGTCTTGAAAATTTTTGAACAGCCCGAGTAGATAGAAGAGTCCTAGAGTTAGAGTGGAGAATTAGTAGTACAGACTGACCACTCGACGCAGATAACTCTAGGGAACAATTACTGTGTTAATCCGCCGTAGACAAGAAGAACATTGATTCTCAGGATACTCGATAGGCAGAATTTTGAGAATTGATAAAGTCATAGTTAAAGTTTACACAGGCATGTGGGAGTAAAGACAGTGATTTAAAGAGGCAGCCTTGTGTCTTAAATACTTTTAGTGGAAGCAGATGCCACTGCAAATATTCAGGTCTAATAATTTCCAAATTTGAAGTCATGCATGACGGGTTAGCACGGGATTGACGCCTGGACGGGTTTCCACTGGGATTAATCGAGCTTGCGAAAGAACTAGAAGAAGTGTGACATGTCACGCCACTGTACTAAATTAATAATTGAGAAGATTTATGTTGAGCCAACTGAAATTAGTAAAGAATTAAGAGATTAAGGTCTTATTCTTTGAGTTTTACACTAATTTCAATTACGCGATATGGACGGCGTTATAAGTTGGGTGGAAATGATTCGGCCGCAATGGGATGGTCTCCTGGAGATGGTACGATCAAATAATACTTATTGAATGCCGGGCGGGGATCGCATAAAGCATTAAACGATATCGAGAAATGCTTAAAGAAACACCCTAGAAGATTGGGGATCGACAAAATGACGACATGGAAAATGCTCAACATTGTACATTGGCAGCAAAATGATATCTTGCTATTGTATGGACGACCACTCCTTCCTGAAATGTGCAGCGGATGTTAGTCCCAGAATTAGGTCCTTTGAGGCGACACTTTCCTTTGCAGATGACATAAAGACGCATGACAAAACAGCACACGAGCATTTAAACTAGCTTCAATTCCTGCCATTAATTAATTTAGTTGACCAATAGCTATAGAACCGCTGGAGACCTCCATACCCTGTGTGAATATTTTAGTGAGAAATGAGCGATTCAATTCCATGAGCCATGAGGTATCCTGTAAGATCAGAGATGTACCCCATTCAAATTTTTTTATAGTAGCCAGTGCGAGATATTTCCAGAATGTTTTTTTTTTTTTAACTGTCATATAATTCGGAAACTAGAAAACTACACTATTTTGATACAGTTTACATCTAGCATCCATGAGAACTCAATATGACTATTGAACGTAGATTGAAGATTTATGAGCGAGCCAACCTAGAGAGAACGAGTTTAATAGGCTTACAATCAATAGTTGAAGCAAACTATTCGCATAAATTTGTTATGTTCTCTCTCTAAATGATCTATGACATTATAGGTTTTCTTAACAAGGTAACTACCCCGCCGAGTGTATATGGAGTTATAAAGCTTAAAGGTCATAGGCTGTTGGAATAATATTACACTAGTAATAATTAATAGTTTAAAATTAAGAGTGATAATAGATCGGGATCCAGATCCCGATGACGGGTTTCGAGGAAACACCAGAGGGATGAAAAGGCAGTGAAATGTGTAGAAAATGATGGAAGAGAGATGAGAGAGAGGTGATGAAAGAAGTGTTGAAAGTGATAAAAAGAGTGAGAAAGCGTTGAATGTTGATGAGAAAGAGATAGAGAGATGCAGAAAGATGTTGAAAGAGAAAGAATTGAAAAAAGTTGGATAAAGGGTTTTGTAAATAGTAGATAAAGATTGATGGAAGGAAGTACATTTAATGTATAAAGCGTAGCTGTCGACCGCAATATCGCCTCGATAGAACTATTTCTTTTAAAATAAGACATATTATGCACTGGGGGTTTGTGTAAGCTGAATTACATAAGTTTCAGCGATTGTATACACTATTTAATATAGATAGGTCTTTATTAATTACAATATTAGGTTATATATTAAATAGCAAATAGGTCTTAGTGTTATGGTGAACTTTAAACAGTTTGCAGTTTTTTTTTTTAAACATGTGTTCTAGTGCTAAGTGTTGAAAGGAGCTTTAACACCATGTTTCAGGGTTTGTGTGTTATTTGTCTCAACCTTGTCTTTGTGCAGAATACCGTCTCACAACCTTACTGTAGTGTTTGTTGCCATCTTTAAAGATCTTCACAATTTGTTTTAATATTAGTGTGTCATTTAGAGAAAATTGTCACAACCTTATCCTTGTATAGAACACCGTTTTTTACACCGTTTTATTTAATAAGTTATATGAGAGATTTTAGATATAGTATAAGAGTTACTATTTACATGAGCCAAATCGACCCAACAGTTAGAGCAAGAGGGGGGAACTCAGATATTTCCTCCTTTCACGTGACGCGACTGTTCACCCCGACCGGTCGTGCCAGATAAAAGGGAATACCAGGAAACTCTGTCCTCCTTGCACTTCGGGTTTTGTGATAGGGCTCCATGCTCGCTACAAGGACTACATCTTGGGTTTTCGTGTTCTCCTAGTGTAGAATTGGCTCAGCCTCATTTTTAGTATAGTATATAATTAAGAGTTGTCTCACAACCTTGTTTTAATATGACACACCGTTTTGAAGAGCTTGTACAACCTGTCAGGATATGATTTAGGAAAATTTTAGTTTCTTTTTATTGTTATGTTACAATTTTATCCAACAAGGGGGTGACAACCAGAGCGGACTCAGAAGTAATGAGACGAGGGGAAAATTGACAGAGTTAGTGTGAACAGTTTAAACTTTACGCAGGTCTACAAGGGTGAAAAGGCCCACACAGTGTAAATTCTGCTTAGACTGTCGCCTCTAACTAGGATTTTGGAGTGTGTACGGAGAATCAGCTCGATAGAATGAGAAGTTTAGAGATTTCAGCCTTTTTTTTTTTTTTAAACCTTTTTTTTTTAAGTAGAGCTTCATTAGGATTCCTTTTTTTTTTAATACAAACTATTTCTTGTTAAAACCCGAGTTTCGAAGACCAATGAGAATAATGTATACCATTGTGAATTAACTATTTAGTGTAAATCTGAAATTTTAGTTATTACCAGGAGTAATAGGTGAAGGAAGGTGTAGGAAATCACAACTTAGAGGGGGGGCTATGTCTAAAACAACAAACCTAATAGGCATCCTATGGCTTGTGTTGGGTAATTCAGAAACCCTATAATCCCTGGCCTTCAGGTAGTAGCTTTGAAATAGGTTTCTAATGAGGACATGAAAGGTCAATCTTTCAGAGTAAAGTTGTGAAGTATAGGGACCCTAAGCCAGGGGTAGAAGTTAAGTAGGCCCAGACTGTAGTTGATCCTTGGAAAGCACTTGAGAATGTTAGTGTTGGGTAGTGAATCATAAACCCTATAAATCCATCTTTCAATAGAGTGCTGAGGTCGGACTACTGCAAAGGGGGCAGACGCACGAGGAAGTAAGAAGAAAGTGACTTCACCCACGGTGGCTAGGGGAATGACTCAATCCGCTTTTATGAGGTGTCACGTTTAATGGTTCTTTATTCGCCCTTATATTTGTGTATGTCTTTATAGAATTGTCGTGAAAAGTCGCTTAGTGTCGAGGCAAGGGCAGTTTTTGAAGTTACACTGATTTTTTTTTGGTAGGTTAGCTTCCAGATTATTTAGAATTGTTAACAATTATTGTTAACAATCATTTATCGAGTATAAAGTATTAGTATATATAGAGCTTGTACAGAGGCATTTTCTTTTGAGTAACCTAGGGCTTTAGTTCCCAACTTGTTTTAATTTTATTATTTTATTTGATTTCACATTGTGTCCTGAAAGATGTTATCATTTGTTAGGATCTATTGATATAGATAAATGAGTATTTTGGCCTTTGTAGCAGCTTTCAACCTTAGTTTGTATGCGTACCGCGAATGATAGGGGGGAGGGTGTATGAATGAATTGGTGCAATGAATGTAGAAAAAGGTTAAAAAACTATTATATTGTGAGCCCAAAATACATTAGAATAGGGTTAAAGGACTTTAATAGGATCGATTTTAATTTTATTTTACTTTTTATTTCGAATTTTGTTAGGACCGAGAAGCCTCAAACAGGACAACTACAACTCTATCTATTGTTAGGAAAATATTCGCTCCACTTTGTTAGGTCTCCTTTTAGAGGAGTGCAAATATTGATTTCTTTTATTAGGGTAATCAGTTACTCTATTTCATTATATCAACTTGAATTTTAAGAGTCGTAGATAATGATCATATCTTGATTCTCAGACTGGAAGGTTGTGGGAGGTTATGATCAGACCAGGAAACCCACAAAACTTCCCCTCATTAGAGGGAACGAAGAGGTATAGATTGAATTTTATGCAGGATGGGGGATTTGTTTTGCCATGCCGTATAGCCTGGGGTATAACGGCGCGACCTTGGGTAACCGATCTGACACCGTAGTTTCGACGCTTTTAGCGTGGCTGGAGCGAGGGTGTTCTAGACGGGAGGTCCTGTAAGATTGGCATGTAGGCAGAGATTGCCCAGTTATTCTAGACGAAGTGTTTCCGTCTACTGAATTTTTTTTGGTACCAGTTTGATTCCCCATAGCTAGCGGAAGTTTCTTCTAATAAAGGATTCGCCCTGCCATACGTTTTGTTGGAATGAATTCGAGTATAAGACCGATTCGAGAGGCAAAATAAGTAATTATTAGGACCTTCAACGAGTTTAAACTCGTTTCATGATAGGATAAGATTTTAAAGTATTAGTTAACTATAAGGACCGCGAACGAGACGCCAGAACGAGCCAATGAGTCAGAGTTTTAGAAGTGTTGTATTGAGGACAGTAGAATTAAGAGCAGTTATACAGGGAGTAGAATTCTGAAGGAATTTGTAAAAGAACCAAAATTTCAGATTGATAAAATTCAAATTTATAAGATGTAGATTTGTAGGATTCAGGTCAATGAATAGAGGGTATATTAGTAGATGAAAGTAATATGAATTTCTTGGAAGGGGGAGGTAGCTGAACTGTACACACCCCAGAGACAAGGTAAACGGAGTCACAAACAAAATGGGAGAAGTTGATTAGTTTCTCTGTCAAACAGAGAGCTTTCTTCATACGGTTGTCACCCTAGATTTAAATGGACTGTGTAGTTTAATAGAGGTCTGGGATATATTCCATTTGACCAAGATTCTAAATGACGTACCCATCTGAGTTGAGAGTATTGTAACAGAGGAATCTAACACATAAGAGAAAACACACCCTCCAGTAGGATCGGGATAGACGAATATTACCCAGTGACCAACTCGTGATTCCAGACTGGATAAGATTGAAACTTAACTGAGATACTAAACCTTGAACCTTCAGCGCACAAATATACATTATGTTTACATTTTCTTTTTCAATATGTTATTATTTTTATATCATATATATTATATTATAGTCATATACTATTCATTTCAACAATTTTATTTTGACATTCATGATATTCATATTTATATTAAATATTTAATTATATATATTTTGTCACCAAATATAATCTTGTAGTAGTTTTCTTTTGTCATCTATCATGGGATGATTTTTATCACTTATATCTTAACATATTTAATCACTATCTACATGATATGTTTTTTACTTCAATATATGTTATACTCATCATATAACATGGAAGGATTCATTTTATCATTACATATTTCGTGCCTTATTTAATGATTACTTACATAATTTGTTTTCTGTAATTTTTATTTAGCAAAAGTCATCATGTCATAGGCTAATCATTATATACCAAGATATTTCTTTCAGCTAACTATAATTATCCTTTCCTTTGATTGTATATATATATAACTATACCACACGAATGTCTTGATTGGTACGAAAATAAAGATGCTGGCATGTTTTAGGAGTTGGACTAGTCAGTTATTTCTAAACGACTTCTTGGCGCCCAATTTTTTATATATAATATGTAATAGGGAAATGTCCTAACTGTATTGTTAGCAGAAAGAAGGTAGCAATGAATCCAGTACCCCAAGAGGCAAGGATGGGGTTGAGAGGACTTACCACTAGGAAGGCCTACTCCTCAAGACCAAAGAAGAAAGTGGAAGGGTGGTATATATACCCATGAATGGTAAGACAGATGACCTTGCTTACTTCCATACATATGATATGACTGTCCCCAATAACCTATTTTGATAACAGTGTTCTGACAGAATAATAGCACATAAAAACCCCTTTGCCAGGATGCGCAATGCCCACTAGTGTTCGGAATAATAAACATCTAGAATGGCATACCATCATTTTGACTAGCCTTACCTTCCCTATAGGTTTCGGTACACCTGGCTTCACCTAGTAATGGAAAATGCATTTTGCTAGAAATGGGCCTGCTTTCATAGTAACTGATGAAAGGCAGATGAATAATGAATAGCACAAACGCATTTGTCCATTACTTGGCAGGGGGAGGATTGTTGGGGCACGTTTTTGTAACCATACCCCAACAGAAGGCGTATGTATAATCAAATCAAATGGATACATGGCTTCCCTCCCACATAGACTTACAGACCATTCTTTTTGCCCAGAAACCTAGACAACAGATGACACCAGACTTCCATGCCGAAAGCTGATGCCTGCTAAAGAAGAAGACATCCAGAGACATCCGAGCTGGAAACTGTTGTTTCATATGTACATATATTCCCCTCGCCAAAAATTTAGGTAAAGGTGACCAGAGAAAAAAAAAAAAAAGAGAAAAATGGAGAAGGAAGATCTCTAAAGACTGAACCTTATAAAATATCCTTCCAGAGAAAGGAAAGCATCACATTACAGTCCAGGTAAAAAGGGCCTGGGTCAATTTTAGCCAAGACGGGGGGGCGATATATATACCATCCCGAGAAAAAGGGAGGATTGTATTCCAACCCATGTGGAGAGAGGGGGGGCTGGCGTCTGAAATTTTACACGATCGCTGTAGTTGTTTCCCTCTTTAGATTTTTTTGTTTTGGTAATACTATATGTTCTATTTTGAAGGGGAGAGGCCTGGGGCGTCTATGAAATTGATACTGGAGCCGTTGGCCATTTTGATTGGTGTTTCTTTCGGCGAATGAAAATGGAGAATGAGATGATATAAAAGAAGGTTCTTTGCCAAAAGGCAAGATTCGATCGGAGTCGCTCAGTGAGAAGGACGATTTTTAGACGGGCCTGAGACGTAGAGGAGACCAGACCTTGCCGCCGCTTTCGAGAGAAGGTAAGCCCCTTGCCATTATGGCTTAGCCCCCCTCTTTTTTTTTTTTTTTTTCGAACAGAAGCTAATCTATTTAGATTCTGAATGGGCCCTAAATGGCTTTAAGTGACTTAAAAGGAGTGTTAGGGTTCGTATATTTTGTCCCGCTAGAATAGATGGAGATCTAGGTTCCCCCCCCCTTTTGTGTAGTAGACAACCTAGATTTCGCATGGGCCCTAAAGGGCTATAAAGTAACTTCAGGTCACCTCTATCTAAAATTTTACTATGTAAATAGCATATCTCGTCAGTATAGACATGTTCCCAAATTTTAAGATATTTAAATAAATATCTAGAAAAATTTTCTTGTTTCCTCTGTTACCTATTTCATACATAATTTGCCTTATGGTACTACCCCCCACACCTTAATTTCACAAAGTGTACAAATTATAGAACAACCGACTCTGTTGAAATAGAGTTGTGTACTATATCTTTGCTGTGATATATTGACACAGCAACAGTTACAAAATTACGACTTTATTAGGGCTACTTTGAGGGTAATTATCTGTCAGGTTTTAGTGATGTTTGTACTTTTATGTGTTTCAGTGCGTTATTCCATCATATTTACCATTATACAACATTAAGGTCTTGCTGCGGGTTATATACATGGGGTTGTTGGCCTAAATTGCTATATATATATATACTTAAGTAAGGAAACTTTAATAAGTCACATCGTGTATCCTCCCTTTTCATCTATCCAAACCAGGGAACACATCAAGGAGAGAACAATTACTTTCCATTCATTCTCTCTACTTGGAAAATATTTAAAGTTAGCAATATTTTATAAAAGAATTCTCTCTATGTGCAATATCTTTGTACCTTTTTAGTATCAGAAAATCTTTATTGTCTTTATTATGTCTGATACATCTTTTCTTGTTTTTATTTGCAAACCGCCAAAGTGACAAAAACAATTCAAAAAGGGATGATGATAACCTGCGTCTTGCAGATTAACGTTTTCATAGAAATATATATATATATATACATATTTATTGCTAGCTATATATCACTATGCTTTAGAAACAAGACTTTATAAAAGTTTTTGGGATGGTTTAGGAATAAAGTTGATTTCACACACAAAGTTTTTTATAGTTAGAAAATAATTAGTAAGAGGAATAGAGATGATCGCTCTCTTATCTATCTATATTAATAAAATGCAAATTTCATAAGTGGTGTTCGCTAAAAAACTTTCGTTACAATGCATCAATTTCAACCAAATTTTCAACATTTATGTAAAACGAGATGGAGCAGGTTTTGCTTAACATCAAAATATTTTTCCTAACATTAACATGCGTAACTTCGCTGTTATCGATTAAATAAAAAAAAAAATCAACAGAGTTAATTTTATTTATATAAAATACAAAATTAAATTTCAACAGAGTTAATTTTTTTACATACTAGCTAATAATCTCAATCTAAAAAAATATTCAAAACAAGCAATTTTAAGATAACACCATATGTAAAACAGTCAGCCAAGAAAACAACTTCCCTCGAGTAAAACCCGGCGGAGCCGGGTACACCCCTTGTCATAAATAAAAGAGTATCCTCGAGATAAATTGCATTGTCAGTGAAAATAAAGGTTCACACACATGTTCTTAGAAAGAAAAAAAGGGCACTCACTGGTTTCTAGATATTTGAACATGACAATTCAAATAGATTTCAAACTGCAAGAAATTCGGTTGTGATTGTTATCACCCACCATTCCAAGTATTGCAGTATCCCAGAAGAAATGTTAGGTTTGAATCATCTTCAAGTAAACCAAGAAACTTACTTGCAGAGTTCATTCAACAAAAGAAGATGTGCTGGGCGAAATTAAACTCTTACTTTACACTTTTCCGCTGTCTAAATTCAACAATGATTTATCTTGATACCTGATGGTATCAAAATTCGAAACTATTTTAAAGGCGTAAGATTCTTTTGAAATTAAACAATTTCTACTGCCCTTATTGCAATGGAAAAATTCCATTGCAGTAAGGGCAGTAGAAATTGTTTAATTTCAAAAAGAATCTTACGCCTTTAAAATAGTTTCGAATTTTGATAACAGATGGCGCGCTAGTGCATCATATTATACCTGATGGTATCTGAAGGAATCTTGTTTCAACTGAGTAATAGGTTATTAAAATAGAACATGACATCACCATACACATCCCAAATTTACTTAAACACATATTTTTAGAATACTACTTCTTCTAATAATCCTATTTCCATTTATTATGCTTAATAATTTAAATAAATTTGAATAAGAATTGAAAAAGCGAGAGTTAGATTCTTTCTTACAAGGTAACAAATTTGGTATACTCAATAACTCCCCTTAATAAAGTGGAACTTGTTAATAATGTTAGTGCTAAAATTGAGATGTTTTTATAGGTTTTAAAAGTTGCTGTTTAAAGCCTTCCCCAAGCCGACCCCAAGTTCCTATATACCATATTCTTTATATTTTTTAATTGTTTTTTTTTATTCAATACTTTCTAATCCATTATTATCAAGCAGGCCGACTACCCTCGGAGTCTGGGTGAGCCAGGATGCCCCCGAGAGCCTCGAGACTTGGCTCATACTCCAGACGAAGCGCGCCAGCCGCGCCTGCAACTGGCCGATGGTGGTTTCAGGTGGAACATAGCTGTGGAGGTGGTGCAGGACTGACCCAGGCTGTTGGCCGCGCGGGCATGATCTAATAGTGACAGCCCGCGAGTGAAGAGAGGCCACATCGCAATTTCTCACTCTAGCTGCCCCATAAGGTGGGAGGCCTGGGTACTCCCGGTGGTGATCGTGCAGCCCAGATCAGTTAGTGACTAGGGCGTCCAAGAGATTTACAGAGGAAAAACTTCCATAAACTGCACCAGACCCAGCAGATCTTGATGAAGTTAATAGCCACTCTGGGGGCCTTCAGGAACTCTTCAAAGATCAGAGGCACGAGCTCAAACTAAGCGTCGTCCCTGATGATGAGTACAATGTCATCTGCATAGGCGAACACGCAACTGCGGCCCAAGATCCTCTCGAAGCGGCGTGGCAGAAGCCCAACTTCGATACTGAAGAGAGCGATGCTGAGATGGCAGCCCTGCCTCACCCCATGGAGGCGTCTGCTTCCTCGTAGAGGACAGCAATCCAACAATCCATCTGAGAAAGGTAGATGGTAAGCCCAGCCTTTCCAATAGGGCGAGAAGGTAGCTCCTGCTAAGGCTGTCGAACGCTGACTTCAGGTCCAGAGAGATGAGAGCCAGCGGCATATCATGTCTCGGTGACCAAGCGAATTTGTTAGACACAATGTTCCAGGAAGATAACCGTCCTGAAATGGCATAGGTCTGACATTTGGGCACGAGGTTTGGCAGACGATGCAGACGGCCCATACCACTGCTGAGGACCCTATAGTTGGCTTTTGGTAGGCTGATTAGTTGAAATGCCTGTAGACACAGACCACCTTGCAATTTCAACTGCAGTATGACCTTGCAGCGCCTTGAAGATGGAGGGAAGGCTCCGTGGAGTCGACAAGCCACGAAGACTTGCCAAAGAACTTTGGCAAAGAAATGCTCAAAGGCCTTGACAAACTAGCAAGGTAATCCGTTTAAACCCGAGGCACAGCCGTTTGGTAGGCGTCTGCTCTCTGGACACGGGAGATGTCGGCGAGCTGGTCCCACTAATCGAACTCCAAACTCGACTACTTCAGGGAGGAATTCTGCGATTGGTTTCGGCTGAGCTTGGAGCCCGGGCGAAGCGACTACTTTCCGGAAGGAAACACCTAAGCTGGCCCTTGGAAATGGCGTTGCTGTCATCGTTGGTGAAGGTGAAAAGAGAGCAACGTCTGGCTCGAAGAAAACGCCCGAGGTCCTACAAGGAAAAATAGTCGGAGTGGGCAGTATCATCCTCCAGTCTCCACCTCAGGAAGTGGCTTGTTCTCGCGATGCATCCACCGCTGGACTCGGCGACGACAGGTACAAGTGATTGTATCTCCGCAACCAGATCTGTCTTGATTTTGACCTAGTGTTCTTATAACATTGGGGGTGAAGTATTTGCTAAGTTTTAATAACGAACCACTTGATGAGGAAAGAGTTTCTTTAATAATATTAAAGAAACTCTTTCCTCATCAAGTGGTTCGTTATTAAAGTTTAGAGAAGGAATTATTGATTCAATATTTGCTAAGTCTTCTGTTTCATCGATGAACATTTCCATTTGATCAAAAACCGGTTTACCCATAGCAGCTTGCCAATACAGTAAATCTTGTAGGAGCTGGTTGTCACACTTGAATCAGAATGGCAAGGTGGTCCGAGTAGATGTAGTCTATAGTTTGGTATTGGGTGACGCAGTCGCAGAAGCCTGATGGAAGTAGAATTCTGTTCAGATGACGCCCGTCAACCTGGCTTCCAATAGTGGCAACCTTGGTGTGCTTCTGTGCAGCATAGAAAAAGGTGGCGACATCGACGAAGTCATGGAGCTGCGCGAGGAGTTCTGCTAAACTGGATACCAGGTCCTTCGCCGACTTGTCGGAGATGTTCAGGTCACCAAGGATCCGTGCACCTTCTTCACATGCCGAAGCCGCGATGATCTGGGGCTGGCGGCATCATTCTTCAGAAGCATGAGAGACAGTGGCATTGACGCACATTATGGAAACCCCTAGTCTCCTACAGGACGCAGATGTCGAACTTATGTTCCTGGGCTCTCTAGCAAAGAGGGGCGATGCCACGCATGTTCTGGGTTTCAACTCAGAAGTTCATTAGAGCTGCCGAGCAGAGTTCCTAGCGCGCGAGCTTCCTGTACTGGGTAGTGCTCGTTTCCCCTTAAGAGCCATTAGCCTTCTGGCTAGGATGGCAATGGTCTTTCCATGTTTGATGCTTGATTGGGCGAAAAGTCTGTCCATCTTCCCATTGTGCGTAAAGGCCTGGAAGATATTATCAGGAGTATCCTCCAGCCTGGAAACAGCTACAACCTCCGCCAATAGATGGCGCTTTCGCCTATTTTTAGTCTGGGACTAGTGTGGGAGTCGCCTACTGCTGTGGTCCTGTTTCCAGGGGCTAATAATTGTAAATAGCTGTTTATATTGGCTCTGGGATGTAAATTAGTGTAAATACCCGTTAATTGATATTTGAGTTCTTATGTAATATGTGGTTTAAAGATGACAATAAAAAAAGGAGTGTTAGCAGACTTGTTACAAGTTGCTGTGTTGTGACTCTCTCTTTTATTTATTTATCAATTATTTTATATTTTATCTATTTATTCATACATTTATTATTACATAACCAAAATTTTTCATATTTATTTTTATTCTGTATTTAACCTTATATAATCATATATGAACATTGTAATATATCAGTATCAATCTCAATCTCTCTCTCTCCCTAACACCACAGTAGCTACTCTTCTGGAAAGTCTCTCGTGTCCCCGAGAGATACTGCCAGAGGAAAGGAGATCCACTTGAGTAGTATTTCTCAGAGGGTCTTTGGGCTGGCTGCAGAGGTAAAGCATCGGAGCCTGGTTAGGTGATCCACGAAAGAGGAAGCGTCGTCGTCGCGAAGAACCGGAGGACACGCACCACACTGGTGTCAGAAGTAGTATTCTTCCTCGTGGAGATCACCAGGAGGCTCTTTGAAGTTTCAGGTTGCTGAAGAAAGCACATTGACATAAGAGGCCAAAAGATGGACTCGAGCAGAGCTCGCTGGCCGAGAGATTGTCCAGATGATACAAAGATATCAGGGGGAGAGGGACAAAGAAAGATTTCTTAGAGAAGAAAAGAGAGAGGAAGAAAGGCTTCTTAGGGAGAAAAAGAGATGTGGCAGTTACTGTCTCAATTGGAGGTTCATTTACAGAGGGAGACAAGTACGGCCCAGACAACCTTGAGAAGTGATGTCGGCGAAGGCCAGGCGGAGTCCCGAAAGTCGACCTGGCTCACATGGGGGATCTCAGAGCTGTGGTGATCTGGCTAACAAACAGCGGAATACCTCTGCCGGCCTTCGATAGAACTGCCTTCCTCGAGAGGTCCAGAAGACGGTTGAATGCAGTAGCTCCCAACAATGGCTTGGAGGAAGCTAATAAGGCAGAAAGCCTGATTATGGCACCTCGAGGACCGACCCTGAATCTGCTTCAGGCAGAGCCGCGAACAAAGCAGTACAGGCGAATGAAGCGATCCCAACAAATGAGGTAGTGCCGGCGAGAGAAACGGCCCGGCGAGTAATGCTGTGAGAGGAGAGGTCCCAGAGAGAGAAGTGGTCCCGGCGAGAGAAGCGGTGCTGGCGAGAGGAGCAGCTCCAGCGAGAGAGGCGACACCGGCGAGAAGGGCGGCTCCCGCGAGAGAGAGATGGAGTTCCGGCCATGCCATCAAGACGACAGAACCGATGGGACCGGATCGGGACGATCCACCTTAAGGGGAGGCAGTGTCGCGAGTATACTCCAGCCTGAAAAGAGCTACAGCCTCCGCCAATAGATGGCGCTTTCACCTATTTCTAGTCTGGGACTAGTGTGAGAGTCGCCTACTGCTGTGGTCCTGTTTCCTGGGGCTAATAATTGTAAATAGCTGTTTATAATGGCTCTATGATGTAAATTAGTGTAAATACCCGTTAATTGATATTTGAGTTCTTATGTAATATGTGGTTTAAAGATGACAATAAAAAAAGGAGTGTTAGCAGACTTGTTGCCAGTTGCTGTTGTGACTCTCTCCCCAACACCACAGTAGCTACTCTTCTGTTAAGTTTCTCGTGTCCCTCCACCAGTGGTAAAGCCAAGAGATATTGCCAGAGGAAAAGAGATCCACCAGAGGGTCTTTGGGCTGACTACAGGGTAGAGCTGCAGAGGTAAAGCAACAGAGCCTGGGTAGGTGATCCACGAAGGAGGAACTGGCATCGTCACGAAGAACCGGACACGTGCGACAATATATTCTCACTCCAGGCCCCGGTTCTGGGCGCGATTTATGACTGCAGATACCTTTTCGTTCTTCAGGAGAACGTTCATCTGACTTTCAGCCATAGTGCGCCTTTCCAGGGGAGATTCAGACACTTGATTTTTGCCCTGACATACCACCCAGGTTTCAACGAACCCTAGATAGAAGTGGTGTGATAACAGCTGACATACCACCCAGGTTTCAACCTACCCTAGATAGAAGTGGTGTGATAACAGCTGACATACCACCCAGGTTTCAACCAACCATAGATAGAAGTGGTGTGATAACAGCTGACATACCACCCAGGTTTCAACCTACCCTAGATAGAAGTGGTGCGATAACAGCTGACATACCACCAGGGTTTCAACCAACCCTAGATAGAAGTGGTGTGATAACAGCTGACATACCACCCAGGTTTAAACCAACCCTAGATATAAGTGGTGTGATAACAGCTGACATACCACCTGGTTTCAACCTACCCTAGATAGAAGTGGTATGATAACAGCTGACATACAACCCAGGTTTCAACCTACCCTAGATAGAAGTGTTGTGATAACAGCTGACATACCACCCAGGTTTCAACCTACCCTAGATAGAAGTGTTGTGATAACAGCTGAGATACCACCCAGGTTTCAACCTACCCTAGATAGAAGTGGTGTGATAACAGCTGACATACAACCCAGATTTCAACCAACTCAGATAGAAGTGGTGTGATAACAGCTGACATACCACCCAGGTTTCAACCTACCCTAGATAGAGGTGGTGTGAAAACAGCTGATATACCACCTAGGCTTCAACCAACCCTAGATAGAAGTGGTGTGATAACAGCTGACATACCTCCCAGGTTTCAACCTACCCTAGATAGAAGTGGTGTGATAACAGCTGACATACCACCCTGGTTTCAACCTACCCTAGATAGAAGTGGTGTGATAACAGCTGACATACCACCCAGGTTTCAACCAACAATAGATAGAAGTGGTGTGATAACAGCTGACATACCACCCAGGTTTCAACCAAACATAGATAGAAGTGGTGTGATAACAGCTGACACATACCACCCAGGTTTCAACCAACCCTAGATAGAAGTGGTGTGATAACAGCTGACACATACCACCCAGGTTTCAACCAACCCTAGATAGAAGTGGTGTGATAACAGCTGACACATACTACCCAGGTTTCAACCAACCCTAGATAGAAGTGGCGTTATAACAGCTGACATACCACCCAGGTTTCAACCAACCCTAGATAGAAGTGGTGTGATAACAGCTGACACATACCACCCAGGTTTCAACCAACACTAGATAGAAGTGGTGTGATAACAGCTGACACATACCACCCAGGTTTCAACCAACCCTAGATAGAAGTGGCGTTATAACAGCTGACATACCACCCAGGTTTCAACCAACCCTAGATAGAAGTGGCGTGATAACAGCTGACACATTCCACCCAGGTTTCAACCAACCCTAGATAGAAGTGGTGTGATAACAGCTGACATACAACCCAGGTTTCAACCAACCCTAGATAGAAGTGGTGTGATAACAGCTGACATACCACCCAGGTTTCAACCAACCCTAGATTGAAGTGGTGTAATAACAGCTGACATACCACCCAGGTTTCAACCAACCCTAGATAGAACTGGTGTGATAACAGCTGATATACCACCCAGGTTTCAACCAACCCTAGATAGAAGTGGCGTGATAACAGCTGACATACTACCCAGGTTTCAACCAACCCTAAATAGAAGTGGCGTGATAACAGCTGACATACAACCCAGGTTTCAACCAATCCTAGATTGAAGTGGCGTGATAACAGCTGACATACCACCCAGGTTTCAACCAACCCTAAATAGAAGTGGTGTGATAACAGCTGACATACCACCCAGGTTTCAACCAACCCTAGATAGAAGTGGTGTGATAACAGCTGACATACCACCCAGGTTTCAACCAACCCTAGATAGAAGTGGTATGATAACAGCTGACATACCACCCAGGATTCAACCAACCCTAGATAGTGGTGGTGTGATAACAGCTGACATACCACCCAGGTTTCTACCAACCCTAGATTGAAGTGGTGTGATAACAGCTGACATACACCCAGGTTTCAACCAACCCTAGATAGAGGTGGCGTGATAACAGCTGACATACCACCCAGGTTTCAACCAACCCTAGATAGAAGTGGTGTGATAACAGCTGACATCACACCCAGGTTTCAACCAACCATAGATTGAAGTGGTGTGATAAAAGCTGACATACCACCTAGGTTTCAACCAACCCTAGATTGAAGTGGTGTGATAACAGCTGACATACCACCTAGGTTTCAACCAACCCTAGATAGAAGTGGTGTGATAACAGCTGACATACCACCCAGGTTTCAACCAACCCTAGATTGAAGTGGCGTTATAACAGCTGACATACCACCCAGGTTTCAACCAACCCTAGATTGAAGTGGCGTGATAAAAGCTGACATACCACCCAGGTTTCAACCAACCCTAGATAGAGGTGGTGTGATAACAGCTGACATACCACCCAGGTTTCAACCAACCCTAGATTGAAGTGGCGTGATAACAGCTGACATACCACCCAGGTATCAACCAACCCTAGATAGAGGTGGTGTGGATAACAGCTGACATACCACCCAGGTTTCAACCAACCCATAGATAGAGGTGGGTGTGACTAACAGCTGACATACCACCCAGGTTTCAACCAACCCTAGATAGAGGTGGTGTGATAAAAGCTGACATAC
>CP092869.1:56265254-56378055 GCA_030710605.1 Cordylochernes scorpioides
GACTATGCAACAGATAGAAATTTTTGCTGAAAATAAAACAAAATAATAGAACTGCTATTGAAACGTTATTTTTTGACATTTCAAAGGTTTTTGACAAAGTTTGGCATGCAGCATTGACATACCAAGATGATCATTTGTGAACATCAAAAGATTTGATAGAAATATCTAAAGATAACTTAGAAGACCAAACTTTCAAAGGGGAAGCCTTTCAGATGAACAGGGAAATTTGATGGGCCGGGATCTGTTTACAGAGAGTTTACTTCAAAGAGAGGATTTCTCAGAGTCTGAAGGATCCATATTTTCATTGATGAGACAACACTTCTGACCTTATCTAAATGTGCAATAAGAGTTGCTAAAATTTGGCAAAATTCCCCAACTGAAACAGTTAACTGATTAACATTTGACAGGTCATGGCAAAATTTGGATTATAAACACAAGGTTATAAGACTAAATCTAAATAAAAATAAATAGTGTGTGACGTTTCAGTAACAGCCTTGTTACCATCTTCAGACAAAAGTTCTGAACCACAGATACAAGAAAATAAGACCTAATACAAATAATTTAATATTATTATTTTTTAATTTAATATCTATTAAATTATTTGGAGTAGGTCTCTTATTTTCTTGTATCTATAATCTATAATCCAAATTTTCCTTTTCAGTACTGAAACACATTGAGCACTTTTGTCTGAATATGGTAACAACATTGTTACCGAAACGTCACATACTATTTATTTATTTGGTCTTATTACCTTATATTTGACAGGTTAGATTTAATTCTTCCATATAAATTGAATGTAGTAATAATTAAAACCTAACAATCAAAGAAAATTTAACATTCTAAATAATCATAAATTGACATTAACTCCGCCTTTGCCGGTCCCAAGCCCGGATGAAAAAGGAGGAGGGGGAGCGGTAACAAGCTCACTAAAAAACCTGGGCTCAGCTGGCCCGGCTGATAGTCCCCTGTAAGGGCTCCTAATCCTGGGATACAGGATGAGCAGCGTTTGTACTCCATGTTAGGAGCGGCTGTACATGGCGTCTGTTCCTTGTGTCAGAGGCGGCCATTTCTTTTGGAGCTAAGTCGGCCTGCCACTGAGTAGTGCTCCCAGTCTTAATGACAAAGGTAGATGCATTCTACTTTACCCAGTCATGATGGTTGTCAAACAGAAACCATCAAAAGTCTCAAGCTTTACAAACTTGATACCCTAATATGATTGAGTGGAGATAAGAAAGAAGAAGAAGAAGATAAATTGACATAAAAAACTATGCCTTGGATAGAACTACAAGGTAATAAGACCAAATCCAAATAAATTAATAAGTGTGTGACATTTCAGCAACAGCACTGTTACCAAATCACACAGACATAAAAAGACTAAAATTTTATTATTTACAATAACTTTAAAACATTTAAGTCTGATGATTGTAACACCACTGTTACCAAAACATCACACACTATTAATTTATTTAGATTTGGTCTTATTACCTCGTTTTTTTTTTTGCTTATCCCAAGTAGAAGTAGGCGACTGCTTTTACAGTAAGTACACCACATGTCTACACATGTGAAAAGCAGTTCGACTTTGCACTTACAAATGTGCTAGAGCCCCAGTTGGTTATTTGCACTCGCTGGTGGGGTTGGACTTTTGCAAGAATCGAGGGCCATTGGAACATTTTTTTTTAATCAGAAAAAAGTGACCAATTCAAGATTATTGCCTTGTAGTTCTAATCTATAATCCAAATTGCACCTTATCATACCTTGGATAAAAAAGTAAAAATCTTGGGGTAGTCCTTGATCAGAAACTGAACTTCTCAAATCACTTTGAGGAACAAATCTATTGGTGCAAGTCTGAATAAATTGATTGGTCGATTAAAAAAAGGTAAAATTCAAAAATTTATAAAAATCTGTTTTAAAATTAATAAATTTAAAATTAAAATCCTTATATCTATAAAAATGAGATCCAAAATCGATGTTTGTTATCGCGTTGCGCAAAATCTACAGAATCAATCATTATGAAATTTCGCATGTAGGTAGCTGAAGATTTCGTTTAACATATAGGCTATTCAAAAAATTAAAAAGGTTAATGTGCTTTTTTTTTAAATATATAAAACCAAAAAGCGTTAGTTCCAGCCTTTTACCGCTTGGGTGCAGCACTGGTCGCGACGATAAATGAATTTGATTGGTTAATAATTTACACGTGGTTTGTTTACACGATGAATGTTAGTTTATTTACACGATGAATGTTTTTAAAAGGTAAGATTATCCAATCGTCGTGAAACTTTAGGAAGTTATATATATTTACTATACTACTGGGAAGGTTTCTGGTTTGAATTTGAATCGAAATAAATTTTCTTTGCAAATTTTCTACTTTCACTCGCAAGTGGCGCCTCTTGCGGCATCTGGTGAAATTATATTTATAAAAATTGTAACAATTTCCTAAAATGTGTTACAAGTACAATAAATTTAATTTGAGAATTTAGTAATATGATATTCCAATGATGTAAAAAACATGACATTTTAATATTAATATATATTTTAAAAAAATATTGTAACGTTTTGTGTTAAATGTTAAAATGTAATGTTAAAATATATTTTTACATTGTGTATTTAATTTGTTGTTGTTTTATAATAATGAAGATGCAAATTACATTGTTGTTGTTGTTTATTATCGTTTGTTTATATAAAAAATTTATATTGTATGTGATGATGATAACAAAAATGAATTTTTAAATTAATATATATAATTTATTGAGAAAAAAGAAATAATTAATCATCAAATTCACAAAAGTGACAATATCTTATTTAAAATAGAATAAATGTTTTCAAAAAATTATGTGTTTCAAAAATATATTTGAGCGCATATAACAATATTTATATTTATATACGTTTATAAATCAATATATAGGTGGATTGCATGTTTTCTAGAATCGTTTTAACAAATGTTCATTAGGCAAACTTTTACTCGGATAAAAACCAGGCGAAGCCGTGTACATTCGCTGAATACAGTTATTTACAAATCTTCGTTTGTGGCAAGATATTATTCCTTCAACTTCAAATTACCGAGTGGACCAATTAATACTGATTTTTTTCAACTTATCGAGTATTTTACAAGGGACCGGGAAAATTTTCAAATTATCGAGAGTATAGGCAAGTATAGATTCAGTAGGGATTGGATGTTTGCTAGAATCGTTTAAACAAATGCTTGTTAGGCAAACTTTTACTCGGGTAAAAATCGGGCGAAGCCGGGAAAATATATATATGTTTGTCGGCTATGCACGCCCTCAATATGTAACTAATCTCGCTGAAATTTGAACAGGACAGAAGTTAAATCCGGAAGAGTTTTTTTTGTCGCACTTTAACCAAGAAAAATTATAATTAACCAAGTACTGAGCAACAATATTTTTAGTCAGAAATGATGATGACAATATTGCTGTATCATGCTTGATTGACATGAACAAAATTCTTTAGGGGAATATTCATTAAAGCAGACCACGGGCGAAGCCAGATAATAATTTTTAGTAGGCAGGAACAAAATCTACCAGCGAAACATTCACTCGAGCAGAAGACACACGAAGCGAGGTCATCTCTATATATAAAATATCGTTTCTCGGCCTTTTGGCTAAGATCATGTAGTATATCTCTAAATATTTTTATTTATATATATCTTTTTAAAAATCTATTCAGTAGAGAGAGAGAGAGGATATGTTTTCTCGAAAAATATATTTTATATATTATAAAATATATAATGTAACGAATATTTATATAAAAAATGACACTTCGGCCAGTTGGAGTTTTTTATTTTCTCAACATTTCGACAAAAATCTTTACACGGTAACGAATATTTTTATCATTACTATCATAATATTCTGTTTGTTCCGATATATTATTATCAATAATATTTGTTAGGCAAACTTTCAATCGGATAAAACCCGGGCGAAGCCAGGTACACATCCGCTAGTATATAATAACTCTTACAACCTGAAAAACTAAGCTGAACAGACTTTAAAATATGGCTTCTGAAGCCAACTGTGCGGACGTGTTTTTCTTCGCTCGTCTCATTAAGCTAAGTACTTTTTTCTTTCCTCTTTTAAATTTAATATTACCTTATATATCTTTCTGTCCTAAATTATTTATAGCATAAGTATAGTATTAATATCACTTCAATAAGATTTTACTTCCCCCCCCCCCCTTTTTTTCTTTTTGGACAGAAGACATGGATTGTATTTTGAAATCAATAGATGTTAAACTTGATGAAATACTAATATATTTTGATAACAAATTTAAAACTAATCAAAAACATCTAACAAAAAATGATATAACTTACTTATCTTCAATGATTAACCAAGCAAAAAATGGAATTGAATCTATATCTGAGTTAAATAAACAATATACAATAGATAGTTTGACCGACACAATAGAAAAGGCTATAGATAATAAACTAGATAAAGTTCTTAAAAGAGATTCCGAAACAGACACCTTCCTATGCTCAAGTTGTGCGACAGGAAGCATAACTAATCAAAATAAAACAGCAGTCATTCAAAGATGAATCTACTTTAATTGTGGCTTTAAATGATGGTGTACCTAATTCTGATGCACTACAAAAAATTTCTAATAATATTAAAAATGTCAGAGAAAATGGTAAAAACATTAAGATTAATAGAATTATAAACGCTAAAAAGTCTGTAATTATAAAGGCTCCAAACCAAACTGATAATAAAATACTAATGGAAGAATTAAACAAATCAGAAGATTTGAAATTGTTTAGTAAAATTTACATACCGACATTAAGAGATCCAACTATAGTAGTCAAAAACATATCCAAAATTACAGATACGGCAAACTTCGTTTAAGCCATATGCAGAATGAATTCTGATCTAGAAAATTTGGAAAATGAAATAAAAGTTCTATTTACAATGAGATCTAACTCTCCATATCACAATATAGTATTAAGAGTAATTCCTAAAGTTTACCGAATTCTAAGAAAAATGGGTAATGAGATATACACCGATTTTGAGCGATGTTCTACACAAGACAGAATATTTGTAAGACAATGCCAAAATTGTTTTGAATTTAATCCGAATCACAAAACATAGGACTGCCAAAGCATTAAAATATGTAAAATATGCGGTGTACAGGGTAGCCACAACTGTACTGAAGCACCAAATTGTCACAATTGCTCTGAGCACTCTGAATTTAAAAACCTTTCTACAAACCATAAATCAAATTCAAGTGTATACTCGATTTACAAATCACAAATAGACAGAATTATCCAAAGGACACAATATTCACAAATATACGAGGGAAATGATGTATCAAATACAATTTAAAGTTTAATCTTAAATAGATTAATATCCTATATGATTGAAAATGAGAATTTTATAAAAAAACTATTAAATTCCATTGGAACACTTTTATTTAGAAATTAACTCTTTTTAGTTTTGTTTTAATTGAATAATTCTCTAATGTCTAGCGTATTTTCATTCTAAAATATTCCTTAAAACTTTTTTTAATCTGTAAATTGCTTTTCTCGAATACACACAATAATTTACAATTTGATTTCATTTAACTAAATTTGCATACCAACCCTTTGTACATATATCAAGTGTGTTGATATATATATTTTTTTATCTTTTCATCTAACTAACTTGCATATCAATTCTGTACATATTTAAAATATCTTTCTTTTCTTTCAAAATTTTGTTTATCTTTAAAGTTCAATTGTCCCTAAGTCGCTCTAAGTCAAAATAAAGAAATAAAGGAGCTAAGAGAAAGCACCTTTTATGTGTAAGAAACTTTATCAGACACTTTCACTTGATTTTATAGATTTAATACATGAAAATGACTGTATTGACTCATCCATTGATGAGCTCTACTCATCCCCAGTAGACACCATCAACAAGCTTCATACCCTGATATGATTGAGTAGAGATTGTTATGTTGTTCGTTTACACACAATTATATTCTTTATACTCTATGGAAATTTAATAAGACGCAGTAAACAAAACTTATTGTTTATTTCTCAAGTTACATGCAAATTCTGATTGCTATTAAGTGATGATGATAAATAGTTGGCGTTGCCAAACTAAAGATTAATATATATTACATGTCCCTTCTTTAACCATCAAAGGTTCAATCTGCGTGGGGGTCGAACCACCCTACCAGATCTAATGGTGATCAGGTTCTTTGGGGAACCATTGGTCCAGTTCTCTGGGGTCCTGTGGTGGTCACGTTCTTTGGGGATCCAGGAGAAGAGAGTTGTCTAGAAGATGTAGGCTGTGTAGAATGCTGTGATGTGGATTCTTCCAGGTCTTGCAAATTAGCTTGTTCCTGGCTCAGTTCTATTGGTTTCTCCCAATCTGTGTGGGTTGTTTCATTCCGTTTATCCTCTCGGATGTGAATACTATTTCTTCTATATTCATTGCCTTCTTGATCTTTCACGTAGAAGGATCGGGGTTCATGGGCTTGGTTTGTTATCTGGCCTGGGATCCATCTTTTATCTTTTTGAAACTGTTTTAATGTCCATCCATACAGAGAGCAAAACAACAACCGACTCACCCGTGCAGCCAAGGCCACGCTCCGCTGCGTCACGTGGGAAAACATAGGTAGATGTTTTCTTACATGTTCTCAGCACATCCCCCTTTTTAAGACTTGAAATATATATATACATTACAAACTTTAAATGCATAATATAATTAATAATGAAGGCGATCCACAGGTTTAACAATTCGTCCACTCCGGGTTCTTATCTGGCCGTCTTCTGAGTCGTTAGAGGGATAATCCACAACTGGGGTCTTTTCATTTTCAACCAGTTCCTCCCCCGAAAAGGTCGGCGTCGATGGGTCGGCTGGATATTGCACTGTAACACCTTTTCGTAGATGGAACCTGTTTCAACGTAAAGTCCCAACTGGAGTATCAACCATATATGACCTTGGTGTCGATGCTTTCTTCTTTACAATCCCCCAGATTCGCATATCTGTAATCCAAACAGTGTCACCTTCGGATAGCTCCTCCATGTCCGTAGCTCCGCAGCGTCGATCATATCTGGATTTCATATCCTTTCTCCTTCTCCCTTCCTTTCTTTTCAGGGTCTGAGAGTCCACCAACCTTGGATTAAGATTCTCTGGTGCAATTGGCAAGGTCGTTCGGAGTTTACGTCCCATGAGAAGCTCAGCAGGGCTGTAACCGTTCTCCAAAGGGGTCGATCGATACTCCAGGAGTCCAAGCGATGGGTCTTGATTTTTCTTGAGGATCAACTTAGCAATTTTCACACCTGCTTCTGCCATCCCATTGCTCTGCGGGAATCGAGGACTTGAAGTGACATGTGTGAATCCGTACTGCCTTGCGAAATCTGCAAATTCACGAGCAGCTCCAAATTGCGTCCCATTATCGCTTACAACAGTTTCTGGTACTCCATGTCGGGCAAATATGGATTTGCAACTACGCACCACCACACTGGCTGTGAGCCGATCCAGCTGAATCATTTCAGGAAAGCGAGAATAATAGTCAATGACGACTAGATACCACTTATTCTCGAACTTGAACAAATCCATTCCAATCTTTTGCCACGGTCGTGTAGGAAAGTTGGTTGGTATCAAAGGTTCATGTTTTGAGACGGCTTCCTGGATACAAACACTGCACTTTCTGACTGTTTTCGCGATCTCTTCCGAAATTCCAGGCCACCATACCGTCTCACGTGCGCGAAGTCTTGTTTTTGTAATCCCGAAGTGCCCAGCGTGCAACTTATCTAGGATCTCCAGTTTCATACTTGCTGGAATAACAAGACGACAGCTACGCATCAGTAGTCCATTTTGAATGCCGAGTTCATCCTTGACATGCCAATAAGAGAGCAGAGCCTGTGACATTTTCTTCTTATCTGGCCAGCCTTTCTCAAGGTAGTTGACTACTGCTTTCAGGGTCGTATCTTCTTGTTGAGCTTCAAAAATCTTCGTCAACATCTCGTCTTTGTCGGTTATACTCGAGAGAACTGCATTTATATGCGCTGAGGTTTGCTGTTCGTTTTCACCTCCCTCGGTTGTAAGAAGTGGTTGTCTGGATAATGCATCGGCGTCGAGCAGCTCCTTTCCAGGGATATGCACTATTTTGAATCCAAACCTCATCATACGCATTCGGAAACGTTGCAGTCTTGGGGTCAGAGAACTCAATTCTTTCGTCGAAAATAGAGGAATGAGAGGCTTATGGTCGGTCTCAATTCGGAAACGCTTTCCAAGCAGGAAATCTTGAAAACGTTCGCAAGCCCATGTAATTGCGAGAGCCTCTTTCTCGATCTGAGCATATCGTTTTTCGGTAGGTGTCATAGTTCTAGAAGAATAAGCAACAGGTCGCCAGATTCCATTCTTACCTTCTTGCTTCAGTACCGCTCCCAAGCCGTATGAAGATGCGTCGGATGACACCATAGTTGGTTTCCTGACGTCGTATGCTGCCAAGATGGGTTGAGTCATGAGCAATTCTTTCAACTTTCGGAATGCTCGCTCCTGGCTGCAATCCCAAACGAAGTCTTGACCTTTCACCAGCAACCGGTTCAGTGGTGCCACAATTTCAGATAAATTTTCCACAAAGCGTCCCAGATGGTTCACCATGCCAAGAAATCTTCTTACGCCATGAACATCGGTCGGAGCAGGCATCTCCGCCACTGCTTCGATTTTCGCTGGATCTGGTCGGATACCGTCTTCATCCAGTATGTGCCCAAGAAAATTAATTCTTGGCACGCCGAAGACACACTTGGCCTTGTTTAGTGTAACTTTCGCCTCTTTCAGTTTTCGGAGCACTAAACGAAGAATTCGATCGTGAGTCTTGGAGTCGGAGGCAAATATCAGGATATCGTCCAGGTAACACATTACACCGTCCATGCCTTGCAAGATTATTGACATAACTCTCTGAAAATACTCTGGGGCGAGTGAGATTCCAAATGGCATCCTGCAGTATTTATATCTCCCAAAAGGAGTGATGAAGGTCGTTAAATGCTGGCAGTCCGGGCTCAACAGAATCTGGTGAAAGCCACTGTTCGCGTCCAGTTTCGAAAAGAATCTTGCTTCCCCCAGTTGCCCCAGCATGTGCTCCACCACTGGCATGGGATGCACTTCGCGCTGTACATGTTCGTTCAGCCTTGAGAGATCCACACAGAGTTGTATGTCGCCATTCGGTTTACCAGCAATCACAGTCGGTGCACACCATTCAGTCGCAACGTTAACTTGTGCTATGATTCCCGCCTTCTCGAGCTCTTCCAATCTTGTTCTGAGCTTTTCCATCAAAGGTATTGGTACCCGTCGAGGAGTATGCACAGCATAAGGTTTTGCTCCAGGTTTCAATTTGATTTCGTAAGGGTTTCCGATCTGTCCCAGTCCTTCAAATACTTCAGGGAATTCCTTGATCGGGTTAATTCTCGTCGCAACCACTTCAATCCGCCTCGCCAGGTTCAAGAGCTCACATGCCCGGCGACTCAGAAGAGGTTCACTCAAACGACGAATGACATAAATCTTCTCCTTGATTTCATAATTGCCATTTCGCAGCGATGATATAAACATACCCACAGTCTGAAGTTCGGAAAATTCAGCAGCTCTAAGGTTGATATCACTTTCCACTAGTCGTTGCTGTCCCATTATCTTCTTGAAGAGACACAGAGGAACACATGTAACATCCGCCTGGGAGTCGAGCTTGAACTTCACCCGTTTCCCGTTCACTTGGATTTCTGCTGTCCATTGCCTCCTGCACTCGCCTTCATCATCATCGAGATTAGATGAATCCTCCACAGCTGAGACCTCTAGGAGAAAACCAATTTCTTCATCAAGTTCAGAAACAGCTTTGACTTCCGCAGTCTTCGCCTGCTTATCTGGGCAGCAATTTGCAAAATGGCCAGTTTTTGAACACAGGTTACATTTCTGTCCTTCAGCACGGCAAGCCTGTCCTTCCTTGTGGGTGAAACCTCCGCACTTTGGACATCGTGATCTTGTTTTGGCTGACTTCTCCTTCTTCCTCGAAGGCTGCTGTTGTTGTTTCGGTGATTGCTTCTTCGAGTTGAACTTCACCTGATTGACCTTTTGGCTTGTTGAGGGACGCTGCAGGTCGACTTGCTGCTGTCGAACGGCTTCCTGCTGTCGAACCATTTTCACCGCCTTTTCCAAAGTCAGTTCGCTGTCCAACTGCATTCTTTCAGATAAAGCTTTGTCCCTCACTCCAACCACTATTCGGTCACGGATCAACTGCTCATGAAGACCCTCAAATTCGCAACTATTAGCCAATTTGTACAATGAAGTGATGAATTCGTCCACTGGCTCCCGATCCTCTTGGATTCTTGAATTAAATTTCGCACGTTCGTAGATAATATTCTTTCTGACACAGAAGTGGCTGTCGAACGCCTTGAGGACGGAATCAATTTTCGTTGCCTCTTCCTCCTTTTCGAACTTGAAGGTCCTGAATATATCATCCGCGCGGTCACCCATCAAGTACATGAACAAATCGATCTTGTCCGCCTCCTCCTTCTTCTTCATTCCACTGACCACGAGGTATCGTTCGAATCTCTTCCTCCATTTGGGCCATTCGTTGGGAGTCGAGAAGTCGAAGGTTTCTGGAGGTTGAATCTGAGCCATGTTGAATTATCTTCCAAGGTACGCAAAAATCTATATTTTGCAATATACGGGTTCGTATTTTATCCAGTTATCGCTGCCACCATGTTTTAATGTCCATCCATACAGAGAGCAAAACAACAACCGACTCACCCGTGCAGCCAAGGCCACGCTCCGCTGCGTCACGTGGGAAAACATAGGTAGATGTTTTCTTACATGTTCTCAGCACAGAAACCAAACTCTATCCTTGATAGATAATGGGTCTGCCGGTCTAGTGTGTCTATCGTAATAGTTTTTCATTTTAGCTTGATTATCTACTAGCTGCTTCTGGATCGCCTCATTGTTAATCATAGAGGGCACGAACTGGGATGTCTTCGAAGGTATTATAGACCTTAATTTCCTTGACATCAGAATTTGTGCAGGTGATGGCAAATTATTGTGTGGTGTGTTTCGTAAGTTGAGAAGAGCTAAGTAGGGGTCTGTACTTTCTTCCCCACATCTCTTTATCAATTTCTTTAAAGTTTGAACTGTTCGTTCTACCATCCCGTTACTCTGTGCGTGGTAAGGACTAGATGTTACATGGACTATTCCAATATACATTCCAAGTTCTAGTAAAGTTCTGGAACTCCTTTGAAAAGAATGGAGGCCCATTATCACTCACCAAAGTTTCAGGAATTCCAAAGTTCGAGAAAGTTCTCTTTAATCTCCTTATTATGGTGTCTGTTGTCATATCTTGGAGTTGATATATTTCTGGGTATTTGCTGAAGTAGTCCACTATTAAGAGATATTTTAAGCTTTCTATTTGAAAAATGTCGATCCCTACCTTTTGCCATGGATAATCAGGTGCTTGGTGTGGAAGCATAGGTTCTTTAAGATTTGCTCTTGATGTTTGTTGACAAATTGAACAGTTATTGATTATTTCTTCAATTTCTTTATTCATTCCAGGCCAGTAAATGAATCCTTTGGCTAATGCAATTGTATTGTTTATACCTTGATGTGAAGCATGGAGTATCTTTAAAATATCGCTTCTTTGGGTTTTTGGTATTAGAAGTTTATTACCTCTGCAAATCAAGTTTTGCCATTCATGAAGTTCTTCTTTGAATTCCCAATAAGGTTTGAGGTTGGAAGGAAAGTTCTTTTTGTGTAAGGGCCAACATGTTAAAATATATTGCTTTAGCAAACAGCATTCTTTATCATTTAAAGTATCCTCCTGTAGTCCGTTAATCTCTGGTCTTTGATCTCAACATTTAAAACAACGTTTGAGTACATAAGTCTAATTCTTTATCTTCCATTTGTTCCTGGGGAAAAAAATGTCTGGAAAGGGTATCAGCAGGTATCATACTCTTTCCTGGGATGAACTTCAATTCAAATTGATAATTTAATAAATACAATGACAACCTTTGGAGTCTAGGTGACATTTGATCAAAGTTTTTCTTCAATAAAGAAACCAAGGGTTTATGATCTGTATATGCAGTAAATTTTCTACCATAAAGGAAATAATGGAACCTTTTACATCCAAAATATAGAGCCAATAATTATTTTTCAATTTGGGAGTAATGTTTTTGCGGAGAAGTGAGAGATGCAGATGCATAAGATAAAGGTTTTTCTTTTTGCATTAGTATAGCACCCAACCCATCTTTGCTTGCATCAGCAAAAAGTTCTAGTGGTTCATTAGGATCAAAGTGTCTCAATACTGGTGGACTAGTTAGGAGAGTTTTGATAAAATTCAGCTCTTGATCTGCTGCAATATTCCAATTCCAGATTATATCCTTTTTAAGCAGGTTTCTCATATTAGAAGTATTTGATGATAAGTCCGGTATGAATTTGGCTAGATAAGTTACGGTCCCAAGTATCCTTTGCAATTCTTGCTTATTTTTAGGTATTTGCATATTTTGAATGGCTCTAACTTTATCTTGATCAGGTAAAATTCCTTCCTGTGAGATGGTATGACCTAAAAATTTAACTACCCCTGTGGCCATTTGAAGTTTATTTAATGTAAGCTTCAGTCTACTTTCTCTGGCTAAATCCAAAACCTTTTTTAGAGTAGAGTTATGATCTTCAATTGAATTACCCCATATTAGAAGATCATCTATATAGCAGACCACATTAGGGATATCACAAAAAATCTTGTGCATAATTTTTTGAAAAATTTCAGGTGCACTGGAAATTCCAAATGGTAGCCTCAAGAATCGATAACCCCCAAATGGTGTACTCATCACTAAATATTTAGATGTATTTTCACTTAGCGGCACTTGCCAAAATGCAGATTTCGCATCTAATACAGAATAAAATTTAGCCTTAGGTATTTCTGCCAAAATGTTTTCAGGTGCAGGTAAGGTGTAATGCTCCCTCAAGACCCATTTATTCAGTTCCCTTGGGTCAATGCATATCCGATATTTGCCCGATGGTTTCTTTACCACTACCATTGGGTGTGCCCATACCGTCGGTTCTTCTATTTTTTTGATAATCCCGTCTTCTTCCATTTTAAACAGTTCTTCCTTTACTGGTTGAAGCAATGCTCTGGGTAGTCTTCTGGCTGGACTTATTTTAGGCTCCGCCTTGTCCGATATTTTAATGTCATATATATAACTCAAATGGCCATTTCCTTTGAAAACATCTTTATATTCATCCAAGAGTCCTGTAAGAGTAACACTGATTTCATTTATTGTTTCCACTCTTTTTACTAAATTTAAATTCACACACTCATCCAGACCTAGTATAGGAACTGCTGAGTTGTTAACAATTAAAAATGTAACTTTTCTGCAAGCGTATTTCGTCTTACAATCTAGCTGGCATTTTCCTACTACTGGGATTTGTTGCCCTGTATAAGTATATATTTTGCAATCTGCTGTTTCCAGCAATGGTATATTAGGCCATTCTTTTATTAGCCTTTCCGGCAGAATATTTACATCTGCTCCAGTATCAAGTTTAACATCAACAGGATGTCCTTGTATGTAAATTAGCTCCTTCCACGGTTTCCTTAACACTTGGCCGACCATGATTGAGTCTATAATCAGTAGGTTATCCTTTTCTTCCTCAATTTCTTGTATACACCTAACTGCTCTATTTTTGCAGCAATTTGAAAAGTGGTTTGGCTGTCTGCACTTGTAACATTCTTTTCCATATGCAGGGCACTTTCCAAAGTCATGAGCCATGTTACATTTTGAGCACCTGATCAATTTATTAAAATTGGCTCTAACTGGGTTACTTGTGTAGCTATTCTTCAAAGAGGTGGTAGGTTTATATTTTTCATTAAAGTTTTTCCTTATAGCATCAATTGAATCTTTGTCAATGTTTCTTAATTGTTTTTGCGATGCCTCAGCCGCCTGACCTTGATTAATAGCCAATGACAGTGTCAAATCGGGGTTCTGTAAATATTTTTCTCTAAGTGTTGTGTCCCTACAACCCAGAACAATTCTGTCTCTAATAAGAGAATCTTTAATATTTTCGAATTCACAGTCTTCAGCCTTACTTTTAATTTCTGTGACAAAATCGTCAAAAGTTTGATTTAGCTTTTGTTCACAAGTAAAGAAAATATATCTTCTATATATGGTGTTTTTAAATGGTCTAAAATATTGATCATATTTATCTAGAATATCTTTGATAGTAGGGCTTTGAGCATTTTCTTCAAAACCAAATGTATTATATATTTCAAGCGCTGAATCGTCAATAATGTGTAATAGAATAGCCCTTTGTTGTTGTATAGTTTTTGAATCAAGATCACTTGCTATGATGTAGTTTTCGAATTTTTTACGCCATTTTGGCCATTTATTAGGATCATTTTGATCTATTGTAAACGCAGAAGGCGGTGGTAAATTATTCATAATTATTTGTTATAATTTATGAGAAAGCAAAATATAAAAAGTTAAAATAGTTATTATACATATATTTTTATATTTTAAAACGATAGACTTACAGCTGCCACCATGTTATGTTGTTCGTTTACACAATTATATTCTTTATACTCTATGGAAATTTAATAAGACGCAGTAAACAAAACTTATTGTTTATTTCTCAAGTTACATGCAAATTCTGATTGCTATTAAGTGATGATGATAAATAGTTGGCATTGCCAAACTAAAGATTAATATATATTACAGAGATAAGAAAGAAGAAAATGTGACAATTCACTACTCTTGTCTGATGATGGCAACAATTACCGAACCATCTCATTAGAATACTTATTTGGCCCTATGGGAACACACATACAATTTATTATTCCCATCAATGCAAGTGCTGTTTTGAAAAAGCAACTTTAGGTCCCAGGCACATGTGAAAATTGCTTAAAAAGTATTTTATATTTGGTTAGAATATATATTTTTCAATGTAAATTGGATGAAAATGGGGGTGTGAGTTTTATAAAAATAGTTTTAAAGTACACCCTTTCCTTATTTTTTTCTTTACCTACTATTTTCACAGGCCAATCCATAATATATAGTAAAAACGTATCTATTTTAGAACTTTATCTGGGATAAAAGGGGATGGCACATAGTACACATACATTACATATTTCAAGAACTGGAGGATCCCACCTAAGCACAGTTGGTACAGTGGAGTGAACCCAGGAGGAGCTCTGAACATCAGAAATAGACAGCATCAAACAACACTAACAAGATTTAGAACAGGCCATCTCAAGCCATTGAAGATAGAAAATAATGAAAAAATTTATCCCACTTGCCCAAAATGTAGTTTGGTACCTGCAGCTCCAGAACACATTTTGGCTTGCATTAGATGCACTAAACGGGACCTTTGGGAGAGGCCGCTGCTCATCATAAAACAGCTCGAGGAGCATGAACTCATGGAATTCGTGTAATCTTTACACAAGGGGATAAGAAACAACAACAACATTACATATTTCCAACAAGAAATAAGAACCTACAGCATGAAAATGAGGAGTAGAAGAACCAGTGATTAGACAAAGCCGCTGGTGGTAATGGTCTCCAGGGTGTCATTTACCACGTGGGGGTTATCTTCTGCAAACTTCTCCCATTCGGGGGTCCCCACCAATAGGAAATGGACTACAAAGTGGGAGAGCACCTCCTTGAGAAGTGGGGCCCGGCACTCGCTTGCAGCAACCATCAGCCGGTAGACATTGTCTATAGAGGCAGAGGAGATCAGCTGGAGCTCGCTGTATTCCTTGAGGATATCAATCTGATACTTGTCTGCGAAATAGAGCATCTGGTTGAAGTCTGCACTCTCAGGAGGGGGCAAGCCGCTGTAGACAAAGTTGAGGAATTCCTCGAAAGTGCCATCCCCTACTGGAAGAACTGCAGACCTCTCTATTCCTTCCTTGAAGTTCTCCTGAAACATGGAGGCCAACACTGGTGAGAACTTGTCCAGATGATCCTGATGAACCACAGCCTTGAACTTCTTGTTGTTGTTCTTCAGGACAACTGTTCTTCCCCAGTCATTCTGGGCCTCATTCTTCTTGCTCAGGAGGTAGCTGTGGTACTTCATGATGCTGTTTGAACTCAGCTCCCTGATCTTCTTTGTGAGGCCCTGGTTATTGATGAAAAAGGCCATTTTGACTATCACTCGCATATCTCTGCTGTCTTCTGGGGTGGGATAGTTCAGGATTTCATAGGTATTTCCACAGTGGTAGCTGTGCATCAGATGACTGTTGGTCAGTAAAATGTTCTGGCCTCGATAAAGGACAAATTTGAGAACAAGGTTCACATGATCCTTAGGTAAGGTCAGGCATGTTAGGTTGATCAGCTCTTTCCCCTGGGTCCCTACATATTGGATGCTCCATTTATATTCTGGGTTGCTCTCACAGTAGAAATCAAGGATTTTCTCTTTGTACATCGGCTTCCTGGGTTCTATGGAGGAATTAAAGTGGTACCTGATGCTGGAATAGAATGCAAAATAATCATCATTCGAAGGAAGCTTGAAGTCAAATTTGATGGCGGAAAAGTTGGCCAAGGACGGAGCTACATTTGGTAACTTGAGTGCTGGAACAAAAATGCACAGTTGTACTAAAGAGAATTTTAAAAGTTGGAGATATAAGTTTCAAGGTACACAAGCCATAATAGGATAATTACATGGAATGTTTCACTATTTTTACCACCTTGTTTGTACAAGGTGTATATGCAAATAGTGTTTTAGTAACAACGAAACATCACACATGGAGACTTGAAAATATTTTGTAACTATAATCCCTAATACACGTGGTCATGGTGGATAGTAGTTGGCGACTGCTTTTACTCAAAGTGCACCACATGTCTTACACATGTGATTTTGTACTTACAAGTGTACCAGAGCCCCGTTGTATTACTTGCACTTACTGGTGGGGTTGGACTTTTCAAGAATTGGGGGCCATTGGAGCATTTTTTTATTTAGAAAAAAAGAGCCCAATGTGAGATTTGATCCTGGGTCGCAGCAACCGAAAACCAACAATTTAGACCACTTGTCCACCGACCACCCACTTGAATTGTGGTGAGTACTATATACAGTATAACCTCGTTAATTCGACACACCCCAATTCGACACTCGGCGATAATTCGACCATGTTCTGATGTCCCGACCTCCGGCCTATCAAATAACAAACCGTAATTCGACAGTATCGATAATACGACACTTCCGATAGTTCGACCATTTTAAAATTTGAATTTTGACAGTTGAATGTTTTTTACTTACACACACACACACAAAAGCCTTTATTAAGACACACAGGTCTTACAGAGGATTCTCCTTGGGGTTACAAAACGGAGAAACCTATGAAAGTGGGAAATAAAAAATGGAGAAAGATTATATACATTTGGTAAATATATACAGATGTTTTTTACTTACAACTTTCCGCTAAAAAGGTATTACGGCGGTGATCGGTGGGCGCCGAGAGGATCGCGCGTGCGCACTTTTGATTCCTGGTTAGTTTAAGTTTCACTTTGCAGTGCTGTTGTGCAATGTCGCGAGTATTATTGTTTGTTTTTTTTTGTTGTTTTTTACGCCGGGATTTAGGCTTCGTGCTCTGATTAACAATAATATTTTATTTTTAAATTTCAGCATTAAAATATTTTAGTTATTTTAAAATTACAAATAATTTCCTTTTAAATAAATATATCTTTATCAAATGTAGCCACAATGTTTATGATAACATTTTATTTTAATATTCCATTTGTGTCCAAAAAGATTTAAACACAAAATCAATAATACCTACAGCAGCAGTGGATGACTTTAATACATTAAAATTTATTTATTAAAAGACATTTCAGAGGAAGAAAGACATGCATGTTTTTTCAAAATGACCATCTGGAATACATCCTGAATAGGATTTCAGTGCAAAAACAGACATCTATAAAGGAATTTTTTAAAAGATCTTCATGATTATTTTTAAATAATATTTTTAAATTTTATTTTAATTTACCATATTTATTTCCTTTCAACTGCTATATTTTTCAATTAGAATAAAATATTATTTAATATATTATATTTAATATTTTAATGTCTGTAGAATTAATATTTGATTATATTACTGAAAAGAAACACAATACCAGTAAATTTATTTGTTACAATTATGTATGTTTCTAAAATATGTATTAATGCCATTTTGTCACTGATACTAAAAGTTAATCATGAAATAAAATAAAAACACACCATGGTTTCAATTAATATCATTAATTTATATTACAAGGCTATTTTTAAAAAATATTATTTTAGCGAGTTAGATGATTACCTAATCATCTAACCTTAATTCAACACTCCCTTTAATTCAACCGAAAGCTCTGATCCCTTGGGGTGTTGAATTAAAGAGGTTCGACTGTATATATAATAATTGGAGATTGGATCCTGTTGGCAAATGTGGGAATCGGTTGTGATCCTGTCGACTTCACTGTAATATTGGGATTGGTGACTTGTGGTGAATTGTGGAAATTGGTGATTGATGGCGCAGTCTTGGTCGAATGGTGGGGGAAATAACGAGCACACCTGGATAGGATAGAACCTGGACTTCGCGAAAAGAGAGAGAGTTGTGACTGGAGGAGGTACCTTGCCTTTCACATGATCGAAGAGGATTTTTACCTTGGTTGGAGCCTAAGTTGAGCACATCTTGCTTCTAGCCCGGTCACCTACCTTCTGCCTAACTTCTTGTCCGAGATATTCCTCGTTAACTCTCTCGGCTTCTCATTGGTCGAGATCATTCTACGTGGTTGCTTCTGATACGCTATTAGTTGGTCATGCTTAACTGTGATTGGTTGTTGATTTGTCATGTTTATTTGTGATTGGCTTAGTACCTCCATTGTCGCCATGATTGCAATCTTCCAGGAAGAAGAAGGTCTTTGAACTTTAGTTTTATGGGTCCTGGGCAGTGACCTTTACTTCCTGGATGATGCAATCCTGTTAATGGTTATTCCCTCTTTCGCGAAGCCTAACTTTTATTAAATCTTTTGACGATACATTGCATAGGTTGTGGTGGGTTGCATATTGCTATATACAAATTATTACATATATATATATATAGTACCTTTCAATTAATCTGGTTTGATGGTTTTCCAAATTAATTTTTTGTTCAATATGATAAATAATAGTAATAATGATAATAAAGGGAGGAGTGGTACAAATTGTCCATTTTTGACAGATACCATCCAGGATTGAATCCCATATTGCCCACTTTTTTTTTTTTTTTTTATGATTCAATAGCCCCTGATTCTTGCCAAGTCCAACCCCACCAGTGAGTGCAAGTAACCAAATGGGGCACTGGAAAACTTGTAAATCAAAAGTTAAACTGCTTTCTAAATGTGTAGACATGTGATGCCCTTACAGTAAAAGCAGTTGCTTACTACCCACCATGATTATCATGGAGAACTTGGAATAAGTACCACCACATACCATAATACTAATAATTTCCTTATTTTGAGGTTTCTTGCGTCTTTGATCATACATTAACCACCTCCCCATATATTAAGTTACCTCATTCTAAAACCAGTTCACCTGCACATCTAAAAGAGAAACTGGGAGTTGCCATGATTTTTTTGGGTGGTCTCATGGATTGGACTACTGAAATTCCTCTTTTTTCTCAGCCAATCATATTGTAGGAAAGTTAATATATAGCCATGATGTGCCACTATATATAGGAAATGTAAACATCACGAATGATTCTTTTACAAATAAAACTTTTCTACTGTCTTTACTGTGATTTAAAAAATATTGGGATGGCATGGCTTATCATTGGTAAACCCTCCCAGCGGTTTCACCAATTTACTCCACAGTTTCTTGGAGCTCTAGTACTATATTGGAGCTCTAGTCCTATATTGGACGTTTCTGCCTATATATGGGAGGGTTCACCACTGATGAGCCAAGCCCTCCCAATATTTTTTTTTCATCTGAGTAAGGACAAATGAAGTTTGTTTTATATGTAAAAGAAAAATTCATGGTATAATGTTTTTATTTCCTATATTATAAACACAAGGTAATAAGACAAAATAAAATATAAAAAATATATTTAAAATACTGAAAATCATTTTTAATACTTATGTCTGAAGATGGTAACAACGTTGTTACCAAAACATTACACACTATTTATTTATTTGGTCTGATTACTTTGTGTTTACAATCTATCTTCCAAATTATGCCTTATCATTTCCTATATTTGTAGCAAAGTTGTTGGGTTGAAATTATATTTCTCAAATTAAGGATTGTAGTGGTTTTTTCCCAATTAGGGACCATTAGATTGATTGCCTCCCTTAGTCTCTCCCTACTGTATTAACTACGTACATATATTGTTTATTCCATTAACACTCATGGACAAAACTTATGGAAGTTTCATTTTTTTATGTCTCTGGTCCTCTATTTTTTTGAAGGAGACAAAGGTATAATTTTGTTCACACTTGGTTATCTCAAGTGTCTTCAATAAAGGTCACTGTGTATCAAATATCTTTAAGAGTTATTGTCTAAATCCGATATACATGCTAAAAGGTACAACTTCCTTAAGTTTTGGCCATGAGTAGACTTGATGCTTTTTTTTACTTATACCAAATGATTTGTAGTATTCACCTGCTTTTACTGTAAGTACACCACATGTTTACACATATGGAAAGCAGTTTTGAGTGTGCCAGAGCCCCGTTTTTACTTTTTACGTTAATACTTGTACTCACTTGTGGGGTTGGACTTTTACAAAAATTAGGGGAAATGGAAGCAATTTTTTCTTTAGAAAAACAAGGTAACAAGGCCAAATAAATAAATAGTGTGTGTTACCTTATTTTCTTGTTACCTTATATTTCTAATCTATAATTCAAATTGTACCTTATCATTCTTTAGACCCATCCTAGCTTGATGCCCTAATATGATATTAAGAGTGGAAAGAAAGAAGATTCTTTAGAAAAAAAAAAAAAGAAGCCTAATGTAGGATTTGATCCGGGGTTTTGGGTGTCAGAAATGGACAGTTTATACCTCTCCTCCACTGACTGTGATGACCTACCTCAATCATGTGAGAAGCACAAATAACCTAACAGGGATATTGTAAGTTCAAATGTTGTACATAAGTGTTTGTTGTTTCTTATCCCCTAAAGATTACACAAATTCCATGAGATCTCATGGAATGGGGTGTAGGGGTGCAAATTTCATTGATCATGGCACCATGATCCAGGTACACTTTGGGTGAAAATCTGACTTTGCCTGTAATTTGAGGCCGTTCCTAACATGGAAGCAGATGCCTTTATTACCGACTCTAACATGAGTACAGATGCAGCTCCTCCATATCCCTGGAGAGGGCCCTTGTGCTGAGGTCTATCAACCGGGTCAGTTGAACTCAGGATTTTTAAAGAGGTCTTACTCCTCTTCTAACAATACTGGTGTTTGTCCGGGACTGCTTATTCGACAGAGTTATTCTGCTTGTTTCGCAGCTGGCCTTCATATCTGTAGGTCGTTCCCCTATCCGCCACCTGGGGACGTGCCATGTAGCAGTCAGCTCTGCCGAGAGGTTGTACATAAGTGCATTCTATGTGTGAAGACTTGTGATGTACTTAGTGAAAGCAGGAGCAAATTTCTACCTACCATGATTATTATGTCCTGGGGTACCTGGGATAAGTGACAATACATAGGAGATAAATACTGGAAATAGAAAGAGACTTAGTACACTTTTGATACATAGCTACCACACCACTGTATTAGATGGAACAGTTTGCCATCTATATACAGTAGAACCTTCCTGAGAGGACACTGGCGCTAGAGAACACCTCTCTACATAGGACAGTTTTAATTTACAAAATTACCATTTTTTCAATTTAGCGACTCTTCAGTAAGAGGACACCTCTCCCTAAAGGACACTTTGGCTCTGAAACTTAGTGTTGTCTATTAAAGAGAGGGTTCTATTATATTTAATTTTATTCTTTTTTAATCCCACTATTTCTCTCTCAACAGATTTAAAAACATAATTAATTCTAAAATATGTTCACACATACTGATACACACAATCAATTTTTTATTTGCAATTATTATAAAAAAAGAAAACAAGACCTAATCCAAATAATTTATTAGTGTGTGACGTTTCAGCAACAACATTGTCACCATCATCAGACAAAAGAATAAATGAGAAAACATGTTTCAGCAGGTTCTTATATAGTCCTGTTATCAAGTGTTTAAACAATATAACAGGACTATATAAGAACCTGCTGAAACATGTTTTCTCATTTATTCTTTTGTCTGATGATGGTGACAATGTTGTTGCTGAAACGTCACACACTAATAAATTATTTGGATTAGGCCTTGTTTTCTTTTATTATAATCTATAATCCAAATTGTGCTTTATCATTATTTGCAATTATTATGAAAATAATACTAAAATTTCCATTTTTGCTCTTTAGTAACAGGTCATCAGGATTATATGTGTTCACAAAATTTCAGCTAAATCAATGCAAGGTAATTCAAATTAGTATCACAAGAAATGCGGAAAAAATGCAGTGAGCTTACTAAAAGCTTTTTTAAAGAAAGAGAAAAGAGTGTGAATAAGATTCTAGCTTTGGCTACTCTCCAAAACTGAAGATATTTTTATCTGTGAAGGCCAACTGAGGAGAAGCTTGTTGCTAGCAGAAAAGATCATTCTGTATTGGAGGATACAAGTTTTGGAAAATGAAAAGGCACAGAATTTGTATTATAGATTAAAAACGCAAGGTAATAAGGCCAAATAAATAAATAGAGTGTGATGTTTCAGTAACAGCGTTGTTATCATCTTGATAAAAGTAACTATTTAAAACATGCTGTGATTTATTTTCTTCAGAACTACGTGAAAACTTTCTCCATTGAATATTTAAAAATAGGAATGAAAATTAAGGAGAAAAGATTTTTATTCAGATAAACGTGTGACAAGCTTTCGGGCAGTCACGCCCTTCAACAGGTAGCAAACTAAGGTGACCAAAGACTTTATATAGGAATCTATTAGAGGTATATTTGCATATGTGATGTATATAGTACGGCGAAAATACAATTCAGGTTAAAATTTTTGCATATCTAAATTATTGATAATCAATTATATAAATAATGCACGGAAAAAGACCTTAACGTTGGAAGGTTTGTACGCCCAGGTCGAATCACATCTAAGAGCCTTGGAATCATTGGGCGTCACTACACAACAGAATGCCTCCTTTTTGTACCCCCTGGTTGAGTCAAGTCTGCCAGAAGACATGTTGAAGATATGGCAGAGAAGTGCGCTGGCGGGGTATAGTGAGGACGAGGGAGAACTCCCCATAACCATCGACCAAAGATTGGAACAACTTCTCGAGTTCCTAAGGAGAGAAGTGAAAGGGGATCAACGGCTTGAATATATGAAAGAGGGGTTTGGAGAATCATCCCAAAGGAGGAACTATGGCCAACATATAGCCAGGATGCACGCCGCTCAGATAAAGGAGGCTCAGGGTAGAGTGACTCCCCTGTGCCTCAGATGTAAAGGAAAGCATTGGATCCAGGATTGCGCGGGTTGGCGTTCCATGACAGTGACCAAACGAATGGATGAAATCAGAAAGGTTAACGCCTGCTTTCGCTGTTTGCGGGTGGGTCATGTGATAGCAACCTGCAGAACCCAAATCCGGTGCTCGCACTGCAATCGACCCCATCATACAACTCTGCATCTACCAAGGCGGGTATCAATGGAAGATCGGGATCAAAGGGAAAGGCAAAACACTGAGGAGCCGCGGGTCTCGCCTGGTGAACAATAAATCGCCTTATCAGGGATGCATGTGAGAACCGCAATCCCAACAGCCTTGTTAGCGACAGCTCGTGTTCGCCTGGTGGGCCCTCGGGGCGTGGGAGTCACTGTGCGGGCGTTGCTGGATCAGGGGTCTCAGTCGTCCTTTGTCCATCGAGACCTCCTTCATCACTTGACTATCCCAGTACACAAGGTCAATGCATAGGTCTTCGGGATTAACGACGCCAAGGGAGAGCATGTTAAACAGATGGTATCCTGTTCGGTGGCGTCGTTGACGGAATCAGGATGGACTATACCGATTCGGGCGCTGGTGGTGGGAAGAATGACTGGGATCCTACCCAGTCGGGATCTCCGCATCCCTGTGCCGTCCAGCTGGAAGACCCTGCCATTGGCAGACCCTCAGTTTGAGACAAGTGGCCGAGTGGATGTAATACTGGGAGCAGACGTATATGGAAGTTTGTTGCTTCCCGAAGTTAAGTATGATGAGAAAACCCAATTATGCGCGCAGAAGACCCAATTGGGCTGGATTATCTCGGGAAAATTACCAGGTGAAGGAGAAGTCGGCCCACACAGGGTGTACAACATTCGGGTTAATTATGAAGAAAACCTGGACAACGTATTGCGGCGCTTCTGGGAGGTGGAAGAGGTCCCCCTTAGACATGCCAAGTCGGACGCAAATGAATTCTGTGAAGAATTATACAAGACCAGAGGTATGGCAAAGATGGAACGCCATGAAAAACGTAGCAGAACTCCAGCGTCTAGGACAGGTGAGAAAATCTCTGAATATTCCATGTCGAAAGAAGAATACCCCACTGGCAGGGTTAAGTTGACCGAGTCTAAAGACGGATACTGTTCTGAACGTGTCAAGGGGAAAGTCACAAAGGATAAACTCTGCCCAGCTAGTGCCATGGTGAAAGTGACCGAAAGAAAAACCTGTCCAGATAGTTCCGTTCTGAAAAGGCCTGAAGAGTCAACTTGTCCTGACTGCTCGAAGGTGAAAGGATCAATGTGTCCACACTGTGCAAAGATGAGAGAGATTGAGATGCTAACCTGTACAGACAGTGCCAAAGTAAAAGCAGAACTCTGTCCAGACTGTTCCAAAGTGAAGGTAGATAGAGAAGAACCCTGTCCAGACAGTTCCAAAGTGAAAGTAGATAGAGAGGAACCCTGTCCAGACAGTTCCAAAGTGAAAGTAGATAGAGAGGAACCCTGCCAGACAGTTCCAAAGTGAAAGTAGATAGAGAGGAACCCTGTCCAGACAGTTCCAAAGTGAAAGTAGATAGAGAGGAACCCTGTCCAGACAGTTCCAAAGTGAAAGTAGATAGAGAGGAACCCTGTCCAGACAGTTCCAAAGTGAAAGTAGATAGAGAGGAACCCTGTCCAGACAGTTCCAAAGTGGAGGTAGATAGAGAGGAACCCTCTCCAGAGCTATGGCCCAAAATGCCTAAACTGTCAGAAAAGCAGGACGAGACGAAGGTATTGTCAGTCAATTTAAACGACGAAAAACCTATGCTGGTAACAATTGGAGAGCGGTGTTCCTCCCTGACTACTTATATTAGAATAGTTGCCTGGATTTTTCGTTTTATCAATAATTGCCGTGATAGGTCAAGGAGGGTCCACACATATCTGACAACGGCCGAGTTGAGACAAGCACACGATAAGATACTCCTCGCCGTTCAGCTTTATTGTTTTGACGAAGATTTAAAGAATTTGCATAATCAAAAGATTGTAATAAAAACCAGTAAGATAGTGGCTCTAAATCCTTTTCTTGATGAAAGGAGCATTATCCGAGTCGGAGGCAGGATAAGATGGGCTCCAGAAATCCCCTATGATCAAAGACATCCTGCGTTATTGCCATCCACAGGAAAGTTGAGTCAATTGATAATCAGAGATGCGCATTCCAGAACTCTACACGGCGGTGTGCATTTGGTATTGGCCACCCTTAGACAGAAATATTGGATCTTGAAGGCGAAAAATCAAATTAAGAAATGTATAAGAGATTGTCTGACATGCTGTCGCTACAATCGAGTCACTCAACATCAATTGATGAGTGATCTACCCAAAGAACGGTTGACCCCTGGAAAGCCATTTACAGTGAGTGGTGTAGACTATGCTGGACCCTTTAAAGTGAAATTATTGAAAGGACAGGGTCAAAAGATTGAGAAGGGTTACATCTGTTTGTTCGTTTGCTTGGTAACCCGAGCAATACATGTAGAGCTAGTCACTGACGCTTCAACTCAACTTTTCTGGCTGCCTTTAAGAGATTTGTGGCGCGCAGAGGACATTGTGCACAGATGTATAGTGACCAAGGTACCAATTTTGTGGGAGCAGCCAAACAATTGCGTATAGGATTCTATATGGCTCGGGATCAGATGTCGGAGATCGCGGAGATATTGGCCAATGATGGAACGGAGTGGAAATTTAATCCTCCAGGTGCTCCTCACTTTGGTGGCCTATGGGAAGCCGGCATAAAATGCTTCAAGTATCACTTTCGCCGCATCATTGGAGAAACCCTGCTGACCTATGAGGAGTTCCTGACCCTAATTGTCCAAATAGAAGCCTGTCTTAATTCAAGACCTTTGGGACCAATTAGTGGCGACCCCAATGATCTGGCGGTATTGACACCAGCACATTTTCTACTGACATCTTCATCTTCTTGCGTCCCGGAGGAAGACTTATTGACCGTTGGGGTTCAGCTATTGCCTCGGTGGAAAATGGTCCAGAAGATGGTCCAACATCTGTGGAGGCAGTGGTCTACGGATTATATTCATAATCTACAACAACGACACAAATGGAGAATGCCAAGGCCCAATGTGGCTACTGGCTCCTTGGTTCTTGTCCGGGAGGAACATGTGCCCCCCGCCAAATGGATAATGGGGCGAGTGGTGGAGATCCATCCGGGCAAGGACGGATTGGTCCGAGTGGTATCTATCCGCACCAAGGCTGGCATACTCAAAAGACCCCTGGTTAAGCTGGCGTTGCTGCCTGTTCCCCACAGCTTGCTTTGATGGTTCCCATCAACTCGGGGAGTATGTTGGAGTTTATTATATTTTAATCTATGTATTATTCTATTATATTGTTTTAATTTAATTTGACCACGGACGTCTGGTCACGTGTTTATTTTGAAATGTATAAATTGTGATGGAAAATAAAGTAGAGTAGTCACCAATTAGATTAGTCAGCTTCATCCTTGTTAGTTGGTACTCCCGTGTGCGAGGTGCCGCATCCTCCGGAAGAACAAAGCCTCCCTCAGCCTTAGGTCGCCGGCAGTTCGGATCTTCCCTCAGAGAAAATCAGGAATACAGTCCTCTAAAGACGGCGGAGTGAGGTATAACAGGTTAGCGCCTTTCAAGTGGAACTCCTCCTCCAGCCCAGGTCAAACAGCTGGAAAAATCAAGCCTCAACTCCCAACAGTTTCTGGATTCAAATCATGCATCACAGAAAGACATTTATATAGATTATTAAAACCTTTCACAAAATTATTGTACAATATAAAAATGCAACATTTGAACCTCATTTCTATTTATACTCCCCTAAAGTGTGGCAATTTCTAATGCCCATTTAACTGGTGAAGAGGGGGGACCAATATAGACAGTTTAGTGAAAATTAACCCAGAACAAAAGGGTAATCTATAACATCATTTCAATAGCTACTGATGAAGATGAGGGAGATGTGGTTTAAAACGGTGGATTTGTCAACCAGGACACAAAGTAGGTATTTTTTGCTGGGCATAAGTTACTTCAATAGTTTTCAAATTTGTAAAAGACGCCACAGGTGAGTACAAACATGGTCTGGGAACCATATAAGTTCAAATGGTATATGCAGTAGAATCTCTCCATGAGAGGACACTCACGTTAAAGGATACCTATCTATAAAAGACAGTTTTCATTTGCAAAATTACCATTTTTACTATTTAGCAACTCTCTGGTAAGAAGACACCTTTCCCTAAAAGACACTTTGGCTTTGCAATTAGGTGTTGTCCTTTACAGGAAGGTTCTACTGTACTTCTACATATGTGAGGTACTTGAGTAAAGACAGTTGCAAACTTCTACCCAGCCTGTATATCATGACGATGTGTATATAATCAGCATAATAAAATATAATAATAAAAGAGCATTGTGTGTGTGTGTTTACATATTATTTAAATTGACCTCACACACTGATTACTTGTTCCATGTAACCTTTTAATTACCTTATGTGAACATATGAAACAATCTAATTTGTTGTAGTTTGTTGCTATCAAGTAGACTTTTGATGGCTATATTGGCAAATATTCTCCAATTTGATCTGTTAGTTACCTTCCCTCGTGCTCATCTAGTGACCTTCCTCTCCTCCTTCTATTTTCCCTGATAGCAACATCTTTTCAAAACAATTTGCTCTCGTTATGCATCCAAAGTAGGTCAGTGTCATTATTTACATATCAAGGATTCTAGGAATCTATTCGGATTAACCCTTTCCAGGCTGCCTTCTACTGCGCACATAATACGATCTGCTCGCTCATCTTAATATTCCCCATATTATCAAATATAATGAAAACATCATGTTTTACAGTGGAAATATATTTATCAGTGCATTCAATATGCTAAAAATCACAAAAAATAATTGATATTTTAATTTATATTTCAATAAAGTATAGTATTTCCGGAAACAATCCCCCAAATGAAGACCTGGTTTGTTTCTACAGGTTTGAGAATAAAAACCTGTTATTTTTCTATCCACCAGGTGTGGATTGGGAAAAACAGACCTTGAACTCTTTGACAGTCTGGATGTTAGCTTTGTGGAACTGATTTTCCATCCTTCCCAAGTATGATGCAATTAAATGTATGAACATTTTGGACACTCACTCTTCCATGGTTCCACAAGCTCTTCCAAGAGTCGGTGGACCAGTGGGTAACACCCTCAATTCCTGACAGCCATGAACCGGGATTGAATCCCGCGTTAACATTTTGTTTAATATGTGAATAACCTTCACATATTATTCATTGTTGCAAATATCATAACTAGGTTGCTCTTTCTGAGCAGTACCTAATAAAGTGATTTTGGAACAAGACAAGCTCTTCCACCAAATTTTCACGATATTTTTCGTGTCTGATTAGCCTTAGTTCACTTTTTTCCATGTCCTGGGTGTATATGATGTATGAGTTGACAGTAGCCTCTTCTAGGCCCAGAAAAATAATTTTACCCACCATTTTAAAGTTTTTTATGAGAAAGTGGTATGTTGTACAATAGTAGTCAGCAACATCCACATCTCTCATATTCGAAGTGCAGTCTATAATGGCAGTTGGCTTCTGAATTTCTTCTGAACCACGTCTAGTTTTCCTGTTGACTAGCTGTGCTGAAGCTATGTGGAATGAAGAGGCAAGATGGACCACACACTTGCCCTTTCAACAGAGTGCAAATACATTTTTCTTTCTGAAGGCAAGAGTTTATCCTACCTAAAGTCAATTTTTTTTTCAGTTACTGTGGCATTCCTTGTCAGTTTGGCATAATGGTCCCAATTAGGTGACTCTACATTCTAGAAAGTTCTTCAATATGGGTGAAATCTGTGTAGAAGCTATCTGTGAAAATTTCTTGCTGTTCAAGATGAGCTAGACTCTTCAAATTCATAAAGATTTCTGTAGCTTGGAAACTAAAGAATACTTTCAGTTGATGAAGAATCATCCAAAAAATTAGATTCAGAGCGAGTGAACGAAGTAGAAACGAAGTTGAAAACTATTAGTGGCTTGCAGGCGAGTAGCGAACCCTAGCACAAAGCCACTGACAGTGGCTTGCAGACCGGTACGGGTTAATTTCACTTGAGATTGAAATATTTGTTCTTTTATCTGTCTAAGACACTTTGAGTAGCTTTCTCCATAGTCACATTTCAAAGCTTCAATTATTTTTCTTTCTTCTTTTCTGATAGTCCACATCCATAATAGACCACTGGAATAATCAATGCCTCTACAATTCTCTTCCTTTGTATTGAGATAAATGCCTTTATCTTTCATAGGTATGGAAAATGGAAATATTCAATTCTATTTCTTTTATAATCATATAGTATAAAGTTCTACAATTGGTGAAGTGACAATGAAAAAGATTTAGGAAAATTTGGCTCATTAACTGAGAGCCTTCCCAATGATTTTTCTAATTTGATCTACCAGATTACTGTAACTATTGTATAGTTCAATCTGCTTATATAATCTATCTGTAGCTATATAGTTGGTGGTGTTCAAATGAAACTGTGGCGGCCACACTACAGCCAGCGTGTGAGTTTAAAGAACACCTTGGCCCGTGTGCGTGGCCGGCGTGTGGCATCCAGGAATCTTGGCATGCATGCTGTCGAACAACAAAGCTTTCTTCCAGCAGCCGCTATTTCTTTCCTCTCTTTATTTTTGGCAGTAATTAAAATGGAAGATAAAATCATCTGAAGTATAAATTGTAACAACACCCTGCCTCAGAGGTCAAGTTTCTTGCTTTATTTATACAAACTCCCAAGCTATCAAGTATTGCAAACCCTTCTACAGTAGTATACGAGTTGTTGTATACTCCTATTGAAGGGTTTGCAATACTTGAAAACTTGAGAGTTCTTGTAAATAAAATAATAAATTTATCCTCGGAGACAGGGTGTTGTTACACAGAGAGGCAATTAAATTAAGTTATTTTATAAAAAAATATTTGATAAGGCACAATTTGGATTATAGATTATAAACAGAACTTTCCTGTAAAGGACACCTAATTGCAGAGCCAAAGTGTCCTTTAGGGAGAGGTGTCCTCTTACCAGAGAGTTGCTAAATTGTCAAAATGGTAATTTTGCAAATGAAAACTGTCCTTTGTGAAGAGGTGTCCACTAACGAGGTATCTGCTAAAGGGAGGTTCTACTGTATACTTTTATCAGCGGCCTATCAACAAGCCACACCAACACCATGAAACTATTCATTCTATATAGGATTAAAGGAAATAATTCCATCCTCAACATTCAGATGGCTCTGTTTACTAATGTTCAGTTTGTCACTTACTAAGGCCAAGTTGGCTTCTCACCCACACATTGAAAAATGAATTCTTTATTAAGGTTACCTCACTATTAAGATCTAAAGACTCAGTTCCCTTGAAGGACATAATAAAGAGATTTGTAGTTTGTGAAAAAAGGGTAAAAAAAATACAAAAGGGAATCACAAAGGACTTTGTGTTGAAACCCAATGATGATACACCCAAGGACAAAATACTTACTTTGAATGATGATTGTGGAATTCATCTTAAGGGGATTCATAAGTCTGAACAGAAAATCTGGGTTAGATTTAGGATATCGCAATTGTTTATGAGAAAACACAGAGCTTATATTGCAAATCATAGAAGAAAAAACAAATTAAATTTTGCTTTTCATATAGAGGAAATAGTGAGCAGAACTCTAAGAATAAAAAATTTTCTATTCTCTCTGTGCAGCAAATCATGGGGTTTGAGCTCCCATAAAAGAATTACATTGTACAAATCTTTATTCAGATCAACTTTAACATATGGATCAGAAATATGGTTCAAATTTTTAAATAAAAAATCGATACAAAAATTAAACTCAATGCAATATCAGATATTAATATGGAGCATTCAAGCTTACAAGACAACTTCGTACAACTGTGTTCACAGTTTGGCTAAAACTCCATTGATTGCAGATTACATTGAAGCAAAAAATATGAAATATGACTTAAATAACTTATCGTTCGAGGACAAGCAAAAATACAACATCGATATTCCCTTTATAATTAAATCCTATATAGACGAAAGAATGTTGCTCTTACTGAATAATACAAACGAGACATTTACAAGTTTTTTCAACCGGGGTATTCCAAATTATTTTCGCCCTAATTTCCACAACACACAATTTGTAACCAACCATGGTAATTTCGGAAGTTTTCTGGAAAGAATCCGCACATCGGAGGATCCGGGCTGTTTTTGTGGATGCCGCATTCAAGATTCCACTCACCTTTTACTTAAGTGCCCAGCATTTCAAGACTACAGACTCAATAACTGTATCCTCTGTACCGATCCAAGAGAACTGATATCCAGCAGGGATTCATACATTGTATTCAATAGATTTTGTAAATTTATATCAAAGTTTTTAAATAATCTCAAGTGTTAGGTATAATTAACTATGTGCTGTATATATGATTTTTTTTTTCATTATTTGAGGTGTGTTTAAATTAAATTACCTATGTATATAGTATGCTTGTTTGAAATCAATTTCAAGAATATGTAAATGCCTTGAGCATATGTTTTTGGATATGTAAATAGATTCTCCCTCTCTCTCTCTCTCTCTCTTGTATTGCTTTCCTTTGGGCGCCAGTGTCCTTGGCGGGACATCGCGCTTTGTATTTACAGTTGAATTATATGGCACAATTTGGATTATAGATTTGAACTACAAGGTAATAAGACCAAAACATACTATTGATTTACAGTAGAACCTCCCTGTAAAGGACACCTAATTACAGAGCCAAATTGTTTTTAGGGAGAGAGGTGTCCTCTTACCAGAGAGTTGCAAAAAGGTAAAAATGGTAATTTTGAAAATTAAAACTGTCCTTTATAAAGAGGTGTCCTCTAGCGTGAGTGTCCTCTCATGGAGGTTATAGTGTGGATTTGGTCTTATTACCTTGTAAAACACAAGAGCTATATACAAAACCTCCTATAAAAACCCTTTTGGTGAGCATCCAATTTTCTCAAGTCAAAAATGATCAACCAACCTCCAGGGGTAGCCATGTCTTTCAAGGGAGGTACTACTGTATCACACAAAATATAAAATAAACAAGAGCTATTGAAAGTAATAATTATTAGGAGGGCCTGGCTCATCATTGACAACTAAAACTGAGGCTTCCCCAATAGAAACCTTTTCACCACTTTTCTACTTTCATAATTAGGTATACAATTTGGATTATAGATTAGAAACACAAGGTATAATAAGAGCAAATCCAGTAGAACTTGGATAATTTGAATGTTTATCTTGGTCCCTAGAATTTTCTATAAATTGAATTTCTGTTTTTAATTTGAATTTTTGGATAATTAAAAATTATTTTTGGTCCCTTGGGCTTTGAATTTTCCAAGTTCGACTGTATATATATTGAGCGACATTTCATGGGACGCATCCAGTACTTTTGTCTGATGATGGTAACAACACTGTTACTAAAATGTCATACATTATATATTTATTTGAATTTGGTCACATATTACTTTGTGCTTTCTACTTTCAGTAGCGATTACTTATATATTTAGAGTTTCAGCGATAAATGTTATATTTGTTATACATTTATATAATGGGGGTCGGTGGAAGGATGGTCTAAACTGTTGGTTTTCGACCGCTACGACCCGGGTTCAATTCCTGCATTGGGCACTTTTTTCTAATTAAAAAAAAATTCTCCAATAGCCCCCAATTCTTGCAAAAGTCCAACCCCACCAACAAGTGCAAATAATCAAATGGGGCTCTGGCACATTTGTAAGTGCAAAGTCAAACTGCTTTTCACATGTGTAGACATGTGGTGCACTTACAGTAAAAGCAGTCGCCTACTTCTACCCACCATGAATATCATGGCCTGTAAAACGTGTACTAGAGATAAGCAAAAAAAAAAAAGGTTCGTGGTTATAAATTTGGTAGAGAATTGCAGAAATGTTTAAAATGTATCTAGCACTATTTTTGTGACCAAAACTTAATATTAAGTTTCAAATAAATGTCTGAATGATTACACACTAATGAAATATCACATTTTTTATAATGATAAATACTGAAACTAATTCAAGTGACTATAAAATTCAACACATATAATTTTAATTTTGGGTTACCTTTTAAATTTCCAACTTAATTCTTCTAAAAGAGTCGGTGGTCGAGTGGGTAACACCCTAGATTCCCGACAGACATGAACCAGGATTGAATCCTGCGTTAACATTTTGTTTAATATGTGAATAACCTTCATTATTGCAAATTTCATAAACTAGGTTGCTCTTTTTGAGCGGTACCTAATAAAGTGATTTTGGAACAAGTAATTCTTCCAACTTCCAAATAATTGACTGTTTGATTGAATTAAAGATGGTAATTAGAAAGGCACAACTGGTCAGAGTTTTTATTTAAAATCTATATTAATTGTTAAATTTTATAGTTAATTATATTAGAAAAGTATATACAGTCGAACTTGGATAATTCGAACCCCAAGGGACCATAAAAAAATTCGAATTATCCAAAAATTCGAATTAAAGATGTTAAATTATTTATATAGGAAATTCTAGGGACCAAGATAAATATTCGAATTAAAGAGGTTTTCGAATTAAAGAAGTTCGAATTATCCAAGTTCTACTGTATTATGAGGGGTGTCCCATAAGTCCGTGGCCCGACCATGAGAACAAAATATTAGAAACTAATAAATTTTGCTATATATACCTTAAAGCCTTGTATTTTTAAGTTTCTACAACTAACCTTTTTTTGTTATAGGTTCTGAAAGAGGACAAGAAACAGGAATCATCTAAAATGGAGACAAACAAGATTTGTGCTCTAATAAAATATCTTTGTAAGAAAGGAATGTCGCCGAAGGAAATCTATGAGGATATGGTGGATACATTAAGGGAAGATGCTCCTTCCTATAGCACAGTAAAAAAATGGGTAGCTGCGTTTAAATTAGGGAGGATCAGCACCGAAGACGAACATCGACCAGGAAGACCTGTTGAGTCAGTTACTCAAGAAAACATCGACAAGATACATGTTTTGGTTATGTTGGACAGAAGAATGACAGTTCGTCGGATAGAAGAGACCTTGGGTATTTAAAAACAACAGTGAATCGGATTATGAAAGAACACTTGGGCCTCGGGAAGCTTTCTGCCCGTTGGGTTCCCAAACTTTTGACACCCGATCAAAAGGCTGTAAGGAGAAAGTTATTTTCGGACAATCTTGCGTTATTTGAAGCCAATCCAGAGGAATTTGTCAGTAGATTTGTTACCATGGATGAGACTTGGGCCCATCACTTTACACCAGAGTCCAAGCAACAATCCAAGCAATGGAGACACTCCGGTTCCCCTCCCCCCAAGAAAGCCAAGACAGTTCCATTAGAGGGGAAGGTTATGGTGTCTGTCTTTTGGGATTCCGAGGGTGTACTTCTTCTAGATTTTCTGAATAAGGGTCAAACCATCACTGGCAATTATTATGCAAATCTTGTGAAGCAACTACGAGAAGCTATTAAAGAAAAGAGAAGAGGAAAGTTGTCCAGGAAGATTGTTTACCATCAAGACAATGCTCCGAGTCATCGGTCGCTGCAAGCCATGACTGCTATTTACGATTCTGGCTTTGAACTTTTACCACATGCACCCTATTCACCAGATCTAGCTCCGTTTGATTTCCACCTATTTCCTCATTTGAAAAAAATCACTTTCTGGCATTCATTTTAGGTCAGATGAAGAGGTCATTGATGCTGTAACCTCATTTTTGAGTCACTTAAAACATCATTCTTTTTGGAGGGCATAAAAGCATTAGAACATCGCTGGAAAAAGTGTATAGACCTTAAAAGAGATTATGTTGAAAAATAAATCATAATCATTTTATTAGTCATTTTCTTTATATGTTGGGCCACCGACTTATGAGACACCACTCGTATATATACACAAGGTAATAAGACCAAATTCAAATAAATAAATAGTGTGTGACATTTCGGTAACAGCGTTGTTACCATCTTCAGACAAAGTACTGAATGAGAAATTTTACCACAGCATCTTTTAAATAGTTACTGTTATCAAGTGTGTAAACAGTACTTTTGTCTGAAGATAGTAACAAGGCTGTTACCGAAACCTCACATACTATTTATTTATTTGGTCTTATTACCTTGTGTTTATAATCTATAATCTAAATTGTGCCTTATTGCTATATTATATAAAGATCTATAGAAATAAAATACCTAGCAACTATAATACTAATACCACACACACTATCCATATGAAATATATTAATAATAAAATGATTTATTTTGGATCAATATTCATGCTAAATGAAAGAAGCCATTTTTTTATCAATATATTTCATATGTCTGGTTCATGAATGTGAAACACTTAAGAGAGTAAATTTCTATTAAGTCACCTTTAAAATTTAAAGATATATTTCTAAACCTATTTTTATATTCTGAATCCCAATTTAAAATTTTGGATTTATAATTTTATTTTTTGAATTTTTAGAGGAAGAGAATTCTGACCTCTCTCTATCTGCAATTAAAGGAAAAATTAAGGTGAATCAATCATATTCAAACTAATCAAAATCTTACTAGCTCACACACAATGGAATTACTTCCAAGTACTTAAAGGGAATTCTTTAAAAAAAAACAATATTTTTAGTAAATTATGTTAAATATTTTTCTATAATATGGTATAATACCTCTGCAAGGTCTGTATAGACGAAGATGGCGGTTATCACTTTCCCTGAAACTCCACGAAACTGCTAGGTCTCTTTTCAAGTAAATCGATAGTATTTTGTTTAGCTTTCAACTCAATATTGCCTTCAAGTATCATTTTTTGTCAATTTTGATATTTTATAAAGAGTCTAACAAGTTTTTAAAAAGAAAAGTATAAGCCAAAACTGTTTCAGTCAGTCTCTCTGAAGGCGGAACAGACCAGAAATACATTCGTACAACTAATTTTTAAATATTATACTTCATTAGCCTTTGTTCTTTTAAAAAATCATCAGTGTGTCATCAATTTTAAAACAAAAATGTAGCTAAATTACCTGTTTGACAAGTAAAAATCAAAAAGAGCCAAAGTGAAATACACACCAGAACTACCTAAATAGAGTAAAGGAATATTATTGACTAAATATTAATCTGTAGGTAAGATTTTGTGAAAATAACAAAAAAAAAGTAAGAATTGAGATTGAAATTCTTAAATGGTATGATATTAAGTTTAAAATTTATATATTGTCATTGAATAATTAATTAAATTATAAATTATCACTGATTAAAGACATTAATCTGCCCGTGAATTGAATTGACCCCACTGCAATTGAAAGTGTCGATACATTGTTTAGAATTATTTTGGTAAAAGATGTTTATCTTATCTGTGTAATCAGAATGTTACATTATTGATAAATACAGATTTTGTTTATCATGATTAAGCAACTCCTCGTGATCACTATTGTGGCAACAGTTGGATATGCTTGGTAGATTAGGAAAGGCAAACTTCAAGAGCTAGGTAGCAAAGTATTTTTTTCTTGTATAGATTATAAATTTTGATATTCATATTTTGCTACTCTTTAAACTTACCTCATTTCCCCTCTCTGGTATTTTATAAATTTTGATGCGGCTCGCCTTGAATAAAATGTCCTGTCAATTCTGAAGTTTGTCCTTCCTAATTTCCTAAGTGACATTTAGGTACAGATGCTGAATAGATGAGGGATATCAACCTGAAGATCACTAGCAGACCTTGAGCCAAGGGTGTTGTGAACTGCAATTTTGGCGAATGAAGCCAGAATTCCACCGCCATATATAAATCAATACTTTCCTCAAAGAAGGCAACAAAGCCGCAAGAAAAAAGGGGTGAATCTACTAGAGGAAAATTTCCAAGACTCCGAGTGAATCCTTGGAAGGGTAACAACATATCCATGTCAGCATCTTCAATATTTGCAAGTGGTGGCTCACAGCCCCAATAGGAAAAGAGCTAGGTAGCAAAGTATTTATTTTTTCTGGAAATATTATAAATTTTTATATTTAAATTTTGTTACTCACTGTAAACTCCCCCCTTAGCCTCTCTGGTATTAAATAAATTACACTGTCATTCTGAAGTTTGTTTTCCTTAAATTTCTACTGTTTTTATACTCGTGGAGAAGCTGGATAATCCAAGTTGGATAATCCCCTCGCCGCCCAAGCGAAGACCCCAAGAACTAGAACCTCTAGATCACTCTTCTATGGAAATCAGGAGACAAAGCCCCTAAAATTGAATATCACGTTCAGCCTTTCAGAAACCCTTCTAATTTTTTAGGAGTAGCCAACAAGAACCCTTAAAAATGGTTGAAAGAATGCCATCGCGTCGCTCAAAACAACTGCTGGGATGGTTCAAAGTGGCTGGCAAATGTCTTTTTCCCTTTCAAGGAACATCTGGCGTATTTTTCGAAAATATAAAGGAGCAAATTACTTCATGGGTTATTTTGAGAAAATGCTTTCTTTGAATTTTGGGCATCCCATGTCTCCTGAAAAGATAAGCTTTTAGAGAAGCTCAAAACTCCTAATCGAGGAAAGGGGATGACTAGTGATTCCTACATTCAAGATGTTCTACATTTCTACAAATAGCTAAATCCAGCTATGATAGAAAACGAAATGGTTGTACACCTGATTGATGATGGGAATATCTGAGGAGAGAATATATGTAGGTCAATTGTAATTTTAGACATTGGCATATGTAAGAGTCTAGGCGCTGACAAATCGAGACATCTCATAGGCTATTGAATGCTGCCGCCATAGATTCAGCAGAGTCTAAATCAATGTGGAAGACCTAATACCTAATTAGCATAAAGTTCCATGAAGAAGTTTACAGCATACTAAATCCCGAACTAGCGACTCCTGAGCCATTCTCTTTGGAATTCATTATCAGAGAAGAGATTGAAAAAACGTGTCTGCAATTTCGAAACCTATTCCAAGGTTTCCGCCATGATATCCATATTATAACCAAACACCTGTATTTAACTAGGCTTCACGATGTCAGTACTCCAACTAAATACCCTTATACAACCATATGCCACAATAACTGTGAACTGATGAATTGAGACCAATGACAACATCCCAAAATGTTTCCATTGTGACCGTTCAGGCCATGTTAAACGCTATTGCAGAGATCATTGACAAGGAACACAGATACCTGAAAGGTATGCACCCCCAAGATACACAGATAGGTGATGAGAAAGCCATAAAAAGCCTAATCTACCGCAGACAATCGTCTATTTAAACAGAGGAAGATCCCCAAGACGCCAGTTTATTTTCCCAGGCCGCCATACATACCAATTTCCACGCCGCCAAAATCTAGGAGACTAAACTTCTCGACCTCCATTGAGGGTGAGGCCGCGGGTGTGAAAAGTCTTCCAGCATTGACTGCCACTAAATTGTGACAAAATTCAATAAGTAATCTCTGACCGATTAAGAAGAAGATGTTCAAGGATAGCGGAATTACTCTTAAAGTCGCTGATGGCAAGAAGGTCACATCGATCTCTGTTCCACAATCAGTTTGAGTATTAATGTACTAAGACAGCCCCTTGAGTTTATTGTCCTCCCTAATAGTAATCCAAGCATTATAGACTGAAGCGATTTCTTAGAGGCTATAAACTCCATGGTCGTTTGTGGACGCGCTGATATAAGGTTAAAAGAGGTCAAAAATGCACTAAATCGCAACTTCCAAGGGGAAGGCTGTTGTTAGTGAAAATGTGCTATCCCAGTCAAATCAATAAAACTAAGAAATGTTATGAGGGGAGAGCTGAATGGCTAAAACCAGGTACTTTTTGGACCTTCAAAAAAGTACTATTTGGAAAATGTTCACATGCGAATTGTTCACAATTAGTCACAATATAGGAAGACTCTGGATTGGAAATCCTAGCACCACTGCCTGAATAGTATCTGAAGGAAAATGTACCTTGGGTTTATTCAGGAGGTTGAGGAAAATAACTTTATGGGGAGTAAGTTTGATAATCCCGAAAATTATGATGAAAAGTGACAATGCAACTTTACAAAATATTGTCACGCTGGCTGGCTGTGTGCGCAAAAGCTCTGAGCTCACTTCCTGAGTCCTCTGTCACGCTAATATAACCAGACGCTGTCCTTTGGAATGCCATCTTGACCACCTGTTCTCCTCACACATGGACCATCCTTCCGCAACTCAAGTTCATCCATTTTCCCCTAAATTTACCATAGGATCTTGCCCCTTGGTTGGCTTGTAATACAGTGAGGAGGGGAATATCCATATTAAAATATAATTAGAAATTACTTGTCAAAAGACCAACAAATAGAGGCTTTATCAATTTTAAAGCGATTTTATAGATAACGAGTGAAAGTTTGCCTAACGAATATTATATATTATGAAGTATAATAAACAATGTTAAAGATTAGTTTTAATTATTAATCAAGATTGTGTGTGAATATGTGAGAAAGATGTAATATCGTTGTTGTTTTCTTGGCCGACTGTTTTACATATGGTGTTATCTTAAAATTGCTTGTTTTGAATATTTTTTTAGATTGAGTTGAATGAATTGCTGAATTTTTTTTGTATTTATATATAAATAAAATTAACTCTGTTGATTTTTTTTGTATTTAATCGATAACAGCGAAGTTACGCATGTTAAAGTTAGGAAAAATATTTTGATGTTAAGCAAAACCTGCTCCATCTCGTTTTACATAAATGTTGAAAATTTGGTCGAAATTGATGCATTGTAACGAGAGTTTTTAGTGAACAACACTTATGAAATTTGCATTTTATTAATATAGATTATATATTAATTATAATTAATGCAGATAATGACTCAGTAAATCCACCCACTTCAACAATCAAGCATAAAATTGAGGCTGGAAATCATCAACCAATTAATCACAGACCCTATCGAGTCTCCCCAGCAGAATGCCAAGCAATCCAACAGGAGGTGGATTATATTCTAGATGCCTGGATTATATGCCACTCAGAAAGCCAGTGGTCATCGCCTGTATTTAATATAATAGCGACATGGTAACTGACCTTTCTGAGCTGATTACAGGCGGTTAAACAAATTTACCCACTCCACAAATCGATGATACCCTTGATTTCTTGAAGGGATCGAATTATTATTCATTATTGGTCCTCTTCAATCTCTCTCTGGATATTGGCAAATAGAAATAGACGAAACAAATAGAGAGAAAATGTCTTTATTACTCCTGACAAACTGTATAGATTTTCAGTCATTCCCTGTGTAATGCTCCCGCAACATTTGAGCGCATGATGGACAAGATTCTAAAATGATTAGAGTGAACCATGTGCCTCTGCTTTCTAGACAACATTGTTGTATATTCCAGAACATTCAATGAGCACTTAAACAACTCTATATGATCCTACAATGTTACAAAAATCCGAGCTGCGGCTCAATCTAATGAAATGCCTTTTTGGAACTACCAAATCAGAGTGTTTGGAAACCTCTTCCATGGCTAAGATTCCATCTACCTGAGATGTACTCTGTAAAAAGAAGATGATAAATTTTGAGGCACGTGATTTTTTAAAAAATTTTGGAGAGTTGAGATCGAATATCTGAAGAAAAAGGTCGGAAAGAATCAAGTCGAGTTAGTACCGAAGAGCCGAGAAAAATGGAGATTTAAAAAAATCGAGCCGAGGGAGATGGCCTAGGTTGGTGAGTAGAAGAATAGACAGGAATGGTAAGTTTACTATATCCTATAAAAATTTTCTTGTGTGGGCCAAAAGGCTCGTTTATAGGTTAGAAGACATATATAGTTTTTAATAGGTTATATTTTTTTTTCTCGGCTGTAATCTCTACTATATAATATATATAGCAAATAGAAGATTTCTTTTTATATTTCGATGGAATTAGGAGTGAAGAAACGTTTATTAGTAAAGTTCCTTTATCTTTGCATGTAACCCCTTTTTCCTTTTTGCACCAAATATAGAGTGTTTTAGTTATAATAAAATTTGGTATTATTCATTTTCAATTTGTATTTTTTTTGTGTGTTTTATACCAGACTAGACGTAAATTCCCATAAAGTGTACTAAAATGGAGTGTGTGAGTTATTCAAAATCGTAAAGGTGATGATCATACCAATATTGTTGCATTAAGAAGTTTTCTTTGTTAATCCACTTTGAGATTTACACTTGATACCTAATATAGGCTTAAGCAAAAATGCGATGTTTCTTTCTAAGGATTTCGAGTTGTTTGGTACTCACGTAATTTGTAGTTACGAGGACATCCCTTTAGATACAAACAAATATATATTTATTTAAGGAACGACTTGTTTTCCCGTACAAATTGTTGTAAACAAGCGAGCAGAGAATCAAACAGAAAAGGTTGAAGCGTAGAAGTAAGTGTTGTTATTGTAGTGACGTCATAGTAGTGACGTGGCATCGATGATGATTAAAGTCAAAGTTTGTGTAACAATTCCCTCCTTACTTTGTCTTTACTCCCACGATGCTGAGGTTCTCCAGGTGTTTCTTCATCTGGTCTCGGTATAGGTCCTTTGTGAAGATATCCGCCTCCAGGTCCTGAGATGGCTTGTACAGAAGGGGCAGATGTCTCTGGATTCATAACAGTCTCTTAAGAAGTGGTACTTTCTGTTGATATGTCTACAGCGACTGCTTTGTTTAGGGCTGGAGATCCAGTTGATCAATGACTGACTGTCTGTATAGATCGCAATTGGTTTTTCCATGAAATTCCATTCTTCCAGCTCTCGTAACAGGTTTATTATACACTTGATTTGACAGCAGCTTTCACAAGCAGCTATCATTTCCGCTTCCATTGTGGAGAGGGCGACAAGTGGTTGTTTACTACTTTTCCAGTCTATAGTTGCTTCGCCGAGCTCCAATACATATCCGGCGTAGGATTTTCCATCATGAGTGGTCGACCAGCTGGCATCGGTGTAGGACTTCAGGATTCCAGTCTTCCCTCTTTCAAATTTCACTCCTAGGTCAATTGTTACTCGTAGGTATCTCATCACTCTTTTGATTGCGGTCCAGTGCATCTGTTTTGGTTGTCTGGAGTACTGTGAAAGTTTGCTAGTGATGTAAGCGATGTCGGGTCTGGTGTTAACAGCTAGAAACATTAGCATTCCAAGGGCTTCTTGGTAAGTGTGCTGATCACAATTGTCATCTTCAATATGATTGTCCAAATTGATTTCTTTGGAACCTGGTGTTGGAACTTCCTTACAATTTTCCATTCCATATTTCTGCAATATTTGTTGTACATAGTGGCTTTGCTGTAGCGAAATTCCCTCCTTGTCTTGTATGATATTGATTCCCAAAAACATGCCTTTACATGTTACATCCTTTATTTCCAGGTGATGTCTCAGTTTATTGATGAATCTGTTTGAGGTATCTTCAGAATCTGAGACAGTGATAAAGTCATCAACATATATCCCTACATAGATGTATTTATCTTCATTCTTCCATTTAAATAGGCAAGGATCAGATTTAAGTTTTTCCAGTCCACAGTTATGAAGTACTTGACTGAATTTCTCATACCACGATCTTCCGGATTGAGGTAGACCGTAAATACTTTTGTTGAGTTTGCAAACTTTGTTTCTGTCTTGGACAAATCCAGCAGGTTGTTCCATGAATATTGTGTTTTCAATGTTTCCATTTAGATAGGCTGCTTTCACATCAAATAGTTTAATGACTGAATCTTTTGTTGCAGCCATTGACAAAATAGTCCTGAGGGTGGCATTTTTAATTACAGGGCTGAAACTTTCGTTGTAATCTCTTCCTGGGATTTGGTTGTATCCCATTGCAACAAGTCTAGCTTTGTAAGTTTTGTTTTTGTTTTCTTGGTCTTTAGATATTTTGAACACCCATTTACTTTTGACAACTTTAGCGTTTACAGGTCTAGGTACCAGTTCCCATACTTGATGCGAGTACATGTTATGTATTTCCTCAAGCATTGCGTTCTCCCAATGTTTCTTGTCTTCGTATGCGATGGCTTCTTCATAGTCTTTCGGAATGGTTTCATTCATAGTAGCCAGAACGTAGTCATCGAATCTTTTAGGTATTGTTCGAGTTCTTTGTGGTCTGTCTGATTCACTTGACTCTGTCTGTCTGTTGATCATGGTATCTGGTGCTGGCTCTTCAATATCAACATCTGATAGAACATGATTGTCCAGTTGTTCATCCTCCTGAATGAAGAAATATGTGTCAGTGTCCGTATTATTATCACTTTGTTTTTCTTCCGAGATGACATTATTGTTCTCTCTGAAGTGAATGTCTGCGGTTTCAAGAATGACTCTCGCTGTGATATCAAATACTCGATAAGCTCTTCTGCATCTTGAATAGCCTACAAATATTCCTCTCTTAGATTTAGCTTCTAGTTTGTGTCTTTGATGATTCTCGAGTTTATAGAAGACTTCACAACCAAATCTCATGATGTGAGAGACGGATGGCTTTTTACCTTTCCATTTTTCCATAGGGGTAGTGTCTGGGTCATTGGTTGTGGGAGTTAGATTGTACAGATATGCAGCTGTATTCACAGCTTCTGCCCAGAAGTGTAGGGGTAATTGGGAGTCTGCCAGAAGTGTTCGGCCTTTGTCTAACAGTGTTCTGTTAGCTCTTTCAACTCTCCCATTGCTTCGTGGGGTGTACTGTGTAGTTAGTTCATGTTTAATTCCTTTGGATTCTATGAAGGTTTCAAGGTTTTTATTGATAAATTATGTTCCGTTATCTGTTCTAAGTCGTTTTAGTTTTGAGCTTAGCTCGTTTTCTCTCTTTACAATAAACTTCTTCAAAACTTCTGCTGCTGAGAGTTTATCTTTGAGAAATTCTACAAATATTCTCCTAGAAAATCCATCTACGATGGTCAAGAAATATTTACTTCCGCCCAAGGAGTTTATTCTCATTGGACCACAGAGATCGACATAAATGGCTTCAAAGGGGTAGCTTTCCTGATTGCTATCTGTGTGAACATAGGGTACTTTGGTCATTTTTCCCAATGAGCAAGCATCACATTGATCAAGGGTACCATTTATAGAGTTCAAGCCTTTCAGAAGATTGATATGAAATAAAGTAAGTAGAGGAGCTTCTTGATAAGAAGATTGTTCTTCAAAATCAGATCTAGTTTGTTGTCACTAGGATGTCCTAACCTTCTGTGCCATGCAGTCCTAGAATTGTCCTTTGAAATCAAGCAATGTTCGTTTGGAACATGAGTTGCTTCAGATAAACGTGATAGGTTCAATGTGTACATGTTACCATCAAAGTTGCCTGTTCCTATTAGCTTGTCATCAGAAGAGTATATGTATGCTCCTTCAGAATTCAAAAGAACAGAGTTCCCTCTTCTTACCACGCTTGGAATAGACATTAGATTTCCTTTCAGGTGTGGTACATGGAGGACATTATGCAGGGTTACAACGTTGTTAAGTTTGTCCTTACCTTGTACAGTAGCTTGGATTGATCCTGATGAGGTAGATTCGATGTGTCTCCCTTCTTCCGCCACTTGTATGCTTCTTATCTCCTCCGTCTTGTGTTCGATCCATTCACCATGGGAAGTCATGTGGCTTGTGCACGCAGAATCAATTATCCACACGTCCTGAGTCGTCGGGCGTTCCTCCCTTGTGCTTGCATGTAGTGCGTATTCTGAAGTGGAGTCTCTTCGTTGGGATGGTTCCTCCGTTCGTTCTTGGATCGCTGATCTGGCCGTGTCTTTGTTTTGTTTTGGTCCTTTATGGTAGTTCCTTGTACTGGCCATGTTTGTTGTATTCTTTTGATTTCCTTTGTTGTTAGTGTTGAACCAACAGTCTTTTTCTTGAAATGTCCTTTTCTTTTGCAAATGTAGCATGACTTTTCTTTGAATTGGTTGCCTGATGATCTGAAAGCATTTTCATGATTTTTGCTTCTGTCCTGTCTTTTCTTCTCGAAATCCAGTAGAGCTTGTCTCAAGTCTGGTAAGGAGATTTCTCTGTTTATTGACAGTGTTGCTGAGATCGTGTCAAAGTTAGGTGTGAGACCTTCAACTATGTATCGTACAAGTTCTCTTTCTGTTACAGTCTTTCCTAGCTGGGTGATCTCTTGTGCCAGTTTCTGTGCTCGTACAATATACATGTTAACATTTTCATTTGGGTTCAATTTTAGTCTGGCTAGATCCAACATTAGGTCTATCCTTTTATTTTCTAGAGATCCTTCAAACCTTTTCTTTATGTCGTACCAAATTCTTTTGGCCCTTTTATCGCCTCGAAAGATGATTGTTAAGTCATCCGAAAGTGACAATATTATTAGGCTGTATGCTTCCCGATTCTTTTTCTTCCAAATATCATATTCTAGTTTACTTTTTGTAAAGTCTGGCTCGTCATTAACAATTACGTCCTCGAAGAGATCTTTTGAATCTAGAATTGCTTCCATTTTCATGGACCACGTTGTATAGTTGTTTTCTGTTAACTGTTCGATTTTTGCTAAGTTATGTGTATCCATTTTCATTCAATTTTTATTTTCTAAATTGGCGGTTAGTCCAATTATTTAATTTCTTTTTGATTTAAATGGATCAATTGGCGGTTATTCCAATTCGCGCGCCCAAACCACGCTCTGCTACCAAAAATTGATATAGGCTTAAGCAAAAATACGATGGATTTCGAGTTGTTTGGTACTAACGTAATTTGTAGTTACGAGGACATCCCTTTAGATATAAACAAATATATATTTATTTAAGGAACGACTTGTTTTCCCATACAAATTGTTGTAAACAAGCGAGCAAAGAATCAAACAGAAAAGGTTGAAGCGTAGAAGTAAGTGTTGTTATTGTAGTGACGTCATAGTAGTGACGTGGCATCGATGATGATTAAAGTCAAAGTTTGCGTAACAATACCATGTTATAATATGGAGGTTGAACTTTACATAGAAGGATTTGATATACTAAGAATAAATTTCTAAACTTAAAAAGTATGTTAAAATTTAGGTTTATATGAATCGTATATTGTATTTTGTTTGTGTGTTTGCCGTGGCGAGTTTTAAATTTTTTCTGAGAGTTTAGCTTACCAATTAGTTCGAAATACAACTTATTTCGACATGTACTAATACGACATAACATTTCTAATTAGAATATATTTTCACATCCTGGATGATAGAGACAGAGATTTATGGCGTGAAGAGGAATCTTAGCTATGGTTCAATATGGCGTGTCAGGCACTTATATTTCTCAGCATAAGTAGATTTTGCGTGTACTTTATCTTTAACAGCGCGGCAACTAGCGATTCTGCCAGTCCAACATACTTCAAAAAACTAAAGGCTTTTGTGTACAGATGTGGATATCCTCTAATACTGTGGAGCCCACTTCTGCGACCTCCACAAAGCTCACCCACAGTACCTCATAGAAAACTGGTGGACAATGGTGAAACTGCCTCGACAAGAACGAAGTGGACGTCGAGCATTCTTCATTGTCAAACCAACCCATCTCTTCACCTTTATTGTATTGGTTATTTTTTAATGTATATAATTTATTATCTCATTATAATAAATTTACTTTTGTTAAATAACTAATTATCTATTTTGGTTTTAATTTTTCTTAATAATGGCCTTTAATTGAAACATTTTGTTGAATAATAATTTTTTATTATAATTTTTATTTTTAACATTTGGAATATTTTAGAAATTTTATTTATTTATTTTTTTACTCTGTTAAATAGAAAATTTGGGGGAAAATTCGGAGGAGAGAGAGGAGGAAAAGGGGAGGGATAGAAGACAGCAGTATAGACAGATCTGGAGAGGTTCTAAGAAAGTCTTCTAAAAATGTAGTTTTAAAATTTTAGTGGAAGAAATTTTCCAGCCCTCCAACTGAAGCATCAAAAAAAAGATAAGTAACTTCTCATAATATTTTTCAACAGGTTAATTTTATGTATATTTCCCCATTTCATTCCCATTGACTCTTTTTTTTTTCTGTTTGACCATTTCAATAGAACAAAATATATAAAAAATTGTTTCAAATCTCAACTTTGGCTCTGAGTCTTTAATTTGGTTTAGAGTCGATTATTTTAAACCCCAGTGCGTGCAGGATATTTACAAGTTGTATTTGTTATTTCAGAAATCTCATCTACACTACTAACTTCTTTATTCCCAGATATCACTCTCTCTCTCTCTCTCTCTCTTGGCTAACTCCAGAATGCACATTTAAACCTCTTTTCCTTGAAAACATCTTTGACAAGCTATTTTAACAAGTTTAAAGGGATTTATACACTGGACTAAATTAATTTCTTACCCAAGGCGTTTCCTCTCTACATTCTATTCCAATTAAGTGCATTAAGATACATTTGTCATAATTCAAAATTTGTTTATTTGGGAACTTTACATTGCTATTACCATTATTATTTTCTTTTTTTTCTGATTCTGTTAGAGATTGCAGAAATAATAAAAATACACAACAATCATAGTAAATCTTGCCACTGCCATTTTTCTTTACAAAGGTGATTACTCATCTTGATGGGTGTGAATAAATATAAATAACCGATTAAAATCAAAAGAAGCATATCCTGACCACGTTCAAATGAACATTTTAGATGGCAGAGCGCTATCTCTGGTGCTCTCTTCGTGGTTGGCTTTTCTTGATTAATCAAGAAAATGGGTTGGCCAAATATCAGGGAACAGGCTAAATCAACGTTTAGTTGAATTCTTTCCTACTAGATGGCGTTCTGTCATCTAAAAAGTTCATGCGAAAATGGTCAGGATATACCTCTTTTGATTTTAATACTAACATCTGACCTTTTTTATTTTATTTTTCAATAATTTCTCACAAATTACTAATTTTCCTAATATTCCGCTGTTTCTTTAAACACAACAGGCTTGACTATCAAGGCTTTCAAATCTAAATTGAATTACACATTTATTTAAATTTAGGATCGATCATAATTGATCTCTGAGGAATAATAAATATCCAATAAAAATAATATATATAATAAAAAAATATATTATTAAGATACGCATAAAACTTTATAATTATTACTATAAACTCTAATTTTTATACTTTTAAACTTTAATAATTATAGACTTTATACCATCTGAATGTCAATCTGAGGAATACATAGAGGAATTCTCAACATATGTGCCGGGTCTTTCAATTTTTTAATATAATTTTTTAAATTATAAAAAATATAGAGAGCAAAAATCCTTTAATATTCTATATGCATGCATGCACATAAGTAGTTATAAAAATTGCCAGAAATATAGAATTTTTTGTGTTTAATCCTAAATTTCAAAAAAATAATATATATACATATAATTGGGCAATAAATAAAACTCTAATCTTTTGTTTGTATTAATGATATATAGGGTTAAAATATTGTCATTTGAAAAATAAGAAATACAAACCTAAGGAGGACAAGAAAATTAATTTTTATTAAAATAATACAAACTTTTTCTTTATATAAAAGAAGAGAGAGAGAGAGGCACTGGTAAAAATTAATCTGTAGCAAAATGTCTTCAAAATTTACATCCCGCTTATTGAAATAATTATTCAGCAATACTTATCTCTATCCACTCATTCCTGCCCCCCTCATTCTTATCAACAATTTTAAAAAATCGTTTTCCTCATAAAATATAAATTTAATTCATGAAAATTTTCATTTTATATTAAGATTCAAATAAAAATATAAAAATTATTAATATATATAAAAAAAAATTGTATATATTCAGTGAATATAATTCAGAATTTTATGATCGACACTATTGAAGTTTTATTTATTTGTTTGTTATTAAAATGGTCCTACTGTTATTTTGAAGAAGTTCGTCTTTCGCGTTAGCTCTAGACCTTTCTTCTGCGCAATGCTATCCTTAAGTTAATTTTATATATTTATTTTTATAAATATGGAATATGGCAGCAGGTTTAGAAAATGCAGAAGGCCTTGTAGAAAAATCTGACATTTCTTCAGATAGTGAAAGTGATGCAGAAGCAGTCAAAACATTTCACAGACGAATCTCAACTTCAAAATCTATTAAAACCGAGGTAAATACAAATTGCATGCATTTCTGAATATAATAAAATCTAATATTTATGTTATAGTTGTTATATTTTATTCTGATTTAGCAAGTCAAAGATTGTTTTGATTCTATTTTAAATTTGTAAATTTGCTCGTCAGATATTGATACAAAATTGATATTTACATATTATTTTGTAGACTTTATTTTAAGTGCATATAAATTCTAATCAAACTTAGCAAGACTAAACTCCCCTAGGATAAAAGAATAGCTTCTTTGCTGTGATGGCATTCCACCTGCCAAATCCTTCCATTAGGCTATCAGAGATGAGCATGGGGAAGTATTATAGAAATCACAGCAAGGAAACTATTCTCCACTTGTAAATATATATGAATTGGTTTAAAAAATGCATTTACCTCTTAAATCTCTACACCTTATAAACTATGTATATTTATAAAAAATTGTGAGATTTAATAATACAAATTGGGAGGTTGGTGGAAGGGTGGTCTAAACTGTTGGTTTTCAACCGCTACGACCCGGGATCAAATCCTACATTGGATATTTTTTCTAATTAAAAAAAAAAAAAAAAAGCTCCAATGGGCCCCGATTCTTGCAAAAGTCCAACCAACCAGCAAATGCAAGTAATCAAACGGGGTTCTGACACATTTGTAAGTGCAAAAATTGAACTGCTTTTCACATGTATAGACATGTAGTGCACTTACAGTAAAAGCAGTCACCAACTTCTGCCCACCATCATGGCCTGTACAGCTTGTACTAGGGATAATAATAATAATAATAATAATACAAATTAGAAATAATCTTAAGACTAATATAGATAAGACAAATAATTTGTGGTATCAATCTTGATATGCAAAATTGAGGAGGCCACTCCCCAGCATATATAGCAGAATGTATTGTGATGAATACAAGCACTTTATATCAAATTGATATATATATACAAGGATTGCAGGCAATTTAAATAAAAATTGATTCCCCAAGCTAATAAGACCAAATCCAAATAAATAGTGTGTGACGTTTCGGTAACAGCATTGTTACCATCTTCAGACAAAAGTACTGGTCTGAAGATGGTAACAACGCTGTTGCCGAAACGTCACACACTATTTATTTATTTGGATTTGGTCTTATTACCTTGTGTTTATAATCTATAATCCAAATTGTGCCTTATCAATTGGTTCCCCATAATTCCATAACTGAAGTTAAAACCCCATCCCTACATCCAATACACAACCACCCTTCCTATAAAGATAAAAACTCTATTCAGTTAGTCACTAGCCATTTTTACATTTTTTATTGAAGACCATATAAAAACTATAAAATCTCGTATGTGTATTGTGCAGGGTTAAATTTAAGTCAGAACTAACTCACTTTACCTGCAATCATATATGTATGAAGAAAGGAAATTACTTTTTAATTTCTAATCATTTATCACTCTGCTGTCAGAAACGGTGAAAAGTAGACACAATAGATTTATACAAATTTTGTGAGAAGGCGAGAAGTTGGTCACTAGTCAATATTACATATTTGGAGAAACCAGGAACACAAACTATGGCATCAAAGACCAGAAATCTCTCATCTACACAGCTACCCATGTTTTCCACTTCCTAACTCTCACAAGCCACTACAGTACAGTACTCAAGCTCACAAATACTGTATTGCCTTGTTGACAAACCTCTATTTACCAGACCAACATAGTGTTGATAGACATCACCCTTCCTACACAGAGAGCCCTAGTTCCTTTCTTATCTATATATATATATTGTAGCGTGGAAGTCTTGGAATATCTGAAGATGTATTTATTGATGACGTCAGTAAGACTAGTCAACAACCAAACTATCTACAGCTAGAGAATATTGAACATGCAAGCTAGGCAACATAAATGTTGATCTTATAAATACAGAGTAATCTGTTGAGTATCATCATTGAATATTTAAATAATAAAATATAAATTATTTCTCTGCCGCAATATTGTTACATCAATTTTAATGCGCCTTACATTTATTCAAAATATTCTATGATATTTAATATTTATTTAAAACAGAATATTTAGATTAGCATCATTCCTTTTTATAGTTTCACTCCTTTTGTAATATTTATTGTACATATATCTTTATTGCTTATTGGAGAGAGAGAGGACCGAGACGAGAGACTGCGGATCGCAACCTACGAGGAAGACGAGAATAAATAAACACAATAACTTTAAAAGGTAATTTATTTTTATTTACTTTTATTTATTTACTTTAAATATGGAAACCCGCTCGGGAAACGTGTATAACACCAAGAAAGAAGAAACCAAGGTTGACGACCCTGCAAAGCTGCAACTTGGTGCAACAATATATAGTGTTCTATATTTAATTTTATATATTAGACTGATAGGGCACAATTTGGATTATAAACACAAGGTAATAAGACCAAATCCAAATAAATAAATAGTGTGTGACGTTTCAGCAACATTCAGTACTTTTATCTGAAGATGGTAACAACGCTATTACCGAAACGTCACACACTATTTATTTATTTGGATTTGGTCTTATTACCTTGTGTACATATTAGGCTGTTTTACCCACTGTGTCTCAAATGGTTTCCAACCTTGTAGAATTCAACATGGGAAGTTGTTTGAGGTTACGTCTCACTAATTCTATCCATATTTACTAACCCTACTGTTGGATAACAGCAGCCCTTAGAAGAGGGGTTTTCAAACTCTTCACCTAGTTGTCAATGTTCACATAGCTCACTTGCCTTTGCTAATGAGAGTGAATAAATAACTTTTTTTTTTATATATTCATATTTTTTCATTCTTTTTAATAGCAGTTTCAATATTTAAAAATATTCTGTGAAAAAAAAAAGATAAGGCACAATTTGGATTATAGATTATAAACACAACTTCTAAAACTATTTGTTTGGATTTGGTCTTATTACCTTGTGTCTGTGAAAAAAAAAGTTTTTTTTTTTTTTTTTTTCAAAAGGGTTTCAAACTACAGTGGAACCTCATTATAACAGCCATTTTTATAACATCTCAAGATGGTTATAATATCCTGATTCAAAAATTCCAAATTTCCCAATTGTTTATACACAGTGGTTCTAACAACATCAAACCTTGGTCCCATGCGGTGTAAGTGAGGCTGGACTGTACTTCAGTGTCCTCAAACCACTGTTTCTCTTTAAAACTGATTCAGAGATAAATGTTCAATCTCTTTCATTGTCCCACAGTGTGTACTTACATGGATAAACTAAAGCACAATTTATATTATAGATTATAAACACATTTTGTCTGAAGATGGTAACAACGCTGTTACCGAAACGTCACACACTATTTATTTATTTGGATTTGGTCTTATTACCTTGTATGGATAAACTACAAAGAGCGTTGTGGCTGGGTTCTAAATGGATACAACAACCAAAGACTGCTATTACATTATCTACAGTAATCATTCACTATAAAGACATCACACTTGTGTGCTAGCTACCTGCTTCACCCGGGACATGGAATCCAAGAAGGTTGTCAGATGATGGTATCAGAACCCACCTACCTGTGGGCTGATATTCTCGCTATATCTGTATTTTTAAATGTTGACAATATATTACTTTCTCTCTAATAACACTATAACTAGTTAATAAGACCAAATAAATAAATAGTGCGTGTGACGTTTCGGTAACAGCGTTGTTACCATCTTCAGACAAAAGTACTGAATGCTTTCATTCAATGCTTCATTCAGAACTTTTGTCTGAAGATGTTAACAACGCTGTTACCGAACCGTCACACACTATTTATTTATTTATTTGGATTTGGTATTATTACCTTGTGTTTATAATCTATAAACTAAATTGTGCATTATCATTCAGTACTTTTGTCTCTAGATGGTAACAACGCTGTTACTGAAATGTCACACACTATAACTAGTTGTGAAGTGACTTCTTATTTTCTATGTAGCACAACACTATACATCTTAATAACCTAGTCTTCATTATCATTCAGTACTTTTGTCTCTAGATGATAACAACGCTGTTACTGAAATGTCACACACTATAACTAGTTGTGAAGTGACTTCTTATTTTCTATGTAGCACAACACTATACATCTTAATAACCTAGTCTTCATTATCATGTAGGACTATACGGAGGTCAGCCATCATGGAATGGTATTTCACCTTGTTATGGGCAATCTCTTGGTATCACTCAATCCCAGAGTACTGGATCTTTCCTCTATGTTGTTTACTTATTTAGTGTCATCCTTTTGTTTTAATATGTCTTAATGTTCTCTACCACATCTCAACTGCCACATCTCAATTTTAATTTCATTCCATCTTCTTCTTCTTTCTTATCTCCACTCAATCATATTAAGGTATAAAGCTTGTAAAGCTTGAGACTTTTGATGGTGTCTGCCGGGAAAGAGTAGAGCTCATCAATGGATGAGCCAATACAGTCAATAATGTGTTTTGGGGTTGCAGGTTGAGAATTGCACTTAGTACATAGTGGGAAAACCTTGCAACCATTCTGGAAAGTCATTGCCTGTAGATGACTAGACTTAAGTCTGAAAATCAGAGACTGTTGTTCTTTTGGGAGGACAGAACCGGTGCTTGTCCCTCCTGCTCTGTACCAGTCATGTGCAGCATTATATTTCCATTCCTGCAGGCATTTCATTCCATAAATGAGGTGTGTGTCTTCTAGAGAGTATCATACTGGTGTGTGAGGATGGTACATGAGATTTGGTTGCCTTGTGTTCTAGTATTCAAACTGTACTTCACACATCACTTCTCCTGCTGGCTTCACCTGTCCCAGTGAACATGTTATTGACTAGGATTGTTTTAACACATGTTTATTGATAAGGCACAATTTGGATTATAGGTTATAAACACAAGGTAATAAGACCAAATAGTGTGTGATGTTTTGGTAACAACGCTGTTACAGAAACGTCGCACACTAATTATTTACCTTGTAGAACAAAGTTTGAAAATTATACCGTAAATGTGTTTCTTTTGAACGAAAAATTGAAATTTATTTTAAGGAGAAATAACGATTATTTCTAACCTTAGGGATGAAGTATGAAAGGATGAATTGTGAAGAGTAATGATAAACGGAAAAATAAAGTGTCCAGGGATTCCCATCCCTATTAATTTATTTCGATTAAGTCTTATTTTCTTTTGATTATTAGTTCCATCTTGGATTGGATAATAATTATTAGGTCTTAGCTTTACTTCTCTCGGGCATTAAAATTGTGAATATTCTATGGCTGTGTGTGATATTGGTCTTCTTCTTTCTTATCTCCACACTGGGTGAAGTAGTCTGCCTTTGTCATCAAGACTGGGAGCACTACTCAGTGGCAGGCCGAGTGATATTGGTGATGTGTGGAAGTGGAGAAAGGAAGACGGGGAATTACAATGTAGAGTCAATCCATAGATGTTGGCAGGATCTGAGGAAAGTTACAGGAATGCACTGAGCTCAAACTGAAAGTAGTCTAATAATGGAATAAGGAGATTGGGTGCAAACACATTGTTTTCTTTATCTCACCTTGACGTCACTCACATGACACAACTTGTCAACATCCGAACAATGTCTGATTCATTTGGTAAGACCCCCATGTTGCTGCCCTTCTATTACAGTCTTCCAGGAGACCTTAGATACATGGTTACTTTTCCCCATGGATGTGATAATGGAATAGACTGAATTCTGACGGTCAGCTTTCCAACCCCCAGTTGCCTGGTGAAAACACATTTACAGTAAAACCCCTCTATAGTGAACCCCGATAAGACTGAACTTTTGGTTCACTATAGCCACAGTTTGGCTATTTTTTTTTTCTCTTTTTTTTTTCTAAATTTTCTGTTCGTATAATTAAAGGATAGCCATACACACAGAAAAAGGCCTTCTCTTAATAGTGATCACTTTTAATTTCCTAAATTGACCTATTTCCATAGATTAATGCTGAATATCAAAATGGCCACAAATATCTTGTGACATGAAGTCCTTCGATGATAGGTTCTTCTTATCATTAACATATATGTACCTCTATGTCTAGTATAAAAATCAGGACAATTCCTAGGGGCAAAACATTATTAATTATATTATTAAAAGATTAAACTTATTTGAAAACATCTATATCAACTTTATTTAAAAGGGGCAATGTTTGTGTTAAGACTACTTTCAAGCAACAAAATATTAGAGACATTTTTTTCAAGTAAACTTCATATCATTAGAGTGTGATATGATAAGTATTTTTCTTCCATTTCCACTTCATCATAGTTTAATGAAGGCTCAATTTTGTTTTAATTTGAACCTGTCATGTCAACTATTACTGCTTTAAAATCACAATAATTCATGGTTTAAAAAAATGGCCTTTTGTGTTGCATCATGGTTTAAAAAAATTACCTTTTGGGTTGCATCATGGTTTCGTTTATTTGGAATCTTTTCACCCTAAGTAAAACTAGCTAGACATAGAACTTTTCTGAAAGGGGATAACACATACAATCGTGGCAAAAGTTGGGGTTGATTTCTCTTTGTAGCATTTTTTAATAGCCTTCTATTTTATCTCTTATAGTAGAAAAGCTACATTTTCTTATGCAGTTTAAAAATATATATATTTTAAATTTGAATACAATTCAAAAATTGAATGCAAAGATATTCAATTAATTTTGTTTTTGAAATGTTGTGTAAAAATATATATATAACATGCTAGCATATAGAATACTAGAAACTTGTTGGGGGCTTCTAGTTGTATCTACAAAATGATAGCAATGTCCTTGATGCTTATTTATAGTTGTACTCTGTGGTTAATCCAAAGTTATCCTACAGCAGCAGTATATATATACTACATGTATATAGAGTTCACCCCAACTCTACACCACTCAATGCTGACCTGGAGATTAGTTCTGCTTATTTAGGACACATCCTGTTGATGACATTCCTACTCACCAAGTAGGAAACCTCCCTCTTCTCTCTCTCTCCATTCACTATTGGAGAATGGTTCAGTAGTTAGAAAAATATCACATCGTTTTTTTTATTATTTATTTATATATTTATTAAAAAGTGTCCAATGCGGGATTCGATCTTGGGTCGTTGGGGTCGAAAACCTATGGTTTAGACCATCCTTCTTTTATTATTTGTACAAGTAACCAATATATATATATATATGAAAAAATAGCACAAATGTAACATTGTACTGGGATAAGGTGCATAAATTAAGAAAAAGGCATCTCCTTATCGTGCAACTGAAAGTTGCTGATGGCTGGCGCCATCTATCGGAATAAATATCAACTATTCTCATTGATTTTTAATTATTCCAGAATTGGCCAAATACCCATTCTTGATTAATCAAGAAAAGCTAACCACGGACGCGTTTCGGGCTGTTGGCCCTCATCAGCGTGGTGCAAGCTGTACCTCAACGACCAAAAAATTGGTCATTAAGGCATCCTGAAAAATCATGAAACGGGTAGTTTAGGCCAGAATTGCGTGAGGACGCTACACAATGTGAAAAAATAGCACAAATGTAACATTGTACAATGAGAATAGTTGATATTTATTCCGATAGATGGCGCCAGCCATCAGCAACTTTCAGTTGCACGATAAGGAGATGCCTTTTTCTTAATTTATGCACCTTATCCCAGTACAATGTTACATTTGTGCTATTTTTTCACATTGTGTAGCGTCCTCACGCAATTCTGGCCTAAACTACCCGTTTCATGATTTTTCAGGATGCCTTAATGACCAATTTTTTGGTCGTTGAGGTACAGCTTGCACCACGCTGATGAGGGCCAACAGCCCGAAACGCGTCCGTGGTTAGCTTTTCTTGATTAATCAAGAATGGGTATTTGGCCAATTCTGGAATAATTAAAAATCAATGAGAATAGTTGATATTTATTCCGATAGATGGCGCCAGCCATCAGCAACTTTCAGTTGCACGATAAGGAGATGCCTTTTTCTTAATATATATATATATATTTTTTTTTTTTATTAGAATATAATAATTTTCTTTTTATTATGATTATTTTTTAATGGTAGTAAAGCTTAATTCTAAAAAAAAGGATTCATTTATTAGAATTTTAAAAAAATATCCTTAGTACATGTGGTACAGGCCATGATAAACATTGTGAGTAGAAGTTGGCGACTGCTTTTACTCTAGGTGCACCACATGTCTACACACATGAAAAGCAGTTCGACTTTTGCACTTACAAATCTGCCAGAGCTTCGTTTAGTTACTTGCACTCGCTGGTGGAGTTGGACTTTTACAATAATCAGGGACCATTGGAGCATTTTTTTTTTGTAATCAGAAAAAGTGTCCAATGCGGGATTCGATCTTGGGTCGTTGGGGTCGAAAACCTATGGTTTAGACCATCCTTCTTTTATTAATTGTACCAGTAACCAAATCGGGCTCTGGCTCCCTATATATGTAAACTCTTATGCAGGCAGTTTGTGCATTTGCTTATTCTTAAGTTAGAAAAAAAAAGTTAGGAAATCTGATTATTTTTATTTGAAGTTGTTCTTGGCAATGTTTTAAAACCAGTTTTTGTAATTTTCAAAAATTCTCGTTAAAAAAATACATTTTTTTTTGTATGTATACAAACTTAAGATTTTAAAAAAGCTCAATTGGGTTTTAAAATGATTTTCTACCACATATTATTATATAATAGATATAACCTGCACCGTAGTGTGTGTGTGTAAGTACATGTTGTGATGGGAGTTATCTGATAACAAACAACAATTGCACCTGCAGTGGCATGTAAAAGTTGTTATCACGGCCATGTTTGCATCATCTGGGACAATCCCATTAGATAAGCTGCTACTTGATACAAGTCTGCCGCTGAGAGATGTGTTTATGCCTACGCTCCTCTCCACCATATTCACCCGCAGGGTGTTCCATGGATGCTGCAGGAGGTTCAGACTTCACGGATGAAACCGTAGGTTCCCTCTCTTTCTCCTTCCAAATATCTTCTTGTCTTGCTTGTCCCGTCCTCCTCACTGTTAATTTGAGAATGAGGAGGTAAATCTTCTACCTCCCAAGTAATGAGGTGTAATTGGTTGATTCATTCACTAAATGATATCACTTTGGGGGGGGGCAATATATCAGTACCCATTTCTGTAAGAAATCAATCAGCATTGTTATCCAAACATCCCTCACATCTGTTCACTTGTTTAGGACTTTGCTGCTTTTTCAAATTGGTGGAAGTTATTAATATGGAATTAAAACCATTCTGACACAGCAGCCTTATTACAGTTTTTATGTTTACATAAAAAAAATCTGATTCTATTAAAATTCACTGAAAAATAGTTATATCTTGTTACTTTTAAGGTTTCTCAAACTTTAGTTTTTAATCTTTAGATATCATCGTCATTTATAGTGACATCTATGTCATACTATGTCAGAGGTTGGTTGGCCATCATGGAACGCCATTTCACCCTGTTCTCTGAGTATCTTCCCATTCCAGTCCAGGTATACACAAGGTTTTCAATGTATACAGTAGAACCTCCCTGTAAAGGACACCTAATTGCAGAGCCAAAGTGTCCTTTAGGGAGAGGTGTCCTCTTACTGGAGAGTTGTTAAATAGTAAAAATGGTAATTTTGAAAATGAAAACTGTTCTTTGTAGAGAGGTGTCCTCTAGCGTGAGTGTCCTCTCATGGAGGTTCTACTGTATATAAAATATGACAATGGATAAAAAAAACTTGCCTATTTTAAAAAATCAGTTTATTAAACTCTTCCAAATCTCTGCCTGAGTTTAGCTCCGTAACCACACATCTACATATCGGCCTCCGAGGTAACTGATGAGTCATCAGTGCAACCAACTTTCCCCTACACCCACCCAATCTAACGCCCCTCTCTCATGCCGCTAAACAATCTCCCTGATTAAATTTTCTAACCCCCCTCCTCCATATTTGGCCGCTCAAAGTTAAATTTGGAAGGCCATTCCTAGCAGTGACCACCTTAGACCAATAAAATGGTAATTTAATGGCCCCAGAAGTGGCGGCCATTTGACTCCCCCTCAGGCAGGTTTAATGGGGCTACACTAATGTTGGATATATTAAAAACTCTTCCACCTTGGAATCAAGTTGAATAGAGGTTTTTTTCTCTCTCTCTAACGACTATATATCTACATGTTTTTATGGCTTAAAGCCATGTAGTTGTTTGTATAGGACAATATTATGCTATGAAATGTCAAAATTTTAAAAACTTTTTAACACCCTTGAGTTTAAATTTGGAAAAAAAAAAAAATCTTATATTTTGGTTTACACACATACATGATCTATTATTCCTCCATTTGAGACAGAATCATTAGATCCCTGAATTCCAATTTATTTCCCAATATTTATCATGTTAGAATTGTATTTAGGGAATCTTGGGCTTATTTCCAGGAAGTTCTAAATATAGGAGCTACTCTATAATACTGTTTACATTCCCAGTGGTGGGAATTATTTATAAACTGTTTGTTGATATTGTTTCTTGTATTGTGGCCAGTCTCACTTTATCCCAGGATTGTTGTTGATATTGTTTCTTGTATTGTGGCCAGTCTCACTTTATCCCAGGATTGTTGTTGATATTGTTTCTTGTATTGTGGCCAGTCGCACTTTATCCCAGGATTGTTGTTGATATTGTTTCTTGTATTGTGGCCAGTCTCACTTTATCCCAGGATTGTTGTTGATATTGTTTCTTGTATTGTGGCCAGTCTCAGTTTATCCCAGGATTGTTGTTGATATTGTTTCTTGTATTGTGGCCAGTCTCACTTTATCCCAGGATTGTTGTTGATATTGTTTCTTGTATTGTGGCCAGTCTCACTTTATCCCAGGATTGTTGTTGATATTGTTTCTTGTATTGTGGCCAGTCTCACTTTATCCCAGGATTGTTGTTGATATTGTTTCTTGTATTGTGGCCAGTCGCACTTTATCCCAGGATTGTTGTTGATATTGTTTCTTGTATTGTGGCCAGTCTCACTTTATCCCAGGATTGTTGTTGATATTGTTTCTTGTATTGTGGCCAGTCGCACTTTATCCCAGGATTGTTGTTGATATTGTTTCTTGTATTGTGGCCAGTCTCAGTTTATCCCAGGATTGTTGTTGATATTGTTTCTTGTATTGTGGCCAGTGGCAGTTTGTTGTTGAAGTTTTGCACATATGGCCAGTTGCAGGTTATCCCAGGATTGAGGTGTTGCTCATGTGGTTGGTTCCCCGATAGCTGCAGTTGTAGTGTTGATGCTGTAGGTGGGTTATAAAACAATCGCCATCTAGGTGACCTCCATTACGTCTTCCTCTGCGGAGAGATAACCCCTATTACCCACATCCTGCCTATGATGATACCAACAAAGTACCGCTACTGTTTCTATTGTCAGCTCTCCCTTTCCAATGACAAACTCTCACTACACTACTAAAGAATGCCTGATTGTCATATGGCAGACTCCCAACCTGTAAGTAATAGCTATAGTTAGTTTCTCACCATAGACAGCTATAAATAGCCCTGTGCTATAGTTTATTTATTGCAAGTTTTCCTTGATTAGCTTCAAATTCTTCTGTCCAACTGGTCTCATCCCTTGAAACACCACCAATATTAAGAGGTTACCTTACTAATAAGATCTCAAAAACTCCTTTTCCTTTCAAGACCTTAATAAAAGGGACTATAGTATAAAGGTAGTATCTGCATGTGCATCAATTAAGGCAACATTTGCTCTTAATAGAGCTACATTTCCCCAGGCCTATTTTCCAACAACATTGTTAATGATGAGCGACAATTTGAATTATAAATTAGTCACAGTGGGGTAACAAGACTAATTCCAAAGAGTAAAATCACACAGGTTGTTTCACTTGCAGGATTGTTGTTACCCTCTTCAGACAAATGTCCTTGATGCATTACCCACTTGTTTGGCACTGCATATACCAAAATTGGATTGATGCAGAGATTATCTTGGACACTGCATAAAGGTGAAGCACAAAATCTTGAAGTGTTCCATATTTTCCTATTCAGTATTTTTGTCTTTAGACAAAAACTTTTTTTTAACCCAAAATATCACATAGAGTATAATTTATTTATTTTGTTTTGGCTTGTTACCCTGTGATTGTTTCTGTTATTTTTGCTCCTTGTTGTTCACTAGGTAATGTGATACTTCCATAACAATTTTTGGAAGATTTTGTGAAGCCTGCTGTGAAATTAAAGTTTACTCATGAGAGGATAGCTCACACCTATAGTGTTCACTAGACTGATATTATGGTAACTCTTCTAACTATTGTGTTTATTCCGATATCATTAGTGGGATTCTTGTGATGGAAAACAGATTATATATTTAAAAGGAAATGACTAGCTCAAATCTGGGGATTGTATTCTGAGTGGTTTGGGAGTTGCCAGGCAATAACTTCACCTAGGTTTAAAGATGACAAGAGAGGTTTAACAAGAGTTATGCCATCAGGGTGGGGATCAATTGGGTGGGTAGACACCTGAGTGAAGGTAATCAATCTACTCTCCAAGAATGTTTCTTGAGGATTGGCTTCTTGCTTCAAGCAGACCCTGATTTGGGAGATATAGAAAATATAGTTACTCCTATGGTGGTTAGTCGGAGTGTACTCAGTGTGTTATTGTAGTATGGAGTGTGTTATTGTAGTATGGAGTGTGTTATTGTAGTCTGGAGTGTGTTATTATAGTCTGGAGTGTGTTATTATAGTCTGGAGTGTGTTATTGTAGTATGGAGTGTGTTATTGTAGTCTGGAGTGTGTTATTGTAGTCTGGAGTGTGTTATTATAGTCTGGAGTGTGTTATTATAGTCTGGAGTGTGTTATTGTAGTATGGAGTGTGTTATTGTAGTCTGGAGTGTGTTATTGTAGTATGGAGTGTGTTATTGTAGTATGGAGTGTGTTATTATAGTCTGGAGTGTGTTATTGTAGTATGGAGTGTACTATTGTAGTCTGGAGTGTGTTATTGTAGTCTGGAGTGTGTTATTGTAGTATGGAGGGTGTTATTGTGGTCTGGAGTGTGTTATTATAGTCTGGAGTGTTATTGTAGTCTGGAGTGTTATTGTGGTCTGGAGTGTGTTATTATAGTCTGGAGTGTGTTATTGTAGTATGGAGGGTGTTATTGTGGTCTGGAGTGTGTTATTATAGTCTGGAGTGTGTTATTGTAGTCTGGAGTGTGTTATTGTTGTATGGAGTGTGTTATTGTAGTCTGGAGTGTGTTATTATAGTCTGGAGTGTGTTATTGTAGTATGGAGGGTGTTATTGTGGTCTGGAGTGTGTTATTATAGTATGGAGTGTGTTATTGTAGTCTGGAGTGTGTTATTGTTGTATGGAGTGTGTTATTGTAGTCTGGAGTGTGTTATTATAGTCTGGAGTGTGTTATTGTAGTATGGAGTGTGTTATTGAAGTCTGGAGTGTGTTATTGTAGTATGGAGTGTGTTATTGTTGTATGGAGTGTGTTATTGTAGTCTGGAGTGTGTTATTGTAGTATGGAGTGTGTTATTATAGTCTGGAGTGTGTTATTGCAGTATGGAGTGTGTTATTATAGTCTGGAGTGTGCTCTTGGAGTATGGAGTATATCATTGTAGTCTGGAGTGTGTTATTGTAGTCTGGAGTGTGCTCTTGTAGTATGGAGGGTGTTATTGCAGTATGGAGTGTTATTGTAGTATGGAGTGTGTTATTGTAGTATGGAGTGTGTTATTGTAGTATGGAGTTTGTTATTGTAGTATGGAGTGTGTTATTGTTGTATGGAGTGTGTTATTGTTGTATGGAGTGTGTTATTGTAGTATGGAGTGTGTTATTGTAGTATGGAGTGTGTTATTGTAGTCTGGAGTGTGCTCTTGTAGTATGAAGTGTGTTATTGTAGTCTGGAGTGTGCTCTTGGAGTATGGAGTATATCATTGTAGTCTGGAGTGTGTTATTGTAGTCTGGAGTGTGCTCTTGTAGTATGGAGTTTTCTCTTGTAGTATGGAGTGTGTTATTGTAGTCTGGAGTATGTTATTGTAATCTGGAGTGTGTTATTGTAGTCCTGAGTGTGTTATTGTAGTATGGAGTATGTTATTGTAATCTTGAGTGCGTGTTATTGTAGTCTGGAGTGTGTTATTGTAGTCCTGAGTGTGTTTTTGTAGTCTGGAGTGTGTTATTGTAGTCTGGAGTGTGCTATTGTAGTCTGGAGTGTACTATTGTAGTCTGGAGTGTTATTGTAGTCTGGAGTGTACTATTGTAGTTTGGAGTGTACTATTGTAGTCTGGAGTGTGTTATTGTAGTCCTGAGTGTGTTTTTGTAGTCTGGAGTGTGTTATTGTAGTCTGGAGTGTGCTATTGTAGTCTGGAGTGTACTATTGTAGTCTGGAGTGTTATTGTAGTCTGGAGTGTACTATTGTAGTTTGGAGTGTACTATTGTAGTCTGGAGTGTACTATTGTAGTCTGGAGTGTACTATTGTAGTCTGGAGTGTTATTGTAGTCTGGAGTGTACTATTGTAGTTTGGAGTGTACTATTGTAGTCTGGAGTGTGTTATTGTAGTCCTGAGTGTGTTATTGTTGTATGGAGTGTGTTATTGTAGTCTGGAGTGTGTTATTGTAGTCTGGAGTGTGTTATTGTAGTCTGGAGTGTGTTATTGTAGTCTGGAATGTGTTATTGTAGTCTGGAGTGTGTTATTGTAGTCTGGAGTGTGTTATTGTAGTCTGGAGTATAATATTGTAGTCTGGAGTGTGTTATTGTAGTCTGGAGTGTGTTATTGTAGTCTGGAGTGTGTTATTGTAGTCTGGAATGTGTTATTGTAGTCTGGAGTGTGTTATTGTAGTCCTGAGTGTGTTATTGTAGTCTGGAATGTGTTATTGTAGTCTGGAGTGTGTTATTGTAGTCTGGAGTATAATATTGTAGTCTGGAGTGTGTTATTGTAGTCTGGAGTGTGTTATTGTAGTCTGGAGTGTGTTATTGTAGTCTGGAGTGTGTTATTGTAGTCTGGAATGTGTTATTGTAGTCTGGAGTGTGTTATTGTAGTCTGGAGTGTGCTATTGTAGTATGGAGTGTGCTATTGTAGTCTGGAGTGTGTTATTGTAGTCTGGAATGTGTTATTGTAGTCTGGAGTGTGTTATTGTAGTCTGGAGTGTGCTATTGTAGTCTGGAGTGTAATATTGTAGTCTGGAGTATAATATTGTAGTCTGGAGTGTGTTATTGTAGTCTGGAGTGTGTTATTGTAGTCTGGAATGTGTTATTGTAGTCTGGAGTGTGTTATTGTAGTCCTGAGTGTGTTATTGTAGTCTGGAATGTGTTATTGTAGTCTGGAGTGTGTTATTGTAGTCTGGAGTATAATATTGTAGTCTGGAGTGTGTTATTGTAGTCTGGAGTGTACTATTGTAGTCTGGAGTGTACTATTGTAGTCTGGAGTGTTATTGTAGTCTGGAGTGTACTATTGTAGTTTGGAGTGTACTATTGTAGTCTGGAGTGTGTTATTGTAGTCCTGAGTGTGTTATTGTTGTATGGAGTGTGTTATTGTAGTCTGGAGTGTGTTATTGTAGTCTGGAGTGTGTTATTGTAGTCTGGAGTGTGTTATTGTAGTCTGGAATGTGTTATTGTAGTCTGGAGTGTGTTATTGTAGTCTGGAGTGTGTTATTGTAGTCTGGAGTATAATATTGTAGTCTGGAGTGTGTTATTGTAGTCTGGAGTGTGTTATTGTAGTCTGGAGTGTGTTATTGTAGTCTGGAATGTGTTATTGTAGTCTGGAGTGTGTTATTGTAGTCCTGAGTGTGTTATTGTAGTCTGGAATGTGTTATTGTAGTCTGGAGTGTGTTATTGTAGTCTGGAGTATAATATTGTAGTCTGGAGTGTGTTATTGTAGTCTGGAGTGTGTTATTGTAGTCTGGAATGTGTTATTGTAGTCTGGAGTGTGTTATTGTAGTCTGGAGTGTGTTATTGTAGTCTGGAATGTGTTATTGTAGTCTGGAGTGTGTTATTGTAGTCTGGAGTGTGTTATTGTAGTCTGGAGTATAATATTGTAGTCTGGAGTGTGTTATTGTAGTCTGGAGTGTGTTATTGTAGTCTGGAGTGTGTTATTGTAGTCTGGAATGTGTTATTGTAGTCTGGAGTGTGTTATTGTAGTCTGGAGTGTGCTATTGTAGTATGGAGTGTGCTATTGTAGTCTGGAGTGTGTTATTGTAGTCTGGAATGTGTTATTGTAGTCTGGAGTGTGTTATTGTAGTCTGGAGTGTGCTATTGTAGTCTGGAGTGTAATATTGTAGTCTGGAGTATAATATTGTAGTCTGGAGTGTGTTATTGTAGTCTGGAGTGTGTTATTGTAGTCTGGAATGTGTTATTGTAGTATGGAGTGTGCTATTGTAGTCTGGAGTGTGTTATTGTAGTCTGGAATGTGTTATTGTAGTCTGGAGTGTGTTATTGTAGTCTGGAGTGTGCTATTGTAGTCTGGAGTGTAATATTGTAGTCTGGAGTATAATATTGTAGTCTGGAGTGTGTTATTGTAGTCTGGAGTGTGTTATTGTAGTCTGGAATGTGTTATTGTAGTCTGGAGTGTGTTATTGTAGTCCTGAGTGTGTTATTGTAGTCTGGAATGTGTTATTGTAGTCTGGAGTGTGTTATTGTAGTCTGGAGTATAATATTGTAGTCTGGAGTGTGTTATTGTAGTCTGGAGTGTACTATTGTAGTCTGGAGTGTACTATTGTAGTCTGGAGTGTTATTGTAGTCTGGAGTGTACTATTGTAGTTTGGAGTGTACTATTGTAGTCTGGAGTGTGTTATTGTAGTCCTGAGTGTGTTATTGTTGTATGGAGTGTGTTATTGTAGTCTGGAGTGTGTTATTGTAGTCTGGAGTGTGTTATTGTAGTCTGGAGTGTGTTATTGTAGTCTGGAATGTGTTATTGTAGTCTGGAGTGTGTTATTGTAGTCTGGAGTGTGTTATTGTAGTCTGGAGTATAATATTGTAGTCTGGAGTGTGTTATTGTAGTCTGGAGTGTGTTATTGTAGTCTGGAGTGTGTTATTGTAGTCTGGAATGTGTTATTGTAGTCTGGAGTGTGTTATTGTAGTCCTGAGTGTGTTATTGTAGTCTGGAATGTGTTATTGTAGTCTGGAGTGTGTTATTGTAGTCTGGAGTATAATATTGTAGTCTGGAGTGTGTTATTGTAGTCTGGAGTGTGTTATTGTAGTCTGGAGTGTGTTATTGTAGTCTGGAGTGTGTTATTGTAGTCTGGAATGTGTTATTGTAGTCTGGAGTGTGTTATTGTAGTCTGGAGTGTGCTATTGTAGTATGGAGTGTGCTATTGTAGTCTGGAGTGTGTTATTGTAGTCTGGAATGTGTTATTGTAGTCTGGAGTGTGTTATTGTAGTCTGGAGTGTGCTATTGTAGTCTGGAGTGTAATATTGTAGTCTGGAGTATAATATTGTAGTCTGGAGTGTGTTATTGTAGTCTGGAGTGTGTTATTGTAGTCTGGAGTGTAATATTGTAGTCTGGAGTATAATATTGTAGTCTGGAGTGTGTTATTGTAGTCTGGAGTGTGTTATTGTAGTCTGGAGTGTGTTATTGTAGTCTGGAGTGTACTATTGTAGTCTGGATTGTGTGTTATTATACAACAGAATGGAGAGGCTTTTGTTAATGTTCAGAAAATTAGAGGTGATGTGAATAGCTCCTTCATATCTTGCACAAACTCAACATGACTCTATGCAAGTTACATGTCTTGGCACCTACCACCAGACACGGTTCAGGTGCACTTAGATTACTAGGCACTTTCTCTCCCAGCTCTTTCATAAAAAAAAAAAAAAAGAATAATAATTCCTGCACAATAACAACTACAACACCAAAAGAGACTTATCATTTTAAATTTGAAGTTGCTTCCATCCTTTGTGTAGACCAGGATAAAAAGGTAATTAAGATGAAAGTGGTTGTTTGACGATGTTGGTTGGCCAACTCAACCAGGCATTTCCTCGGTTGTTAGTTCCTGGAATGATATTTCTGGCCATGCCTGTGTGGCTTTATCTATTCCCCTCAAACAGTCACTGCATAGCTCTTCTGAGCAAGCTCAACTTTCTCCTTCATCTCAGCTTTTTTTCTAGTACAAATATTTTATTCATACAGGAGTTGTGCAGCTGTCTTTCTCCGGCTGATGGAAATGGTGAGATTCCTCCTTCTATCTTGTAAATACGATTATTTCTTTCTTTCTTTGTTCTTTTTTTCCCCCCTATCTTTCTAAGTTTGGTTCTAAGGGAGAAGCACCCTAAAGTGTTCAAAAACAACTTGTATAATAAGGAAAACCAAACTAAATCTCTCTTCTTTTTTTTTTCTTTCTTTAATAACTTCCCTTCAATTTTTAAAAAGTTTTTTTAATTTTCAACTTGCTAATCTATCTCTCTGATGTTCTGTCTGTCTACAAATCTTGTAATCAATTTTTAAAAGATACTTACAGAGCACCTAGAAGTCTGAAACTTGGTTCACTTTAAAGTTGGAATTATATCACATTTCTTGGCGGTTGACAAAGGACTAATTTCTACTTTACTTTCAAATTTTGCGATCAATTTTGAATATACATCTAGACTACACATAAAATTCTGAAATTTTGTACACTCACTTGATCCTGCTAACAAGGCAAGTCTACAAAATTGAGGACTTCGGGGTTGTTAAGATTGGACTAATTTCTATATATCTTTTCAAATTTTGTGATGAATTTTAAATATACATCCAGAAAACACATAGAAGTATAAAATTTTGTACACTCACTCAATCAAGCTAACAACTCAAGTGTCCAAAATATCAGACATCTAGGTGGCTACGATGGTTTGGAATAGAATGTGACTTGTATAGATTTCAAAGGAAGAAAATAGGTGCAACCGTTTGTGGTGTAATGAGCGTCTGGCCTTCCATACAAATAAATTGGTAGTATGAACTAAGTTATGAATATTTGTGAGGATATATTGTCAGAAATATATAATAATTTATAATAAATAATAAATTTTAACTAAATTTAAAATATATATTGTGAAAAAATAATAGAAAAAAATCAAATATAAAAGGTCAGGTGTTATTTTCATACTTTTCATTCATATCTTCTATTAAATTGATAGACAAAATAATAGAAGATATGAATGAAAAGTATGAAAATAATACTTTGATTCAGAATCTAAAGCGCAAAAAGGTCAGGTGTTGTTATTGATTTTGATAAATCAAGAAAATGGGTTGACCAAATATCAGGGAACTGGTTAAATCAACACTTGATATTTGCTCCACTAGATTGCGCTCTGCCATCTAGAAAGCACATGTGCTCGTGGTCAGGATATGCCTTCAAAAAGTATCGCGACTTTTGTGTTTTTCAAAAATTATTTATTTATTCATGAATACCTATTTTGTCCCCTTCAAAGTAATCCCCATGAGATATTATACACTTGTGCCAACGGTTTTTTCCAATCTTCGAAGCACTTCAAACGATCATTTTTTAAAATCTTTTTCAGCTCCTCCTTCGATGCCGTCTTTATCTCGTCAAGCATAGCGTAACGTCGTCCTTTCATGGGCCTCTTCAGTTTAGGGAACAAGAAAAAGTCACAGGGGGCCAGATCTGGGGAATACGGTGGCTGCGGCATCATTAGTGTGTTGTTTTTGGCCAAAAAGTCGCGCACAAGCAACGATGTGTGAGCAGGGGCATTATCGTGGTGCAAAAGCCAATTTTTGTTCTTCCACAAATCCGGGCGTTTCTGGCAGATTGCTTCGCGCAAATTGCATATAACTTGCAGGTAATATTCCTTATTGACCGTTCTACCCTGTGGCAAGAACTCATGATGTACCACGCCCCTGCAATCGAAGAAAACTGTCAGCAAAACTTTCACATTCGACCGAACTTGGCACACTTTTTTCGGTCTTGGTTCGTGCAGCAGCTTCCATTGAGATGATTGAGTTTTGGTTTCCACGTCATAACCATAAACCCACGCTTCGTCACCAGTTATGACCCTCTGGAGCAAATTTGGGTCGTCGCGGACAGAGTCCAACATCTCATTAGCAATGTTCATGCGATGCTGTTTTTGGTCGCAATTGAGCAATTTTGGTACAAATTTCGCGGCGACCCGTCTCATGCCCAAATCATTGATAAAAATCGAATGGCACGAGCCAATCGATATGTTTAGTTCCTCAGCAACTTCTCTAACGGTGATTCGACGATTGGCCAATATCATTTTCTCCACCTGATTAATTTTTTCGTCTGTTGTTGAAGTGCTCGGGCGTCCGGCACGCTCTTCGTCGTTCACATCTTCTTGGCCTTCTGAGAACATTTCGTACCACCGATAAATGTTGCTTCGGTCCAAGGTAGCTTCTCCGTATGCCACAGTCAACATTCGGAATGCATCCGCGCACTTAATTTCGTTTTTCACACAAAATTTGATACAGGTTCTTTGATCCATTTTTTTTAATAGGTAAAAACGAAGACGATCCAAAACACCTGCAAGCAAAGCAGCTGTCAACAATTAAGTGAACATTCAAAATGGCCGAGCTTGTCGGCATAAGTGAGAGACATGAGTACCAACATAAAGCCACAAAAAGATCGAAATTCGAATATACGTAACCCGCGAAAATTTTCAAAAGTCGCGATACTTTTTGAACACACCTATGTGATAAATTTGTTCATTTAGAATTTTTAAGACTAAAAATTAAATTAAAAATAAATAATAATAAAAAGGTTTTATTAAAAATGTACTAAAAGAAGAAAATATTTCAGCTATATTGCCATTGAACAATTATATCTATACGAGTCAAAATAAAAGTGGCGGGGGACAATCACCATTGATTAGCAAACTCTTGTGTTTCACTAAATATTTTACCTCTTCCCTCAATATAAGATGATCATCTCCCACCGCTTTCATTCTTCTTCTTTCTTATCTCCACTCAATCATATTAGGATATCAAGTTGTGACCCTTGATGGTGTCTATTTGAAAACCATCATGACTGGGTGAAGTATAATGCATCTGCCTTTGTCATTAATACTGGGAGCGCTACTCAGTGGCAGGCCGACTTAGCTCCAAAAGAAATGGCCGCCTCTGACATGAGGAACAGACGCCATGTGCAGCCACTCTTATCATGGAGTACAAGCGCTGCTCATCCTGTATCCCTGGATTAGGAGCCCTTACAGGGTACTATCAGCCGGGCGAGCTGAACCCAGGTTTTTTATCGAGCTTGTTACTGCTCCCCCTCCTCCTTTTTCATCCGGGCTTGGGACCGGCAAAGGCGGAGTTATTTGCTTTCAATCTGACTTTTATAAATCTAATTGTTCAATGGTGGAAATTTTCATTTTCTTCTTTTTATTCCATTTTAATATGAGCTTTAAAAAAAAGGTTTATATTATATATGTTAAACAGTATATATGTCAAAACTTACAATCTCAAGGCTTAGTATGGTTGGGATCATTTTCCTTTTTGTTTTTCATTGTCTGCACCACCAGCTTCCTTTGTTTTTGATGTCCACTATGTGTTCCACCTGTCTGCATACTCATCCATTTTGGTTCCAAACTAAACATTAAAATAAGATAGTTTCCTACAGTTGCGTAGTTGAAAAACAGGGTTGAAAACAACCATTATATTAAAATTGATTTAAAAAAGAATTAATAACTTTAATGATAAGGCACAAGTTGGATTATAGATTATAGCTACAATAATTTTATTCTTTTGTCTAATGATGGTAACAGCATTGTTACTGAAACATCACATACTATTAATTTATTTGGATCAGGTCTTATTTTCTTGGCTTAATAACTATAATAAGAGACCAATTTAAAATAAGAGATGTGTTGCTACTGCTAGACAACCATCAATTGCTCTAAATTGAATACCATTCGATGTCCCACAGAGCTGACAAACTCTAGTGTGTTGTAAGGAAAGGCTTACTGTGATAACTAGTTACTGGTGTCTAGTTTTGACGTCTAGTTTGACGGGAGAGAGGTGATTATACATAGTTACTGTTGGTTATATTGTTTTGGAAAGTGTTGTTATATTGGTGACATCAGTAAATCCACTCATGAGGAACAATGAGTGACCAATTTTGTAAACTCACCAAGTCTCCATGAGAGACTATCCCTGAGGATAACCTCTCTTAGTAAATGTGTTGTAAAGATTTTATTTGAAATATAGATCCTTTATAATGGTTCCTACACGGGTCTTTAATATAAAATGTTATACTAATACTGGTGTGAAACTTCCACCTCACTCCCACAATAAGAACATGATGAAAAATCTGACCAACTCTATAAGTTGGTGATGTCTCTGAAACTTGACGGGAATGTTGGGGGCCTAGAACCATTTGTGCATGTTCTTGTTACCTGTACACAAATGTACATAGTTTCACTAAACACTATAAATGCTACAAACACTATAAAGAATTGCAATGCCATCTTCAGAGATGATTTGAAAACTATTTAGTGTAAATCAAATAACTTTCAACTGTCTTTGTTGTTTCTTATCCCCTTATGTAAAGATTACACAAATTCAATGAGTTCATACTCCGCGAGCTAATTCTCAATGTAATGGGGGGTAGGGGGTGCAGCGTTCATTGATCATGGCACCATGATCCAGGCATACTTTGGTGAAAGTCTGACTTTGCCTGTAATTTGAGGCTGGTCAAATTAATTGAATAATAAACAGGTTTTCCAACAGTCCTTACTGCAGGGAAGTTGCATTAAATAGTTTCAAATCCCAGCAGCAGAAGCTAAGTGTGCCCCATCCATTGTAATAGATATAGGTCAGGTAGATTGAACTAGTGAAGCCACTGGGAGAGTTCTCAATTTGACTCAGTGTGATTGTTAATAATTTGGACAGCTCAGGAAGCTAGAAGGAAATATGTAGAGCTAACTGCCTTACTAGCACTCACAGAATTTTATTCAAACTGCCTTCCTAATGTCCTTGGTGATGAGCCACCACTACCTCTTGTGTGAGTACCTGAGCATATAAGCAGTGTTGTATCTTTGCCCACCTTTATCATGGCCTTGTACTATCTTTTGAGATAAATGTTTTAAAATGGAAATGATAAAGTACAATTTGGATTAAAAATTAGAATCAAAACGTAACAAGACCAAATTTCCAAATATTGAAAATTTTGTGAAGTTTCAGTAACAGCATCATTATTATTATTATCATCAGACAAAGTACTAAATGGAATACATTCAGTACTTTGATGACATTTCAATACTTTGTCACCTTTTGGAAGTGATAGATAATTTTATTTTTATAACTGATAGAAAGTAGTCATATCTAATATATACACACCTCCTTTATACTTAAATTTTAATATCTTTTAATTTGAAGATTCCTTGTAAAATATTAACAAAAATTTGGGGAGCTATCTCAACAATGAGAGAGGTATCATAATAGTGGGCCATCTCACAACAATAGGATGTCCTCTGATAGCTCTCCCTTTGTAAAATATTAACCATGGGGAGACATCTCAACAATGAGAGAGGTATCATGATAGTGGGCCATCTCACAACAATAGGATGTCCTCTGATAGCTCTCCCTTTGTAAAATATTAACCATGGGGAGACATCTCAACAATGAGAGAGGTATCATAATAGTGGGCCATCTCACAACAATAGGATGTCCTCTGATAGCTCTCCCTTTGTAAAATATTAACCATGGGGAGCTATCTCAACAATGAGAGAGGTATCATAATAGTGGGCTATCTCACAACAATGGGATGTCCTCTGATAGCTCTCCCTTTGTAAAATATTAACCATGGGGAGACATCTCAACAATGAGAGAGGTATCATAATAGTGGGCCATCTCACAACAATAGGATGTCCTCTGATAGCTCTCCCTTTGTAAAATATTAACCATGGGGAGCTATCTCAACAATGAGAGAGGTATCATAATAGTGGGCCATCTCACAACAATGGGTATCCCAGCAATGTAATATATCAGCACAATGAGTATCCCAACAATGTAATATATCAGCACAATGGGTATCTCAACAATGTAATATATGAGCACAATAGGTATCCCAACAATGTAATATATCAACACAATGGGTATCCCAACAATGTAATATATAAACACAATGGGTATCTCAACAATGTAATATATGAGCACAATAGGTATCCCAACAATGTAATATATCAACACAATGGGTATCCCAACAATGTAATATATCAACACAATGAGTATCCCAACACAGTGTTATCTCAGCACAATGGGTATCCCAACAAAGTAAGACTCTTACTACTACCCTCCCTACAATAACCCAAACAAGACTGGAAGGCTGGCAGTAACAAGTGTGTGGGTACAACTCCACCTTCAATGTAAATCAGGATGAGTCACACCAGTGGTTGGGTGGCTCATTGAAGCCTAGTCCTCATCCACCCAAGAATTCCTCATTTATTTTACACACAAATCTACTTATTTATGTCTAGAACTACTTATTACTGATATATACACTTCCAGACATTTCATTTTTTTGTCATTTACATGAAGAATCAAATGTTTATATACAGATAATTTCAACTCAAGAGATAGAAGCTTTCTGCTGAATTATAGTCTGTTGAAGAAACATTTTTAATTGGATTGGGATTTGATAAACTTGTTGATTTAAATACTGGGATTTTGGAGATGGTTTTTGGCAACTTTTACAGAAACTGTTCAGTATGAAACTTTGTGTTCATAAGTTAGAAGTGGTGTACCCCCAGTAAAGTTCTTCTCTTCCTATTTTGCAGGAGAGGATATGTGCCAATGTACTGGTTGGTTACTTTTGTGCAGGGCAGTATTTAGTGTTTCACCAATTCTTGCACCATTTTAGAAGGTCCTCTATGTAGGCATCATCATCTCTGAACCTATCCCAGTCCTCAGTGAAAGAGAATAAAATCCCCCGAGTTGTTGCTAATCCCCACCTTTCCTGTCACCACCCAGCCTTGGTGTTGACAGTAACTACTAGGTTGGTGTGACACATCAATGTTCTCTGTCATTATGGTAGATGTAGACAGAACCTCCCTTTAGCACCAACCCCCTCCCTGAGCAACCTTTCCACTAAAATCAATAATTACCTCATATAACCAAAAGCCTAAAAAACAAGATTACCTCCAGAATCATCCATATTTTTTTAGGCCATTGTTTCATGGGCGATCTACTAGATTGATATACATAATGAAAGAGTACAGTTTGTATATTCTGACAAGATCAAAGGTTTTGGTATCACCGTAGCATCACATTTCTGGTGTAGCATTGGTGAGAAACCACTGAGTAACATTGCTTCATGTAGAGGATGCTTATTTAGTGTTGTTACCATTTTTCATGTAGACATGTGGTGCACTTACAGTAAAAGCAGTCGCCTATTTCTATCCACCATGATTATTATGGCCTGTACCACGTGTACTAGGGATAAGCAAAAAAAAAAAACATTTTTCAAAATGAAGCATTTGGATTATAAAGCAAGACATATACGTAGTTTGAATAATTTACATATTTTTGGGGAGGGGTTGGTGTTGGCATGGTGTCAATACAAGTAACCAAACAAGGCTCTGACACCTTGTGTAAGTTTAAAATCTTACTGCATGTTTAGACTTGTGGTGACACTTACAGTAAAAGTGGTCACAGCTATCTTATCCACCGTGATCATCATGATGTGCACCACCGATGCATAAATCTATGTGGAAGCTATAGTTGCAAGGGTTAGCAAGGCCTTGGAGGAACTGGTCTAATGATTGTTAGGTTTCCTTCAGTAGGAGTACAGAATGGAAGGGAGTGTACCACTGTATCTGAGGAGAGAACAGGTGTGCCATGGGTGGTAGCTATGTCCTTACAATGTAATTTCTCTCTCTCTTCTACCCATCAGAAGAAAATGGCGCCATTTATTGGTAAATAAAGAGATATTTGTGGATTATAGATCAGAAACACAAGGTAACAAGACCAAATAAATAAGAAGTGTGTAACATTTTGATAACAGAATTGTTACTGAAATGTCACATGTTATTTATTTGGATTTGATTTTATTACCTTCTTCTTCTTTCTTATCTCCACACAATCATATTAGGGTATCAAATCTGTAGAGCTTGAGATAGTGTCTGCTGGGGATGAATAGAGCTCATCAATGGATGAGTCAATACAGTCAATAATGTGTTTTGGGGTTGCAGGTTGACACTTAGTACATAGTGAGAAAACCTTGAAACCATTCTTATTACCTTGTGTTGGTGAATAAAGGTTCATTTCTAGTCCAGAGTTGTCTCTCTTGAGGTAGTCGGGATTCCTGGACCGTACTAAAGTTGTATCCAGAGTTCTATCAAGACATTTACTCTGTGCCATAAGGTTGTATAAGAAATTCAGTCTAATACAATAGTAGAGCTGTCTGGAGAGTAAGATGGTAAAATGGTGAAATTGCTGGGAGAATTCACCACTAAAACGAGCCCTTCTTTCAATTTTTTATTTATTGGAAGTATAAGGGCTGTAGAGAAATAGATTTTAATTATGTTGATACAGTCCAACTAAGATAACTCAAAGTCCTAGGGACCAAAAAAAAAATTCAAATTAAAAACGTTTTTTGAATAATAAACGATAAAACCTTGCATTTTTGATCAATTCCTTTATTAAGAATAACATTAGTTGCTGTAAATTTATATTGTTACCGTTATATTTAGATTATGTACAATAATCGTATGTATATATATATACCACCATAATACAACCATCAACATAGAAATCCCTAAAGACTATTGATGAAGCAGAAGGGAATTTAGAACTCTCATCCTCAGCCAATTTTTGAATAGTTCTGATTGCCAGAAAAGGGGCGCTTGCAGTGCCATAAGTAACTGTTAACAGTCTATATTCCAGTAGTGGATCTTCTGGATTTTCTCTCCACAAAATTCTATGATAATCTCTATCATCTGAATTCAGCCTAATCTGTCTGAACATTTTCTCTATGTCTGCTGTGATTGCAATAGGAAATGTTCTGAATCTGAGTAAAATGTTGAATAAATTCTGCTGAAGCCTTGGACCCACATGCAGAAAATCATTTAAAGAAAGATTGTTTGTACTTCTGGATGAAGCATCAAACACAACTCTGATTTTAGTTGTTGTGCTCTGTTCCCTTAGGACTCCATGATGTGGTAAATAAAAACATTGGTTGGAAGGTTTTTTCAACTCCTTGAGTGGTATCAACTCCATATGATTCAGCTCCATGTACTCCCTCATAAAGTTGATGTATTGAGATTTGAGACTTGGATTAGCCTGTAGCCTTTTTTCCAAATTAAAAAACCTTCTCAATGCTTGAGATCTTGAATCACCTAAATTGGGTGTTGATTTAAAAGGGAGATTGACTGAATATCTGCCCTCAATGTCTCTTTTGATGTTTGACTTGAATAATATCTCACAGGCATTCTTTGTACCCAACTGGGCCTTAGAAATTGGGACATCTTCAAGTTCCCAGAATTTTCTTATGCTGGAATCAAGTTCAGTGGTACAGTGATTGATTACCGAAGTATTCGACTTAATAGTTGAATGGATTCTCCCAGAAACAAGCCAACCTAACTTGGTATTAAGTGCTATAGGATGGTGCTTTAAATCTGTTTTATGACCTAGAATTATTTCTACAAAGGTATCTGCACCCAAAATTAGGTCTATGGGCTTGGTGACATAGAATTCTGGGTCTGCCAAGAGCAAATTTTCTAAATGAGGAAAGTCTGCTGACTGAATTTGGAAGTTTGGAAGGTCTGCAGTTACCCTCCCAACCACAAATGCTCTGGCAGAAAATAATTGATCATTATGATGTGGGGTGAACTCTATTTCAACCTGCGATGTTGTCCTGTTGACAACAATGTCACCTACACCTTTTAGTGTATAAGAATTTTTCCTTTTTTCAAGTCCCAACTTGTGGCAACATTGTTCTGAAATTAGGCTTATTTGGGACCCATTGTCCACTAATGCTCTACATAGCACAAATGAGCCATCCTTCGCCTTGACTTTAATAAGGGCTGTTGACAGTAGAATATTTGTTTCCGTTTCCAAAGGCATCGCATTACAGATGGTATTTGTTGAAATCAACATCTCTTGAGAGGTTGTTGGTTGTGAAATGGATGGTTCAGAGTTGTATTGATGCAGAAGAGTATGATGGTTCTGCTTGCAGTTTTTACATCTTGATGTGATGAGACATTTGGATATCTCATGATTTGCTCTAAGGCAATTTTGACAAAGTTTATGTTTTTTAACTAATTCCCATTTTTTAGGCAAGGGAAGATTTATGAATCTATGGCAGTCATTTAGTTTATGAATTTGATGACATAAAATACAATTTTGACCTTTGTTGACATAAAGGCCGTGAGCCATCATATTTTTGCTAGAAGTTTTTTGTTCCTGGAACAAAGGAATTCTCATACCTTGCAGGCTTCTAGCATGTTTTTCTAAAAAATTCACAAAGTTTTCAAATGTTGGATATTCTTCATTTTGAAGGGTTAATTCCCATTCTTTCCTGAGGGCTTCACCAATTCTTTTTTCAAAAAAATTGATCAGGATTAGATCTGTTAATGTGTTTTTCTCAAGTCCTAGCACTGAGAGATTTCTAATGCCTTCATTGCAAACATCAAGGATTTCATAGAGAGAACCAGCCGAAATAGATTTTAATGGCCTTATGGAGAATATTTTGTTGATTTGTGAAAAAGCCAATTCTCTTCTGTTATTAAATCTATTGCATAAGGTATCCCATGCTTGCTGGTAGTTTTTGTCAGAAATGGGAAAACCCCGAATCAACTTTTCCGCAGGACCCTTAACAGATGCATTTAGATATTGAAATTTTTGTATTTCAGTTAGTGTTTGATTTGAATTAATGGTGGAGTTAAATATTTCTCTAAAACTAAGCCAATTGGCTGAATCACCATTGAAAATGGGTAAATTTATCTTAGGTAAATTAACATTGGATTCGGGCAGTTGTTTATCACTATGAGTATTTTCTTTGGTTTCAATTAAAGATAAAGCTTCTTCAATAGACACCAACATATTAAAAATATCCTTTTTGGCCTTTGAATAATCGCCATATTGTGTATCATCTAACTCTGATTCTAATAATGTGTTGATAACTTGATTTAGGCTAATTTTCCTTTCATTAACTTCTTGTTGGAATAGCTTTAATCTATGTATGTTTTTGGATTCTACAATAGCTTCATTCTCTGATTCCAGATCCTTTATTTCCTGAATAATAAAGTTGAATTTGTGCCGAATTTTAACTTCTGATTTAGGCATGACTTTATTTTAAGAATTTTAAATTTTCAAATGGCTTACCTTAATTTTTTAAAGTATCCGGCTCGAGGGACCATACTGTTCGTGGCATGAATGTTCAGTAAAAGATACTAAGAAGCACTTTGCCACTTGTCTTGAATTAGTTTTATTATCTTTGGGTTTTAGAGTTATGAGTAGCTACCACATGAATTTAGATTACATGAATTTGACTTAGAATTTTGATACTAGTGGTAGAGAGAGAGAGAAAACAAAAAACTATTAATTAACCAAACTAGAAATTTACATACATGTTGCTTGCTTTAAAATTTACATATTAAAGATTTATATTGTACAATTGAATTTAGAAGATTTTGACTTAATTTTCATATATAAAATTGAATTTAAAGAAATTATTAACTATAGGATCCAACAATATTTATAGGAAATTCTAGGGACCAAGATAAATATTTGAATTAAAGATGTTTGAATGATCCAATTTCTACTGTGTATATTTTTAATGTTGACAAATTATATAGAGTTTTAAAAGATAGATGGGGCTGAATTGATGATATTAACAAAAGGAAGAATCAGCAGAAACTTTGACACTTCTCTTTGTTTTACAGGTGTGCCTCAAAGAAGGCTTCTTGCTGAAGCAAACGTCATCTTTCCAGGTAAGTTGGTTCTTTCTTATCTCTCCCATTTGTTAAAAACTTAAATTACAATTGGTATTTTAGATAATTTTCTGAAAAAATATTACAAATGTGATATTGTAATGGGATATGGTTCATAAATAAAAATAAAAAAATAAAAAAAGGAGTGAAAAAATACTACAAATGTGATATTTTACTATATTTTCAGGATGCCTGAATGACCAGTTTTTTTTGTCGTTGAGGTACAACTTGCATCATGCTGACGAGGGCCAACAGCCCGAAACGCGTATGTGGTGAGGTTTTCTTGATTAATTAAGAATGGGTATTTGGCCAATTCTGTAATAATTAAAAATAATGAATAGTTGATATTTATTCCGATAGATGGCGCAAGCCATCAGCAACTTTCAGTTGCCTGAAAAGTAGATTCCCTTTTTTCTTTTTTAATATAATTTTGTTATTATATTTATAATTATGGATTTTCAAAAATTACAAAGTAACAAGACTTAAGTTCATTTAAGTATCATTTAAGTATTTTTTAGTGAGCTAAAACTTCAGCAACCGTGTTGGTATCATCTTCTAAGACAGAAGAGTACTAAATGTTTAAAAATATAAAATAACTTTTACCTGAAGATGGTAACAATGCAGTTACCAAAATATCATATATAAATTGCTTTTTTTGGTCTTGTTACCTTGTAAAGTTGCTTGTTCATTTAAAAAGTAATATTAAACAATATATATATACAGTAGAACCCCCACCTTTAGCGGACACCCCACTAGGGGACATCTCTCCACAAAGGACAGTTTTCATTTGAAAAATTACCATTTTCACAATTTAGCAACTCTCTGGTAAAAGGACACCTCTCCCTAAAGGACACTTGGCTCTGCAATTAGGTGTCCTTTACAGGGAGGTTCTACTGTATATAGGTATTTTCAGTATTCAATTCAAGGTGTTTTGAGAGAGATGTACCCTTCTGGGTCAATGGAACTAAGGTCTTGATAACAAAGTGACCTTGAGGTCATTTTTAAATGTGGAACCAGTGATATATCTTGAGTGTGATAAAGGGAGAACTGTCTGGTTTTACTGAATCCCTCTTTATAGAGTGCTGGCTGCATTTTACTAAGGGAGGAGTTTTCTACCTGATATGCTAGATGTTGGTCTACCTACTACTTAGCCTCTACAGCTGGTGTTTGGGTTAACTCTGGTCCATGTTTCTTCTCTTCACTAGATCCCATAGTGTTAATATCCCATAGGAAATAGCTCGAGAGATTGTTAGTTTCTTCTATAAACAAATTTACAAAGTTGTTCAAAGTGCTGTGTGTGAAAATGTTTTTATTCTCCTAGAGCCACACACATATTCTCAGCACAAAGTTTCCCACTAGAGGAAATCAAGACAATATCTGCCCAGAGTCAATTACAGCAAGCAGGAAATGACATTCATGTGGCCAATCTCAATTGTTTTTTTTTAAGCATTTTTTTATTCAGAACCTGATGAGTAATCCATTGTCCAGTTCCTATTGTTTTCTTCCAACCATATCTAACTGATTTTAGTAGGCCCTCAGCTTTCTTTTGTTTGTTTGTAAAACCCAATGTGTTTTTTTGTCAAGATTGATTCTTGTAGTAGTATAACCTATATATACAGTTAAACCTTTCTATAGCGCCCCCTCTAAATAGCGCCTTCCTCTCTATACATTAAAATGTAAACATTTTACATTAAAAGTGACCTGTCTATAGCACCCTATTCTGGTGAGTCCCAAGAGGGGGCTATAGACAACTTTATATGTAAATATGGAAGGAGTCTATCAATTGCTGATAATGGCAAGCGACAACTGTTGTATTGTGTCAACCTTGTTATTGCCAACTGTTGTTTTTAATTGGAAGGTCAGCTTGTGAGGGCTTTGTTATTGCCAATTCCTGCCAACCTCTCTCTTTTTTTTTTTTTAACCTCTTCTCTTGTCAACAGAACAGATGGGAATAGCAGATAAAATGTATGGTACACAATTTTTTTTTGGTAGAGCCACAGGAAGAGACAGCCATGTAAACTCTTGGTCTCTCTCATTGGATGATGTTACAGATGGCAGCATTGCTATCCTCAGACCTGATTTATGGAGGGACTCTGAAATGTCACATCATTAGGTCTATTCACCTTATAAACATATCCCACCATCTCTATTCAAGAATTATAAGGTTATCCCAAAAGTTTGTGTTTTTCTTAAAATGTTGTTTTTTCTTATTACTTGGCGAATAATATTATTACAGTGAATACATAATAATACTAAATTACAATTACTTTATACATAATACAAATATACCCCACCAGCGAGTGCAAGTAACCAAATGGGACTCTGGCACATTTGTATGTGCAAAGTCGAACTGCTTTTCACATGTGTAGACATGTGGTGCGCTTACAGTAAAAGCAGTCGCTAACTACCCACCATGATTATCATGGCCTGTACCATGTGTACTAGGGATAAGCAAAAAAATAATAATAATACAAAGACATTATACATAAAGACAAATAATATTGGTATTTAAATTTTTTGCAAGTGTTTGTGACATTTTGGGATAACCTTGTATTACACCTGAATTTTTCTTATGAAATATAAAATAAACTTCCTACTGACCTTACTGCGATGAAAAATAATTGGGAGGGCTCTCATGGCAAACCTTCTAAGCAGTTTTACCACTCTAATCAACCATGCTGCTTTATATTGTTTTGGACAATTCTGCTTATATATCCAACGTGGTTATGGGATTTAATCACAGACGTAGGCTTTATTTTATTTGAAGTTTTTTTTTTTATAGAAAGATTTGTGTGCTTGATGGCTTCATATCTTGACTCTTCATCTTATTAAACAATAAGCCTCCAGCCTGTAGCAGCGCTGTATATATGAGGAGTTATCTCTGTATTCTCTGGGAGGCATTGGCCAGTTGTTATCTTTATTCACTGATATTTAATCAGTTCTGACTGAGAGGTCTGACTATCACTCCGGTCCTTGTTGTTGGTATTCCCCTCAAAGTAAAACTTGTTGTGCACAGAGATGGAAGAAACGGTACTTCTGGCTGAAGCCAAGAAAACTTTACTATGCAAAAGATAAGAGTGTGAGTATCTTGGCACATTACCCCTGGAATTGAAGTGTGGATTCCTGCTTATTGCAACTATATACCTGTAATATATATTATATATATACATGCCTCTTTGTTCCAAGCTGTAGTTGGACTCTTGGGTTAGTTCTATGTTTTAAGATGAATACACGGGGGTCGCTGGTAGGCTGGTTATACCATTTGGTTTTCGACCGCTACAACCCGGGTTTGATTCCCACATTGGACACTTTTTCTGATAAAAAAAAAAAAATAATAAATGCTCCAATGGCCCCCGATTCTTGCAAAAGTCGAACCCCACCAGCGAGTGCTAGTAACCAAACGGGGCTCTGTCACATTTGTAAGTGCAAAGTCGAACTGCTTTTCACATGTATAGACATGTGGTGCGCTTACAGTAAAAATCAGTCGCTAACTACCCACCATGATTTTCATGGCCTGTACCACGTGTACTAGGGATAAGCAAAAAAAAAAAAAAAAGATGAATACACACTTTTTTTTTTTTTTGCATTAGTCTTCATCCATATAAGGTACACTTTGTTGTTGTTGTTTCTTATCCCCTTGTACAAAGTTAAAACAAATTCCATGAATTCATGCTCCTCAAGCTGTTTGATGATAAACAGCACCCTCTCAAAAGTCCTGTTTAATGTATTTAATGCAAGTCAAAATGTGCAAGTAAAGTTGAAGGGCTGTTTTATGATCCATTTTTTCAGAAAAATAAAAGGTTTGAAGTCTCTAGAAGGTGTGTGGACAAGTTTTGACCCATATTCCTGATATATCTTGATCTCTGCATTCAGTCTCAATTGGAGTGAAAAAATCTAAATCTTTTGTATAATCGGAAGCCCGATCATCGGAACTAAGTGAATAAATTTCAGTTTCTTCTCCACTTTTTCTGACATATTTATATAAAATTGGGAAAAGGAAAATAATATAACACCTAACAGTAAAAAATCATATATAGACTATAGTTACAGATAAAAACAACATAATACAAAAGCACATGAAAAAATTTGCCCTAACCCAACATTTTTCCCATGTCGATGAATCGTTGCAATAGCCATTGTCCAACCCTTGGCTAAAGTGAATAGATCATAGCGTGGCACCTATAGGGTTAAATTAAATACTCCATTTTATTTCCATGTAACTTTGAATAAATGAGTGCGTCAAATATATCAGGTTCTGCAGAAATGTGGTCAGTATGGCCAGCTTATGTGGAAAACTAAAATCATAGAAGAAATAGAATGAGGAAAATCATATAGTCAAGTTCCCCGAGAAAGAAATATTCCACAATCCACAGTCAGCAAAATTTTAAAAAACAAATTCGCCATAAAATCTGCTTTTATTAAATCTAATTTTGCTCTACCTTGACATGTGATCGTGACTTGGAATTCCCAGAGGTTGGAGAAGCCCTGTTTAGGTGGATAAGGCAGGCCATGAAACTCACCATAAATGGAAATATATTGAAAGAAAAGACTATACTCCTGGCCTTGGATAAAGATAATTTTGAAGCCAGCAACGGCTGGCTAGTAAAGTTTAAGGCCAGAAGGAACATTGCTTTTAAACGACTTCATGGAGAAGCTGGAAGTGTGGATGCCAATAGTGTAGCCACTTGGAAAGGTGGGATTATTCCTTCACTTTTAGCTAAATACAGCCCACAGGACATTTTCAATGCTGATGAAACAGAGCTATAAACTTGTCCAATCAAACAATGACTATCAGAGGTGAGAAATGTGAAGGGTGTAAAAAGTGTAAAGAGAGAATTACAATGTTGGTATGCTGTAATATGGTGGAAGTGAAAAACTGTCTCTACTTTATATTGGGAAATATAGGAGACCACTCCTCCTCTACATGGCAGGCGAGAGAAGAAGCACAAGTAAGGAACTGCCCTGTAGGGTGAAGTACAGTAAGGACTACGGTATCCGTGAAGACCTACAGGGAACTCTGAAATGTGGCTGACTAACAAGGCAATGGCACCCATTCCATGGAGCATTGGACAAGACACCACCACCACCATGAGACCACTGTGCTATGTGCCATTTTTGAAAGGTTTTAGAGGGCTGTTGTAGGGGGAAATAAATAGGGTAATTTAGGTACATACACCACAGATGTATTTCCCCTCTCAAGACAGGTTTATTCTCTATCCATGTATTGTGTTGTATTTACAGCATGGGTTGGTGTCCAGGCTGTGATTTTTGAAGAGATAGACCTGGTGGACATTATTGTGGCGGAGTGTAGCACCAAGAATGTCAACCACAGCTTCCAGGTACACTTCCCCCATATGTCCCTTTAGTCTCTTTACTTCAAAATATCTTGCAAGAAAAATAAGACCTAATCCAAATAAATTAATAGTGTGTGACGTTTTGGTAACAATGTTGTTACCACCAAAAGAATAAATGTCTGGTGATGGGGTAACAACGCTGTTACCCAAATATCATACACTATTAATTTATTTGTATTAGGTCTTTTTTTTTTCTTTTAGCGTTAATCTATAATCCAAATCTTTATCTTTAATTGATGTTCTAGTCAACTCCCCATATAATGGGGGCAGATTCAACATCTAATTCTAAAATATATTGTACACATTCATTTTGAAGTTATTTTTGTGGATTTATATATCATTGATGTATCCTGAATTCCAGACAGCAGAACTACCTCCCTGTAAAACACCTAGTTGTAGAGTCAAAGGTGTCCTTTACAGAGAGGTGTCCTCTTACTGGAGAGTTTCTATTTTTTATGTGTTAAATACAATTAAACAATTAAAATAAATTTCATTAAAATATATTAGATAGGGGGTCGGTGGAAGGCTGGTTAAACCATTTGGTTTTCGACCACTACGACCCGGGTTCGATTCCCGCATTAGACACTTTTTTCTGATTAAAAAAAAAAAAAAAATGCTCCAATGGCAACCTCTATCTTCAGGACTTTAATTTTTGTTAATTTTTTTTTTTTTATGAACTAACACACATTATTATATGTTGTGTTGTTGTTGTTTCTTATCCCCTTGTGTAAAGATTACACAAATTCCATGATTATGATTATTATATGTAAAATCAATAAATGATGCGTTAGGAAAGCGCTCATTGTTTGGAGGTTTGTGCTAGCGCGAACATATTTTCAATGGGAGGGCAATTTTGGCGATGAAAATTGTCTGTTGTTTAGAGATGTTTGCTAAGTGAGGTTCTACTGTATTGCATTCCTGTTTAGTTATCAGTTAACACAGATATGTCTCATTTATAATAATTGTTTAGTTTGTAAAATGACCAAGGTAGCAAGAAAGTAAATACACACTGTTCAATCACATTTTCCATGTCTCTAGATCCATCTCTATATAGAGTGTAGGGAAGAAAGAAAGAGTTTACACAACCTTTGGATAGAGAGACCTCTACACTGCTGTTGTTGTTGTTGTTTCTTATCCCCTTGTGTAAAGTTTACACAAATTCCATGAGTTCATGCTCCTCGAGCTGTTTTACGATAAGCAGCAGCCTCTCCCAAAGGTCCTGTTTAGTACATCTAATGCAAGCCAAAATGTGTTCTGGAACTACAGGTGCCAAGCTACATTTTGGGCAAGTGGGGTAGATTTGGTTATTATTTTCTATCTTCAATGGCTTGAGATGGCCTGTTCTAAATCTTGTTAGTGTTGTTTGATGCTGTCTATTTCTGAGGTTCAGAGCTCTGCCTGGGTTCACTCCACTGCACCAACTGTGCTTAGGTGGGATCCTCCAGTTCTTGTTTATTGTACGCTGCTGCTGTAGATGATATATGTGGGGTGGGTGTAGATTATCACCCCATTCCGGAGGCTGGTGCTGTCTACGGAGACCCGCAGGGAGATGGAGGACTGGATTTACTCCCTCAAGAATGTGGCCAAGAAACAGTTCTACAATGTAATCTTCCTAGACTTGTAGTTTCTACACCACCTTAGTTAACTACTCCAAGATATATGCCATCACTGGGACCCAACAACCTCTGATGAGAGACCACCTCTCTGAAGAACCATATTCTTGAGAGATTGATCTAGGTCACAATTGTGGGGCCTTTTTTCTAGCAGAAGTTACTATCAGACCGTTGTCTTTAATTGCCCCACCTTGTTCTTTATTATTATTATTTTTATTTCAGGCCAACTCTGGTGTGATGCCATTGTAGAAACATCTTGTAGTCTGAGATTGGTGGGAACATTAAGGGGGGTTCAACAAGTTTCTGAAAATTTATTTGCAGATTAAGTCTTTGAATGGAATACAGACAACCATGTTGGTTAGCCTTTCACTTTAAAGTTATATCCTATAGAGAGAGCTCTGGTAGCTCCTCATAGAGATACAATAACTCAAACCTCTGGAAGGATTGTGTGTGTGGTGTCACCAAAACTACTAACAGCTTCCATCTTTCTCTCTCTCTTTGTATTTCAGGATTTTAACACATTGTTTATAAACACAAGGTACCTTGTGTTTATAATCTATAATCCAAATTGTGCCTTAACACTTTGTTTATACATTATTTCTTTACAAATTATGAAGGCATTGCATATCTGGTATATTTTAATTCAGAATCATAAATATATATATATTTGTTTAATTAAAAAGGCATATATTGGATCAAAAAAATAATTTATTTTACCAATATTTCAGCTGGCCGAACGCCAACCTTTACCAAGGTGTTATAACATTTTAAAGTGTGTGTGAACAAAAAGAAAAATATATACTACAAGTATATATTGTATATAACCCATAAATACTTTACTATCATCTACTTCGACAAGGTACAATTTGGATTGTAGATTAGAAACATAAGGTAACAAGATCAAATCAATAAATAGTGTGTGACATTTCACAGTACTGTTACTGAAACATAATGCACAATTTATTGATTTAGATTTGGTCTTGTTATTTTATATATATTAATATCTACCTTCAAGAGTATGACAGTAGAACGTGGGAATTAGAAGTATAAGTTGGTGGGATTTGCTCAAAATTTCATTCAAACAATAGTTATCTTCAACAATGGCAATCCTCTTTGGTAACATTAGTAGCTAGGCACAAATCTAGAGTTACTTCTCATTGTTTAGGAGGGACTGAGACAACATAAATTGTCCCCCAATTATCAATAATCTCAATGAACTTAATGAATGTTTTTTTTTTTTTTTAATGTTAACAATCTTACAAATGATATGGGCACAATTTGGATTATAGATTATAAACATAAGGTAATAAGACCAAATCCAAATAAATAAATAGTGTGTGACGTTTCGGTAACAGCGTTGTTACCATCTTCTGCTGTTATCGAAATGTCACACACTATTTATTTATTTGGATTTAGTCTTATTACCTTGTGTTTACAATCTTACAAATTTTCAAAAACTCCTGAGAGGTGAAACGAAGAGTATACTGCAATAAAACGGTGTCTGTGTAGCGGAGAGATGCTTGGCGCAGCGAGCAGCTTGACCTGGTGTCTGGCCAGCACAAGTGGTACGTGGCCTCCCACTCCCGGCCTACCTTCTGTAACCTCTGCCGGGAAGCACTGCCAGGGGTCACCTCCCACGGCCTCTCCTGTGAAGGTAGGCCTCTCCTCTAGTTGCCTATATATGTATATTACAAGAAATAATTTTCTGTTGATTTTGGAATTAGAGTTATAGAATTGATAAGGCACAATTTGGATTATAGATTATAAACACAAGGTAATAAGACCAAATCCAACTAAACCATTTATTCTTTTGTCGGATGATGGAAACAATGCTGTTACCGAAACGTCACACACTATATATTTATTTGGATTTGGTCTTATTACCTTGTGTTATTGGTATTTTTTTGAAGTCGTATGAACAGAATAATAAAAATAGTTAAGATCAGAAATAGCTTTAATTGAGCTTATGGAATATAAAATATATAATTTGAGAAAGTATTGCCTGATTTAAGGCGTAAGAATAAAGAAAATGAAAGACTTATTTACATATCTACAATAGATTTGAGCTGGCCAACAGGAAACAACAACAATGGGTTTATATAGGGAAAGAGACGATATCTGGTGGTCGACTTAAGAAATTATAATTTTAAAATAATATATTTATATAGCATATATATATATTTTGGGGAATTCTTCTGTCTGAAGGTAAGGTAAGGCTGTTACTGAAACTTCACTTAGAATTCTTTTATTTATTTTTTAGATTTTGTCTTGTTATAGCTACAAAAAATTATGACCTAATTCAAATAATTTAATAGTGTGTGATCACAAGGTAATAAGACCAAATCCAAATAAATAGTGTGTGACGTTTCAGTAATAGCGTTGTTACCATCTTCAGACAAAATGGTAACAAAAAGATATATATCCATGTTATAGATAATAACAAGAAGACAGATGGTAGCAATGCTGTTACCGAAACGTCACACACTATTTATTTATTTGGATTTGGTCTTATTGCCTTGTGTTTATAATCTATAATCCAAATTGTGCATTATTATAATAGTGTGTGATGTTTCAGAACTGCATTATCATCATCAGACAAAGGAATATATCTTTTCCATCTAAACCATTCATTCTTTCCTCTGATGATAGTAACAACGCTGTTACTGAAATGTCACACACTATTAATTTAATTGAATTAGTTCTTATTTTTTTAATCTATAATCCAAATTGTGATTTATCAATTTTTATCTTGTTAAATACCTTGAGTAACTATGAAGAAGGTTTTGGTAGCATCATTGCCTTCATCAATGTCATTAAACTGTTACTGACACATCTATTTACTGTTTTGAACTTTGCAAGCTTTAAACAGTAGGGAATACTCTCTGTGCAGTATGCAAGTTCAAAGCCCACAAGAAGTGTGCGGTGAGAGCCCCCAACAACTGCAAGTGGACCACCATCTCCTCCATGGAGAGCAATGCAGTGAAGGATGAGGATGGGGTGAGTTTCCCGAGCCCTGCTGTTATGGGCAATATAACCATTGGAATGTGTTAGCACCATGAGTGACCTAATCTGTGAGAAGCAACCACCTTATTTATTTATTTCAATTTAAAGCGCTATGTCCCCCTAGGGACACTTGCCATGTTATACATGTATGTCTTTATCTATACATATATATACAATAATTTTAGGCCCTGAATAGAATAGTCATATGATATTAACAAGGAGAAAGAGAGAAAAAAAAAGAGAAAAAAGAACTGTGTACAAAAGAAAGAAGTCTGGCAATATGTACAATCAGCATAATATAAATTATGGTGAAATGACTTGAACTAACATGGATGGTTCCAACTGGGACCTTGTATGGTGGAGGAGGAAGAATCATCAATCACTCTGGTGATGATAATCATTATAAATCTAGAGTCATATATTCCTAATCTAGATCATACTCCAATACTAGAAAAATTCAGCAAATATTCTTCAAATACAGAAAAAAGATTACAATTTCTCTTTGTCGTCGTGGTGCATTGGTAAGTTTATAAAATGACTGAGAACTCATTATTTCTTAGGTTTATAATTTGAACTTTCCAGATTAAATATTTTAATCTTCTTTCAAAGAGAAATATTTCTGATATAGGATGAGCTAGGTCTTTGAATCAGTTGATGAATGGATCGTTCTGATCAGAAGAGCTACCGCTATTATATGAGTCACTGATCACTCGCTCCATAAAAAAAGCTTTTTGAATCAGCTCCCAAGTGGATCGTTCAGCACTTACTTGTAGGTACAGAAGCATTTGGTGAAGGGTAGTTGTTCCAGCAGTCTAGGAGTTGGCTCCTCTTACAAAAGAACTTGATTGTTCATTTGTATTATAAAATCCCAGTGGACGGTGGCCTGAAGCAGTTTGAACTCAGCCTCTACTGAGAGACTACCTCCACGAGGAACCAGGGCTATCCATGTTTTTTTAGGATTTAGTCTCTCATGGGAGACTACTGTTTCCAACAGCTACTATAATTGACGTTATTATAACCTCTCCAATTTGGAAAATGGTTTGGGCAAGGCTGAACTTCCTAATTCAGCCTACCTTTCTTTCTTTGGTTTCTCTCTGTCAACACATTGTGACTTTGTCATGTGAAAATTAATGGTCGAAAAACTGACTAAACCCTACAAGAACTAGATTAAAAAAATTTGAAATTAAGAAATATTAAATGCTGGTGACTATTTTGTTGCTGTCACTGTCAAAAATATATAGATTTTCACCCAGGTTTGACCTAAGGGCTCACTAAGTAGTGCCATCTCAATGCCTCTGATCCAGTTGTCTATCCATCCTCTACTTTGTGTGACTCATCTTCCCGGCTAAAATGGTTGTCTCCCTGGATCTGACATGTTCAGCTGTGCCAGAAACATCTTCAGGATTAAATGGAGGGCGACAAGAAGGGAAATTTGGAGAATTTTTAATGGAGCCTGTAGCCATCTCTAATTGGAAGGACAAGTACTTTGTTCAGGAGATTGTCATTTAGATGGATTCACCTTGAAGTAGATCAAGGAAGGATTACAGAGAGAGAGAGAATGATGTGAAAGATATGAAAGGATGGGAAAAGAATTAACCAGAATATAGTGAATGACATTCGACAATAACCGACCTCCATATAAGATCATGGATCCTTTAGGTAGGTCATTGCTACCTCTGAAATGTTCTTGCTTAGAATCTTATGGTACTATTTGGCTGTCAAATCCTCTCTACCCTGAGGGGTGTCACAATTATTTACCGGGGTTTTCATAAGGGAACAAGACCATGTGTAATGTTTTCTTTTAAAAGCATGGTGCAAAAATATCAACTAAATACAGTCATGTTGCCTTTATATAATTTTATATCCAATACTAATTTTGAATTTTTAAAAATCAAGATTTATCACATTTAAAAAATAGTTTTATAAGTTCTATCACACTTTGTATCCCCCCTCTTGTTGGACTGACTGAAAGGACAAGAGCCTGTGTGCTGCAGAAGTGGGTGATGGTCCACCAGTGGGTGGAGGGCAACCTGCCGGTCAGTGCCAAGTGCACCCACTGTGACAAGACCTGCGGGAGTGTGCTGAAGCTGCAGGACTGGAGGTGTCTGTGGTGTAAGGCCATGGTGCACACGGCCTGCAAGCCTGTCTTCCCCTCGCGGTGCTCCCTGGGCCCCTGCCACATCTCTGTGGTGCCCCCCACTGCCTTGCACTTCTCTGACGGCCAGTGGAGCCCCGGACAGCCCCACAGCTCCAGCCCCCTGCTGGTGTTTGTCAACTCCAAGTCCGGGGACAGCCGCGGACTGAGAGTGCTCCGTCGTCTCCGCCAGCTGCTCAACCCAGTCCAGGTGTATGATCTGGTCACTGGAGGACCCTACTTGGGGTGAGTGGGGCAGGTGCTCTTGTGCCAGAGTGGACAGCTACTCTTGTGCCAGAGTGGACAGTTATTATTGTGCCAGAGTGTGGGCAGAAAATCTCATTTTTTCACATATGGAACCTTTATCTAGTCTAATACTTTAGCAATACTTCTTCATTCTTACCTCGATATTTCACATTTTTCAATGATTCTTTTTTTCCCCCTGTGTACAGAGGTACAAATTATTGAATCAAAATTTGATAAGGTATATTTATTTATATCACCAGTTGGACAATCACCTGAAGCAGTAAATTATCAAAAGTACAAAATTGTGAAGCGAAGAATTTCTAGTAAGGTATTTATTTATCTGAGCCCTCAAACATTTCTGTCCTTCTACAGGATTAAAAAAGATTATAAGAGGATAAATTATATGTTCTCATTTCTACTGAAGGGCAAAAATGATCAACATCTCGGCCAAAAAAAAAACCTTACAAGAAACTCTGCCTCACGATTTTGTACATTTGACAATATACATTTATTCATTTGTATTAGCTCAAGGAGCATGAACTCATGGAATTTGTGTAATCTTTACACAAGGTGATAAGAAATAACATTTATTTGGATTTGATCTTATTACCTTGTGCTTTGAAATAAAAAACATTTGAAAAAGTTTTTTATTTCTCATTTTTAAAAGTTAATTTTTTAAAAGTATATGTTTTATTTTTATGTTCAAAATACATTCAAACATATCTCTAAAGGACACTTGGTTTTATAGCCAAAGTGTCCCATAGAAGTTGGCAACTGCTAGGACAAAACAGTAAAAACTTGTTAAATCTTCTTTTAAACTTTAAAAATAGTTTAAAATAATCTAAAAAAAAAAGTTGTTGCTGTTTTATACTTTCCTCTAATGAGCCATAGTCTTCCAACCCTTGTCAACTGTAGGTTTGAAGACTTTCTGTCCTGGCATATCCTTACACAGTGTTTCCAAACCTGGTATAGCTGCATGGTTGTTATCTTCACTTTCTTCTTGTACCCCATCTCTCAACTCCTATATCAATAGGAAGGTCCAAATTATATTCTTTAGTAAAATATTTCATGAATAAATACAGTTGAACCTCCATGAGCGAGAGGACACTTGCGCTAGAAGACACCTCTCTACAAAGGACAGTTTTCATTTGTAAAATTGTCATTTTTACTACATTTAGCAACTCTCTGGAAAGAGGACATCTCTCCCTAAAGGACACTTTGGCTCTGCAATTAGGTGTTGTCCTTTATAGGGAGGTTCTACTCTATTACAATCCAATTTGATCATTTTCTACAAAATTACAAAAAGAGCGTTAGCACTTGGAAGCATCAAAATTTGATAGTCAATAACTTTCCAAAACAAAATCCTTCGATATATGTAATTCAAATGGTAAAATCAATAAAAGCCATCACTCAAAGTATGATCACAAAACTTCTCAAAGCAGACTCTAGCAATAGATTTTTGGTATCTTAAACTGAACAGTCCTTGTTTTACACCAGGACCACATTGTTATTCATTATAGACAATATGCCACTTTTTTTTTTCTGCTATGTAGATATTTATGCAACATTTGAAAACTTTATATTTTTAAATAAATATATATTTTTATAATGTTAGACATTTTTTTTGCATTTTATCAACAAACATTTTATACGTCCTCTTTTGAAACATTCTTCCCATTTTTTTTATATTTGAATAATTTCAAAATTTTTATTATTTGGCTAACCCCCCCCCCCCCCCCCCCCCAGATTCCTGGAGCTTGCAATATTTTATATTAAGTTATTAAGAATAAAATATGCTGAGAAATGTAAATGATGTTTAACAAAATAGAGAATATTCAGTTCAACTTCAATAATTTGTCACTCCAAGGAATCAGAATTTTTGGTTGAATTAAAGTCTGTGTTGAATTATAGTCGGTTATATACGTACAGTGGGCCACAACATTTGATCACGAATAAAATGATGTATATATCTATGTGGAATGGTTGCGTGCGTGTTGGTGTGGCTTGTGAAAAGGCTGCTGATAAAATTATAATTATTTTATAAAATAAATTGGTTTTATTTAAAGCCAGAAATATAAAGAGAAAAGGAGTAATGGCCATTGGAAGCAAGCCTTGTTGTTTACCGATGCGCATGGCCAGAGTGTCCCGGATGCTTGCCCATGCGTAGTCAGGTTGCCTAGACCGTCACACTGCCCGATGTTTAGATGGAGCCCGATGGAGCTTTGTCCCAGTTCGCGCTCGCTTAAGCAAAGTGTGGTCGCCACATATATATTAGAGAAAATGACCTTATTTGAATTAAAAAAAAAAAACTACTATTGATTTAAAGTAGGTTTTGAATTATATACAGTTGAATTAAAGAGGTTATATTTATAATTTTATATTTACTTAAAAAGATATTAATTTTTAATACAGGTATTTTTTAATTAACTTTTAATTTTTACTATTGTGCATGACAATTTCTTCTAGTGAGAATACCTACAAAATCAATAAATAGTGTATTGGGAAAGTGTCCGTTGTTTGGAGGTATTTGCTAGCGAGAATCAGTTTTCAATGGAATGGCAATTTTGGTGATGATAACTGTATTAGAGGTGTCTAATGGAAGTTGTACTGTATAGTTCTTTAAATTTCTAGTCGCAATTTAAAAAACCTCAATAAGTGAGAGGATACTCACGTTAGAGGACACCTCTCTACAAAGGACAGTTTCCATTTGCAAAATTACCATTTTTACTATTTAGAAACTGCGGGAAGAGGACACCTCTCTCTAAAGGACACTTTGTCTATACAATTAGCTGTCTGGGGATGTTCTTCTGTATTCATTAATGCAGATTTTTTGGTATTTGAGTCTTGTGAAATCCCCCCCAAATTGAAGAGCTATCTGCGCTGTATTACAACAAGTTTGGTGGTCATGCCCTGTACACCCAACTGTTGTTTATTTATACTATTGTGTCATGTGTAGAAACATTTGTCTGGGTGACAAGGTAATTCATTCTGATCCAAACCTTTCTTCTTCTTTTATTATCCCTTGTACATATGATACAGGACATAATAATCATGATGGGTAAAAGTTGGCGACTGCTTGCACTGTAAGTTCATTACCATCCAGAGTCCCATTTGGTTACTTGCACTCGCTGGTAAGGTTGGACTTTTGCCATAATCAGGGGCCATTTTCAATTAGGAAAAAGTGCATAATGTGGGATTCAATTTGGGGTCATTGCGGTCGAAAACCAATGGCTTAGACCACTCATCCATGGACCTCGATCCAACATAAAGAAGAAAGAGAGACATTGGAATAAATTTTCTGTATAGTCAAATAATGAAATTAGTAATCAGTTACTAAAATGTATAACAACACTGTTACCAAAACATCATTCACTATTTATTAGTTTGCATTTGGTTGTATTAGCTTGTTTCAATTTTTTTTTTGCTTATTCCCAGTACACGTGGTATAGGCCATGATAATCATGGTGGGTAGAAATAGGCGACTACTTTTACTGTAAGTGCACCACATGTCTACACATGTGAAAATCAGTTTGACTATGTGTTATGCTGGGTACCTATGTATTGTGGTGTGTGCAGACTGAGCCTCTTCCAGATGTTCGGCCAGCTGAGAGTGCTGGTGTGTGGGGGGGGACGGCAGTGTCAGCTGGGTGCTGGGGGAGATTGACAAACTTGGCCTTAACCACCAGGTACTTCCCTCCACATTTGGGTGTAGTGGTTGCTTAGGGAGGTGGTCGCCACATGGAGGGGGCGATTTCTGTAAAAAATGTAATCATTTGAAATATTTTTACTCTCCATTCCTTTTTATAAAGCTAAAAATCCCCATTCCTATAATTGAAAGAGAGAGAGACCTCCCCAGAGGACTCCTATAAGACCACCACTATAACCTTCCTTAAATGTTAAACCACAATTTGGATTATAGATACAAGAAAATAAGACTTAATTCAAATAATTTAATAGTTTGTGACGTTTTGGTAACAATGCTGTTTCCGAAACGTCACACACTATTAAATTATTTGAATTAAGTCTTATTTCCTTATAACCTTCCCTAAATTTTGCCCATTTCTCCCTCCATTGGTGTTCCCTCAAATAAACCTCAATGATAAACCACACAATTTTTGGATTATAGATTTGAACTATAAGACCAAATCCTAATAAATAGTGTGTGAAGTTTTGGTATTCTGATGATGGTAACAACGCTGTTACAGAAATGTCACACACCATTTATTTATATGAATTTGGTCTTTTTAACTTGTTGAAATAAACCTCTTTAAAGCAAAGAAGCTTTCAAAGTGGCTGGAATGGTCTTGGGGAGGACTGGATTGAGTATTATAGAACCATGTGATAGGTACCATTTGGATTAGAGATAGGAAGCACAAGGTAACAAGGCCAAATAAATATGTCACATTTCACAAAGTTCAGAATCACAGTCTTGTTACAATCAACATGTATTAATTGGTAATAACTGGGGGGGAGGGAACAAAACTATTAGTCTCACTCGACAAAACTTCATGTTCCTCCAGTTCAAAAATAACTTTATTAGGTACCGCTCAAAAAGAATAACCTAGCTTATGTTATTTACAATGGATAATATGTACAGGTTATTCACATTTATAAACTTCATGTTTTATGCATACTGTTATACAAATTTCATGTATTAAAGAAGGAGGGGGAGCAGTAACAATCTCGCTAAAAAACCTGGGCTCAGCTGGCTCTGTTGATAGCACCCTGTAAGGGCTCCTAATCCAGAGATACAGTATTAGCAGTGTCTGTACTCCATGTTAGGAGTGGCTGTACATGATGTATTTTCCTCATGTCAGAGGCGGCCATTTCATATTGGAGCTAAGTTAGCCTGCTACTGAGTAGTGCTCCCAGTCTTGATGACAAAAGCAGACTACGTCACCCAGTCATGATGGATGTCAAATCTCCTTTGATGAGCTCTACTAATCATCAGCAGACATCATCAACAAGCTCTACAGGCCCTGATATGATTGACTGGAGATAAAAAAGATGTTCCATGAAAATGTGTGAGATTTAAGATTTTTTTAAATAGTTATTTGGGATTTTAGTTTTTGTTAGAATCCTACCATTTATGAGGTCATGAGTCTCTTAAGAAAGTATATCCAGCAGTCAACATTTGCTACCTTTTTACAAATCTGTCATTCAATTCTTGGTTGAAGTAAAGATGGTAATTTGAAGAAAGGGCCAGGTTTCTTAAACGGTTAAATTGTAGGAAAGTGAGTTGTATTAAATACACTCATGGACAAAACTTAAAGTTGTACTTTTCAGTATGTATATCAGGATTCTGACAATAACTTTGAAATATATTACACTGATCTTTATTGAAGAAATACAAGATAAACAAGTATGTACAAAATTGCCCTGGTCTCCTTCAAAAAATATTTATATAGATGACCGGTGGCATCAAAGAATTTCCACCTCCCTAAGTTTTGTCCATGAATATAGATTTGGCTGTTATTTTCCAATATAAAAGTTTGAGCTCTACTAATCATCAGCAGACATCATCAACAAGCTCTACAGGCCCTGATATGATTGACTGGAGATAAAAAAGATGTTCCATGAAAATGTGTGAGATTTAAGATTTTTTTAAATAGTTATTTGGGATTTTAGTTTTTGTTAGAATCCTACCATTTATGAGGTCATGAGTCTCTTAAGAAAGTATATCCAGCAGTCAACATTTGCTACCTTTTTACAAATCTGTCATTCAATTCTTGGTTGAAGTAAAGATGGTAATTTGAAGAAAGGGCCAGGTTTCTTAAACGGTTAAATTGTAGGAAAGTGAGTTGTATTAAATACACTCATGGACAAAACTTAAAGTTGTACTTTTCAGTATGTATATCAGGATTCTGACAATAACTTTGAAATATATTACACTGATCTTTATTGAAGAAATACAAGATAAACAAGTATGTACAAAATTGCCCTGGTCTCCTTCAAAAAATATTTATATAGATGACCGGTGGCATCAAAGAATTTCCACCTCCCTAAGTTTTGTCCATGAATATAGATTTGGCTGTTATTTTCCAATATAAAAGTTTGACTATCCAAAGTGTACACCATTCCTGACTTGCTGCCATGTGCAGTGCCAGGTGGGAGTCCTGCCCCTGGGAACAGGGAATGACCTCGCCAGGGTCCTGGGCTGGGGGGCTGTCTACGATGACGTAGGACTGCTGCCCCACTTCCTGGAGAAGTTTGAGAGGGCTGTGGTCAAACAGCTGGACAGGTACTGTCTGCTTCTGACTGACTGAATGGTTGATCACTGGATGTGTCCAACCAGGTGGAGTATCATGACCTCCCAGCCCAACAAACCTCCGCAGCAGGTCAGCTCTATCTCTAACATCATATTTGACAACTTACTATACATCACTACTCCCATTCCCCTAAATATGAGAAATTAAAAGATAACTTTTTTTCAAAAGGTATTATACAACTTTTATAAAGTGGAGTTTTGTTATACTGAAGTTTCTCCATTAAAACATCTCTCATTAGCAACCTTCCTGTCGAAAAATCCCTTTTTTTAAAGGTTAAAAATGACTTGTGACATATTCCGACCTCCAATGAGAGTCCAGCCACCTGCAGAACATTTTAAAGGGAGGTTGTTGTGAAAGTGTTGATATCAACAACATCTGATACAGTGGCATTGTTAAAATTGGCTCATCCTATATTTAGATCAATTGGAGCTCAGACTATCTTTGGTCTCCTGACTAAAGAGGGAATTTTGCTGATTTGAAAAAGAAATGATCAATATGAAATCATCTTTGTTTTGATTATGAAAGTGGCTTTCCCCCCCTGATTTGTTCCCTCTACCTTCCCTTAGTCAAGGCAGGCTAAATGTCAGAGGTTGGGATAAACCCTGTGAAGGTGATACCAGCTAAGTCGTTGTGTGCAGGAGGACCAAGTGCCCATTTCAGACTTTGAAAACTCAGTGTCCACCCACCTCTCCCAGATCCTCCACTCCGACCAACACTCAACTGTCGTCGATGCTGCCAAGTAATTGTCACCCGAGTTCTCAGGACTTTATAAAGACAAGAGTCTTGATACCAACCTTGTCTCTAGGTTCCTCTCTGAAGTGGTGGCATGTCTTCTCTAGATTGGAATGAACCCTGGGCAGAGCTGACTGCTACAGGGTGCCTCTCCAAGGGGTGGATAGGGGAACGACATTTATATATGAAGACCAGGCGAAGCAAGCAGAATAACTGACCAATAAGCATTCGCAGACCAACAGCAGCTTTGTTAGAAGAGGAGAAAGACTTCTTTAAAAATACTGAGTTCAACTGATTCGGTTGATAGACCTCAGCAAGGGCCCTCTCCGGGGATACGAAGGAGCTGCGTCTGTACTCATGTTAGAGTCAGCAGCAAAGGCATCTGCTTCCATGTTAGGAACGGCCTCAAACTACAGGCAAAGTCAGACTTTCACCAAAGTGTGTCTGGATCATGGTGCCATGATCAACAAATGCTGCACCCCTACACCCTATTCAATGAACAACAGATTGGAATGAAAACACAATATAAATATATACTCTGGCAACAAAGTATGATGTAGCAGCACCACTGAATGTTGGTAACACACTTGGATTAGATCTGGTTGCTTAGTCCAGACATTTTAAACTGAAACTATAGTGCCATGTTGACAGTATGGATAATTTTGTGCTTTTTCAACTTGTATAGGTCTAAGACTTTCTAACACATCAACTACTCTACAGACTCTCTAAGTAGAATGAAGAATATACAATGGTTGAATGAGGTCTGGTAGATTAAACTGGGAACCATTGATGAGTCAGGTCTTATCAATTGTTCCATTTAGTAATTTTAGACCTTATTCTGTATGATATTAAATCATATCACTCTAGACATGAGAATTTTAAAAATTTGACACAAGAAGGTGGTCCCACCCACATAGAAGTGGATGACACTTACACCAGCTGCCGGGTGTCCCCAGAGTGCTGTGCCAGACCATCAAAGACTTCATCACCAAGGTGGGGGAGGCCTACAGCAGGGAAGGGGAATCCTCCGAGATCAAGGACTCCATCGGCAACAAGGTCAGCCTCTCAAACCTCTCTCAGACGCCACCTCTGTAACAGCTCTGCTCAGTGCTCTCTCCTGAATGACAAGCTGGAGCTGCTCCTGAAAGTCCTGAACACAGGAGACAAGCCGCCAGCCTCCTTCAATAATGGCAGTCTGAAGAAGGTAGGCTATCTCCTGTGCAAGGACAGCACGGCTGAGTGTGGGCTGCTGCAGCAGGAAGGGTTTGTGGAGAAGGAGTCCCTAATGCTCAGAGCCAACAGTATCAAGAAAGCTGTCCGCCAGATTATAGAGCACACAGAGAAGCGTAAGTGTATTCCCCTCGCACAGAACTTTGTGGGAACACTCCTCCTCAGACTGAGTTGTAACTGGAAGTTTTGTGCCTCACAAGGTGGTAACAATTTGCCCATAGGGAAATTACATTGGTTTTGGGGAGTTAACAAATGTTTACAGTTGTTAATGTCAGGTTGTGGCAAGCTACATTGTTGTTATAGTCACTGCCAATTGCCACCTCTCACTGCTCCAACTTGGATTTCTTCCAATGGATAGTTTACCAGTAAACTCCCATTTGTATAACAAATGAGTATTATTATTGTTATAACAAATGAGTTGGCAACCAGGTGAAACCTGCATTGAAGCTTCTTTGTTAAAATATTAAAATACGTCAATGTCTCCCCAAATGTAAACTCCACCAGGGAGTAGCCACACAGGCAGGCATCCTGTAAGTATTAATTCGAACGGCTTTTCTCCAAATATGTAGACGTTTGGTGTACTTAGATGGCCACCCAAAACCTTTAATTTCACAAGCCTAATACCTGAAGTACAAACCACCATGTGTACTTGGGCAAAGTTAGGGACAAGCACCACTTGGCACACACACACACCTAGAGTGTGGCTGGGTGGTGTAGCTGAGACCACTGGACCCTGGGAGCCAGAGCTCACCACTGAGGACTCCATAGCCCTCCTGCCCTCCCCTCAGCTGCCACCCCCACCACACTTCCAGGACATGGCTCTCCGCCCGCCCTACGGTGGGTGGTAGAGATTAGGAATATAGCATCATTATATGGTGTAGACATGTGCTGTATAAGCTGTGGTAGACCCCCGAAGCAACAGGAGTTTACAATGGTATCTGTATGGTGATGGGCCATTGTGTGTACCAGGCCTGGTGTCAGGAGAACACCAAAGAAGTAGAGTATTCTCCTCCATCTTGGGCCTAGCTTTCTGCCCTAGATAGGAGGTGTATTTAAAGATCCTAATAATATTGGGCTTCAAGCTTTAGGTCATTTAGTCAACCTGGACTCTCCTATAGTCCTCCACACTTCCCTCCAGCAATCATCCTACAATTCTGTGGCTTTATCCACTTAGAAGTTCTAGATTGTCTTCTAGTTGGTGTAATCCAAACAAAAATGGTTTGGTAAAGTTTTGAGAAAAATCATTAAAATACGATATATGTTCCTATTTTATTAAACCAACTATTATTTCTCTAACCCCTAGAGAGGTTGTTGTTGCCACAGTAGTTGTGTGAGTGGTCACCCCGTTATTTGACTGCAACAAAGTCGATAGAAGCTACTGAGAGTCTGCCACTGAGTTCAATGTCTGCCTGTGCTGAGCAGCCGATTCCCCCACCCTCTCCCGGAGGATCAGCAGTGGCTCATCCTTGAAACAAGTGATGAACATCCTGGGCCGGGAGAAGCCCAGCTCCCCAGAGCACCTGCCCATCATCAACCCTCTGACTGCCCTGCCCCTGTGGCCCAACCTCAGCCGGGACAGCTTCATTGGCAAGATGCTGCTGGCCAACGCTGACACCCTCTGTGCCGCAGCCTCCCCCCTCATGGGGGTGGAGGAGATCTCCTTGTAAGTGGCTCCGTGGAGATAACCTGGGACCTTGGCTGATTTAGGGATTAGTAGAAGCTATCTCTAACTATGCTTGATTCAGGGGTGATAGGCCACCTGTAGCCTTGCTTGATTCAAGGATAAGGAAATGGCTTGGATAGCTAGTCCTAACTAAATTGATTAGGGATCATATTTAAAAGTTACCAAAAATAAATTCAAATCATTTTAAAAACTAAATAAAATTGAAAAAGAAAGAGCAATTCCTTGAAATATATTAAAATTTATTTAGTTATAGATATCCATACATTCCCATTTTGAAGTTACAATCAGTAACACACACTTCTGTGTGATATACAGCCAGCATTTCAGTCTAGACTAAATAAGACTTCAATCTATCAAGTTGGTGTGGTACAGGGCGGGGTTCCAGGAGAAGTGTGTGATGAACAACTACTTTGGGATTGGTCTGGACGCCAAGATCACCCTGGACTTCCACAACAAGAGGGAGGAGCATCCAGAGAAGTGCCGGTGAGCACGTCCCTCTCTTCCAATCTACTTGTGGTGGTACGAAGGCTGTACCAGGTCAAGGACAAAGAACCTCATGTGGTACGGGGTCCTGGGAGGCAAGGAGCTCCTGCAGAAGTCCTTCAAGAACCTGGAGCAGCGGGTGCTGCTGCACTGTGACGGCTACCGTATTCCTCTCCCCTCTCTGCAGGGCATTGTGGTCCTGAACATCCCCAGCTACGGAGGGGGCTCCAACTTCTGGGGCCTCACCAAGGAGAATGACGTAAGCACCTCCTGCTCACACAACACTGGTGGGGCTAAACTAAACTGAAAATTGTAAAAGTTTTAAGACACCCCCATACTCTATTTTATAATTAGACACTGTTTGTAGAGACTTTGCTGCAAAAAATCGAATGGGAGGGTGGTGGTTCATCAGTGGGGAAGCTGGCCAGTCTTACTTCCCACTCTGTAGAAACAGCCTCTTCAAGTTAGATCTGTGGTTAAATTGATCTCATTGGCAGACCAGCTCCAAATGAAAATATCTAATAAGCAAATGAAAATAATCACCGCATTTTTAATTTAAAAGGACATGTTTTCATGCAGTCACATTTCATCTGACAAATATTCTTCTTTCTTATCTCCTCTCAATAATATTAGGGTATCAAGCTTGTAGAGTCATCAGGCAAATGGATAATGCTAATGCTGAATCTCTCTTCTTCCATAGTTTACTGTCTTGGATTCCATCTCCAGTCTAAATACTGCTGCCCTTTATGAACAGGTGTCAAAACTTGGAAATGTGTTTTCTCAGGTATATTCTTCAATCAAAACTGATCACTATGTCAGCTCACCAAAGTTGTTGTTTGACAAAGCCCTGTTCTGAGGGTGCTGCAGATCTTCTTCCCACCCAACTTTGACGACAAGATCCTGGAGGTGGTGGCAGTGTTTGGCACAGCACAGATGGCGGCCTCCCGTGTCATGAATCTCCAGTACCACAGGATTGCCCAGGTAGATCTAATAGTTGGCTGGCTACTGAAACATAATAGCAATTGGTAGTGAAACACACTGCCATTTCTAAATACAGTACAACTACCTCCCTGACACCTAGTTGCAGAGCCAAAGTGTCTTTTACAGAGAGGTGTTCTCTTTCCCGAGAGTTGCCATATTTTTTTTTTTTTTTTTTATGTATTAAAATAAAAAATCTTTGAGCATATATTAAATCATTATGACTTATTTATTTATTTAACAGTTGGGAGAGACACGCCATATCCACAATTTGGATAATTGCGTGTATATTTTAAATTATATACAATTAATACAATTGAACATTGGGAATCATGAAAATTAAAAGTTCGATGTCAAATTTTGCATATAGTAATTATAAATAATAGCTTGAAATATGTACAGTCAATACTTTCGCCTCAAAATATACATCCTGCAGAATCTATTAAACTTTATGTATTGGTCTTTATTGCAAGCAGCTTGTTTTTGTATTAGTCAGGTAAAGTTGGTTTTCTTAATCATGTTGTTGTTGTTGTTTCTTATCCCCTTGTGTAAAGATTACACGAATTCCATGAGTTCATGCTCCTCGAGCTGGAATGGGGTGTAGGGGTGCAGCTTTCGTTGATCATGGCACCATGATGCAGGCACACTTTGGTGAAAGTCTGACTTTGCCTGTAGTTTGAGGCTGTTCCTTACATGGAAGCAGACGCCTTTGCTGCCGACTCTAACATGAGTACAGACGCAGCTTCTCTGTATCCCTGGAGTGGGACCCTTGCTGAGGTCTATCAACTGGGTCAGTTGAAATCAGGATTTTTAAAGAGGTCTTCTCCTCTTCTAACAATGCTGAGAGTGAACAAGCCAAATGAATCCATGGCAGGAAGTTAATTCAGTGGTGTGGGCAGTGCCGCAGGGTGAGCATCACCATCCTGGGGGAGGAGGGCATGCCGGTGCAGGTGGACGGGGAGGCTTGGGTGCAGCCCCCTGGGTACATCTCCATCCTGCACAAGAACAAGACCCAGGTCCTCTGTCGCAACAGGGTGAGTGGCTCTGTTACCCTCTCCTTCCCTCCTCCTTCAACCTCCCTGCTGCAGCAGCTGGAGTCCTCCCTCAGGGCCCTCCATGAGAGGAGATCCGGACCTCTGGCTCCGCTGTCAGAGGAGGAATCCGGGCAATTGGATGGCTTCTTGGAATCTGCTTCCAGACTTCTAGACTGGTTGGACTTCTTTTATTCACTTTATTTCTTCCGGGGTGAAACAAACCTAATTAACATGTGTTGTGCCATTCCTTTAACTACATTGTTGCCATCAATTTTAGTCTGTGGATGGCAACAATGTTGTTTATAAAATGTTCACTTATAAAATGATTTAATTCATTGAGATGTCACTATATCTTGTTTGTAGGTTTGAAGCATAGAGTTTTAGATTTTTGTAGAATGCAAACACCTTCTGGTCCTGGCTTCCTACTTAACATAATGTTCATCCTGCCCATTATTTCTATTCTTCCAGGCACCTTCTAAATTATTGTGTTTTCTCTCATAGCACATTCTCTAGTCCATTTTTCAATTATATAGTCATACTTCTCTTGATATGCAAAGGCCTACAAAATAATAATGTTATTTCTCTATTAAAGAGCTCACAGTCAAGCTGCTCTGTAAAGTGCTACAATCAAACTTTTTGATGAGAGAACCATCCATATTGATCAAAGTTGGAGCAAAATTGAGCTGGTTAATCAAGGGGAAAATGGTGGACTCCCAGAGTTGGAACAACATTGAGCTGGTTAATCAAGGGGAAAATGGCGGACTCCCAGAGTTGGAACAACATTGAGCTGGTTAATCAAGGGGAAAATGGTGGACTCCCAGAGTTGGAACAACATTGAGCTGGTTAATCAAGGGGAAAATGGTGGACTCCCAGAGTTGGAACAACATTGAGCTGGTTAATCAAGGGGAAAATGGTGGACTCCCAGAGTTGGAACAACATTGAGCTGGTTAATCAAGGGGAAAATGGCTGACTCCCAGAGTTGGAACAACATTGAGCTGGTTAATCAAGAGGAAAATGGTGGACTCCCAGAGTTGGAACAACATTGAGCTTGTTAATCAAGGGGAAAATGGCGGACTCCCAGAGTTGGAACAACATTGAGCTGGTTAATCAAGGGGAAAATGGTGGACTCCCAGAGTTGGAACAACATTGAGCTGGTTAATCAAGGGGAAAATGGTGGACTCCCAGAGTTGGAACAACATTGAGCTGGTTAATCAAGAGGAAAATGGTGGACTCCCAGAGTTGGAACAACATTGAGCTGGTTAATCAAGTGAAAATGGTGGACTCCCAGAGTTGGAACAACATTGAGCTGGTTAATCAAGGGGAAAATGGCGGACTCCCAGAGTTGGAACAACATTGAGCTGGTTAATCAAGGGGAAAATGGTGGACTCCCAGAGTTGGAACAACATTGAGCTGGTTAATCAAGGGGAAAATGGTGGACTCCCAGAGTTGGAACAACATTGAGCTGGTTAATCAAGGGGAAAATGGCTGACTCCCAGAGTTGGAACAACATTGAGCTGGTTAATCAAGAGGAAAATGGTGGACTCCCAGAGTTGGAACAACATTGAGCTGGTTAATCAAGGGGAAAATGGCGGACTCCCAGAGTTGGAACAACATTGAGCTGGTTAATCAAGGGGAAAATGGTGGACTCCCAGAGTTGGAACAACATTGAGCTGGTTAATCAAGGGGAAAATGGTGGACTCCCAGAGTTGGAACAACATTGAGCTGGTTAATCAAGGGGAAAATGGTGGACTCCCAGAGTTGGAACAACATTGAGCTGGTTAATCAAGGGGAAAATGGTGGACTCCCAGAGTTGGAACAACATTGAGCTGGTTAATCAAGGGGGAAAATGGCGGACTCCCAGAGTTGGAACAACATTGAGCTGGTTAATCAAGAGGAAAATGGTGGACTCCCAGAGTTGGAACAACATTGAGCTGGTTAATCAAGGGGAAAATGGTGGACTCCCAGAGTTGGAACAACATTGAGCTGGTTAATCAAGGGGAAAATGGCGGACTCCCAGAGTTGGAACAACATTGAGCTGGTTAATCAAGGGGAAAATGGTGGACTCCCAGAGTTGGAACAACATTGAGCTGGTTAATCAAGGGGAAAATGGTGGACTCCCAGAGTTGGAACAACATTGAGCTGGTTAATCAAGGGGAAAATGGCTGACTCCCAGAGTTGGAACAACATTGAGCTGGTTAATCAAGAGGAAAATGGCGGACTCCCAGAGTTGGAACAACATTGAGCTGGTTAATCAAGGGGAAAATGGTGGACTCCCAGAGTTGGAACAACATTGAGCTGGTTAATCAAGAGGAAAATGGCGGACTCCCAGAGTTGGAAAGCCACACGAAAGAAGTTTGTCAACTAACAAATGGTCCCTCAAGTCCAGCCTGGGCACATATGTACTTTCTCCTCTTGTGCAGTTGGCCCCATGTTTGAGTATCAACATAGCCACAGAAGTATTGACGTTGGGTGTGACAGTGTCCAGCAGCTGGCAGCCCCCTCCCTACTCCCCCATGTCTCCCGCACCCAGTATGTCCTGGAGCGGCTCCTGAATGTGGGCAGGACCATGGATGTGGTAGGTTGTTGGCCCATGACAACACTGCTTGATATTTACTGTCCATAGACAGGGTGGTCTAAACCATTGGTTTTCAATCGCTACGACCCGGGATTGGTCACTTTTTCTAATTAAAAAAATGCTCCAATGGCTCCTGAATATTTCAAAAGTTCAACCCCACCAGCGAGTACAAGTAAGCAAACTGGGCTCTGGCACATTTGTAAGTCAAAAGTCGAACTGCTTTTCACATGTGTAAACATGTGGTACACTTAGAGTAAAAGCAGTTGCAACTACCCACCATGATTATCATAGCCTATCCATAAAAAATCTGACCAAAATGTCCATAAAAATCTGTCCATAGGCTGATGCTTAAATACCTTCTCACCAAGACCTCCTCTAAACTGATGGATAGACACAACAGCCCAATACAATAGTACTTACAATATAGTCAGTCAAAAACCTCTATCCACAATGGCAGGTGTAGTCATATATTTATTGTAATCATTGTACAAGTAATCGCAACCCCCCATGGCCTGGTACTACATGTGTAGACACGTGGTGTACTTACAGTACAAGTAGTCACAACACACCATGACTCAGTACTACATGTGTAGGTATGTTGCTAGATAAAATACAATCCAATAAAATCCAATACAATAGTAGAGTGGTCGGTCTGATAGACCGACCACTTTCTACCCAGTAAGGATGATTGTTTAAACAAATTCTTGAATAGTTTTTCATAAACATTATTCTATTATTGTCCTATTAAAATGGAACATGTGTATAGACATGTGGTGTACTCACAATTTAGGCAGTCTCCAACTTCTACCCTCCTTGATTACCATGTGTACTTGGGATAAAACTTAAAAAGAAGCTTCGATTTATTTATCTCATACACATCAATACAAACCCTGATAATCCTAGCAGGTAGTTAGTTGAATGCTTTTTGTGTCTTTCCTTGTGTATCATCACACAATGTCATGGAGACACATATATCTTGTATAGGATTAGTTGTGGTACAAGTCGTGGACTCCCATACATGAGAGTAGATGGTCTGGGGTTGCCTCCTCTCTTTTACAGATGATGTATGTTGGCAAGAACCTACCTCCGCCTTCAAATTCTAATCTGCTTTGTGTGTCCCGTTTTGAGGTGGGACAGACATGTGGAATCTCCACGGGGTAGGTTGGCATTAATGATTGCCCCAGGTCTCTCAGCCAGGTACCAGTGGTGAGGTAAATTAAAGAAGTCCTCCTTCATTTTTCTCTTCTGGCTTGACTTGAAATAATAAAAGTCTAGTTGAATGCTTTTAACTGTAAGCAAAAAACACTTTAAAAAAAAATGTGCCAATGGCCCCGATTCTTGCAAAAGTCCAACCCCACCAGCGAGTGCAAGTTACCAAACAGGGGTCTGGCACATTTGTAAGTGCAAAATCGAACTGCTTTTCACATGTGTAGACATGTGGTGCACTTGCAGTGAAAGCATGATTATCATGGTGTATATAGCGTGTACTAGGGATAAAAAAAAAAAAATGCTTTTGCTAACTGCCACAGGCTGACTGAGGGAAATCAATATGTTGTTGTTGTTGTTTCTTATCCCCTTGTGTAAAGATTACACAAAATCTCTCCATGAGTTCAGGGAAATCAATATGGTAGAGGAATGTATAGAGGTTGTGCACAACTGGGTGGTGTGGTCTCCAGGCCAACCTCCGCCTCTACCTTACAGACCTGGTGATAGCCGCCAGGCAGCTCAACCAGGAGGCTTCCGTCTTCCTCACCAAATCCTCCGAGGTAAGTTTAGTCTATCATTGGAGATAGACACTCTCTTCAATGATCCCTATAGTCAATTCACACTAATTGGTGCTACTCACTGTGAAGACAAAACTTAGTCCCAATTATCTCAAGATACCTAATTAGCTAATATGTATCCTAAACATACTATCAACATTCTGTTAAATAACAAACTTATGTTTATTGTGTTGAGACTAATTTTGGTTCTTGCCCCAACTACTGACATACTGTTGATTAGATATGCACTCTATAACACAAACATCAATAGAACAATGTGAAAAAATAGTACAAATGTAATATTGTACTGGGATAAGGTGCATAAATTAAGAAAAAGGCTTCTTCTTATCGAGCAACTGAAAGTTGCTGATGGCTTGCGCCATCTATCGGAATAAATATCAACTATTCTCGTTGATTTTTAATTATTCCAGAATTGGCCAAATACCCATTCTTGATTAATCAAGAAAAGCTAACCACGGACGCGTTTCGGGCTGTTGGCCCTCATCAGCGTGGTACAAGCTGTACCTCAACGACCAAAAAATTGGTCATTAACCCTTTGCGGACCTGTGTCGACCTCAGGTCGACAAGGTAAAATGATCCAGCAGGTCGTGTCGAGCTAGGGTCGACATGGAAACTGAGCCCCCCTATATTAACTCCAGTGTCGACTTACGCTAGACAAACGTTTTATGGACATCTCACGCCATCTATGAATGAAAATTTAACTAATTTGGCATCTGCCCAATTTTTTTGTATATATATTTTTTACTTTTGAAAAATGGCGTCCTCTTTAGTGAATCCACTATTATTGATGAAGAAGATTATGAAGTTGATAGTGAGTATGATACTTTTTATGATTCGGATGATACAATTATTTATAATTATGAAAGTGAAACACTAAAAGTGTGAATGAAGAAACATGGCTGAATGTTTCTAATAACGATATAGCTCCACTTCTTCATAATTTTACCGCGCAATCTGGCCTCACCCAAAATATATCACCTCAATCTAAACCAATAGATTATTTTTACTTATTTTTTACAGCAGAATTATTAAATCAAATAGTTCTACAAACTAATAAATATGCAGAAAAAAATTTCAGAAAAAAATTTGAGTCAACATTCAACTTGGCTCAAATGGAAAAATGTAACACTAGATGAAATGAAGGCCTTTATTGGACTAATTATAAATATGGGTATAGTAATTTTGCCAAATCTGAAAGATTATTGGGCTACTGATTTTTTAACTACTCAAGAATGTTTCCCAAAAGTTTTCAACCGTCAAAGATTTTACAAATATTTTGGATGCTTCACCTTTCAGAACCTACTCCTGCTGACTCCCCTATTCATACACAGGCCCAAAAATCACAAAATTATCTTTTCTATTTGAGCAATAAGTTTCTTTCAATTTTCAAACCATCAAAAAATATAGCATTAGATGAATCGACTGTAGGATACAAAGGGAAAATATCATTCAAAACCTATAACCCTCAAAAGCCAAGAAAATGGGGATTGAGGATATATGTTGCTGCCGAATCAAAATTACATTACATGTAATGGTCCAACATCCAGAAGGGAAAACAAAAGACTGTAGTGTATGCTCCAATAGAAAGGTAAAAGGAGGAAGAAAAGAAACTGTGTTTTTTTGCAAAACCTGCACAAAAAACCTGGTTTGTGCATTGGAGATTGTTTTGAGGCATACCATACCAAGGTTGTTTATAAATCTTTTAATTTTTTTTTTTTATTTTCTCCTTACATATATATGTAGAATAGTCTTATTTTTTATATTTTGAATAAATTTGTTCACTAAATATTATGTTTTGTGTCTTAATTCAAGTTTTAAGCATACTGTATATAAAACTTGGCAGGTTGCTAATTTAAGCCTAGTCTTGCTGAAGGTTCTCACTTATCAGCCATAAGTCCGCAAAGGGTTAAGGCATCCTGAAAAATCATGAAACGGGTAGTTAAGGCCAGAATTGCGTGAGAACGCTACACAATGTGAAAAAATAGTACAAATGTAATATTGTACTGGGATAAGATGCATAAATTAAGAAAAAGGCTTCTTCTTATCGTGCAACTGAAAGTTGCTGATGGCTTGCGCCATCTATCGGAATAAATATCAACTATTCCCGTTGATTTTTAATTATTCCAGAATTGGCCAAATACCCATCCTTGATTAATCAAGAAAAGCTAACCACGGACGCGTTTCGGGCTGTTGGCCCTCATCAGCGTGGTGCAAGCTGTACCTCAACGACCAAAAAATTGGTCATTAAGGCATCCTGAAAAAATCATGAAACGGGTAGTTAAGGCCAGAATTGCGTGAGAACGCTACACAATGTGAAAAAATAGTACAAATGTAATATTGTACTGGGATAAGGTGCATAAATTAAGAAAAAGGCTTCTTCTTATCGAGCAACTGAAAGTTGCTGATGGCTTGCGCCATCTATCGGAATAAATATCAACTATTCTCGTTGATTTTTAATTATTCCAGAATTGGCCAAATACCCATGGGACAAAAATTGGTGTATGTGAAGAACATGTATAGGAAAAAAGGATTTAAAATTTCAAAACAATTAATTATTTTATTCTAGAGTTTTTGGTAGTCACAAATTGAGAAAGTCAATGTCTTGTTGGAACCCCACTGGTCTGAATGCAGGCGTGTCATGAACTGATAAAGATTCTGAATGGTGTGCTGCGGGATTTCTTGTCAAATTGTCTCCAACTGTCGGGCTAAATAGTCAACATTCCGGGATGGTTGCAAATGCCACATCCCAGATGTGCTCTATGGATGAGAGATCAGGCTACAGAAGAGTTTGGCAAGATTAAAGATAATCATAGTAACACCTGCTGTGTGTGTCCGGGCATTATCTTGTTGAGATGTAAGCCCGGAGTAATGTGAGTGGAACGGCAACAAAATAGGCTGTAGAATGACCGCCAATGGGGTCCTGCTATCAAGTGAAATAGCACCCAACCATAATTCCCTGTTGTGGACTTATGTGGTGTTCAAAAGTAAGGCCAGGATTCACACGCTGCCTAGGACGTCTTCAGACACGTTTGCAATGGTCATCGGATCACAGTAAGAAACTGGACTCATTACTAAAGACTATATGTTCCCAGTCAGCTTAGTTCCAAGTTGATCGCTCCCAACATCACTGTGGTCCAACTTGCCGGTGTACAGTTGTGAGGGGTAGGCATCGTAATGGTCGATGAACTCTTAGATTCCACTCTTTTAGTTATCTGTTGATGGTCATTTTGGACACTTGTGTGCTGGTACACGTTTGATGGTAGATAATGTTAAATCCGGTGCTATGACAGCCGTTCTGACAAACTCTATGTCCTTCTGTTCTGTTGTGTCCCTTGGTTGACCGCTGCCATCTTGACCTTGCATTCTTCCATTGTTGACCCATTGTCAAATAGCCACATCACTTCAGCACAGATGTTGCATAATTAGTTGATTTGACCAGCCAGCTTATTTCAATCCCATGGCACGACCTCTTTCAAACTACGACATAATGTTCATAATGAGCACACATCTTTCTGCAAGATATGGATGCAGTAGAAATAGGCTTACTGCAAAAAAAATTAAATGGAAATTTTGAAAATCAGCTCGTGCCGCACTGAATATTGAGTCGAGAATACTAGTGCTGGATGCTCAGTTCAGATGTGCTGGAGCTCTTGCTTTGCATAACTTGGTCATCAAATTTATATAATTTGCATGTTTGGTTGAAATGTCTTTTCATACATATTTCCATATAAATCAGCCAACTCCTTCTTGGTACGTTGATTTTTTTTTATAGAGTGTATCTGACGTTACATTTGGGTCGGTGGAAGGCTGGTTAAACCGTTTGGTTTACGACCACTACGACCCGGGTTCGATCCCCGCATTGGACACTTTTTCTGTTAAAAAAAAAAAAAAAAAAATGCTCCAATGGCCCCCCGATTCTTGCAAAAGTCCAACCCCACCAGTGAGTGCAAGTAACCAAACGGGGCTCTGGCACATTTGTAAGTGCAAAGTCGAACTGCTTTCACATGTGTAGACATGTGGTGCGCTTACAGTAAAAAGCAGTCGCTAACTACCCACCATGATTATCATGGCCTGTACCACGTGTACTAGGGATAAGCAAAAAAAAAAAAAAAACATTTGGAGCAGCTCATGTTGATTCTGATAACCTGAATACTGATGGACATGGCACCTGCCCGGTAAGCAGAAGGTTGTGGGTTCGATTCCCGCCCCTGGACACTTTTATTTTTCCGTTCGTCATTACTCTTCATAATTCATCCTTTCATACCTCATCTAAAAGGTTAGAAATAGTCGATATTTCACCTTAAAATAAAATTTTAATTTGTCGTTTAAAAGAAACTCATGCGGTGAAACTTCAAGTATCGTTTTACAATTACATGCCGCAGTGTATTATATTGTATTATTTGGGTCTGTTACATCTACTATAACTTGATTCAAGTACATGCACTATACATTGTGGATAGCTCAGCAGAGAGCGTGTGTGTGTATGCCAGACTCTAGGGCTGGAGGCGGAGGAGCAGCTCCTGGAGTCCCTCAACAAGATGGAGGGGGCCCTGCAGAACTGCTTTGAGTCCCAGGGGCTGGTGTACTTCAGTAGAGGAGGGGGCCCGGAGGAGGTGGGT
>CP092869.1:56378155-56412614 GCA_030710605.1 Cordylochernes scorpioides
TTTACCATCTGCTGTTATCGAAATGTCACACACTATTTATTTATTTGGATTTAGTCTTATTACCTTGTGTTTACAATCTTACAAATTTTCAAAAACTCCTGAGAGGTGAAACGAAGAGTATACTGCAATAGAAGGGTGTCTGTGTAGCGGAGGGATGCTTGGCGCAGCGAACAGCTTGACCTGGTGTCTGGCCAGCACAAGTGGTACGTGGCCTCCCACTCCCGGCCTACCTTCTGTAACCTCTGCCGGGAAGCACTGCCAGGGGTCACCTCCCACGGCCTCTCCTGTGAAGGTAGGCCTCTCCTCTAGATGCCTATATATGTATATTACAAGAAATAATTTTCTGTTGATTTTGGAATTAGAGATATAGAATTATTACTTACTGATTATTTTTTTGGATACATGAGTATTTTATGATATTGTTATTGATAAGGCACAATTTGGATTATAGATTATAAACACAAGGTAATAAGACTAAATCCAAATAAATAAATAGTGTTTGACATTTCGGTAACAGTGTTGTTACCATCATCAGACAAAAGTATAAATCTTTTCCATCTAAGCCATTTATTCTTTTGTCGGATGATGGAAACAATGCTGTTACTGAAACGTCACACACTATTTATTATTTGGATTTGGTCTTATTACCTTGTGTTATTGGTATTGTTTTGCAGTCACATGAACAGAATAATAAAAATAGTTAAGTTCAGAAATAGCTTTAATTGAGCTTATTGAATATAAAATACATCATTTGAGAAAGTATTGCCTGATTTAAGGCGTAAGAATAAAGAAAATGAAAGGCTTATTTACATATCTACAAAAGATTTGAGCCGGCCAACAGGAAACAACAACAATAGGTTTTATATAGGAATAGCAGCGACATCTGGTGGTCGACTTAACAGAGTAGTTTGTTCTAAAAATTATAATTTTAAAATAACATATTTATATAACATACTAGACGAATGACCCGGGCAATGCCCAGGTTTACACGATTAAATGTATTATTCAAACACATAAAACATAGCAAATATAGCAAGAGCAGTTATTTTAAACGGTGAATTAGATCAGTTATAGCAAAAAATGAAAATATATATGTAAATATGTGAAATAGTTATAAATTAGAAAACCTGTAAATATAGTTAAGGACTTGCATTGTAATTAAGAAAAAGCTTCTCATCTAGAACGCTCAGGCGACCTGCCGGCGGCGCGCGCCCGTTGGCTGCCGGCGAGCACGTGACTTCCCTGTGCGCGCGCATGGCTGTCGGCGAGGGCTGTTCCACGCGACCGCCCGCCATGCGCGCGCACAGGGAAGTCACGTGCTCGCCGGCAGCCAACGGGCGCGCGCCGCCGGCAGGTCGCCTGAGCGTTCTAGAGGGCGCTGCTCGTGAGCTAAGTCGAATAATTTTAATATATAGTTTTAATAATTGATTTATATATATTTTAAATAGCCTATCGTCATCCCCGTTATTTTTTACCTATGTATGGAAATTTTGGTTTGAATTAGTGAACTACTGCGAATTTGTATACCGGACATACAAACCAACAAACATACAGACATTCATTTATATATATATATATATATATAACATATATATATTTTGGGGAACTCTTCTGACTGAAGGTAAGGTAGCACTGTTACTGAAACTTCACTTAGAATTATTTTATTTATTTTTAGATTTTGTCTTGTTATAGCTACAAAAAATAAGACCTAATCCAAATAATTTAATAGTGTGTGACATTTCAGTAACTGAATTGTTACCATCATCAGACAAAAGAATAAATATTTTCCATCTAAACCATTTATTCTTTTGTCGAATGATGGTAACAATGCTGTTACTGAAACGTCACACATTATTAATTTAATTTAATTAGGTCTTTTTTTTTTTTTTGAAGCTATAATCTATAATTCAATTTGTGTTTTATCAATTTTGTCTTGTTGAGTAACTATGAAGAAGGTTTTGGTAGCATCATTGCCTTCATCAATGTCATTAAACTGTTACTGACACATCTATTTACTGTCTTGAACTTTGCAAGATTTAAACAGTAGGGAATACTCTGTGCAGTATGCAAGTTCAAAGCCCACAAGAAGTGTGCGGTGAGGGCCCCCAACAACTGCAAGTGGACCACCATCTCCTCCATGGAGAGCAATGCAGTGAAGGATGAGGACGGGGTGAGTTTCCCTAGCCCTGCTGTTATGGGCAATATAACCATTGGAATGGTTTTAACGTGTTAGCAATATGAGTGACCTAATCTGTGAGAAGCAACCACCTTATTTATTTATTTCAATTTAAAGCGCTATGTCCCCCTAGGGACACTTGCCATGTTATACATGTATGTCTTTACATTTGTCTATACAATAATTTTAGGCCTTGAATAGAATAGTCATATGATATTAACAAGGAGAAAGAGAGAAAAAAAAATGAGAAAAAAGAACTGTGTACAAAAGAAAGAAGTCTGGCAATATGTACAATCAGCATAATATAATTTATGGTGAGATGATTTGAACTAAAGTGGATGGTTCCAACTGGGACCTTGTATGGCGGAGGAGGAGGAGGAATTATCACTCTAACTCTCATGATGATAATCATTATAAAGCTAGAATCATATATTCCTAATCTAGATCATACTCAAAATCATACTCAAATACTAGAAAAATTCAGCAAATATTCTTCAAATACAGAAAAAAGATTACAATTTCTCTTTGTCATCGTGGTGCATTGGTAAGTTTATAAAATGACTGATACCTCATTATTTCTTAGGTTTATAATTTGAACTTTCCAGATTAAATATTTTAATCTTCTTTCAAAGAAATATTTCTGATATAGGATGAGCTAGGTCTTTGAATCAGTTGACGAGTGGATCGTTCTGTTCAGAAGAGCTACCGCTCTTATATGAGTCACTATTCACTTGCTCCATAAAAAAGCTTTTTGAATCAGCTCGCAAGTGGATCGTTCAGCACTTACTTGTAGGTACAGAAGCATTTGGTGAAGGGTAGTTGTTCCAGCAGTCTAGGAGTTGGCTTCTCTTACAAAAGAACTTGATTGTTCATTTGTATTATAATATCCCAGTGGACGGTGGTCTGAAGCAGTTTGAACTCAACCTCTACTGAGAGACTACCTCCACGAGGAACCAGGGCTATCCATGTTTTTTTAGGATTTAGTCTCTCATGTGAGACTCTACTGTTTCCAACAGCCACTATGATTGTGGTTATTCTAACCTCTCCAATTTGGAAAATGGTTTGGGCAAGGCTGAACTTCCTAATTCAGCTTACCTTTCTTTCTTTGGTTTTTCTCTGTCAACACATTGTGACTTTGTCATGTGAAAATTAATGGTCGAAAAACTGACTAAACCCTACAAGAACTAGATTAAAAAAATTTGAAATTAAGAAATATTAAATGTTGGTGACTATTTTGTTGCTGTCACTGTCAAAAATATATAGATTTTCACACTGGTTTGACCTACAGGGCTCACTAAGTGGTGCCATTTCAATGCCTCTGATCCAGTTGTCTAGCGACCTCTACTTTGTGTGACTCATCTTTACGGCTAGAATGGTTTTCTCCCTGGGACTGACATGTTCAGCTCTGCCAGAAACATCTTCAGGATTAAATGGAGAGTTACAATAAGGGAAGTTTGGAGAAGTTTTAATGGAGACCATAGCCATCTCTGAATGCAAGGTTGTAGGACAAGTACTTTGTTCAAGGAGATTGTCATTTAGATGGATTCACCTTGAAGTAGATCAAGGAAGGATTACAGAGAGAGAGAGAATGATGTGAAAGATATGAAAGGATGGGAAAAGAATTAACCAGAATATAGTGAATGACATTCAACAATGACCTACCTCCGTATAAGATCATGGATCCTTTAGGTAGGTCATTGCTACCTCTGAAATGTTCTTGCTTAGAATCTTATGGTACTATTTGGCTGTCAAATCCTCTCTACCCTGAGGGATGTCAATTATTTACTGGGGTTTTCAATGTTTGCAATGTTTTGTTTTAAAAGCATGATGCAAAAATATCAACTAAATAGAGTCATGTTGCCTTTATATAATTTTATATGCAATACTAATTTTGACTTTTTAAAAAAATCAAGATTTATCACATTTAAAAAATAGTTTTATAAGTTGTATCACACTTTGTATCCCCCCTCTTGTTGGACTGGCTGAAGAGCCTGTGTGCTGCAGAAGTGGGTGATGGTCCACCAGTGGGTGGAGGGCAACCTGCCGGTCAGTGCCAAGTGCACCCACTGCGACAAGACCTGCGGGAGTGTGCTGAAGCTACAGGACTGGAGGTGTCTGTGGTGTAAGGCCATGGTGCACACGGCCTGCAAGCCTGTCTTCCCCTCGCGGTGCTCCCTGGGCCCCTGCCACATCTCTGTGGTGCCCCCCACTGCCTTGCACTTCTCTGACGGCCAGTGGAGCCCCGGCCAGCCCCACAGCTCCAGCCCCCTGCTGGTGTTTGTCAACTCCAAGTCCGGGGACAGCCGCGGACTGAGAGTGCTCCGTCGTCTCCGCCAGCTGCTCAACCCAGTCCAGGTGTATGATCTGGTCACTGGAGGACCCTACTTGGGGTGAGTGGGGCAGGTACTCTTGTGCCAGAGTGGACAGTTATTCTTGTGCCAGAGTGGACAGCTACTCTTGTGCCAGAGTGGACAGCTACTCTTGTGCCAGAGTGTGGGCAGAAAATCTCTTTTTTTCCCACATATTTAGTCTGATACTGTAGCAATACTTCTTCATTCCTCCCTCGATATTTCACATTTTTCAATGATTCTTTTTTTTTCCCTGTGTACAGAGGTACAAATTATTGAATCAAAATTTTATTTTGCCCTTCTACAGGATTAAAAATGATTATAAGAGGATAAATTATATGTTCTCATTCCTACTGACTGTAGAAGGACAAAAATGATCAACATCTCGGCCAAATAAAAACTTTACAAGAAACTTTGCCTCACAATTTTGTACATTTGACAATAAACATTTATTTATTTGTATTAGCTCGAGGAGCATGAACTCATGGAATTTGTGTAATCTTTACACAAGGGGATACAACAACATTTATTCATATTTGGTCTTATTACCTTGTGCTTTGAAATAAAAAAAAATTGAAAAGTTTTTTAGTTCTCATTTTTAAAAGTTAATTTTTTAAAAGTATATACAGTAAAACTCCTCTATAGTGAATCCCAATGGGACAGAGCTTTTGGTTCACTATAGCCACAGCTCACTATAGCCACGGTTTGGCCATTTTTTAAAACTTTTCTAAATTTTCAGACCGTATAATTAAAAAACAGCCAGACAAACAGGAAAAGGCAGCCACTTAATAATGGTCACTTTGTTTTAATTCCCTAAATTGGCCTATTTCTTTACAGTAATGCTGAATATCAAAAGAAGTCATTTGTTAATAGGTTCTTCTTACATTAGCATACATGTTTATATATAAACCTATGTATTATTTAAAAATTAAGTCAAATCCCCTAGGCAAAACATTATTAATTATATATTTAAAAGGTATAAGAGTATTTTAGAACATCTTTCTCAAATAATATAATAATGATAAAGCACAATTTGGATTATAGATTATAATAATAAAAAAAAACACCTAATCCAAATAATTTATTAGTGTGTGACGTTTCGGCAACAACATTGTCACCATCATCAGACAAAAAAATAAATCAATATTTATTGATTTTATAAATCATTTATTTTTTGTCTGATGATGGTGACAATGTTGTTGCCGAAACGTCACACACTAATAAATTATTTGGATTAGGTCTTGTTTTCTTTTATAAATAATATAATCCTAAATTTATTTGAAAAAATATCTCTAATACCTTGTTGTTTGAAAGTGAAAAGTAAAATTTGAAAATCAGAATTGTCTTAAAATATCGTTATTTCCATCAAAGGAATAAAGCTCCGTGTATTCTGAATCAATTGAGGATGAATCAAAAGTATCCAATTCAGAAAAATCGGACGCGAAACATGTTGATACGATAGCGCGATCGGTAAAATTGCGAATAAAAAACGCCAATTTACAAACACAATCGGTGGTAAAACGGCCGGCCAGGAGGAATATTCGCGAACCCTGAATGAGTCATATACCTAACAAAAAATTCCATTCTAAAAATTGAACTGTAGTGGTAGTTTTTGAGAATTTATAAGTCGATTTGTTTGTGGCTCATGAGACATGGGGAACTTGGGGGGGAACTGTTTTTTTCCCCCCTTCTTCTTCCAATTCCAGTTTCCACATATTCTTCTGAAGTGTATATTAAATTTTGTTTTTTAACCTGTTATTCAAACCATTTCTGGTTTTAAAATTATTTGGAATTATTATTTAGCCTAGGTTAAACTTGATATAGAACGCTTCTAAAAGAGCATGCTGCCACTATTTTTTTTTTAGAGCGCCATTCTTTGTTCCTTTTCTTTATTTTGGAAGCCATTTGTATTTTTCTTCTATTTCAAAATTGTCGAATGTAAAGATATTCTATTAAATAAAAGTATAATGTGTAAAAATTTATACAACATACAGCAAAAATGAATGGAAATGAAAACAAACAATGCCGCTAATTTTTTTGTTTTGAAATCGCGATCCGTGAGCTTAAACATGCTCAAAATCTTGTTGTTTTAATTTTTTTTTTAAATCGCCATTTTAAGTTCGTTATAAGCCTAGTATTTTTAATAGATTTTATCATTTTGGGACTGAAAATAGGTTCGTTATAGGGGTAGTTCGTTATTTTAAAAATCGCAAAGTTCGTTATAACGATGGTATTTTCAATGGAATGGAATTGGGAATCGCCGTGGGTTCGTTATAAGGGAAGGTTGGCTATATCCAGGGTTCGTATTAGCGGGGTTTTACTGTATTTTATTTTTATGTTCAAAATACATTCAAACATATCTCTAAAGGGCACTTGGTTTTATAGCCAAAGTGTCCCATAGAAGTTGGAAACTGCTAGGACAAAACAGTAAAAACTTGTTAAATATTCTTTTAAACTTTAAAAATAGTTTAATTTTGAAAATAATCTAAAAAAAAAAAATGTGTCTGTTTATACTTTCCTCTAATGAGCCATAGTCTTCCAACCTTTGTCCAACTGTAGGCTTAAAGACTTTCTGTCCTGACATATCCTTACACAGTGTTTCCAAACCTGGTATAGCTGCATGGTTGCATCTTCACTTTCTTCTTGTACCCCATCTCTCAACTCCTTTATCAATAGGAAGGTCCAAGTTATATTCTTTACTCAAATATTTCATCAGGACAAATACAGTAGAACCTCCATGAGTGAGAGGACACTCGCACTAAAGGATACTTCTCTACAAAGGACAGTTTTCATTTGTAAAATTATCATTTTTACTACATTTAGCAACTCTCTGGAAAGAGGACACCTCTCCCTAAAAGACACTTTGGCTCTGCAATTAGGTGTTGTCCTTTTACAGGGAGGTTCTACTCTATTACAATCCAATTTGATCATTTTCTACAAAATTATAAAAAGAGCATTAGCACTTGGAAGCATAAAAATTTGATAGTCAATAACTTTCCAAAACAAAATCCTTCGATATATGTAATTCAAATGGTAAAATCAATAAAAGGCATCACTCAAAGTATGATCACAAAACTTCTCAAAGCAGACTCTAGCTATAGGTTTTTGGTATCTTAAACTGAACAGCCTTTGTTGTACACCACATTGTCATTCATTATAGACCATATGCCATTTTTTTTTCTGCTATGTAGATATTTATGCAACATTTGAAAACTTTATATTTTTAAATATCTTTTTTTATATGTTAGAAATTTGCATCTTATCAACAAACATTTTATATGCCCTCTTTTGAAACGTTCTCCCCCGTACAGGCCATGATAATCATGGTGGGTAGAAGTAGGTGACTGCTTTTACTGTAAGTGCACCACATGTCTACACATGTTAAAATCAGTTTGTCTCTGTGTTATGCTGTGTACCTATGTATTGTGGTGTGTGCAGACTGAGCCTCTTCCAGATGTTCGGCCAGCTGAGGGTGCTGGTGTGTGGGGGGGACGGCAGTGTCAGCTGGGTGCTGGGGGAGATTGACAAACTTGGCCTTAACCACCAGGTACACATTGGGGTGTAGTGGTTGCTTAGGGAGGTGGTCGCCACATGGAGGAAGCGATTTCTGTAAAAAATGTAATCATTTGAAATATTTTTACTCTCCATTCCTTTTTATAAAGCTAAAAATCCCCATTTCTCTAATTGAGAGAGAGAGAGACCTCCCCAGAGGACTCCTATAAGACCACCACTATAACCTTCCTTAAATGATAAACCACAATTTGGATTATAGATTATAGATACAAGAAAATAAGACCTAATCCAAATAATTTAATAGTTTGTGACGTTTTGGTAACAATGCTGTTTCCGAAACGTCACACACTATTAAAATATTTCAATTAGGTCTTTTTTTTCTTTCTTATAACCTTCCCCAAATTTTGCCCATTTCTCTCTCCATTGGTGTTCCCTCAAATAAACCTCAATGATAAACCACACAATTTTTGGGTTATAGATTTGAACTACAAGATAATAAGACCAAATCCAAATAAATACTGTATGACGTTTCAGTATTCTGATGATGGTAACAACGCTGTTACAGAAATGTCACACACCATTTATTATTTATATGAATTTGGTCTTATTAACTTGTTGAAATAAACCTCTTTAAAGCAAAGAAGCTTTCAAAGTGGCTGGAATGTTCTCGAGGAGGATTGGATTGAGTATTATAGAACCATGTGATAGGTACCATTTAGATTAGAGATAGGAAGCACAAGGTAACAAGGCCAAATAAATATGTCACATTTCACAAAGTTCAGATTCACAGTGTTGTTACAATCAACATGTATTAATTGGTAATAACTGGGGGGAGGGAACAAAACTATTAGTCTCACTCGACAAATGTTCCCCCAGTTCAAAAATAACTTTATTAGGTACCGCTCCGAAAGAACAACCTAGCTTATGATGATAAGGCACAATTTGGATTATAGATTATGAACACAAGATAATAAGACCAAATCCAAATAAATAAGTGGACGTTCCGGTAACAGCATTGTTACCATCTTCAGACAAAAGTACTGAATGAAGTACAAAAGTACAAAATACTTTTGTCTGAAGATGGTAACAATGCTGTTACCGAAACGTCACACTCTATTTATTTATTTGGATTTGGTCTTATTACCTTGTGTTCCTAGCTTATGATGTTTACAATGCATAACATGTACAGGTTATTCACATTTACAAACTTCATGTTTTATGTATACTGTTATACAAACTTCATGTATTAAAGGAGGAGGGGGGAGCAGTAACAAGCTCATTAAAAAACCTGGGCTCAGCTGGCTCTGCAGATAGCACCCTGTAAGGGCTCCTGATCCAGAGATACAGGATGAGCAGTGTCTGTACTCCATGTTAGGAGCGGCTGTACATGATGTATGTTCCTCATGTCAGAGGCGGCCATTTCATATTGGAGCTAAGTTAGCCTGCTACTGAATAGTGCTCCCAGTCTTGATGACAAAAGCTGACTACTTCACCCAGTCATGATGGATATCAAATTTCCTTTGATGAGCTCTACTAATCATCAGCAGACATCATCAACAAGCTCTACAGGCCCTGATATGATTGACTGGAGATAAAAAAAAGATGTTTCATGAAAATGTGTGAGATTTAAGATTTTTTAAAATATAGTTATTTGGGATTTTAGTTTTTGTTAGAATCCTACCATTTATGAGGTCATGAGTCTCTTAAGAAAGTATATCCAGCAGTCAACATTTGCTACCTTTTTACAAATCTGTCATTCAATTCTTGGTTGAAGTAAAGATGGTAATTTGAAGAAAGGGCCAGGTTTCTTAAACGCTTAAATTGTAGGAAAGTGAGTTGTATTAAATACACTCATGGACAAAACTTAAAGAAGTTGTACCTTTCAGTATGTATATCAGGATTCTGACAATAACTTTGAAATATATTACACTGATCTTTATTGAAGAAACACAAGATAAACAAGTATGAACAAAATTTCCCCGGTATCCTTCAAAAAATATTTATATAGATGACCGGGGACATCAAAGAATTTCCACCTCCCTAAGTTTTGTCCATCAATATAGATTTGGCTGTGATTTTCCAATATAAAAGTTTGACTATCCAAAGTGTACTTATTCCTGACTTGCTGCCATGTGCAGTGCCAGGTGGGAGTCCTGCCCCTGGGAACAGGGAATGACCTCGCCAGGGTCCTGGGCTGGGGGGCTGTCTACGATGACGTAGGACTGCTGCCCCACTTCCTGGAGAAGTTTGAGAGGGCTGTGGTCAAACAGCTGGACAGGTACTGTCTGCTTCTGACTGACTGATTGATTGGTCACTGATCACTGGATGTGTTCAACCAGGTGGAGTATCATGACCTCCCAGCCCAACAAACCTCCACAGCAGGTCAGCTCTATCTCTAACATCATATTTGACAGCTAACCATACAGCAATACTCCCAATCCCCTCTAGATATGAAAGATTAAAAGATAACTTTTTTTCAAAAGGTATTATACAACTTTCATAAAGTGGAGTTTCGTTCTACTGAAGTTTCTCCATTAAAACACCTCTCATCAGCAAACTTCCTGTCGAAAAATCCCTTTTTTTCAAGGTTAAAATGACTTGTGACATATTCCGACCTCCAATGAGAGTCCAATCACCTGCAGAACATTTTAAAGGGAGGTTGTTGTGAAAGTGTTGATATCAACAACATCTGATACAGTGGCATTGTTAAAATGGACTCATCCTATATTTAGATCAATTGGAGCTTAGACTATCTTTGGTCTCCTGACTAAAGAGGGAATTTTGCTGATTTGAAAAAGAAATGATAAATATGAAATCATCTTTGTTTTGATTAAGAAAGTGGCTTTCCCCCCCCTGATTTGTTCCCTCTACCTCCCCCTAGTCAAGGCTAGCTAAATGTCAGAGTATAAGGTTGGGACAAACCCCGTGAAGGTGATACCAGCTAAGTCGTTGTGTGCAGGAGGACCAAGTGCCCATTTCAGACTTTGAAAACTCAGTGTCCACCCACCTCTCCCAGATCCTCCACTCCGACCAACACTCAACTGTCGTCGATGCTGCCAAGTAATTGTCACCCGGGTTCTCAGGACTTTATAAAGACAAGAGTCTTGATACCAACCTTGTCTGTAGGTTCCTATCTGAAGTGGTGGCATATCTCCTCTAGATTGGAATGAACCCTGGGCAGAGCTGACTGCTACAGGGTGCCTCCCCAGGGGGTGGATAGGGGAATGACCTTCAGTTATGAAGGCCAGCTGTGAAACAAGCAGAATAACTCTGACCCATAAGCATTCGCAGACCAACAGCAGCTTTGTTAGAAGAGAGGAGAAAGACCTCTTTAAAAATACTGAGTTCAACTGATTCGGTTGATAGACCTCAGCAAGGGCCCTCTCCGGGGATACGAAGGAGCTGCGTCTGTACTCATGTTAGAGTCAGCAGCAAAGGCATCTGCTTCCATGTTAGGAATGGCCTCAAATTACAGGCAAAGTCAGACTTTCACCAAAGTGTGTCTGGATCATGGTGCCATGATCAACAAATCCTGCACCTCTACACCCTATTCAATGAACAACAGATTGGAATGAAAACACAATATAAATATATACTCTGGCAACAAAGTATGATGTAGCAGCACCACTGAATGTTGGTAAAACAGTTGGATTAGATCTGGTTGCTTAGTCCAGACATTTTAAACTGAAACTATAGTGCCATGTTGACAATATGGATTATTTTTTGTTTTTTCAACTCGTATAGGTCTAAGACTTTCTAACACATCAACTACTCTATAGACTCTCTAAGTGGAATGAAGAATATACAATGATGTTGAATGAGGTCTGGTAGATTAAACCGCTTAGAACCATTGATGAGTCAGGTCTTCTCAATTGTTCCATTTAGTAATTGTAGACCTTATTCTGTATGATATTGAATCATATCACTCTAGACATGAGAATTTTAAAAATTTGACACAAGAAGGTGGTCCCACCCACATAGAAGTGGTTGACATTGCTCCTCTCTTACACCAGCTGCCGGGTGTCCCCCAGAGTGCTGTGCCAGACCATCAAAGATTTCATCACCAAGGTGGGGGAGGCCTACAGCAGGGAGGGGGAATCCTCCGAGATCAAGGACTCCATCGGCAACAAGGTCAGCCTCTCAAACCTCTCTCAGACGCCACCTCTGTAACAGCTCTGCTCAGTGCTCTCTCCTGAATGACAAGCTGGAGCTGCTCCTGAAAGTCCTGAACACAGGAGACAAGCCGCCAGCCTCCTCCTTCAATAATGGCAGTCTGAAGAAGGTAGGCTATCTCCTGTGCAAGGACAGCAAGGCTGAGTGTGAGCTGCTGCAGCAGGAAGGGTTTGTGGAGAAGGAGTCCCTAATGCTCAGAGCCAACAGTATCAAGAAAGCTGTCCGCCAGATTATAGAGCACACAGAGAAGCGTAAGTGTATTCCTCTCTCACAGAACTTTGTGGGATAACTCCTCCTCAGACTGAGTTGTAACTGGAAGTTTTGTGCCACACAAGGTGGTAATAATTTGCTCTTAGGAAAATTACATTGGTTTTGGGGAGTTAACAAAGGCTTACAGTAGTTAATGTCAGGTTGTGGCAAGCTACATTGTTGTAATAGTCACTGCCAATTGCCACCTCTCACTGCTCCAACTTGGATTTCTTCCAATGGATAGTTTATCAGTAAACTCCCATTTGAATAACAAATTAGAGTATAACAATTTTATAACCTTTGTAAAACAAATGAGTTGGCAACCAGGTGAAACCTGCATTGAAGCTTCTTTCTTAAAATACTAAAATACGTCAATGTCTCCCCCAATGTCAACTCCACCAGGGAGTAGCCACACAGGCAGGCATCCTGTAAGTATTAATTCAAACTGCTTCTCTCTAAACATGTAGACTGTACTTAGATGGCCACCCAAAACCTTTTATTTCACAAGCCTAATACCTGAAGTACAAACCACCATGTGTACTTGGGCAAAGTTAGGGACAAGCACCACTTGGCACACACACACACACCTAGAGTGTGGCTGGGTGGTGTAGCTGAGACCACTGGACCCTGGGAGCCAGAGCTCACCACTGAGGACTCCATAGCCCTCCTGCCCTCCCCTCAGCTGCCACCCCCACCACACTTCCAGGACATGGCTCTCCGCCCGCCCTACGGTGGGTGGTAGAGATTAGGAATATAGCATCATTATATGGTGTAGACCTGTGCTGTATAAGCTGTGGTAGACCCCCGAAGCAACAGGAGTTCACAATGGTATCTGTATGGTGATGGGCCATTGTCTACCAGGCCTGGTGTCAGGAGAACACCAAAGAAGTAGAGTATTCTCCTCCATCTTGGGCCTAGCTTTCTGCCCTAGATAGGAGGTGTATTTAAAGATGCTATACTTCCTAATAATATTGGGCTTCAAGCTTTAGGTCATTTAGCCAACCTGGACTCTCCTATAGTCCTTCACACTTCCCTCCAGCAATCATCCTACAATTCTGTGGCTTTATCCACTTGGAGCATTCTAGATTGTCTTCTATAGTTGGTGTAATCCAAACAAAAATGGTTTGGTAAAGTTTTGAGAAAAATCATTAAAATACGATATATGTTCCTATTTTATAAAACCAACTATTATTTCTCTAACCCCTAGAGAGGTTGTTGTTGCCACAGTAGTTGTGTGAGTGGTCACCCTGTTATTTGACCGCAACAAAGTCGATAGAAGCTACTGAGAGTCTGCCACTGAGTTCAATGTCTGCCTGTGCTGAGCAGCCGATTCCCCCACCCTCTCCCGGAGGATCAGCAGTGGCTCATCCTTGAAGCAAGTGATGAACATCCTGGGCCGGGAGAAGCCCAGCTCCCCAGAGCACCTGCCCATCATCAACCCTCTGACTGCCCTGCCCCTGTGGCCCAACCTCAGCCGGGACAGCTTCATTGGCAAGATGCTGCTGGCCAACGCTGACACCCTCTGTGCCGCAGCCTCCCCCCTCATGGGGGTGGAGGAGATCTCCTTGTAAGTGGCTCCGTGGAGATAACCTGGGACCTTGGCTGATTTAAGGATTAGTAGAAGCTATCTCTAACTATGCTTGATTCAGGGGTGAGAGGCCACCTGTAGCCTTGCTTGATTCAGGAGTGACAGACTATAGGCCACCTGTAGCCTTGCTTGATTCAGGAGTGACAGACTATAGGCCACCTGTAGCCTTGCTTGATTCAGGAGTGACAGACTATAGGCCACCTGTAGCCTTGCTTGATTCAGGAGTGAGAGGCTATAGGCCACCTGTAGCCTTGCTTGATTCAGGAGTGAGAGGCTATAGGCCACCTGTAGCCTTGCTTGATTCAGGAGTGAGAGGCCATAGGCAACTGGGATCTTGCTTGATTCAAGGATAAGGAGATGGCTAGGATAGCTAGTTCTAACTAAATTGATTAGGGATCATATTTAAAAGTTACCAAAAATAAATTCAAATCATTTTAAAAAACTAAATAAAATGGAAAAAGAAAGAGCAATTCGGTGAAATATATTAAATATTATTTAGTTATAGATATCCATACATTCCCATTTCTGTTTTGAAGTTACAATCAGTAACACACACTTCTGTGTGATATACAGCCAGCATTTCAGTCTAGACTAAATAAGACTTCAATCTATCAAGTTGGTGTGGTACAGGGCGGGGTTCCAGGAGAAGTGTGTGATGAACAACTACTTTGGGATTGGTCTGGATGCCAAGATCACCCTGGACTTCCACAACAAGAGGGAGGAGCATCCAGAGAAGTGCCGGTGAGCATGTCCCTCTCTTCCAATCTACTTGTGGTGGTACGAAGGCTGTACCAGGTCAAGGACAAAGAACCTCATGTGGTACGGGGTCCTGGGAGGCAAGGAGCTCCTGCAGAAGTCCTTCAAGAACCTGGAGCAGCGGGTGCTGCTGCACTGTGATGGCTACCGTATTCCTCTCCCCTCCCTGCAGGGCATTGTGGTCCTGAACATCCCCAGCTACGGAGGGGGCTCCAACTTCTGGGGACTTACCAAGGAGAATGACGTAAGCACCTCCTGCTCACACAACACTGGTGGGGCAACACTGAGCTGAAAATTGTAAAAGTTTTATGACACCCCTACAATCTATTTTTATAATTAGATCTGGTTCAAATCACATTAATAGGTACCGCTCAGCAAGAGCAACCTAGTTCATGATAATTGAACAATGAATAATATGTGAAGGTTATTCACATATTAAACAATTTTTAACACGGGATTCAATCCCGGTTCATGACTGTCGGGAATCGAGCGTGTTACCCTCTCATCCACCGACTTTTTTTTGTTTTATTATAATTAGACACTATTTGTAGAGACTTCGCTGCAACAATTATAATGGGAGGGTGGTGGTTCATCAGTGGGGAAGCTAGTCAGTCTTACTTCCCACTCTGTAGAAACAGCCTCTTCAAGTTAGATCTGTGGTTAAAAATGATCTCATTGGCAGACCAGCTCCAAATGAAAATATCTAATAAGCAAATGAAAATACTCGCCACATTTTTAATTTAAACGAACATGTTTTCATGCAGTCACATTTCATCTGACAAATATTCTTCTTTCTTATCTCCTCTCAATAATATTAGGGTATCAAGCTTGTAGAGTCATCAGGCAAATGGATAATGCTAATGCTGAATCTCTCTTCTTCCATAGTTTATTGTCTTGGATTCCATCTCCAGTCTAAATACTGCTGCCCTTTATGAACAGGTGTCAAAACTTGGAAATGTGTTTTCTCAGTTATATTCTTCAATCAAAACTGATCACTATGTCAGCTCACCAAAGTTGTTGTTTGACAAAGCCCTGTTCTGAGGGTGCTGCAGATCTTCTTCCCACCCAACTTTGATGACAAGATCCTGGAGGTGGTGGCAGTGTTTGGCACAGCGCAGATGGCGGCCTCCCGCGTCATGAACCTCCAGTACCACAGGATTGCCCAGGTAGATCTAATAGTAGGCTGGCTACTGAAACATGATAGTAATTGGTAGTGAAACACACTGGCATTCTATATACAGTACAACTACCTCCCTGACACCTAGTTGCAGAGCCAAAATGTCTTTTACAGAGAGGTGTCCTCTTTCCCGAGAGTTGCCATATTTTATTTTTTCATATGTTAAAATAAAAAAAATCTTTGAGCATATCATATTAATTTATTATTAATTGTTGAAGAGAGCCTTCTTCTTCTTTCTTATCTCCACTCAATCACACTAAGGTATCAAGCGAATTAAAGAGAGTGAACAAGCCAAATGAATAGCAGTTTGAATCCATGGCAGGAAGTTAATTCAGTGGTGTGGGCAGTGCCGCAGGGTGAGCATCACCATCCTGGGGGAGGAGGGCATGCCGGTGCAGGTGGACGGGGAGGCTTGGGTGCAGCCCCCTGGGTACATCTCCATCCTGCACAAGAACAAGACCCAGGTCCTCTGTCGCAACAGGGTGAGTGGCTCTGTTACCCTCTCCCTCCCTCCTCCTTCAACTTCCCTGCTGCAGCAGCTGGAGTCCTCCCTCAGGGCCCTCCATGAGAGGAGATCCGGACCTCTGGCTCCGCTGTCAGAGGAGGAATCTGGACAATTGGATGGCTTCTTGGAATCTGCTTCCCGACTTCTGGACTGGTTGGACTTTTTTTATTCACTTTATTTCTTCCAGGGGTAAAACAAAACTAAATAACATGTGTGGCATTCCTTTAACTACATTGTTGCCATCAATTTTAGTCTGTGGATGGTAACAATGTTGTTTATAAAATGTTCACTTATAAAATGATTTAATTCATTGAGATGTCACTATATCTTGTTTGAAGCATAGAGTTTTAGATTTGTAGAATGCAAACACCTTCTAGTCCTGTCTTCCTACTTAACATAATGTTCATCCTGCCCATTATTTCTATTCTTCCAGGCACCTTCTAAATTATTGTGTTTTCTCTCATAGCACATTCTCTAGTCCATCTTTCAATTATATAGTCATACTTCTCTTGATATGCAAAGGCCTACAAAATAATAATGTTATTTCTCTATTAAAGAGCTCACAGCCAAGCTGCTCTGTAAAGTGCTACAATCAAACTTTTTGATGAGAGAACCATCCATATTGATCAAAGGTGAAGCAAAATTGAGCTGGTTAATCAAGGGGAAAATGGCGGACTCCCAGAGTTGGAACAACATTGAGCTGGTTAATCAAGGGGAAAATGGTGGACTCCCAGAGTTGGAACAACATTGAACTGGTTAATTAAGGGGAAAATGGTGGACTCCCAGAGTTGGAACAACATTGAGCTGGTTAATCAAGGGGAAAATGGTGGACTCCCAGAGTTGGAACAACATTGAACTGGTTAATTAAGGGGAAAATGGTGGACTCCCAGAGTTGGAACAACATTGAGCTGGTTAATCAAGGGGAAAATGGTGGACTCCCAGAGTTGGAACAACATTGAGCTGGTTAATCAAGGGGAAAATGGTGGACTCCCAGAGTTGGAACAACATTGAACTGGTTAATTAAGGGGAAAATGGTGGACTCCCAGAGTTGGAACAACATTGAGCTGGTTAATCAAGGGGAAAATGGTGGACTCCCAGAGTTGGAACAACATTGAACTGGTTAATTAAGGGGAAAATGGTGGACTCCCAGAGTTGGAACAACATTGAGCTGGTTAATCAAGGGGAAAATGGTGGACTCCCAGAGTTGGAACAACATTGAACTGGTTAATTAAGGGGAAAATGGTGGACTCCCAGAGTTGGAACAACATTGAACTGGTTAATTAAGGGGAAAATGGTGGACTCCCAGAGTTGGAACAACATTGAGCTGGTTAATCAAGGGGAAAATGGTGGACTCCCAGAGTTGGAACAACATTGAGCTGGTTAATCAAGGGGAAAATGGTGGACTCCCAGAGTTGGAACAACATTGAACTGGTTAATCAAGGGGAAAATGGTGGACTCCCAGAGTTGGAACAACATTGAGCTGGTTAATCAAGGGGAAAATGGTGGACTCCCAGAGTTGGAACAACATTGAGCTGGTTAATCAAGGGGAAAATGGTGGACTCCCAGAGTTGGAACAACATTGAGCTGGTTAATCAAGGGGAAAATGGTGGACTCCCAGAGTTGGAACAACATTGAGCTGGTTAATCAAGGGGAAAATGGTGGACTCCCAGGGTTGGAACAACATTGAGCTGGTTAATCAAGGGGAAAATGGTGGACTCCTAGGGTTGGAACAACATTGAGCTGGTTAATCAAGGGGAAAATGGTGGACTCCTAGGGTTGGAACAACATTGAGCTGGTTAATCAAGGGGAAAATGGTGGACTCCTAGGGTTGGAACAACATTGAGCTGGTTAATCAAGGGGAAAATGGCGGACTCCCAGAGTTAGAGCAACATTGAGCTGGTTAATCAAGGGGAAAATGGTGGACTCCCAGAGTTGGAACAACATTGAGCTGGTTAATCAAGGGGAAAATGGTGGACTCCCAGAGTTAGAGCAACATTGAGCTGGTTAATCAAGAGGAAAATGGTGGACTCCCAGAGTTGGAACAACATTGAGCTGGTTAATCAAGGGGAAAATGGTGGACTCCCAGAGTTAGAGCAACATTGAGCTGGTTAATCAAGGGGGAAAATGGTGGACTCCCAGAGTTGGAACAACATTGAGCTGGTTAATCAAGGGGAAAATGGTGGACTCCCAGAGTTAGAGCAACATTGAGCTGGTTAATCAAGAGGAAAATGGTGGACTCCCAGAGTTGGAACAACATTGAGCTGGTTAATCAAGGGGAAAATGGTGGACTCCCAGAGTTAGAGCAACATTGAGCTGGTTAATCAAGGGGAAAATGGTGGACTCCCAGAGTTGGAACAACATTGAGCTGGTTAATCAAGGGGAAAATGGTGGACTCCCAGAGTTAGAGCAACATTGAGCTGGTTAATCAAGAGGAAAATGGTGGACTCCCAGAGTTGGAACAACATTGAGCTGGTTAATCAAGGGGAAAATGGTGGACTCCCAGAGTTAGAGCAACATTGAGCTGGTTAATCAAGAGGAAAATGGTGGACTCTCAGAGTTGGAACAACATTGAGCTGGTTAATCAAGGGGAAAATGGTGGACTCCCAGAGTTGGAACAACATTGAGCTGGTTAATCAAGGGGAAAATGGTGGACTCCCAGAGTTGGAACAACATTGAGCTGGTTAATTAAGGGGAAAATGGTGGACTCCCAGAGTTAGAGCAACATTGAGCTGGTTAATCAAGGGGAAAATGGTGGACTCTCAGAGTTGGAACAACATTGAGCTGGTTAATCAAGGGGAAAATGGTGGACTCCCAGAGTTGGAAAGCCACACGAAAGAAGTTTGTCAACTAACAAATGGTCCCTCAAGTCCAGCCCAGGCACATGTGTACTTTCTTGTGCTGTTGGCCCTATGTATCAACATGCCACAGAAGTGGTCCTCCAGTTGTTGACGTGGGGTGTGACAGTGTCCAGCAGCTGGCCGCCCCCTCCCTACTCCCCCATGTCTCCCGCACCCAGTATGTCCTGGAGCGGCTCCTGAATGTGGGCAGGACCATGGATGTGGTAGGTTGTCGGCCCACTCCCTACATGACACCACATATTTACTGTCCATAGACAGGGTGGTCTAAACCATTGGTTTTCAACCGCTACGACCCCGGATTGAATCCCGCATTGGGCACTTTTTCTAATTAAAAAAATGCTCCAATGGCTCCTGAATATTTCAAAAGTTCAACCCCACCAGCGAGTACAAGTAAGCAAACTGGGCTCTGGCACATTTGTAAGAGAAAAGGCGAACTGCTTTTCACATGTGTAAACATGTGGTACACTTAGAGTAAAAGCGTTGCAACTACTCACCATGATTATCATGGCCTGTCCATAGGCTGATGCTTAAATACCTTCTCACCAAGACCTCCTCTAAACTGATGGATAGATAAGAGACCAATACAATAGTAGAGTGGTCGGTCTGTGGTAGATTGGAGAAACTGCTGGTTCATCACACCTTCCAATATTTTCTACCCAGTAAGGATGATTGTTTAAACAAATTCTTGAATAGTTTTTCATAAACATTATTCTATTATTGTCTTATTAAAATGGAACATGTGTTTAGACATGTGATGTACTCACAATTTAGGCAGTCTCCAACTTCTACCCTCCTTGATTACCATGTGTACTTGGGATAAAACTAAAAAAGAAGCTTTAATTTATTTATCCCATACACATCAATACAGACCCTGATAATTCTAGCAGGTAGTTAGTTGAATGCTTTTTGTGTCATCTCTTGTGTATCATTACACAATGTCATGGAGACACATGTATCTTGTATAGGATTAGTTGTGGTACAAGTCGTGGACTCCCATACATGAGAGCAGATGGTCTGGGGTTGCCTCCTCTCTTTTACAGATGGTACATGTTGGCAAGAACCTACCTCCGCCTTCAAATTCTAATCTGCTTTGTGTGTCCCGTTTTGAGGTGGGACAGACATGTGGCATCTCCACAGGGTAGGTTGGCATTAATGATTGCCCCAGATCTCTCAGGCAGGTGCCACTGGTGAGGTAAATTAAAGAAGTCCTCCTTAATTTTTCTCTTCTGGCTTGACTTGAAATAATAAAAGTCCAGTTGAATGCTTTTACCTCTAAGCAAAGAATGCCTAAAAAATAATGCTCCAGTGGCCCCCGATTCTTGCAAAAGTCCAACCCCACCAGCGAGTGCAAGTTACCAAACAGGGGTCTGGCACATTTTAAGTGCAAAGTCGAACTGCTTTTCACATGTGTAGTCATGTGGTGCACTTACAGTGAAAGCATGATTATCATGGTGTATATAGCGTGTACTAGGGATTAAAAAAAAAAATGCTTTTGCTAACTGCCACAGGCTGATTGAGGGAAATCAATATGTCGTTGTTGTTGTTTCTTATCCCCTTGTGCAAAGATTACACAAAATCTCTCCATGAGTTCAGGGAAATCAATATGGTAGAGGAATGTATAGAGGGAGAAGTTGTGCACAACTGGGTGGTGTGGTCTCCAGGCCAACCTCCGCCTCTACCTTACAGACCTGGTGATAGCCGCCAGGCAGCTCAACCAGGAGGCTTCCGTCTTCCTCACCAAATCCTCCGAGGTAAGTTTAGTCTTATCATTGGAGATAGACACTCTCTTCAATGATCCCTATAGTCAATTCACACTAATTGGGGCTACTCATTGTGAAGACAAAACTTAGTCCCAATTATCTCAAGAGACCTTATTAGCTAATGTGTATCCTAAACATACTATCAACATTCTGTTAAATAACAAACTTATGTTTATTGTGTTGAGACTAATTTTGGTTCTTGCCCCAACTACTGACATACTGTTGATTAGATATGCACTCCATAACACAAACATCAATACACCAAGTTGTCCAATTGGGACAAAAATTGGTGTATGTGAAGAATATCTATAGGAAAAAAAAGTATTTAAAATTTCAAAAGCATTAATTATTTTATTCTAGAGTTTTTGGTAGTCACAAATTGTGAAAGTCAATGTGTTGTTGGAACCCCACTGGCCTGGATGCAGGCTGCCACCCAGCGTGACATGGGCTGATAAAGATTCCGGATGGTGTGCTGCAGGATTTCTTGTCAAATTGTCTTCAACTGTCGAGTTAAATAGTAAAAATTCCGGGATGGTTGCAAATGCCTACCCATCACATCCTAGATGTGCTCTATTGGTGAGAGATCAGGTGACCTTGCTGGCCACGGAAGAGTTCAGCAAGATTGAAGACAATCCATAGTAACACGTGCTGTGTGTGGCTAGACATTATCTTTTTGAAAAGTAAGCCCGGAGTAATATGAGAGGAACGGCACAAAATAAACTGTAGAATAACTACCAATGGGGTCCTGCTATCAAATGAAATAGCACCCGACCATAATGCCCCTGTTGTGGACCTGTGTGGTGTTCGAAAGTAAGGCCAGGATCCACACGCTACCCAGGACTTCTCCAGACACGTTTGCAATGGTCATCAGGACACAGTAAGAAACTGGACTCATTACTAAAGGCTATATGTTCCCAGTCAGAGCGTTCCAAATTGATCGCTCTTGACACCACTGTAGTCGGACATGTCGGTGTACAGGTGTGAGGGGTAGGCAATGTAATAGTCGACGAACTCTTAGATTCTGCTCTTTTAGCCATCTGTTGATGGTCATTTTGGACACTTGTGTGATGGTTACACATTAGATGATAGATAATGTCAAATCCGGTGCTGCGACATAATCGGTATGTCCTCCTGTTCTGTAGTGTTCCTTGGTTGACTGCTGCCATCCTGACCTTGCATTCTTCCATTGTTGACTCACTCTTGTCAACATTGTCTAATACCCACATCACTTCAGCACAGATCTCACATAATTAGTTGATTTGACCAGCCAGCCTATTTCAATCCCATGGCACGACCTCTTTCAAACTATGACATTTGTTCGTAATGAGCACAAATCTTTCTCTGAGATAATGATACAGTAGAAGTCTGCATACTGCAAAAAAATTAAATGGAAATTTTGAAAATCAGCTAGTGCCACACTGAATATTGAGTCTAGAATACCAGTGCTGGATGCTCAGTTCAGATGTGCTGGAGCTCTTGCTTTGCATAACTTGGTCATCAAATTTCAATAATTTGCATGTTTGGTCGAAATGTCTTTGCATACATATTTCCATATAAATCAGCCAACTCCTTCTTGGTGCGTTGATTTTTTTATAGAGTGTATCTGACGTTACATTTGGAGCAGCTCGTGTTGATTCTGATAACCTGAATGCTGATGGCTTTATTTGGTTGTTATATCTACTACAGCTTGATTCAAGTTGTCTGTACATGCACTATACATTGTGGGTAGCTCAGCAGGGAGCGCGTGTGTGTGTATGCCAGACCCTAGGGCTGGAGGCGGAGGAGCAGCTCCTGGAGTCCCTCAACAAGATGGAGGGGGCCCTGCAGAACTGCTTTGAGTCCCAGGGGCTGGTGTACTTCAGTAGAGGAGGGGGCCCGGAGGAGGTGGGTGTGCAGCCCAGCACAGTGTCCCAGCTAACCCCCGCCAACAGAAGAGACGGGGGCTGTTCCGTGGCGGCACCAAGAAGAAGCCGTGCAATGACGGCGGGGAGCAGTCCTCCGTCTTGATCTGGGGCTCCGGGGATGTGGCCCACTGGCTGGACAGCCTCCAGATGGGCGAGTACCGCGACATCTTCCTGCGCAATGACATCCAGGGCCCTGAACTGCTCTATCTTGAGCGACGCGACCTCAAGGTAACAACATAGCTGAATTAGGATGAAGGAAGGACTTGTAGTGTTGTGCTCAGTGTTACAACAGTGAAGTTGAACATAGGACAATAATGGGCTATCTTGATTCAAGAACTTTTGAAGCACAAAATTTTCTTTTCAAATAAACACACAATTCTTACTGTTCTTCACTGTGATGACAAAATATTGGGAAGGCTTGGCTCATCAGTGAACCCTCCCAGCTGTTTCGGCAGTTTAATCTACCATATTTTCCCTACTATTGTATTGGATGATTCTGCTTATATATTCACCACTGTACAGTTGAATTTTTGTTATGGTATTTAATCAAACTATGGACATAAGGTTCAAGGAGATTAGATTAACATGCAAATTCAACTGTGTTAACTATGATGATATAATATTGAAAGGATCATTAGTGGTGAACCCCCCCTAGAGAGGTGTGTTTTAAAAAAGAAAATTTCATTTTGAATATAGTTAATTTTTTGAACATTTAATTTCTTCATTGAAATTTCTACTAGGGACAAACAAAAATAGTGGTGTCTCAACTAGTCAATGTTTTAAATTATGAATTATTGTTAATTAGGTGAGAAATATTTTAATCCTTTCTGCTCTTTAGTTCACTATTATTAGATAATACAAAGTTCTGACAAAACAGTGAAATACTCTGCCACACAGCTGACATCACTAGTGTCATTTTTTTATTGAAATCAAGAAATTAATATTCAATTTATATGAACACAAAATTGAGGAAATTCAGGATATTTTCTCTTAAAGCAATATATTTTATATTTAATGGGGAAAATGCCCAATTTGAAGGATTTTTTATTTAACTTTTCCTCCCTAATATTCTTCAGTATATATTTCCTGTAACTTGGTTATAATATCTCAATTCTAAAGTTCAAGTTTTAAATCCGATTTTGTTATAACACTAGTTATGTTATATATAGTTATAACATTAAGAAAGCTAAGTCCCAAGCGATGACGTTATAACGAGGTCCAACTGTGCCTTATTGGGGTTTCTTATCCTCTTTGTAAATTTCTCCATGCCCTTCTATGACAGTGAATGGCAGTAATCTCCTGGCATGTAATTTGAGGCCACAGTCTCCATCTTAGAAGCACTGCCCACTCTCTCATGACATATCCCATTCATAATTCTGGAGAGAGCTCTATGCTGATGCCACCAGGCCATTCAAACATGTGTATTTTCAATCTGGGCGATGGCAGAGTTTGATAAATATTTTCCTTTGTGATATATGCCAAGTTTCAATATGGTCAGTCAATTTTTCTAGTTGATCCCTTGCCAATGGAGTAATAGTTCTACGTTAGCAAAATTTATTTTAAATCTAACTCCACTTGTCCTTTAACATCCATTTTTGATCATTTTGTTATTTGTTTCCCTCACCCCTTATTTTCTCAATGCTGAGCTGACCTAATGATGGTTTGTGTTGGGGGTAACTGCATGTTAACTGATACAGATGGGAACCTGCTGACAAACACCAGCCATCTTAGACATGGTGGTATAACAAGTACACTTGGGACCAACCACAGTTGGTATTAGCCATGTTGGTGTTCTAATCAAGAAGCTGTAATAATGTGGTTCCATGGTCAGTCACTGGCTCACCTCAATACTCTTGCTACACTGAACCATCACTCCCATACATAGAACTGAGCTATTTATCTCTGTGTTTGGAATAGATGTTGGTTACACATTGAAGTACTTTTTATTTTTAAAACATAATAAATTGCTCTTCAATGGCCTCCTCCCAGATTCTTTCACAAATCTAACCGCACTTCTGGGTGCAAGTAACCAAACAGAGCTCTGGAACTTTGTAAGTGTAAAAGTCTAAGTGCTTTCTACATGTGCTGGACATGAAAGACGGGATAAGCTTTTGACTTCATTCTTGTAATGAAAAAGGACATTCTCTTGTCTTTGGGGGGAAAAATCTCCCCAAAAGGCAGAAGAGCCAAATTTATTGGTCCAACGGCATAGATGAAAGAAGGCACTGGCAAACCGCTTCTCTATCAAGTCTTTCTGAGAAAACTATACAGACCAAATAGGATAAAATTGGAGAATATTTGTCCATATGGCAAACTTGACTTGATGGACTCTAACAACCGACACTTGAGTATAATCAGTCACAGCCTACCATGTATATTTGGAATAAGTAAACAGCTCCATCTCTCTGTTCTGTCCATTGTGTTGAGAGGAATGACTGGACTTTGCCACAGGAGCTGGGTATCACCAAGATGGCTCATATCAAACGCATTCTGCACGGCATCAAGGAGCTCTCCTCCTATTCCATCGGGCGCAAGCTGGCGCTCCAATGACATCCCTGCCTGCCTTAACTCCTGGTGCTCTCTCACTCCTGATTGGCCTTCTACTCAACTGCCTTAACTCTGTGGCCTCTCACTGACCCCGGTCGATATTTGGTTGCTCACTTGTCTCATTGGTTGTAACTCCCTCTTGTTTACTACTTCACCCAGTCAACTTCCATTAATTGGGACTCAAAGGGAATCCCAATTTGGAGAAATAAAAATAGATTTTACTGCCCTATGAATAGGTTGCCACAGTGGGGGGAAGTCCCAATTAAAAGAAGTTGACACACCACTCTCCCTATACACACACAGCTAAAACTTCCTTATAAAAGCTTCTATTCCTATTTATTTATTTTTTATTTAGGGGGCTTAGTTAATAACTCTGAAAGCCCTTGTTGATGTTGGAAATTTCTGTGTGATTCCTGATATAATTTCTCTCTCTTTATATTTTTTGATATTTCAATATGGGAGCTATATGAAAGTTTTATGCTGTGTGTGTGTTCTATGTATGTTCTATCATGGCGGATGTGCTGAGGTGATTGGCTAGTTGACTTCTCTCACATATGTTTATTCTTTACATAGAAAATGGGATTTTTACATTGGTTATAAGTTGTAGAGGTGCAATCTAATTTTTCTTTGATATAGCTAAAGGTTTTGATGGGTTGAACTAACATTTTGCTCTAGTTAGTGTGTCTTGAAGCTGCTGGTTTGTAGAATGAACAACCAGTGAACTGGAATCCTCTTTGTATTTACTTGCCTCTCTGGGTTTTTTTATCAGGTTGGATGTGGAAAAGAAAGTCATTTTTTCCTTTTTGAGTTCAAGCTTCTTTTTTTTTAGTGCTCTAGTCATCATCTTTTTTTTTTTTCATTGAAATAAAATATATTTTCAAGTTTTTTAAGAATGGAATTTTGGTAGAAAAAATCCTCCAAATTTAAAAGAAAGTCAAGGTAGTAATCCCATCTCTGGAAAAATCGTCCCTTTCTTCTGTTAACCATTTTTTGAGAATTCTGAAGTCAAAAAGCCAACACCTTAACACAACACCAGTGATGTAAAACTATGTAAATATTTTGGCTTAATTCTCATTTTTCAACATTTTATTTATTTACAAGATTGTGTAGGAATGTTTGTAAATACGTTTTTTAATTTGTTGTTTTTACCTTCTTCAAGATGGCCATATATTTGACTTGAATGGCCTCCTCCTCCTCCACAGTCTGTAGAGTTCCCATCACACCCTGTACTTAGTCAATTTGTTGTCAGTCTCTCTTTGCTGATACCCCAGTTATCTCTCGCTGTTTTCTTCCCCCTTTTTTTATTTATTTAGAAAATTTTGATTGGGTTTGAAATAGGGAAGGTTAATTTTTTTAAGTAAAAAAAAAATTTTGTGTGTCTTAAATTTATTTAGCTATTTTTAAAAAATACAGTTAAACCTGTCTATAGCGACCCCTCTAAATAACACCTCCCTCTCTATAGCGCCCAATTTTAAATACGTAGTACGATGCGATTTACATTAAAAGTGACCTGTCTATAGTACCCCCCCTCTATTGCACCCTATTTTGGTGAGTCCCAAGAGGGGGTGCTATAGACAGGTTTAACTGTACTTTTAATAAATAGGTGTTATTAATAGAATTTTTTTCTTCTTACATTATGTGAAATTTATTGTTATTTTACTTTTTTTATGTTTTTTTCTTGTGTGTGTGAATAGATGAAGATATATTTTCTATATCAAATTAATAGTTTTTTAAAAATTTACTAGTTATAATGATATATATATAAATGAGTTAAATAAATTTATTTTATTAAAACATTTTTTTTTTTCCAAGTGTTTAATTTTAACTTACTATATTGTGGTGGGGAATTAGTTCATTTTCTTCAGTTTTTCCTAATGTTGTTTTTATCAATATAGGTTGTTTTTTTTTTTTTTTTTTCAACTTTCATGGCACTTGTTTTTGTCAATGAATATATATATTATCAATTGAATTAAATCTCCTGGACATAAATAATTAAAAAGGTTTCTGCAGATGTGTTTATTAAAGTGTTTTATTCATTTATTTAAGTTCTCCTGTAGAGGGGCAGAGATGTCTGGAAGCTTGAGACTGTGATTTAATTAAAAGAAATTAATCTCCAGAAACCTTACTAATTATTTAATGAATATATATTACCATTTATTTTGATCCCTGTGTTAGTTGGTTCACCCTCCAAATGAAGTGCATTAGGGTTATCAGCAATAGAGAGACAGCCTCTACTTTCTGGCCTTAACAATGTCTTATGTCACCTCTGTAAGAAGATTTTGTTGGGATTCCACCAACTAGATATGGCTATGCATGGCTCTAACTTCTTTTTTATTATCAAACTAACTCTCTTCTTTTAAATCTCTCTAGACACAACATTTTTGTAACACACAACACATATATATACTCAAAGCCCATTGGAATATGCAATATTGTTCTTTTTTATTTATTATTCCTCTCTCTAAACAGTGTAACTTTGATTTAACCATCTCTCCTCACTTTAGCAACAACGTAACTCTATTGTGAATTATCCCTGTGAGATTCAATTATTGCATTTAAAAAAATTGAGATCTAGTATTATAAATGTGAAATTAGGGTTAGCTCTTCAACAATACTCCTGCATGTGGTATATCCAGTACATTCATTCAGTTTGCTCATTTGGCCTGAAATATTTTCTTGTTGGTTTAAATCACCCTTAGTTGGTGACCTGAAAGTTCAGCCTGGCTTCTCTGATTTGGAAAGAAAAGGATTTTGTGAAATTTTCTTTGTAGTGAATCAGCCTATTGAGTTGATTATATGGCTCTTATTTTTTTAATGCTGTCTATAAAGGTAGCTTAAATGAAACGCTTCACCATTTTGTGTGTCATCCTTGCGCAGGGGCCATACTAATCTTCTCTGTATTGTTCCAATTATAGTATATGTACCGCCGAACAAGCGTGTACAGCTTGAAGGTAGCTTGTAGAATGGAAGGATGGTTAAATCCAAGTTACACTTGTCTTCTCTTTGATATCAATTTTGGAGGATAATTTTTGTAAGATGTTTGTGGCCACTGATGCATATCTTTGTAGAGTTTTTTGGACAATCATACAACTCTTTGTCTGTCTGTTGTTGTGTTTGACTGATGCAGTAAAACCTCATTGTTAGAGAATGGTCTGTCTATTACAGAAGGTAGATTGTGTATGTTCCCACTATATTTCAGTACTTTTACTGTAACTTTTATATCTCCTGATTATAGAGAGCATTCATCCCGTGGTTAAAAAAGAATTGGTGTTTGGGAAAGGTTATAGTAGAGGTTGGATTATATAAATGGATGGATTAGAAAGAGAGAGAGAAGATACAGTAGAACCTCTGTGTAAAAGACACCTACTTGCAGAGTCCAAAGTGTCCTTTAGGGAGAGGTGTTCTCTTACCGGAGAGTTGCTAATTAATAAAAAAAATGGTAATTTTAGCGATGAAAACCTTTATTTTTTTATTTTTGTAGAGAAGTGTCCTCTCATGGAGGTTCTACTGTATACACTGTGGTGTAATTTTCCTCTCTCTACGGCCCAATTTCAACTCCTGGGATAGTGAAAATTTTGTATCTATCCTGAGTAGCCCCAATTATCTTTTAAACACTTTAATTTGTGTGATTTCATTAAAACCACTGTTTATTGGGGGGAGAAAATTTGTAATTTAAAAAAATGAAATTGTAATTACTGATGTTGATTGCATTCAAAATGAGCTCTTACCTTTATAGATTTCACTACTTGAGATCTTTGAGGAAATAACTATTTGAATAGATTTCTTTCTTACAATTTTGGATCCACACACTCTATTAAGGAAAGTAAGCAATCCCATTTATCAGTCACACAAATATGTATCTAAAATAAATATTCAATCTCATTATAGCTAGCATTCAAACAAACTCTTACTAAAATTTACACAATTTAAAAAAAAATATATTATTATAATTACACCATATCTACACAGATGCTCCTTCTTCTTTCTTATCGCCACTCAATCATATAAGGGTATCAGGTCTTTAGAGCTTGAGACTTTTGATGGTGTCTTCTGGGGATACACAGATGCTAAAAGTATTTAATAGAAGGACATGAGCAGTGAACTTCTGCATATCAGTGGTTTAACCAGTCTCCACAGACATCTTGTCTGTCAGCTGCACTCAGTGTGGCCATTCATTATCACAAGATTTCAACAAATTACAAGGAAATCATAAGATGCTGCAACTCTTTTTATTTTCTTGATTAAAGGAAGCTTTTGGGCAAGCTCTTCATCAACTAACTAAAACATCAACCTTTTAATTAAATGAAGAAGGGCTTGCCCAAAAGCTTCCTTTAATCAAGTAAATAAAAAGAGTTGCAGCATCTTATGATTTCTTTATAACTCAGTGTGGAGTTGAAGGTATACTCTATCTAGGACTGGAGACCAATTAAATCCTGCAATGCTTTATCACAATAAGCCTGGTAGATAACCCATATCATTATGATGATGGTATTTAAACCCCCCTTTGTTAATTTGGCTTGCACTAGATACACTAAACAGGACCTCTTGGAGAGGCTGCTGCTTATCATAAAACAGCTTGAGGAGCATGAACTCATTGAATTTGTGTAATCTTTACACAAGGGGATAAGAAACAACTAACCTTTATTAATTGGGACTGACAATTGGAACTATATCTATTGAATATAGGTCCTCATCAATGCCACCAATTGACTATTATAGAATGTTTAACAATGAGGTTTTACTGCTGAGAATGATTCTCCTAGATTGTTGCTGGAGTTTTTAAGGAATGTTTTTCATGAGTTTTTTTTTATGTTCTTGTGAATGAATAACAAAGCAATTTTTTGCTCAATTTGTGAACTACTTAGAATGATGTTTTTTGGCAACTTTTCAAACTATGGTTTGTTTCATCTTAGTAGATTCCTGGCATTTGCAGGGAAATTAGAGCAAAGACTGAGGTGTCTCAAGTTCCGGCTTGGTGAACATGAAATTGTGAATTGTAAAAGTCAATCTAACTATAAAAAAATCTGTTTTTTTTTACAAACAACTTTAAATGGGATTGTATACATACATTTTTAGCTAAAAAAAAAGATATTAAAATGTATTTTTTTTTTTAAATACCAGTTTTAAAAAATTATTTAAAAAACCACCAAATAAAATTTTCTAATATTTTCTTATTAATCTATAATTCGGGTGAATTTATAATTAGTATAGTCATCATAAGGAAAAAAAAAACTAAATTGTGTGTCAGAAATTACAGTAAAATATCTCTTTGTAAAGGACAACACCTAAATGCAGAGCAAAAGTGTCCTTTATGGAGAGGTGTCCTCTTACCGGAAAGTTGTTACATAGTAAAAATGGCATAATTTTGAAAATGAAAATTGTCGTTTGTTGAGAGGTGTTCTCTAGCTTGAGTGTCCTCTCATGGAGGTTTTACTGTATATATATATATATATATAAACTATCGAACACCAAAGTGTTTGATTAGGAAGTGTGAACAAATAGTTAAACCAAATTAGGAAAATTATGTCAGTCTACTCAGCCATTATAGTGAATCTTGGGGCTCAGAATGGGGAAACTCTCCAAGTAACATCCCCTATCTGGCACTTCCATAAGACATCAATGTGGAAAAGGTTAATGCAAAGCTGAACTGATTTTTTTTTGCAAGTACAGTTAAAGCTGTCATATTCATGATGATCATAACCTGATACTATAAGAAAGGGAAAACTAATAAACATATTAAGAAAAAAAAAAAGGCATCTCCTTATCGTGCAACTGAAAGTTGCTGATGGCTTGTGCAATCTCTTGGAATAAATATAAACTATTTGTTGATTTTTAATTATTCCAGAATTAGCCAAATACCCATTCTTGATTAATCAAGAAAAGCTTACCACGTACACGTTTGGGGCTGTTGGCCCTCGTCAGCGTGGTGCAAGCTGTATATCAACGACCCTTTATTTATTATTTATTTTCACATAATAAACATATGTTTTGTATTGGAAGGATTGCATATTGTAACACTATTTAAGACTATTATACACTAAAAATAATAAATCATAATGTCCCGGGACTTGAGATTTCTGAAGATCTAATTATTATGGTACACCTCCCTGTAAATGCCAGGTGTAGCTAACTACAACAAAATGATGCTTACCCAAATGTATAAAAGAACAAAGAGAATGGATGTATGTAAATTTGATTCATTTATTCACAGATTTATTTATTTATTCACTGATTGGGTGTGTGAAAGGAAACTTTGGCTTTTTTTTTTTGTAGACTGCTCTTCCACTTTTAAAACTATTATTACTAATTTTTGATGGTAGTTAGAGATAGTCAAGAGGATAATACTAGTGATATATCCTTTTTTTATCCTCTCTTATTAATATTTATCTTTTTTTTTTTCTTTCTTTCTTTCAACCTTTTCTTTTTGAATTTTTATAATAGTAAATCCAATATATTTCCATATATACAGGATGATTATACAGATCTGTTTATTCTATTTAGTTATATATAATTAATAATTTGAAGAGAGACAGACTGGAATTTTGCAGTCATCAATCAGGTTTCCATTTTACCCCAATAATCCTAATTTCTAAAAGGTTAAGAGTGTCTAAAATGTCTGTTAATTGAGACTAATATTTTGGAAAGTCCCAAATAGAAAAGAATGAGATTGTGTTCAAAATTTAGAAATGATTTGCATAGTGATATGAATCTTATGTATTTGCATATATTGTATTTTAGGACAACAATTTAAATAAGTAATTTCTATGCAATGTGTTTACCTTCAAGAGTTCTTGCTTCAATATGGATGGTAACAATACTGCTACACTACCATTACCTATTTAGTTGGTTGTTTACGTTGTGGGTTTTTGGAAAAATATATATTCAATCCATATTGTTCATCATACCAAAATGAGTACCACAATTTTAAATTCTCTCTCTCTCTCTCCCAAAATTCCTTTGTATATGGGAATAAAATATAACCTTTTAAATAATATTTTAAGATTGATGAGGCACAATTTGGATTGTAGATTATAAACACCAGGTAATAAGACCAAATCCAAATAAATAAATAGTGTGTGACGTTTCGGTAATAGCGTTGTTACCATCTTCAGACAAAACGTCACACACTATTTATTTATTTGGATTTGGTCTTATTACCTTGTGTTTATAATCTTTTAAGAAATCTCAAAATTGAGGTGTTTTTTTTAAACCTTTTTATTTTTACCACATAACATATTAAAATTGAAAAAAACTGACAGATTTAATAAAATAGACTGTAAAGATTAGAAAGAAATGAAAAACTATTTTTTTTTCCAAAAAAGTAAAAAAATGTAAAAATTGGGAAGCCTCATTACTAATGGCATAGAGAGGTGGTTCATCCTGAATATATGGAAATATGTTGGGTAAGCGGAATGTTGGACACAATTATTTCCCAACATTACTCACGTAAAGAAATCAAAAAGAGCCCAATTTAGGTTGTTTCACTTAATCAACAAGCCCAGTCTCTCTCTCATTGGGGAGTACGATCCTCTAGTAGAATGCTGTGTACAGTCTCATGTAAACTGCCCTGAACAACCAAGTACAGTAGAACCTTCCTGTAAAGGACAACACCTAATTGCAGAGCCAAAGTGTCCTTTAGGGAGAGGTGTCCTCTTACCGGAGGGCTACTAAATAAAAAAAATGGTAATTTTGCGAATTAAAACTGTCTTTTGTGGAGAGGTGTCTGCTAGCGGGGTGTCTTCTAGGGAGGTTCTATTGTATAACAACCCAACCTCAAGGAACATCTTTTTTATTATATTTTTCATTGTGGGCAGCATGGTAGATTGTACTGTACTGGTTTTAAAGGATTACTCTATGTGATAATGTTATTTTGACATATTTATTGACACACCATACATAACCTGGAGCATATATCTTTACTAAAGGTAAAGGACTTGACATGTTTACTTGATGTTTGTGAACACTTTTTATACCATTACAAGTTGTATAGAAGTTTTTAAATTATTTTTAATGTTTATCTTCCTATTGTATATTATTACATTTTGTTAAAAATTTGATATTAGGTCTACACTCTATAATAGCAAACTATATATCAAATGATATAAATCTCATGGATATCAGTTAAATAACGCTGCAAGTTTCTGGAGATGTGTTTCTTCATCTTTATTAAACATGATATCGAGCTTTCAGGCATCTCTGTCTTTATATAGGAGTACATAGAAACCTGTATAAAACTTCTAAACATATAAATTACAACTACAAGTACTGGAATCCCTTCAATAAAGTACGATAAAATTCAAGAATCAAGGGACGAGTTTCTTTTATACGACATGTTGATTTCTCCTTTCCATAATTTCCTGGTATGCTAATTATTCCTCTCATCATTTTATAGATATGCAAAGTTCCTATAGTTTTTAATATGTAAAATAGTCTCATCCCTATATAGTGTTCAATGTTCCATATGTTTTCACATTTCTCCTGTAGAAGGGCTGGCCAGCCCGAAAGCTCAAGCGTTTTGTAATAAATCGTCGTATAAAAGAAACTCGTCCCTTGATTCTTGAATTTTATCGTATATAAATTACAGTAGAACCTTGCTGTAAAGGAAACCTAAATGCAGAGCCAGTGTCCTTTAGGGAGAGATGTCCTCTTACCGGAGAGTTGCTAAATAATAAAAATGGTAATTATGCAAATGTGAAAACTGTCCTTTGTAGAGAGGTGTCTGCTAGCAGGGTGTTCACTAAAGGGAGGTTCTACTGTATATGTGTACTCCTGTAGAAGAACAGAAATGTCCGAAAGCTCTTGAGATTATGTTAATAAAGATTTAAAAGAAACTCCAGAAACCTGTTGCATTATGTAATTAAAACTATATATGCAAAACAAAGGTTTGTGTAAATAATATAGGTAT
>CP092869.1:56412714-56440183 GCA_030710605.1 Cordylochernes scorpioides
GTGCAGCCCAGCACAGTGTCCCAGCTAACCCCCGCCAACAGAAGAGACGGGGGCTGTTCCGTGGCGGCACCAAGAAGAAGCCGTGCAATGACGGCGGGGAGCAGTCCTCCGTCTTGATCTGGGGCTCCGGGGATGTGGCCCACTGGCTGGACAGCCTCCAGATGGGCGAGTACCGCGACATCTTCCTGCGCAATGACATCCAGGGCCCTGAACTGCTCTATCTTGAGCGACGCGACCTCAAGGTAACAACATAGCTTACATAGGATGAAGGAAGGACTTGTAGTGTGGTGTTCAGTGTTACAACAGTGAAGTTGAACATAGGGCAATAATGGCCTATCTTGATTCAAGAACTGTTGAAGCACAAAATTTTCTTCTCAAATAAACACAATTCTTACTGTTCTTCACTGTGATGACAAAATATTGGGAAGGCCTGGCTCATCAGAGAACCCTCCCAGCTGTTTCGGCAGTTTAATCTACCATATTTTCCCTACTATTGTATTGGATGATTCTGCTTATATATTCGCCACTGTACAGTTGAATTTTTGTTATGGTATTTAATCAAACTATGGACATAAGGTTCAAGGGAAGTAGATTAACATGCAAATTCTACTGTGTTAACTGTGATAATATAATATTGAAAAGTCCTAGATCATTAGTGGTGAACCCCCCCTAGAGAGGTGTGTTTTAAAAAAGAAAATTTCATTTTGAATATAGTTAATTTTTTGAACATTTAATTTCTTCATTGAAATTTCTACTAGGGACAAACAAAAATAGTGGTGTCTCAACTAGTCAATGTTTTAAATTATGAATTATTGTTAATTAGGTGAGAAATATTTCAATCCTTTCTGCTCTTTAGTTCAATTATATTAGATAATACAAAGTTCTGACAAAACAGTGAGATACTCTGCCGCACAGCTGACATCACTAGTGTCATTTTTTATTGAAATCAAGAAATTAATATTCAATTTATATGAACAAAATTGAGGAAATTCGGGATATTTTCTCTTAAAGCAATATTTTATATTTAGTGGGAAAAATGCCCAATTTGAAGGAGTTTTTATTTAACTTTTTCTCCCTAATATTCTTCAGTATATATTTCCTGTAACTTGGTTATAACATCTCAATTCTAAAGTTAAAGTTTTAAATCCGATTTTGTTATAACACTAGTTATGTTATATATACAGCATAACCTCGTTAATTCGACATACGCAAATTCGACACTCTACCTTAATTCGACCATATTCTGATGTCCCGACCTCCGGCCTATCAAATAACAAACCGTAATTCGACAGTATCGATAATACGACAGTTCCGATAGTTCGACCATTTTAAAATTCGAATTTCGACAGTTGAATGTTTTTTTACATACAACTTTGCCGCTAAACGGTATTACAGCGGCGACGATCGGCATCGGCGGGCGCCGATAGGATTGCGCCTGTGCACTTTTGGGTTCTGTTAGTTTAAGTTTCACTTTGCAGTGCCGTTGCGCAATGTCGCGAGTGTTATTGTTTTGTTTGTTTTTTTCACACGGGAATTTAGGATTCGTGCTCTAATTAATAATATTATTTTCTTTTTAAATTTCAGCATTGAAATATTTAAGTTATTCTAAAATTTACAAATAATTTCCTTTCTAATAAATAAATCTTCATAAAATGTAGCCACAATGATTATGATAACATTTTATTTCAATATTCCTTTTCCATATTATTAAAAAAGATTTAAACACAAAATCAATAACACCCGCAGCATTTTATTTCAATATTCCTTTTCCATATTATTAAAAAAAATTTAAACACAAAATCAATAACACCCGCAGCAGCAGTGGATGTCTTTAATACAATAGTTATTTAAAACACATTCCAGAGGAAGAAAGACATGCATTTTTTTAAAAATAGACCATCTGGAATATATCCTGAATAGGATTTCAGTGCAAAAACAGACATCTATAAAGGAATTTTTAAAAAGATCTTCATGATTATTTTTAAATTTTCTTATTATTTTCCATATTTATTTCCTTTCAACTGCTATATTATTCAATGTGTAGTATTGCCATTTTGTCCCTGATACTAAAGTTAACCATGAAAATAAAAAATAATACAAAAAAGGACACACACAATGGTTTCAATTAATATGATCAATTTATATTACAAAGCAATTTTAGAAAATATTATTTTAGCGAGTTAGATGATTAGCTAATCATCTAACCTTAATTCAACACTTCCTTTAATTCAACCGAAATCTCTGATCCCTTGGGGTGTTGAATTAAAGAGGTTCGACTGTAGTTATAACAACAACAACAACAATAGCCTTTATTGGGCACACGTGCCATACAGGATTCTCCCGGTAGGACAAAAAAAAAAAAAAACAAATTAGCATCATAGTTATATACAAATATTGGGTATTGACCTCGACCAATTATCGAGTTGGATCCGGTGTCTGTGCTAAATATTTTGATTGAACTGATTTCCAGTATTTATAAAAAGCGAATGCAAAGGGTCTGGATTTTACGACTTTTGCCATTAAAATATAAGGCGAATTGCTATTAGCCGGTCTCTTGAAGAAGAATTTCTCTCTCTTCTTCCATTGCCGTACAGTAGAACATGTAGTGTGGAAAGTCGAGACTAAATTCACCGTTGCATAAGGTGCATTTTATGGTCTTAGTTTTCAAAAGTGAAACATGATTAATTCTCTGTACTGCAAAAAGGCTTCTTACTTGTGCAATGATTCTCTTTAAGGTTAGGGGGATATTGTCATTCAGATAGCATTCCATTGTAGGTGATGAATGAAAGTATTTATAGTGAGAGTAGAGTACTGATTTTCTTATTCTTACATAATCCAGCTGCAAGGACTGATCGGTTGCCGTTCTAATAATTAGGGGGATGTATCTTTGTAGAATATTGAAGTCTGTACTTCCAACAAGCCATGAGAAGCCGGTGTTGTTAAGTAGCTCTGTTATACTTTTTACCAGTCCGATATTCTGTTTTGAAGAAATTGAAATGTCCCACAAATGTGCCAAACAAATTGAAGGTAGCCTGCTGCCGTCCATTTTCAAAATTCTAGTCCAGAATTTTAAAGTTAGTCTTTTCACTGTGATATCAAGAGGACTGTAGTTATAACATTAAGAAAGCTAAGTCCCAAGCGATGACGTTATAACGAGGTCCAACTGGTGTTTCTTATCCTCCTTGTAAATTTCTCCATGCCCTTCTATGACAGTGAATGGCAGTAATCTCCTGGCATGTAATTTGAGGTCTCCATCTTAGAAGCACTGCCCACTCTCTCATGACATATCCCATTCATAATTCTGGAGAGAGCTCTATGCTGATGCCACCAGGCCATTCAAACATGTGTATTTTCAATCTGGGCGATGGCAGAGTTTGATAAATATTTTCCTTTGTGATATATGCCAAGTTTCAATTTGGTCAGTCAATTTTTCTAGTTGATCCCTTGCCAATGGAGTAATAGCTCTACGTTAGCAAAATTCATTTTAAATCTAACTCCACTTGTCCTTTAACATCCATTTTTGATCATTTTGTTATTTGTTTCCTTCACCCCCTATTTTCTCAATGCTGAGCTGACCTAATGACAGTTTGTGTTGGGGGTAGCTGCATGTTAACTGATACAGATGGGAACCTGCTGACAAACACCATCCATCTTAGACATGGTGGTATATAACAACCACACTTGGGACCAGCCACAGTTGGTATTAGCCAAGTTGGTGTTCTCAATCAAGAAGCTGTAATAATGTGGTTCCATAGTCAGTCACTGGCTCACCTCAATACTCTTGCTACACTGAACCATCACTCCCATACATAGAACTGAGCTATTTATCTCTGTGTTTGGAATAGATGTTGGTTACACATTGAAGTACTTTTTATTTTTAAAACATAATAAATTGCTCTTCAATGGCCTCCTCCCACATTCTTTCACAAATCTAACCGCACTTCTGGGTGCAAGTAACCAAACATAGCTCTGGAACTTTGTAAGTATAAAAGTCTTAAGTGCTTTCTACATGTTCAAATCTAAAAGCTTGAGGGATGAGTTTCTTTTGCAAATAAATTTATTTCGAGCTATCTCGGGCAACGCCCTTCTACAGGAAAATTAAAAATAAAGTAAATTAAATTATATTTCACTGAGATTAAGCGAGGCAAATGTATAACAAACTATATAAAATAAATATCAGAAACAAACACATGTGAGACTACTCGTGCTTCAGATACATATGAATAAATCAATAAACTAAAATTTGTGTATATATATAGCGAATTTGAATGTTTAAATATGAACTGATATAGAATCGGACAAAGAATATGGCATATATTGGAAATATAGGACAGAATAACTATTGAATTTGTGGTCTCTGAGTTCATGATACAGTGGGGGGTTGGGTGGCAGCAGGGAATATTACATTATAAATATCCGGCAAATCAATTTTTCTATTAAGGCTGTGGAATTTACTTGACAGGAGGGATGATTAGTCTTTGATGTTTGTTTTCTACATGTGCTGGACATGAAAGACAGGATAAGATTTTGACTTCATTCTTGTAATGAAGAAAGACATTCTCTTGTCCTTGGGGGGAAAAATCTTCCCAAAAGGCAGAAGAGCCAAATTTATTGGTCCAACGGCATAGATGAAAGAAGGCACTGGCAAACTGCTTCTGTATCAATTCTTGCTGAGAAAACTATACAGACCAAATAGGATAAAATTGGAGAATATTTGTCCATATGGCAAACTTGACTTGATGGACTCTAACAACCGACACTTGAGTATAATCAGTCACAGCCTACCATGTATATTCGGAATAAGTAAACAGCTCCATCTCTCTGTTCTGTCCATTGTGTTGAGAGGAATGACTGGACTTTGCCACAGGAGCTGGGTATCACCAAGATGGCTCATATCAAACGCATTCTGCACGGCATCAAGGAGCTCTCCTCCTATTCCATCGGGCGCAAGCTGGCGCTCCAATGACATCCCTGCCTGCCTTAACTCCTGGTGCTCTCTCACTCCTGATTGGCCTTCTACTCAACTGCCTTAACTCTGTGGCCTCTCACTGACCCCGGTCGATATTTGGTTGCTCACTTGTCTCATTGGTTGTAACTCCCTCTTGTTTACTACTTCACCCAGTCAACTTCCATTAATTGGGACTCAAAGGGAATCCCAATTAGGAGAAATAAAAATAACAAAGATTTTACTGCCCTATGAATAGGTTGCCACAGTGGGGGGAAGTCCCAATTAAAGGAAGTTGACACACCACTCTCCCTATATACACACAGCTAAAACTTCCATATTAAAGCTTCTATTCTTAATTTATTTATTTTTTATTTGGGGGGCTTAGTTAATAACTCTGAAAGCTCTTGTTGATGTTGGAAATTTCTGTGTGATATTCCAGATATAATTTCTCTCTCTCTATATATTTTTTGATATTTCAATATGAGAGCTATATGAAAGTTTTATGCTGTGTGTGTGTGTTCTATGTATGTTCTATCATGGTGGATGTGTTGGGGTGATTGGCTAGTTGACTTCTCTCACATATGTTTACTCTTTATATATAGACAATGGGATCATTGTTTATAAGTTGTAGAGGTGCAATCTAATTTTTCTTTGATGTAGCTAAAGGTTTTGATGGGTTGAACTAACATTTTGCTCTAGTTAGTGTCTTGAAGCTGCTGGTTTGTAGAATGAACAACCAGTGAACTGGAATCCTCTTTGTATTTACTTGCTACTATGGGTTTTTTTTATCAGGTTGGATGTGGAAAAGAAAGTCATTTTTTTTTCTTTTTGAGTTCAAGCTTCTTTTTTTTTTTTTTTAGTGCTCTAGTCATCATCTTTTTTTTTTTTTTTCTCATTGAAATAAAATATATTTTCAAGTCTTTTAAGAATGGAATTTTGGTAGAAAAAAAATCCTCCAAATTTAAAAGAAAGTCAAGGCAGTAATCCCATCTCTGGAAAAATCATCCCTTTCTTCTGTTAATCATTTTTTGAGAATTCTGAAGTCAAAAAGCCAACACCTTAACACAACACCAGTGATGTAAAACTATGTAAATATTTTGGCTTAATTCTCATTTTTCAACATTTTATTTATTTACAAGATTGTGTAGGAATGTTTGTAAATACGTTTTTTAATTTGTTGTTTTTACCTTCTTCAAGACGGCCATATATTTGACTTGAATGGCCTCCTCCTCCACAGTCTGTAGAGTTCCCATCACACCCTGTACTTAGTCAATTTGTAGTCAGTCTCTCTTTGCTGATAACCCAGTTATCTCTCACTGTTTTCTTCCCCCTTTTTTTTTTATTTATTTAGAAAATTTTGATTGGGATTGAAATAGGGAAGGTTAATTTTTTTCAAGTAAAAAAAAAAAAATTTGTGCGTCTTAAATTTATTTAGCTATTTTTAAAAATACAGTTAAACCTGTCTATAGCGACCCCTCTAAATAACACCTCCCTCTCTATAGCGCCAATTTTAAATACCTAGTACGATGCGATTTACATTAAAAAGTGACCTGTCTATAGTACCCCCCCCTCTATAGCACCCTATTTTGGTGAGTCCCAAGAGGGGGTGCTATAGACAGGTTTAACTGTACTTTTAATAAATAGGTGTTATTAATAGAATTTTTTATTCTTTACATTATGTGAAATTTATTGTTATTTTACTTTTTTAGGTTTTTTTTTTTGTGTGTTTGAATAGATGAAAATATATTTTGTATATCAAATTAATAGTTTTTTAAAAATTTACTAGTTATAATGATATATATATATATAAATGAGTTAAATAAATTTATTTTATTAAAAACATTTTTTTTTTCAGTGTTTAGTTTTAACTTACTATATATTCTGGTGGGGAATTAGTTCATTTTCTTCAGTTTTTCCTAATGTTTTATCAATATAGGTTGTGTTTTTTTTTTTTTTTTTTTAACTTTAATGGCACTTGTTTTTGTCAATGAATATATATATATTATCAATTGATTTAAATCTCCTGGACATAAATAATTAAAAAGGTTTCTGCAGATGAGTTTATTAAAGTGTTTTATTGGTTTATTTAAGTTCTCCTGTAGAGGGGCAGAGATGCCTGAGACTGTGATTTAATTAAAATAAAAAGAAATTGATCTCCAGAAACCTCACTAATTATTTAATGAAAATATATATATTACCACTTGGTTATTTTGATCCCTGTGTTAGTTGGTTCACCCTCCAAATGAAGTGCATTAGGGTTATCAGCAATAGAGAGACAGCCTCTACTTTCTGGCCTTAACAATGTCTTATGTCACCTCTGTAAGAAGATTTTGTTGGGATTCCACCAACTAGATATGGCTATGCATGGCTCTAACTTCTTTTTTATTATTATCAAACTAACTCTCTTCTTTTAAATCTCTCTAGACACAACATTTTTGTAACACACAACACATATATATACTCAAAGCCCATTGGAATATGCAATATTGTTCTTTTTTTAATTATTATTCCTCTCTCTAAACAGTGTAACTTTGATTTAACCATCTCTCCTTACTTTAGCAGCAACGTAACTCCATTGTGAATTATCCCTGTGAGATTCAATTATTGCATTTAAAAAAAATTGAGATCTAGTATTATAAATGTGAAATTAGGGTTATATAGCTCTTCAACAATACTCCTGCATGTGGTATATCCAGTACATTCATTCAGTTTGCTCATTTGGCCTGAAATATTTTCTTGTTGGTTTAAATCACCCTTAGTTGGTGACCTGAAAGTTCAGCCTGGCTTCTCTGATTTGGAAAGAAAAGGATTTTTGGAAATTTTCTTTAGAGTAAATCAGCATATTGATTATATGGCTCTATTTTTTTAATTCTGTCTATAAAGGTAGCTTAAATGAAATGCTTCACCATTTTGTGTGTCATCCTTGAACAGGGGCCATACTAATCTTCTCTGTATTGTTGCAATTTTAGTATATGTACCACCGAGCAAGCATGTACAGCTTGTAGAATGGAAGGATGGTTAAATCCAAGTTACACTTGTCTTCTCTTTGATATCAATTTTGGAGGATAATTTTTGTAAGATGTTTGTGGCCACTAATGCATATCTTTGTAGAGTTTTTTGGACAATCATACAACTCTTTGTCTGTCTGTTGTTGTGTTTGACGATGCAGTAAAACCTCATTGTTAGAGTCTGTCTATTACAGAAGGTATGTCCCCACTATATTTCAGTACTTTTACTGTAACTTTTATATCTCCTGATTATAGAGAGTATTCATCCTATGGTTAAAAAGGAATTGGTGTTTGGGAAAGGTTATAGTAGAGGTTGAATTATATAAATGGATGGATTAGAGAGAGAGAGGATGCAGTAGAACCTCTGTGTAAAAGACACCTACTTGCAGAGTCCAAAGTGTACTTTAGGAAGAGGTATCCTCTTACCAGAGAGTTGCTAATTAGTAAAAATGGTAATTTTGTGATGAAACCTTTATTTTTTTCTTTTTGTAGAGAAGTGTCCTCTCATGGAGGTTCGACTGTATATACTGTGGTGTAATTTTCTTCTCTTACAGCCCAATTTCAACTCCTGGGAAGGTGAAAATTTTATATCAATCCTGAGTAGCCCCAATTATCTTTTCTACACTTTAATTTGTGTGATTTCATTAAAGCCACTATTTATTGGGGGGAGAAAATTTGTAATTTAAAAAAAGGAAATTGTAATTACTGATGTTAATTGCATTCAAAATGAGCTCTTACCTTTATAGATTTCACTATTTGAGATCTTTGAGGAAATAACTATTTGAATAGATTTCTTTCTTACTATTTTGGATCCACACACTCTATCTAGGAAAGCACGCAATCCCAATTATCACACACACAGTCACACAAATATGTATCTAAAATAAATATTCAATCTCATTATAGATAGCATTCAAACAAACTTTTAATAAAAACTTTAAATACACAATTTAAAAAATATATATTATTATAATGACACCATATCTACACAGATGCTCCTTCTTTCTTATCTCCACTCAATCATATAAAGGTATCGAGTCTTTAGAGCTTGTTGATGGTGTCTGCTGGGGATACACAGATGCTAAAATTACTTGATGGAAGGACATGAGCAGTGAACTTCTGCATATCAGTGGTTTAACCAGTCTCCACAGACATCTTGTCTGTCTGCTGCACTCAGTGTGGTCATTCATTATCACAGGATTTCAACAAATTACAAGGAAATCATAAGAGGCAGCAAATCTTTTTTTATTTACTTAATTAAAGAAAGCTTTCAAGGCAAGCTCTTCTTCACCTAAATACATTTTAGTTAGATGAAGAGGGACTTGCCCAAAAGCTTCCTTTAATCAAGTAAATAAAAAGAGTTGCAGCATCTTATGATTTCTTTATAACTCAGTGTGGAGTTGAAGGTATACTCTATCTAGGACCAATTAAATCCTGCAATGCTTTATCACAATAAGCCTGGTAGATAACCTATATCATCATGGTGATGGTATTTAAACCCCCCTTTGTTAATTTGGCTTGCATTAGATACACTAAACAGGACCTCTGGGAGAGGCTGCTGCTTATCATAAAACAGCTTGAGGAGCATGGACTCCTGGAATTCGTGTAATCTTTACACAAGAGGATAAGAAACAACAATAAACCTTTGTTAATTAGGGGGACTGCTGACAATTGGAACTATCTTCCTAGAATATATGTCCTCATCAATGCCACCAATTGACTATTATAGAATGTTTTAACAATGAGGTTTTACTGCTGAGAATGATTCTCCTAGATTGTTGCTGGAGTTTTTAAGGAATGTTTTTCATGTTTTTTTTTTATGTTCTTGTGAATGAATAACAAAGCAATTTTTTGCTCAATTTGTGAACTACTTAGAATGATGTTTTTTGGCAACTTTTCAAACTATGGTTTGTTTCATCTCTCTTAGTAGATTCCTGGCATTTGCAGGGAAATTAGAGCAAAGACTGAGGTGTCTCAAGTTCCGGCTTGGTGAACATGAAATTGTGAATTGTAAAAGTCAATCTTACTATAAAAAATCATTTTTTTTTTACAAACAACTTTAAATGGGTATGTATACATACATTTTTAGCTAAAAAAAAAAGATATTAAATGTATATTTTTTTAAAATACCAGTTTAAAAAAATTATTTTAAAAAACCACCAAATAAAATTTTCCAATATTTTCTCATTAATCTATAATTCAGGTGAATTTATAATTAGTATAGTCATCATAAGGAAAAAAAAAACTAAATTGTGCGTCAGAAATTACAGTAAAATCTCTTTGTAAAGGACAACACCTAAATGCAGAGCAAAAGTGTCCTTTATGGAGAGGTGTCCTCTTACCGGAAAGTTGTTACATAGTAAAAATGGCATAATTTTGAAAATGAAAATTGTCCTTTGTAGAGAGGTGTCCTCTCATGGAGGTTTTACTGTATATATTAAAAACTATTAAACACCAAAGTGTTTGATGTAGGAAGTGTGAAAAAATAGTTAAATCAAATTAGGAAAATTATGTCAGTCTACTCAGCCATTATAGTGAATCCTGGGGCTCAGAATGGGGAAACTCTCAAGCAACATCCCTTCTCTGGCACTTCCATGAGACATCCATGTGGAAAGGTTAATGCAAAGCTGAACTGATCCTTTTTTCGCAAGAACAGTTAAAGCTATCATATTCATAATGATCATGACCTGATACTATAAGTAAGGAAAAACTAATAAACATATTAAGAAAAAAAAAGGCATCTCCTTATCGTGCAACTGAAAGTTGCTGATGGCTTGCGCAATCTCTTGGAATAAATATCAACTAGTCGCTGATTTTTAATTATTCCAGAATTAGCCAAATACCCATTCTTGATTAATCAAGAAAAGCTTACCATGTACGTGTTTGGGGCTGTTGGCCCTCGTCAGCGTGGTGCAAGCTGTATCTCAATGACCATTTATTTATTATTTATTTTCACATAATAAACATATGTTTTGTATTGGAAGGATTGCATATTGTAACACTATTTAAGACTATTGTACACTAAAAATAATAAATCATAATGTCCCGGGACTTCAGATTTCTGAATATCTAATTATTATGGTACACCTCCCTGTAAATGCCAGGTGTAGCTAACTACAACAAAATGATGCTTACCCAAATGTATAAAAGAACAAAGAGAATGGATGTATGTAAATTTGATTCATTTATTCACAGATTTATTTATTTATTCACTGATTGGGTGTGTGAAAGGAAACTTTGGCTTTTATTTTTTGTAGACTGCTCTTCCACTTTTAAAACTATTATTACTAATTTTTGATGGTAGTTAGAGATAGTCAAGAGGATAATACTAGTGATATATCCTTTTTTTTATCCTCTCTGTTATTATTATCTATTTTTCTTTCTTTCAACCTTTTCCTTTTGAATTTTTATAATAGTAAATTCAATATATTTCCATATATACAGGATGATTATACAGATCTGTTTGTTCTTTTTAGTTATGTAATTAATAATTTGAAGAGAGACAGACTGGAATTTTGCAGTCATCAATCAGGTTTCCATTTTACCCCAATAATCCTAATTTCTAAAAGGTTAAGAGTGTCTAAAATGTCTGTTAATTGAGACTAATATTTTGGAAAGTCCCAAATAGAAAAGAATGAGATTGTGTTCAAAATGTAGAAATGATTTGCATAGTGATGTGAATCTTATGTATTTGCATATATTGTATTTTAGGACAACAATTTAAATAAGTAATTTCTATGCAATGTGTTTACCTTCAAGAGTTCTTGCTTCAATATGGATGGTAAGAATTTTGCTACCCTACCATTACTTATTTAGTTGGTTGTTTACTTTGTGGATTTTTGGGAAAAAAATATATTCAATCCATATTGTTCATCATACCAAAATGAGTACCACAATTTTAAATTCTCTCTCTCTCTCCCAAAATTCCTTCGTATATGGGAATAAAATATAACATTTTAAATAATCTTTTAAGAAATCTCAAAATTGAGGTGTTTTTTTTTTTTTCACCATTTTTTTTATCACACAACAGATTGAAATTGAAAAAACTGACAGATTTAATAAAATAGACTGTAAGATTAGAAAGAAATGAAAAACTATTTTTTTTCCAAAAAAGTAAAAAATGTAAAAATTGGGAAGCCATTTTTAAAACTATTATTACTAATTTTTGATGGTAGTTAGAGATAGTCAAGAGGATAATACTAGTGATATATCCTTTTTTTTATCCTCTCTGTTATTATTATCTATTTTTTCTTTCTTTCAACCTTTTCCTTTTGAATTTGAACAGAGAGAGGTGGTTCATCCTGAATATATGGAAATATGTTGGGTAAGCGGAATGTTGGACACAATTATTTCCCAACATTACTCACGTAAAGAAATCAAAAAGAGCCCAATTTAGGTTGTTTCACTTAATCAACAAGCCCAGTCTCTCTCTCATTGGGGAGTATGATCCTCTAGTAGAATGCTGTGTACAGTCTCATGTAAACTGCCCTGAACAACCAAGTACAGTAGAACCTCCCTGTAAAGGACAACACCTAATTGCAGAACCAAAGTGTCCTTTAGGGAGAGGTGTCCTCTTACCGGAGAGCTACTAAATAATAAAAATGGTAATTTTGCGAATTAAAACTGTCCTTTGTGGAGAGGTGTCTGCTAGCGGGGTGTCCTCTAGGGAGGTTCTACTGTATAACAACCCAACCTCAAGGAACATCTTTTTTTATTATATTTTTCATTGTGGGCAGCATGGTAGATTGTACTGTGTTTTAAAGAATTACTCTATGTGATAATGTTATTTTGACATATTTATTGGCACACCGTACATAACCTGGAGCATATATCTTTACTAAAGGTAAAGGACTTGACATGTTTACTTGATGTTTGTGAACACTTTTTATACCAATACAAGTTGTATAGAAGTTTTAAAATTATTTCTAATGTTTATCTTCCTATTGTATATTATTACATTTTGTTAAAAATTTGATATTAGGTCTACACTCTATATAAATTGATAGTAGCAAACTATACATCGAATGATTTAAATCTCCTGGATATAAATTATGCTGCAAGTTTCTGGAGATGGGTTTCTTTATCTTTTTTAAACATTATATCTCGAGCTTTGGGGCATCTCTGTCTATATACAGGAGTACATAAAAAAAAACATACAAACCTGTATAAAACTTCTAAACATATAAATTACAACTACAAGTACTGGAATCCCTTCAATAAAGTACGATAAAATTCAAGAATCAAGGGACGAGTTTCTTTTATACGACATGTTGATTTCTCCTTTCCATAATTTCCTGGTATGCTAATTATTCCTCTCATCATTTCATAGATATGCAAAGTTCTTATAGTTTTTAATATGTAAAATAGTCTCATCCCTATATAGTGTTCAATGTTCCATATGTTTTCACATTTCTCCTGTAGAAGGGCCGGCCAGCCCGAAAGCTCGAGCGTTTTGTAATAAATTGTCGTATAAAAAAAAGAAACTCGTCCCTTGATTCTTGAATTTTATCGTATATAAATTACAGTAGAACCTTGCTGTAAAAGACACCTAATTGCAGAGCCAGTGTGCTTTAGGGAGAGATGTCCTCTTACCGGAGAGTTGCTAAATAATAAAAATGGTAATTTTGTAAATGAAAACTGTCCTTTGTAAAGAGGTGTCTGCTAGCGGGGTGTTCACTAAAGGGAGGTTCTACTGTATATGTGTACTCCTGTAGAAGAACAGAAATGTCCGAAAGCTCTTGAGATTATGTTAATAAAGATTTAAAAGAAACTCCAGAAACCTGTTACATTATGTAATTAAAACTATATATGCAAAACAAAGGTTTGTGTAAATAATATAGGTATAGAAGAAAAAAATCCAAGAATGAATACATTTTATTAATTATTTTTCAAAGCACACATATATTTCAAAAATATTGACAAAATATATAATTTGCATGCTACTATAGCAAACTATTATATATGTAAAAAAGGTTCGTAAATTACTTATGTACAAGAAAAAAGATCTTTTTCAAAGCACATTCATTTTTCAACACTATATAAAATACTTTATCTGCTAATCTACATGGGACAAACATGGCTATATGCAATTAGTAAACACAACAAAAGCAGCAAAAATCAAAATAAATATATACAACTTAAAGCATTTAATATACATATATATATAAATCAAAATAAAAAAGGTCAAAAGAATAAAAGAAAATAAGACCTAATCCAAATAATTTATTAGTGTGTGACGTTTCGGCAACAACATTGTCACCATCATCAGATTTTGTCTGATGATGGTGACAATGTTGTTGCCGAAACGTCGCACACTAATAAATTATTTGGATTAGGTCTTATTTTCTTTTATTATAATCTATAATCCAAATTGTGCTTTAAGGTCAAAAGAACAACAGTAAGGGCACTAGAAAATTATTTTATTTTCAAAAGAATCATACAGTCTCAAAAATAGTATCAGAGTCATCAACAATCAATTCTGTCATCGTTTGCTTTTGTGAATGGAATAAATACCCAAATATGGCCATTTCTTATAAGCATCGGTGGTTCAGTGGTAGAATGCTCGCCTGCCATGCGGACAGCCCGGGTTCGATTCCCGGCCGATGCATTTATTTTTTTTATACAATTTTTAAAACTCATTTATATTATTATATATATATATATATAAATGTGTGTCTGTCTGTACTAGATAGATTCATAAACCATACATCCATTCACTGTGAAAATTTTCTAAAATCGTTTTAACAAATGTTCGTTAGGCAAACATTTACTAGGGTAAAAACCTGGCGAAGTCGGGTACATTTGCTAGTAGTTTATATTGATAATACTTTATTTTGTTGATCAGATTCCTATCAAAGAATATAAGAAATGGAAGTATTATAAAGCACGAATGTTTCTTTTTTAACACAAAACAAACTTCTACTGTCCTTACTGCGATGAAAAAAAATATTGGGAGGTCTTGGCTTATCAGTGATGAAATTTCCCAGCGGTTTCGCCAATTTAATCTGACCAGACGGCTTCTTAGAGCTCTAATACTGTATTGGATCATTCTGTTTTTATATGCTTATATAATTAGAGCTCTAAGAAGGGATCTGGTGGATTAAATTGGCAAAACCGCTGGGAGGGTTCACCACTGATGAGCCAAGCCCTCCCAATATTTTTTTCATCGCAGTAAGGATAGTAGAAGTTTGTTTTGTGTTTTATAATTCTTCCTTTTCTTATGTATAGATGACATGTTATCTCCTTGTAATATCAAAAAATATGTTACAGCTTTGGAAAATAATGAAGCCATAACCCTGGTGTTGGTTGGCTTATCTGTCCAAACTGGTGTTGTGGCTTTGCTATAAGCCTTATCCAGGAATATCAACCAAATGTATTAATAAAGCACAATTTGGGTTATAGATTAGAACTACAAGAAGACCTAATTCAAATATATTATAGTGTGTGAGGTTTCGGTAACAACGCTGTTATCGAAATGTCATACACTATTAATTTATTTGGATTAGGTCTTATTTTCTTGTAACAAAATGGTTTTGGTATATTTTTAAAGTAGGAGAGGCAAGCTCACCCTAAATCTTATTTTCTGGGACTGACTGGGTAAACCCCAATTAATGGTAGTCCTAATATGATAAGGTACAATTTGGATTATAGATTAGAAACACAAGGTAATAAGACCAAATACATAAATAGGGTGTGAGGTTTCATTAACAACATTGTTACCGAGATGTCACACACTGTGTATTTGGAGATTTGGTCTTATTACCTTGTGTTTCTAATCTATAATCCAAATTGTGACGTATCATAGCTTAACAAAAGTTTGATTGCTTTAAATGGGGAATAATAGATGGTGAATGATAAGGTACAATTTGGATTATAGATCAGAAACACTTAGCAATAAGCAAATCTAAATACATAAATTGTGTTATGTAACAGTGTTGTTAGAGAAATATCACGCGCTATTTATATATTTGGTCTATTACTTTATCTCTAAATATATAAAAGTCAATTTCTGTCTGTCTGTCTGTTTCGCGATAAACTCAAAAACTACTGAACCAATTGGTACCAAATTTTGCATGTCGCTTTTTATAAACCTGAGGAAAATTTTCGGCTGCATTTTGATTAGTATTTTTGGCTATTTCTTTTTTTAATTTGAAGAACTTTTTTTTACGCGGACTAATCCGGAATGGAATGAATATCTAAATATGGCCATTTTTTTAAAGCATTGGTGGTTCAGTGGTAGAGTGCTCGCCTGCCACGCGGGCGGCCCGGGTTCGATTCCCGACCGATGCATTTTTTTTTAACAATTTTTAAAACTCATTTATAAAAAATATAATATAAATATATACTATTATATCAACTATATTAATTAAATCAAATATCTAAACACTAATATAATACAATTTTTGCCATCATACACACTTTTTTCCTGTAGTTTATGTGTTCTGTATTGCTATTCTATGGCACTTCTGATATTTATTATTGATATACTTTTAGTATGAAGGAAATTGCACCCAAGGGATTTCTCGGGCGAAGCCGGGTCATTCGCCTAGTATTTAATATATGGGAAGGTAAGAGTTACATATTAATTTTTAATCAGTTATTTAAAAATGGTTTACAATTCTCTTTTTTTTAACCGAGAAAAAAATAATTTTTCAAGTATATATAAACTGTATGGCTTAAAATGTAATTTACAAATCTGCCAGAACTAATGGAAAATTTCAAGGTGAAGAAAAACCTAAAAATGTAAAAGATTATTTTTCCTGATTATAAATGATGTTGTGATTGGTCATTCAAGAGTAGCTCAAGCTAAAATGCCTAACTGCAATATACAATAGAAAGACTTGATTTTTTGCAGAAGTTATTTTCCTTTTATATAAACTTTACTATCAACATTAATTCTTATTTCTTTACATTTTTTCAATTATTCAAAAAGTGTCAAGTCCTTTACTTTTGTTAAAGATCTTAAATTAGTTCAATATTCCTTTTTTTATATTAAAATTCTCTTTTGAATCATCATTTACTTTTCATTTGTTAAAAAAAAAAAAAGTAATGTATATACATATTGGGTTATTCTTGCTAATTGTATAAATATATGACAAGTAAGCAAAATTTGCATCTATTCAACTTTTTTTTTTTTTATTGAACAATTATCTTTATATAAATTCTTTAAAATCTTTCTATATTGACACATGAGAGCAAGAATAAAGAACAATATGTATATACGTATAGATCGTGCAAATCTACCAGAATATTTTACTATCTCCCTGTAGCTTTTAACCACATACTTCTCTATTTTAACCTCTCCTGTAAATTACTCCCAATATATTGTTGGTCACAAAGATCCCAAGTCTTCACACCTCTAGGAAAAAAAAAAACGGCAACTTTTTTTGCCCTCCCACACTATTTTTTTATAAATCTTCAGAAAAAAAAAAAACTTTTGCGGCAACAATATTCTTCTCCTGATAGTAGATGCACAACTTGCTAGTGGAAACTGTAAAATAAAGTTTTTCTTCAAAACTGTGTTTCTCTTTGATTTGCATAGATAGCACACAACCTATTTATATATATAATTATAACATCAAATGAAAACATTTAAGACACGTTTCTTTCACATATCAAACTTCTACTGTCCTTACTGTGATGAGAAAATATTTGGTGGGCTTGGCCCAATCTTTTTTCATTGCAGTAAAGGACAGTAGAAAAGATACAAGAAAATGAGACCTAATCCAAATAATTTATTAGTGTTTGACATAACAATGCTGTTACCGAAATGTCGCTCACTATTAAATTATTTGGATTAGGTCATATTTTCTTGTATCTATAATCCAAATCATGCTTTATCACAACAGTAGAAAAGTTTGAATGATATGTGAAACAAACATTTGCGTCTTATGTTTTCATTTGCTGTATATATAGATGATGCATTATAGCTTTATAATAATTATAACATGTACACTTAAAAAGCTCTGTTAAGAATAAAATTAGGAAAGGGGATAAAATGACAGGATGGGGGAGGTTTTATACATAGTTCTTATAATGTCAGTTCTGAAACCACAGGAACTGTGTGTAAAACTTCACGCAACTTATTTACATATGCTTTTAAGATCCTCAACATAATCCAAATTCTCTCTTAAGCAAAAAGTTACATTTATACTTTACATACACAAGGTAATAAGACCAAAGGCTACAAAATGATACGACACAAATTTGGATTATAGATTGTAAACACAAGGTAATAAGACCAAAGGCTACAAAATGATAAGACACAAATTTGGATTATAGATTATAAACACAAGGTAATAAGACCAAAGTTTACAAAATGATAAGACACAAATTTGGATTATAGATTATAAACACAAGGTAATAAGACCAAAGGCTACAAATGATAAGACACACATTTGGATTATAGATTATAAACACAAGGTAATAAGACCAAAGTCTACAAAATGATAAGACACAATTTGGATTATAGATTGTAAAAACAAGGTAATAAGACCAAAGGCTACAAAATGATGAGACACAATTTGGATTATAGATTGTAAACACAAGGTAAAAAGACCAAAGTCTACAAAATGATAAGACAATTTGAATTATTGATTATAAACACAAGGTAATAAGACCAAATCCAAATAAATAAATAGTGTGTGATGCTTCAATAACAGCGTTGTTACCATCTTCAGACAAAAGTGCTGAAGATAGTAACAATGCTGTTACCGAAGCGTCATACACTATTTATTTATTTGGATTTGGTCTTATTACCTTGTGTTAAAAGTCTACAATAAATATTATCCTTTCTAAAAATAATAGAAATACATCTATCTCTCCAATTATTTTACAGTGATTGGAATGACACCTGAAATAATTGACTGTGTGCACACAAATTGTGATACTTTAATCTTCACTAATATATATATTTTTAATATGTACATTTTAAAATATCTACTTTTTAAAAGTTAAATTTCTGGTGAATTTTTCCACACACACATATTTAATTTTTATATGCAAGAAAATAAGACCTAATCCAAATACAATTTAAAGTGTGCAATGTTTCGGCAACAGCATTGTTACCATCATCATACTTTTTTTTGTCTGATGTCTTTTGTCTGTTGATGGTAATATTTATTATTTTGTAAACAAATATTTGGTTTGCTATGAGAACATAGTCACACATGGCGGACTAGAAGATTTTCTGGGTGATAATTTCATAGATCATTTTCTTCCTCAGGTACGGGATCTGCTCCTACACCCACAGATGGAGAGTTCAGTGGAATAACTTACATCAGGTGTATTGTTTATATAAGTAGCTAGGTTTCTTATAACACTTGTTTTCTTCTTTTTAGAACACTCAATATAGAATAATCTTTTGATAAAAAAAGGCATATATTGGATTTAATAAAAGATTTAAACTCTGCCTTTGCTGGTCCCAAGCCCGGATGAAAAAGGAGGAGGGGAAGCAGTAACAAGCTCGCTAAAAAACCTGGGTTCAGCTGGCCCGGCTGATAGTACCCTGTAAGGGCTCCTGATCCAGGGATACAGGATGAGCAGCATGTGTACTCCATGTTAGGAGCGGCTGCACATGGCGTCTGTTCCTCATGTCAGAGGCGGCCATTTCTTCTGGAGCTAAGTCGGCCTGCCACTGAGTATTGCTCACAGTCTTAATGACAAAGGCAGATGCATTTTACTTTCCCCAATCATGATGGTTGTCAACTTTACAAGCTTGATACCTTATTGTGATTGAGTGGAGATAAGAAAGAAGAAGATAAAAGATTTATTTTGCCAATATTTTATTAAATCCAATATATGACGTTTTATTATCTAATCAATTAAATATGGCTTGCTCTATTTTTTTAAGAAGAATCTTTGTAATTAATTCAAGAAATTACAAAGAATAAATGGGCATCTCCTTTAGAATTTTTGATGGCTTGTACTATCTCTTTTTGAATATAACTACAAGGTAATAAGACCAAATCTAAATAAATAGTGTGTAACGTTTCGGTAACAGCATTGTTACTGAAATATCACACAATAATTTTTTTTTGGATTTGGTTTTATTACCTTGTGTTTATAATCTATAATCCAAATTGTGCTTTATCCTCTTTTGAAATAATTTTCTACTCATCAATGATGATAAGGTACAATTTGGATTATAGATTAGAAACACAAGGTAATAAGACGAAATACTAATAAATAAATGGTATATGGCGTTTTGGCAACAGCATTGTTACCATCATTAGACAAAAGTACTGAATGAGAGAAAATATATATTAGTAAATTAAATTTTATTGCCATCTATCGTTAAAATTTTACACAAATAAATTTACTGGCAATGCGTTTCTTTTAAATATCATCAAATATTATCTCTACAGACCTTACTGCAATGATATGAGTTATTGAATGAGAGGGCTTGGCTCATCAGTAGTGAACCCTCTCAGCGGTTTCGCCAAATTAATCTCTAGACCGCTCTACTATTGTATTGGACTGGTTCAAATTCACATAAATAGGTACCGCTCAGCAAGAGCAACCTAGTTCATGATAATTGAACAATGAATAATATGTGAAGGTTATTCACATATTAAACAAATTTTAACGCGGGATTCAATCCCGGTTCATGACAGTCGGGAATCGAGAGGGTTACCCACTCGTCCACCGACTATATTATGTTATGTATTGGACTGGTTTTGTTATATACCCTGCATTTTCTATGGAAGGCAGCTTAGGGGTGTTTAGTGAACTATGGACATAAGCTTATAGGTCTGTAGAGGTACATACATATAATTTCAAGGTATTGCATTGAGCAAAGCTCTTCCGCAAAATATGTTTTCATAACCAATATATATTAGTAAATTAAATTTTATTGCCATCTATCGTTAAAATTTTACACAAATAAATTTACTGGCAATGCGTTTCTTTTAAATATCATCAAATATTATCTCTACAGACCTTACTGCAATGATATGAGTTATTGAATGAGAGGGCTTGGCTCATCAGTAGTGAACCCTCTCAGCGGTTTCGCCAAATTAATCTCTAGCCCTCTCATTCAATAACTCATATCATTGCAGTAAGGTCTGTAGAGATAATATTTGACGATATTGCGGCATTTACTTTTATACATGATCTGAAGCTCTCCTCTATTTCTCAAGTTGAGAAAACACAGCATTAAAAGGGTAGAAGAGCTTGTGACTCGTGGCTCGAGGAGACCGCGCCACGGGCAGAGAGAGATAATAAACATATCTTTCTTGGAAGTCATTTAAAACTTAACGTCTAAGTTTATTTTTGGAAAGTTAAGTTTCTTGAAACTTTACAAGGCAGTTTCTCAGTGTTATTTTCTACGCGACAATATTTAAAAGAAACGCATTGCCAGTAAATTTATTTGTAGAAAATATATATGTACCTAGGTCAGGGGTCGGCAACCTTTTGAGTCTAAAGAGTCATTCCTGGGCATGTGAATATGTGGGTAGGTGTTAGTTCCACGCCAGGACAGTTGTTGCATGTCCTGTAGGTTCTTGTGCCATCTGGATGTATTGTCATTACTTTATAGTGTTTCGTTCTGAGTCTTGTTTTTATTATTATTTTTTGTTTGTCATAAGTAAATATGATAAGTAAAATAAAAATGAACAAGGTAGCTCCATCGATGCTTTAAAGTTACAGTCCTATCTGGGTATATCTGGGGTGACATTATACTTTAAGCAGCAAGAACATTCTTTTATTATTTAAATTATTATATACACTCATTGTCAAAACTTAAGGAAGTGGAGAGTCTGATGTCAATGGTCCTCTGCTTTTTTTTTTTAAAGGGGGCAGAGGGAGTTTTGTTCACACTTGGTTATGCTGTGTGTCTTCAATAAAGGTCACTGTTCATCAAATTCACAGAGTTTGTCCCGATATACATGGTAAATTTTCAAATTTTGTCCATGAGTGGATATATGTATTATTAATGTTTCAATTGTCCCGGATTATTGCAAATGTCCAACCTCGATAGTAGGTGTAAGTAAACAAACAGGAGCATTCTCTGCCCCACTTGCTAACGTCAAGCTGCAACATGGATAGATATGTGGTGCATTTACATTTAAGGATATGTTACCTATCCCAAGTACATAAAAATCTAGCAGGTAGTTAGCAAGTGCTTCTCATTTACTGTTAGTTTTACATCGTAGGTCTACACTTGTAGAAAGGAGTTTGACTTGACACAAAGTGCCAGAGCTCCATTCTTTTATTTACATGTGCTCATTGGTTAGGTTGGCCTTGTGTAAAAGTAGGGGCCACTGAATAAAATTAAAAGAATAAGAGGTTCTATGGGGGGATTTAATCCCTGGTCATGGTTTTCAAATATCACAAATGTTTTACACTCATGGACAAAACTTAAGGAAGTTGTAGCATGTATATCGGGACAATAACTCTGAAAGATATTTGATACATAGTGACCTTTATTGAAGACACGAGATAACCAAATGTGAACAAAATTGCCTCTGTATCCTTTAAATAAAAATAGATGACCGTGGACATCAAAGACTTTCCTCAAGTTTTGTCAATAAGTGTATATATTTATACCGTTAGACTCCTGAGCTAAGGTGTACCTGGGAGAAGTTAAGCTGGGAGTCCTCCGTGACAAACTTGGCGCTCTGCAGGGCGAACACCCCGCAGTCGTAGGTGTTGTGCTGCACGGGCATCAAGACGTCGTAGCGGCCCTTCCAGCGGGAGAAGTCCAACTGTCGCTCCTTGTGCTCGGCCTCGCTGAGGAGGTAGGAGAACAACAGCTGGATGCTGCCCACGAACTGCTGGTACAGGCTGTCGAAGTACAGCACCTCCTTCATTCGGAAGTCCACCACCTGCAAGCCATATATTGCCATCATTTTCAATAGAATAATAACTCTTGTAACACCATAGCTTATAAAAACATGGCTAAAATAAGTCTCTCCCCTAAAGGTGGATTTTCATCAGGGACTCTGTCACGTCAGGCCAAGTCATGAAGAGTCTTTTAACCAGAACCAAGTTTCTGATAGAGACCACCTCAAGGGAACACCAGGTTTTGCCATGTTCGTAGGGCAATGAGAGACTCTACTGTAACACTGTACTTTGTGTGCGTAAATAAACAAACAATTTTATCCAAGGTGTTATATCCTCGATGGCATGTAGGATTTAGAAAAGGCTAGCAGATGACATATGATGATAGATTTTTATTGGGTCTGACTTATATACATGTATGATGATGAACATCACGTCAATGACAACAATGCTCTGTTGCCAATAATAGAATACACAATATAAGGATTTCGAGGATCACTTTATTTAATAAAAAATAGATGCTTATTGTTAGATAATTGTATTAGATCTAGAAAGTCTGCCATTTAAAACAATCCTTTGTCCTAACCAGTTTAAGCATGGCTACTGCAAACAGACGAGTGGGTGAGCCTATTCTGTTTATTTGATCCCGTGAATACCACGCATTGGGTTAAAGGTCACGATATATAGTGAGCGACGACAGTAAAAACCTCCCTTAAGCGCCCACCACAGTAATTTCGGAGATGACCCGAGGACCGACCCAAGTAGTACCCTAGGTAGTCTAAAGAGAGAGAGGGCGTCTACCGTATAGATAACCTAGAAGTTAGATTCAAAACTCTTTATTCAGACATTATTATTAACTAGATAGCATTCACATAGATAGAATCACTACCAACAACAAGCCACCCACCGCCAGCCCCCAGTGGATGTGCAGGTAGTGCACGGGCACCAGGAGGATGTCGTACGAGAAGATATCGACATGTCTGGTCCACCGACACACGGCAGCGTAGCCCAACGTCTCCAGGCGGCTGAAGAAATAAGAGTTGAAGGCGTAGACGCTGGGGAGGTTGGAGAACTGCTCGTTCCTCTTCACCAGCAGCTGGAGATAGAAGTTGATCACCTGGACACCTGGTGAGTTGGTCCAAACTGGCTCTCTAACATGTCCTAGTCTATAATGACAACTTTGATACATCTCCCTCTCCGATTCTTTCTCGACGACTGCATTGTCGTCTGAAACATTATGACACAGCCGAAACTTACACGTTCACTGCTCGCAAATAGCTCCTGGAAACTTATCGACTTACCTATATTATTTACATATGCAAATTGTTAAACAGTTGTTTATCATTATTTTCCAATATATATACAGTTAAACCTGTCTATAGCGCCCCCTCTAAATAGCGCATTCCTCTCTATAGCGCCCGATTTCAAATACGTAGTACGATGCGATTTACATTAAAAGTTACCTGTCTATAGCACCCCCTCTCATAGTACCCTATTTTGGTGAGTCCCAAGAGGGAGCGCTATAGACAGGTTTAACTGTAATTATATAATTCTTTGAAACTCGATACATTTAGAAGGCAGTTCGACGCTCGCACAAGTGTGCCAGAGGCTCGTTTGATTGCTTGCACTAACTGATGTGTAAGAATCAGTGGCTCTCTATTGAAGTGGTTATTTTTATAAAAGCAGCTTCCATTCTGTTCTGGAAATGTTCTGATTGTTCTAGACAATTTAAACGGCCATCTTCTGTGTAGACGTCACTTTTTAGAACATTGTTTGGTGCATTCTATTTTACCACAGAGTTGGAATTTCACACGAAAATAGAGCGCGTAAACAAAAAAGAAATCCTAACAATCGTATGCGTGTCTTGTTGTATATTTATGTGAAGTAATTTAATAATTGGTGTCGTACGTGTTTTTATCAAATGTGTGTGTTGTGTATATATAATTCAAACAAATTTACACATAGTGTCAAAAAATAGAACAAAAGTGAAATTGTACTGGGATCAGGTGGATAAATTAAGAAAAAGGCTTCTCCTAATTGTGCAACTAAAAGTTGCTGATGGCTTCGGCCATCTATCGGAATAAACATCAACTATTCATTGATTTTTAAATATTCCAGATTTGGCCAAAAATACCCTTTCTTGATTAATCAAGAAAAGCTAACCACGTACGTGTTTTGGGCTGTTGGCCCTCGTCAGCGTGGTGCAAGCCAGTGCAACTACACATCATGTTGCGAATAATACACAAAAAAGTTTAAACAAAAACTATTTCAAATACAATAATTATAATGTATACTATTTTCGACGCGTATGATTCTTTTTGATTCAAAACAATTTTCTACTGCCCTTATTACAATGATAAAATAATGGGAGGGCCTGGCTCATCAGTGGTGAACCCTCCCAACGGTTTCGCCAGTTTAATCTACCATAATTTACATCGTTTACATTTCTTATAACAGATGGCACACTAATGCATCATACAAATCAACGAATCCGAAACTAAAAAACGGCTCCGAAGTTTCCAATCGGTAGATATAAGAGAGAGAGAGCGTGTGACCTCGTCGTTGAGCCAGCGGTTGGCGACCAGGGTCAGAACGTCCTTCCGACGTATGGACAGGTTGGCAGTCCGGGACACCACCTCGTCCGGGGGTCCACGGAGGATCCGTCTGATGAAAGCATCCATCTCCGCCGTCTGGACTGCACCAACACGCTGGGATCAACACATCATTCTCCGTGCGGTATGTTAGATTAAAATGGCGAAACCGCTGGGAGGGTTCACCACTGATGAGTCAGGCCCTCCCGTTAATTTTTCTATCGCAGTAAGGGCAGTAAATATTGTTAATTTTTTAAAAAGAATCATACGCGTCTATAATAGTTTGGAATTTACATCATTCTCCAAGTTGACCTGGATTTGGTAGCATAGCATGTAACTTTGATGCCTAGATATTTGACAAGTGTTGATGTAAACAATATACACTTATAAACAAAACATATGGAAGTTGTATCTTTTAACATGTATATCGGGGTTTAGACAATAGATCTGAAAGATATTTGATTCACAGTGATCTTTATTGTAGACACACAAGATAACAAAGTGTGAACAAAATTGCCTTTGTTTCCTTGAAAAAAAAAGACGACCGGTGCATTAAAGACTTTCAACTTTCTTAATTTTGTAAATAGTGTAGCTTTCAGAAAAATAAATTGTTAATATGCATTAGCGCGCCATCTGTTATAAAATTCGAAACTATTATAGACACGTATGATTCTTTTAAAAATTAAACAATATCTACTGCCCCTACTGCAATGGAAAAAATATATATTTAAAAATCAAACACACACACGCCGTTTTAAATTTTTGATTACACATCCTGATTATTCTCTCTCATTAAATAATTACAAAATATTCTTTGAGTTTACGGAAGTAGTTTACCTGGTTGCCGCTCAGTGGCGCTAGGTGAGGTTTAGACCCCAACAGACAGGTTTACTGGGGATTTATCTCTAGGCTAGCCGTCCCTGTACGTCCATGGTATATTGTAGATCTTTAACGGATTCATTAAAATCTGGAATGCTGTAAAATCATGGCAAAATCTTCGTTGAGAAAACCAAAAAGAAGAATTATTTTTTTCTGAAGAACGCGATCTCCAACCAGCAAGGTATATATGCAGCAGAACCTTTGAAGGACAACACCTAGCTGCAGAGTGTCCTATAGAGAGAGGTATCTGGAGGGTAGATAATTGGTAAAAATTGTTATTTTGGTGAAGAAAAAATTGATGTTTGTATAGAGATGTCCTCAAGTGTTCTCTCGTTATGGCTTCACTGTATTGGTTAAACTGAAACATTAATCGAAATTTTGTAAACTTAAAAAAGTACTTTATAAAGTTTCCACTGCGATGACAAAAATATATATTGATAGGGATCTTGGTCCTCGCGCGCGCGCGCGATCTCTCTATTTGTAATTTATATTTTAGGCTTAGCGCATACAACAATTGGCTTAGGAGGAATTCTGGGCAATTTGAGAAAATTTTGGAAACATTAGTTTCTGGAACTCTAGACATGTAAATGCATAGAGTTGGCAGCTATCTTAATATGAAAGTTATTAATAAACTATCCGACACACACAATGGGCCACTTACTGTCCTGGGGTACCTCTCGCCGTTCACGTCGGTAGGGGGCTCTGAAGCTCATCCTGGCCGTGGCCTTCATCGGCCTGGCACGCCGCATCAGCCGCTCCTTAGCGAGGCGCTGGGCACGACAGACACGTGTCGGAGGCATGTCTGTCCATTCAGAGCGACACAAATCAGAAGGCTGCAGCGCCCATATGGAGCTGCCAATCCCTGACAGGCTACCATGAAAGAGCCGCCATTGAGAATGCACGCATACGTGAAAATTCCCTCGAGATAACTACGTTGGAAATGTTTTCTTCTTTCTTTACACTACTTGCAGGCAGATTGCTGGGGTATTGCTGACGTATTTTCAAACAGATCTCGCTGAGGATCAAACCACTGAATATTACCCGTCCAGACTTCCAATTATAAAAATTTCATACGGTATATCTTGCAAAAAAAAAAAATAAATAATAAAAACTTCTTAGAGCCATCTCATGAATTAGACTTCCCCTTGTGGTGTACATAAGACAAAGAAGATTGAAGTCTGAAGCACAACGAGGGTAATTGACGATTTATGTACGTGGCCTTAGGAATCTGACTTAATAAATATCTTCCTATTCTAAAAATA
>CP092869.1:56440283-56469629 GCA_030710605.1 Cordylochernes scorpioides
AGAAGAAAAAAATCCAAGAATGAATACATTTTATTAATTCTTTTTCAAAGCACACATATATTTCAACAATATTGACAAAATATATAATTTGCATGCTACTATAGCAAACTATTATATATGTAAAAAAGGTTCGTAAATTACTTATGTACAAGAAAAAAGATCTTTTTCAAAGCCCATTCATTTTTCAACAATATATAAAATACTTTATCTGCTAATCTACATGGGACAAACATGGCTATATGCAATTAGTAAACACAACAAAAGCAGCAAAAATCAAAATAAATATATACAACTTAAAGCATTTAATATATATTTATATAAATCAAAATAAAAAAGGTCAAAAGAATAAAAGAAAATAAGACCTAATCCAAATAATTTATTAGTGTGTGACGTTTCGGCAACAACATTGTCACCATCATCAGATTTTGTCTGATGATGGTGACAATGTTGTTGCCAAAACGTCGCACACTAATAAATTATTTGGATTAGGTCTTATTTTCTTTTGTTATAATCTATAATCCAAATTGTGCTTTAAGGTCAAAAGAACAACAGTTTTCAATATTCTTTGATTTATTTTCACATATATATTGATTATTTTTTAAATATGTGATTACATTATAAATTTGTGGATGCTATTTATAGACCAAAAAAAGTGACTTTTCGCTTTTAAAACACACCCAAACAATAACATATACGTATGATTCTTTTAAAAATGAAATAATATTCTACAGCCCTCTTACTCTGCAATGATAAATTAATGGGAGAGTCTGGCTCCTCAGTGGTGAACTCTCACATTATTTTATCATTGCAGTAAGGGCACTAGAAAATTATTTTTATTTTCAAAAGAATCATACAGTCTCAAAAATAGTATCAGAGTCATCAACAATCAATTCTGTCATCGTTTGCTTTTGTGAATGGAATAAATACCCAAATATGGCCATTTCTTATAAGCATCAGTGGTTCAGTGGTAGAATGCTCGCCTGCCACGCGGGCGGCCCGGGTTCGATTCCCGGCCGATGCATTTTTTTTTTTTTTTTTACAATTTTTAAAACTCATTTATATTATATACAGTAAAACCCCGCTAATACGAACCCTGGATATAACGAACCTTTCCTTATAACGAACCCACGCCGATTCCCAATTCCATTCCATTGAAAATACCATCGTTATAACGAACTTTGCGATTTTTGGAATAACGAACTACCCCTATAACGAACCTATTTTCGGTCCCAAAATAATAAAATCTATTTAAAATACTATGCTTATAACGAACTTAGAATTGTAATTTAAAAAAAACTTAAAACAACCAAATTTTGAGCATGTTTCATCTCGCGGATCGCGATTTCAAAACAATAACTTTAGCGGCATTGTTTGTTTTGAATTTTGCACTTTATTTTTGCTGCATGTTGTATAAATTTTAACACATTATACTTTTTATTAAATAGAATATATTTTCATCCATTAAATTTGAAATATAAAAATACAAATGGCTTCCAAAATGAAGAAAACAAAGGCATTTTAAAAACAAAAGAGTTATTTCTTTAAAAAAAAAGGCCATTTTCAGAACTTTTCAAAGTGAAACAACACAGGCAAAATGTTAAGAACATATTAAAATAAGAGAATATAACTTTTCTATTATAAAAGATAAAATATAAAGCTATTAAAAATTGTTACAAAGAGGAATCAACCTCAACTTTTGCCGCGATCGCGATCGTACGTTTTAGGGCTAAAAAAAAAAAAAATCCAAATAAATGGTCCCGTGTTCAAACAAAAACTATTTTTATGACATTAACTATGGTGATTTTAAAGTCAGCAATGTTTTGCATGACAGGTTTAAAAAAAACGAAATCTAGACCTAGAAGAATATGTGGGAAAATGAAATGGAAGAAAAACACCAACTTTATTTGAATGGTGCAATGCTTGAAGAATGCTTTGAAGCAACAAGGTGTTAGAGCCATTTTTCCAAGTAAACAATGCATTATATAATGTGATAATGATGTTTCAAAATCATTTTATATCTTTTAATATATATTTAATAAAACTTTGCCTAGGATTTGTCTTGATTTTTAAATTAGACATAGAGGTACATGTATGTTAATGATAAGAAGAACCTATCATCTAATGATTTCTATTATTTTTCAGTATTAATGTAAGGAAATTGGTCAATTGAGGGAATTAAAACAAAGTGACCACTATTAAGAGGAAGCCTCTTCCAGTGTGTATGGCTGTCCTTTAATTATACGGTCTAAAAATTTTGAAAAGTAAAAAAAATGGCCAAACCGTGGCTATAGTGAACCGTGGCTATAGTGAACCAAAAGCTCTGTCCCATTGGGGTTCACTATAGAGGGGTTTTACTGTATATATATATATATAAATGTGTGTCTGTCTGTACTAGATAGATTCATAAACCATACATCCATTCACCGTGAAAATTTTCTAAAATCGTTTTAACAAATGTTCGTTAGGCAAACATTTACTAGGGTAAAAACCTGGCGAAGTCGGGTACATTTGCTAGTAGTTTATATTGATAATACTTTATTTTGTTGATCAGATTCCTATCAAAGAATATAAGAAATGGAAGCATTATAAAGCACAAATGTTTCTTTTTTAACACAAAACAAACTTCTACTGTCCTTACTGCGAAGAAAAAATATTGGGAGGTCTTGGCTCATCAGTGGTGAACCCTCCCAGTGGTTACGCCAATTTAATCTACCAGATGGCTTCTTAGAGCTCTAATACTGTATTGGATCATTCTGCTTTTATATGCTTATATAATTAGAATTCTAAGAAGCGGTCTGATGGATTAAATTGGCGAAACCGCTGAGAGGGTTCACCACTGATGAGCCAAGCCCTCCCAATATTTTTTTCATCACAGTAAGGACAGTAGAAGTTTGTTTTGTGTTAAAAAAGAAATTTCATGCTTTATAATTCTTCCTTTTCTTATGTATAGATGACATCTCCTTGTAATATCAAAAAATATGTTACAGCTTTGGAAAATAATGAAGCCATAACCCTGGTGTTGGTTGGCTTATCTGTCCAAACTGGTGTTGTGGCTTTGCTATAAGCCTTATCCAGGAATATCAACCAAATGTATTAATAAAGCACAATTTGGATTCTAGATTAGAACTACAAGAAAATAAGACCTAATTCAAATATATTAATAGTGTGTGAGGTTTCGGTAACAACGCTGTTACCGAAATGTCATACACTATTAATTTATTTGGATTAGGTCTTATTTTCTTGTAACAAAATGGTTTTGGTATATTTTTAAAGTAGGAGAGGCAAGCTCACCCTAAATCTTGTTTTCTGGGACTAACTGGGGAAACCCCAATTAATGGTAGTCCTAATATGATAAGACACAATTTGGATTATAGATTAGAAACACAAGATAATAAGACCAAATGCATGAACAGGGTGTGAGGTTTCATTAACAACATTGTTACCGAGATGTCACATACTGTGTATTTGGAGATTTGGTCTTATTATCTTATGTTTCTAATCTATAATCCAAATTGTGACGTATCGTAGCTTAACAAAAGTTTGATTACTTCAAATGGGGAATAATAGATGGTGAATGATAAGGTACAATTTGGATTATAGATCAGAAACACCTAGCAATAAGCAAATCTAAATACATAAATTGTGTTATGTAACAGTGTTGTTAGAGAAATATCACACACTATTTATTTATTTGGTCTTATTACTTTAATATAAGGTGAAGTAAGAGTTATTTACTGTATTACTTTTCATCCCTTATTTAAAAATGGTTTAATTTTTTTTTTTTTTACAGAAAAAAATCAAATTTTAAGTATATACTGTATAAACTGTATGGCTTAAAATGTAATTTACAAATCTGCCAGAACTAATGGAGAATTTCAAGGTGAAGAAAAAAACTAAAGATGTAAAAGATTATTTTTCCTGATTATAAATGATGTTGTGATTGTTTCATTCAAGAGTAGCTAGAGCTAAAATGCCTAACTGCAATATAAAATAGAAATACTCGATTTTTTTTGCAGAAGTTATTTTCCTTTTATATAAACTTTACTATATCAACATTAATTCTTATTTCTTTACATTTTTTCAATTATTCAAAAAATGACAAGTCCTTTTCTTTTGTTAAAGATCTTAAATTAGTTCAATATTCCTTTTTTTATATTAAAATTCTCTTTTGAATCATCATTTACTTTTCATTTGTAAAAAAAAAGCAATGTATATACATATTGGGTTATTCTTGCTAATTGTATAAATATATGACAAGTAAGCAAAATTTGCATCTATTCAACTTTTTTTTTTATTGAACAATTATCTTTATATAAATTCTTTAAAAATCTTTCTATATTGACACAAGAGAGCAAGAATAAAAAAACAATATGTATATACGTATAGATCGTGCAAATCTACCAGAATATTTTACTATCTCCCTGTAGCTTTTAACCACATACTTCTCTATTTTAACCTCTCCTGTAAATTACTCCCAATATATTGTTGGTCACAAAGATCCCAAGTCTTCACACCTCTAGGAAAAAAAAAAAACGGCAACTTTTTTTGCCCTCCCACACTATTTTTTTATAAATCTTCAGAAAAAAAAAAACTTTTGCGGCAACAATATTCTTCTCCTGATAGTAGATGCACAACTTGCTAGTGGAAACTGTAAAATAAAGTTTTTCTTCAAAACTGTGTTTCTCTTTAATTTGCATAGATAGCACACAACCTATTTATATATATAATTATAACATCAAATGAAAACATTTAAGACATGTTTCTTTCACACATCAAACTTCTACTGTCCTTACTACGATGAGAAAATATTTGGTGGGCTTGGCCCAATATTTTTTCATTGCAGTAAGGACAGTAGAAAAGATACAAGAAAATAAGACCTAATCCAAATAATTTAATAGTGTTTGACTTGTTACCGAAATGTTACACACTATTAAATTATTTGGATTAGGTCTTATTTTCTTGTATGTATAATCCATATTGTGCTTTATGACGACAGTAGAAAAGTTTGAATGATATGTGAAACAAACATTTGCATCTTATGTTTTCATTTGCTGTATATATAGATGATGCATTATAGCTTTATAATAATTATAACATGTACACTTAAAAAGGTAAAAATAAAATTAGGAAAGGGGATAAAATGACAGGATGGGTGAGGTTTTATACATAGTTCTTATAATGTCAGTTCTGAAACCACAGGAACTGTGTGTAAAACTTCACACAACTTATTTACACATGCTTTTCAGATCCTCAACATAATCCAAATTCTCTCTTAAGCAAAAAGTTACATTTATTCTTTACATACACAAGGTAATAAGACCAAAGTCTACAAAATGATAAGACACAATTTGGATTATAGACTTTAAACACAAGGTAATAAGACCAAATAAATAAATAGTGTGTGATGTTTCAGTAATAGCGTTGTTACCATCTTCAGACAAAAGTGCTGAAGATGGTAACAACGCTGTTACCGAAGTGTCATACACTATTTATTTATTTGGATTTGGTCTTTTTACTTTGTGTTTAAAGTCTACAAAAAATATTACCCTTTCTAAAAATAATAGAAATATATCTATCTCTCCAATTATTTTACAGTGATTGGAATGACACCTGAAATAATTGACTGTGTGCACACAAATTGTGATACTTTAATCTTCACTAATATATATATTTTTAATATGTACATTTTAAAATATATACTTTTTAAAAGTTAAATTTCTGATGAATTTTTCTTATACAAACATATTTAATTTTTAGATACAAGAAAATAAGACCTAATCCAAATACAATTTAAAGTGTGCAATGTTTCGGCAACAGCATTGTTACCATCATCAGACTTTTTTTTGTCTGATGTCTGATGATGGTGGTAATATTTATTATTTTGTAAACAAATATTTGGTTTGCTTTGAGAACATAGTCACACATGGAGGACTAGAAGATTTTCTGGGTGATAATTTCATAGATCATTTTCTTCCTCAGGTACGGGATCTGCTCCTACACCCACAGATGGAGAGTTCAGTGGAATAACTTACATCAGGTGTATTGTTTATATAAGGAGCTAGGTTTCTTATAACACTTGTTTTCTTCTTTTTAGAACACTCAATATAGAATAATCTTTTGATTAAAAAAAGGCATATATTGGATTTAATAAAAGATTTATTTTGCCAATATTTCGGCTGGCTGAACGCCAACCTTTATCGAGGGAATGTAATGCCTCGATAAAGGTTGGCATTCAGCCAACCGAAATATTGGCAAAATAAATCTTTTATTAAATCCAATATATGACGTTTTATTATCTAATGAATTAAATATGGCTTGCTCTATTTTTAAGAAGAATCTTTGTAATTAATTCAAGAAATTATAAAGAATAAATAGGCATCTCCTTTAGAATTTTTGATGGCTTGTACTATCTCTTTTAGAATATAAATACAAGGTAATAAGACCAAATCTAAATAAATAGTGTGTAACGTTTCGGTAACAGCATTGTTGCTGAAACATCACACAATAATTATTTTTTTTTGGATTTGGTTTTATTACCTTGTGTTTATAATCTATAATCCAAATTGTGCTTTATCCTTTTTTGAAATAATTTTCTACTCATCATTGATAATAAGGTACAATTTGGATTATAGATTAGAAACACAAGGTAATAAGACGAAATCCGAATAAATAAATGGTATGTGGCGTTTTGGTAACAGCATTGTTACCATCATTAGACAAAAGTACTGAATGAGAGAAAATATATATGTACCTAGGTCAGGGGTCTGCAACCTTTTGAGTCTAAAGAGTCAAAAATTACAATTTACAAAATTTCAAAGTTTTTAAATAGCCACACATTTTTTCTTGTCAACAATAAAATAGTACTTGCATAAATAAAGTTTTATTTAATTAAAAAGGCATCTATTGGATCAAAAAATCATTTGTTTTACCAATATTTCAGTTGGCTGAACGCCAACCTTTATCAAGGTATTATAACATATTAATGTGTGTCAACAACAAACTCAGCGCCACATAACATCAATAGAATTAAGTTTAAAATATATTTTTGCTTATATTCAATGGGGAGAAAAAATTTGATATATAAAGTTTTATTTATGTGAGTACTACACATATCCAAAGCATGTGGCTCACGAACTGCAGGGTGTCCTGACCTAGGGAAATATATTACACCAGTACTTTGAGGAACACATAAATTTCACAATCCAGGCATTGCTGCCATGTCCTCTATTTGTAAACTTCTCATTTCTTGCCATCACGTGCTGTAGACACACCCTGTGGTGTCTACACACCATCCTATCATAGAAAGATGCCAATTCTATCCAAGAATCCTTGTCAAAATTACAAAGGCAGTAAGTACCAACACTCCAGCAGGACTTTGTGTGAACAAATAGAAACGAGACCATTACACAGTCTCACCTACTTACCTACATTGAGAAAAATATCATTTAATACAACCCAATGATTTCTAACTAGAAAGAAAGTACAGAGTTAATTAAATATTGTCCAAAGTATTGTTGTCATGTACAATGAAGAGCCTCAGATGTCTCCATGCATCTCTATCACAGCAGTCACAATGTCCTCTATCTTAGGTGTGTAAATCTGCTGCTCTGTGTCTATGTTAATTTTCTGCAAGGCTGTAGCCATTGCTGGGCATGTGAATATGTGGGTAGGTGTTAGTTCCACGCCAGGACAGTTGTTGCATGTCCTGTAGGTTCTTGTGCCATCTGGATGTATTGTCATACCTTTATAGTGTTTCGTTCTCAGTCTTGTTATTATTTTTGTTTGTTTGTCATAAGTAAATATGATAAGTAAAATAAAAATGAACAAGGTAGCTCCACCAATGCTTTAAACAACGAAAATATTTTGAAACTTACATCACCACAAGAAGTAAAACAAGAAATAACAAAACTTTCTGCAAACAAGGCGCCTGGTCACGATGAAATAACTACCAAATTAATCAAAAACCTACCTATAAAATGGGTTGTATTTTTAACTAGCATTTTCAATGCATCTATTAATCTTTGCTACTTTCCAAAGATATGGAAGCGTGCTATAGTTATTCCCATACCAAAAAAGCAACTATCTAAATCCCTGGATGATTTTAGGCCAATTAGTCTCTTGCCGATATTTGGAAAAATATTTGAGCGGATCATCCTTAAAAGACTCCAGACCTATATAGATACAAGAAATGTTCTAATTCCACAGCAATTTGGGTTTAGAGCAAATCATTCAACAACTCACCAATTGATTACCGTTATTGATTTCATACAAACTCGCAAATCCCTTAACGAAGCTGTTGGAGTAGTGCTTTTAGACTTAAAAAAAAAGCTTTCGATATGGTTTGGCACAGAGGCCTCATCATTAAATTAACTTCTTATAATTTTCCTCAGAAATTCATCAGATTCCTGAAGAATTATCTTCAGGATAGAACGTTCTCCGTAAAAGTTGGAACATATATATCAAGTCCTCGGCAAATAGAATCTGGTGTTCCTCAAGGCTCAATATTGAGTCCTGTACTTTTCAATTTATACATCAATGATATTCCACATATCCCACAATGCCGACTAGCTCTTTTCGCTGATGATACTGCCCTGTTATCTAGCTCGCGTTCCCCAGATATTTTAATTTCCCGCCTTCAAAACTATCTTGAAATCATTTGCAATTGGTGTGATAAATGGAAACTCAATCTGAATCCAAAGAAATCTCAAGCAATTATCTTTCCTCCACGAAATAGCTTCAAGTTCACACCCAGGATAAATCTTATAATTTACTCATCTCCCATAAATTGGACCCAGTCAAATATTTGGGAGTCACTTTCGATTCTAAACTGAAATTCACCAGCCACGTGAAGGGTATAATAAGAAAATCTAAAATAGCCAAAGCCTCATTATCCAATATGTTCAGTTCAAAAAAGTAGTTTATCTGTTAACCAAAAATTTACTTTATACAGAAGCTGTATTCTCCCTATAGTAACATACGCATTGCCTGTATGGTTTAAATACATAACCTTGACTGATAGGAAAAGAATAGATGCATTCATGAGAATTTGTTTAAGAAGTACTGTAAATGCCCCATTTAATCTATCAAATGCAATTTTAAAGCAGGACTTAAACCAGCCTAATATAGAAGAAATATACATATCCTCGACCCAGAAATTATATCTAAAACTCTCTACTTCCCAAAATCCAGTTATACAAGAATTGTTCCAATTTGATGGAGACCTCAATCCAAGACATAAAAGACCTGGACTTCACTCTACCTGAACTGTGACCTTCCAGTCAGTTCTGAAGGCCATTTTTTAGAAATTCTTGATGCCTAACATCCACGACAAAGTGACTCGTGAGCTTTATGCTCGAATGGTACACTGTAAATTTGAGAGGAAATAAATAAATAAATAAAGTTGTAGTCCTATTTGGGTATAGCTGGGGTGACATTATACTTTCAGCAGCAAGGACATTCTTTATTATTTTAAATTATTATATACACTCATTGACAAAACTTAAGGAAGTGGAGAGTCTGATGTCACTGGTCCTCTGCTTTTTTTTTTTAAAGGAGGCAGAGGGAGTTTTGTTCACACTTGGTTATGTTGTGTGTCTTCAATAAAGGTCACTGTTCATCAAATTCACAGAGTTTGTCCCGATATACATGGTAAATATTCAAATCTTTTCCATGAGTCGATATATGTATTATTAAATTAATGTTTCAATTGTCCTGAATTATTGCAAATGTCCAACCTCGATAGTAAGTGTAAGTAAACAAACAGGAGCATACTCTGCCCCACTTGTTAACGTCAAGCTGCAACATGGGTAGATATGTGGTGAATTTACATTTAAGGATATGTTACCTATCCCAAGTACATAAAAATCTGGTAGGTAGTTAGCAAGTGCTTCTCATTTACTGTTAGTTTTACATCGTAGGTCTACACTTGTAGAAAGGAGTTTGACTTGACACAAGGTGTCAGAGCTCCATTCTGTTATTTGCATGTGCTCATTGGTTAGGTTGGCCTTGTGCAAAAGTAGGGGCCACTGGAGAAAATTAAAAGAATAAGTGGTTCTATGGGGGGATTTAATCCCTGGTCATGGTTTTCAAATATCACAAATGTATTTACACTCATGGACAAAACTTAAGGAAGTTGTAGCATGTATATCGGGACAATAACTCTGAAAGATATTTGATACATAGTGACCTTTATTGAAGACATGAGATAACCAAGTGTGAATAAAATTGCCTCTGTATCCTTTAAATAAAAATAGATGACCGGGGACATCAAAGACTTTCCTCAAGTTTTGTCAAGGAGTGTATATATTTATACCATTAGACTCCTGAGCTAAGGTGTACCTGGGAGAAGTTAAGCTGGGAGTCCTCCGTGACAAACTTTGCGCTCTGCAGGGCGAACACCCCGCAGTCGTAGGTGTTGTGCTGCACGGGCATCAAGACGTCGTAGCGGCCTTTCCAGCGGGAGAAGTCCAACTGGCGCTCCTTGTGCTCGGCCTCGCTGAGGAGGTAGGAGAACAACAGCTGGATGCTGCCCACGAACTGCTGGTACAGGCTGTCGAAGTACAGCACCTCCTTCATTCGGAAGTCCACCACCTGCAAGCCATTATATTGCCATCATTTTCAATAGAATAATAACTCTTGCTTTGTCCTTCATTTCCGGCACTAATTAATGAAATATCAAAGAATAGGTATATAGCGATGGCGATATTTGGATTCCACAGGATTATATCCCGGAAAAAGGCCACACAGTGTTCTCCCCATCCCTTGTGAACTGGCGAATCCTGTATAGGGCGAGAGTCCCTAAATAAAGGCTTTGTTGTTGTTGTTGAATAATAACTCTTGTAACACCATAGCCTATAAAAACATGGCTAAAATAAGTCTCTCCTCTAAAGGTGGACTTTCATCAGAGACTCTGTCACGTCAGGCCAAGTCATGAAGAGTCTTTTCACCAGAACCAAGTTTCTGATGGAGACCACTTCTAGGGAACACCAGGTTTTGCCATGTTCGTAGGGTAATGAGATACTCTACTGTAACACTGTACTTTGCGTGCGTAAATAAACAAACAATTTATCCAAGATGTTATATCCTCGATGGCATGTAGGATTTAGAAAAGGCTAGCAGATGACATATGATGATAGATTTTTATTGGGTCTGACTTATATACATGTATGATGATGAACATCATGTCAATGACAACAATGGCTGTTGCCAAGAATAGAATACACAATATAAGGATTTCGAGGATCACTTTATTTAATAAAAAATAGATGCTTATTGTTAGATAATTGTATTAGATCTAGAAAGTCTGCCATTTAAAACAATCCTTTGTCCTAACCAGTTTAAGCATGGCTACTGCAAACAGACGAGTGGGTGAGCCTATTCTGTTTATTTGATCCCGTGAATACCACGCATTGGGTCACGATATATGGTGAGCGACGACAGTAAAAACCTTGCATGAGTGCCCAGTGTAGTCATTTCAAAAATGACCCGAGGACTGACCCGACCTCCAGTAGTACCCTAGGTAATCTAAAGATAGAGAGTGGGATTCTACCGTACATATACCCTAGAAGTCAGATCCACCACCAACAACAAGCCACCCACCGCCAGCCCCCAGTGGATGTGCAGGTAGTGCACGGGCACCAGGAGGATGTCGTACGAGAAGATATCGACATGTCGGGTCCACCGACACACGGCAGCGTAGCCCAACGTCTCCAGGCGGCTGAAGAAATAAGAGTTGAAGGCGTAGACGCTGGGGAGGTTGGAGAACTGCTCGTTCCTCTTCACCAGCAGCTGGAGGTAGAAGTTGATCACCTGGACACCTGGTGAGTTGGTCCAAACTGGCTCTCTAACATGTCCTAGTTTATAATGATAACTTTGATACATCTCCCTCTCCGATTCTTTCTCGACGACTGCATTGTCGTCTGAAACATTATGACACAGCCGAAACTTACACGTTCACTGCTCGCAAATAGCTCCCGGAAACTTATCGACTTACCTATATTATTTACATATGCAAATTGTTAAACAGTTGTTTATCATTATTTTCCAATATATATACAGTTAAACCTGTCTATAGCGCCCCCTCTAAATAGCGCATTCCTCTCTATAGCGCCCGATTTCAAATACGTAGTACGATGCGATTTACATTAAAAGTGACCTGTCTATAGCACCCCCTCTCTATAGCACCCTATTTTAGTGAGTCCCAAGAGGGGGCGCTATAGACAGGTTAACTGTAATTATATAATTCTTTGAAACTCGATACATTTAGAAGGCAGTTCGACGCTCGCACAAATGTGCCAGAGGCTCGCTTGATTGCTTGCACTAACTGATGTGTAAGAATCAGTAAGCCATTGAAGTGGTTGTTTTTTAATAAAAAAGCAGCTTCCATTTTGTTCTATAAATGTTCTGATTGTTCCAGACAATTTAAACAACTATTTTGTGTGTAGACGTCACTTTTTGGTTTAGTGCCTTCTCTTTTACAACAGAACTAGAATTTCACACGAAAATCGAGCGCGTAAACAAAAAAGAAACCCTAACAATCGTATGTATGTCTTGTTGTGTTTTATGTGAAGTAATTTAATAATTGGTACCGTACGTGTTTTTATCAAATGTTTGTGTTGTGTATATAATATTCAAACAAATTTACACATCGTGTCAAAAAATAATACAAGTATGAAATTGTACTAGGATCAGGTGGATAAATTAAGAAAAAGGTATCTCCTAATTGTGCTACTAAAAGTTGCTGATGGCTTCGGCCATCTATCGGAATAAACATCAACTTTTCGTTGATTTTTAATCAAGAAAAGCTTACCGCGGTTTTGGGCTGTTGGCCCTCGTCAGCGTGGTGCAAGCCAGTGCAACTACACATCATGTTGCGAATAATACACAAAAAAAGTTTAAACAAAAACTATTTCAAATACAATAATTATAAGAAATGTAAACTATTTTTGACGCGTATGATTCTTTTTGTTTTAAAACAAATCTCTACTGCCCTTATTGCTATGATAAAATAATGGGAGGGCCTGGCTCATCAGTGGTGAACCCTCCCAACGGTTTCGCCAGTTTAATCTACCATAATTTACATTGTTTACATTTCTTATAACAGATGACACGCTAAGGCATCATACAAACAGAAACCTCAACGAATCCGAAACTAAAAAACGGCTCCTAAGTTTCCAATTGGTAGATATGAGAGAGAGAGAGCGTGTGACCTCGTCGTTGAGCCAGCGGTTGGCGACCAGGGTCAGAACGTCCTTCCGACGTATGGACAGGTTGGCAGTCCGGGACACCACCTCGTCCGGGGGTCCACGGAGGATCCGTCTGATGAAAGCATCCATCTCCGCCGTCTGGACTGCACCAACACGCTGGGATCAACACATCATTCTCCATGTGGTATGTTAGATTAAACTGGTGAAACCGCTGGGAGGGTTCACCACTGATGAGTCAGGCCCTCCCGTTAATTTTTCTATTGCAGTAAGGGCAGCAGATATTGTTTTATTTTTTAAAAAAGAATCATACGCGTCTATAATAGTTTAGAATTTACATCATTCTCCAAGTTGACCTGGACTTGGTAGCACAGCATGTAACTTTGATGCCTAGATATTTGACAAATGTTGATGTAAACAATATACACTTATAAATAAAACATATGGAAGTTGTACCTTTTAGCATGTATATCGGGGTTCAGACAATAGATCTGAAAGATATTTGATTCACAGTGATCTTTATTGTAGACACACTAGATAACAAAGTGTGAACAAAATTGCCTTTGTTTCCTTGAAAAAAAAAAAAAAAAAGACGACCGGTGATATTAAAGACTTTCTACTTTCTTCATTTTGTAAATAGTGTAGCTTTCAGAAAAAAAAATTGTTAATATGCATTAGTGCGCCATCTGTTATGAAAATTCGAAACTATTATAGACACGTATGATTCTTTTAAAAATTAAACAATATATACTGCCCCTACTGCAATGGAAAAAATATATATTTAAAAATCAAACACACACCAACACACTGTTTTAAATTTTAGATTACACATCCTGTGATTATTCTCTCTCATTAAATAATTACAAAATATTCTTTGAGTTTACAGAAGTAGTTCCCCTGGCTGCCGCTCAGTGGCGCTAGGTGGGGTTTAGACCCCAACAGACAGGTTTACTGGGGATTTATCTCTAGGCTAGCCGTCCCTGTACGTCCATGGTATATTGTAGGTCTTTAACGGATTCATTAAAATCTGGAATGCTGTAAAATCATGGCAAAATCTTCGTTGAGAAAACCAAAAAGAAGATTTTTTTTTTTTCTGAAGAACGGGATCTCCAACCAGCAAGGTATACCAGGTCTATTAGTATGAAACGCGAAAATGGGCGCCAGAGGCCGCTGTGCAACTTTATTTGAGCCGACGGTGGCGCTGTTGTAGGCGTTTTGTTCTTTGACTCATGTGGCATCAGCATGCGTGCAGTTTTAGAAAAATTCAAATCGTGAAAAATTTCTGGAGCCCGTGGAAAATGGCGATTTCCGAGCCAAAAAGTGCCCATTTGCCGGAAGTTTTGTTGTTCGCTTTCAACTGGAAGAAAAGTGCCACTGAAGCCCACTGAATGCTCGAGGAAGTTTACAGCGACCACCCTCTGAGCAAATCGCAGTGTTACAGGTGGTTTAAAAAATTCCAAAGTGGCGATTTTGAACTTGATAATGAACCACATGGAAAACCGCCCCAAAAGTTCGAGGACGCTGAACTGCAAGCTTTTTTGGGTGAGGACAGTACACAAATGCAGGAGAAACTCGCAAAACAGCTCCAGGTGTCTCAAGGTGCTGTTTCTCTACGTTTAAACAGCCTCGGAATGAACCAAAAGCTTTCCAGATGGGTCCCCCACGAGTTGAGCGAAAGGCAGCAATAACGGCGTCTGGTAACCTGCGAAGGGCTGCTCGCCAGGCATGAAAAGAAGTCATTTTTGCACCGAATCGTAACTTCTGATGAGAAATGGATCCACTTCAGCAATCCTACGCGCCAAAAGTCGTGGGGCCTGCCTGGCCAATTTCCAAAACAGACGCCTAGGCCCAATCGCTTCGGAAAAAAGGCAATGCTTTGCATATGGTGGGACCAGACCGGCGTAGTATATTTCGAGCTCCTGAAACCTGGCAAAATGGTCAATACTAGTCGCTACGAACAACAAATGCACAATTTGAGAGAGGCGTTGAATGAAAAAAGACCGGAATGGCGTGAAAAGCACAACAACCTGATACTGCAGCATGACAACGCTCCAGCCCACAACGCTACGGTGGTCAAAAACACCACAAAAGACTTGGGCTGGGAACTCTAACCCCACCCGCCGTACTCACCAGACTAGCGCCGTCGAACTACCACCTTTTCACATCTTTAGGACACGCCCTAAAAAACCAGGAATTTTCGAACTCAGACATACTCCGAAAATGACTTGTTGACTGGTTCGACTCAAAAGGAATAGAAATTTTCCAGACAAGGAATTCGAAAATTGCCTGAAAATTGGTCAGAGTGTATAGCTAATCAGGGCAGTTACTTTGAATGAAAAAATCTTTTGTTGTATGGAATGGGTGAACTTTTGAATTCACTGAAAATTTTCGCGTTTCATACTAATAGACCTGGTATATGCAGCAGAACCTTTGAAGGACAACACCTAGCTGCAGAGTGTCCTATAGAGAGAGGTATCTGGAGGGTAGATAATTGGTAAAAATTGTTATTTTGGTGAAGAAAAAAATGACTTTTGTATAGAGATGTCCTCAAGTGTTCTCTCGTTATGGCTTCACTGTATTGGTTAAACTGAAACATTTATCGAAATTTTGTAAACTTAAAAAAGTACTTTATAAAGTTTCCACTGCGATGACAAAACTATATATTGATAGGGTTCGGATCTTGGTCCTCGATCTCTCTATTTGTAATTTATATTTTAGGCTTAGCGCATACAACAATTGGTTTAGGAGGAATTCTGGGTAACTTGAGAAAATTTTGGAAACATTAGTTTCTGGAACTCTAGACATGTAAATACATAGAGTTGGCAGCTATCTTAATATGAAAGTTATTAATAAACTATCCGACACACACAATGGGCCACTTACTGTCCTGGGGTACCTCTCGCCGCTCACGTCGGTAGGGGGCTCTGAAGCTCATCCTGGCCGTGGCCTTCATCGGCCTGGCACGCCGCATCAGCCGCTCCTTGGCGAGGCGCTGGGCACGACAGACACGTGTCGGAGGCATGTCTGTCCATTCAGAGCGACACAAATCAGAAGGCTGCAGCGCCCATATGGAGCTGCCAAGCCCTGACATGCTACCACGAAAGATCCGCCATTGAGAATGCACGCATACGTGAAAATTCCCTCGAGATAACTACGTTGGAAATGTTTTCTTCTTTCTTTACATTACTTGAAGGCATATTGCTGACGTATTGCTGACGTATTTTCAAACAGATCTCGGTGAGGATCAAACCACTGAATATTACCCGTCCAGACTTCCAATTATAAAAATTTCATACGGTATATCTTGCAAAAAAAATAAAAACTTCTTAGAGCCATCTCATGAATTGGATTTCCCCTTGTGATGTACATAAGACAAAGATGATTGAAGTCTGAAGCACAACGAGGTTAATTGACGATATATGTACGTGGCCTTAGGAATCTGACTTAATAAATATCTTCCTATTCTAAAAATAATTTTTGTAATTGTTATATAGTACTAAGAGCGGACAAAAATGAGAAGGTCGGCAGGAATTACAGCCGTAATATACTTACCTTACCTCGCAAAAGAAAGAACCAATTGGAAATACGTTCCAATTAAACGTTCAACCGAAACAGTCCAGGGCGAAGGCAGCCTACTTCAAATTCGAACACTATACGCGGCGTGCTATTCCCGCCAAGACCTTCCCTCAGTAGGCAATCCTCCGTGACCGTAACATTCCTCAGATATTTCCTAATATCATTCGGTGGTTGGAAGTAGATTCAGAGAAAACACAGCCACACCAACCAATGGTTTATTTAACCTCCGATGTTTCAGTGACCTGCTGTCCCCCGAGGAGAATGACAGCTAGCCACTGAGTCATCGGTAATTAAATAAATCATTGGGTTGGTGTGGCTATGTTTTTAATTCCTCAGATAATTAGTTTAAAAGCCATGAATTCATCTTCCCTGACATACCTTCTTAATATTATAGGGAGAATGAAGATCTGAAGGAAAAGGCTTAGTTAACTAGCCTAGTTGGCTTTAACTTGGTAGCTCTGTAGCGGCGACGTCTGACCTCTTTATACAGGGTAGGTCAGAAATGGCGGTTTAAACAACGCACAACTCATAATAAATAATTTTAAATGTTTTGTCTCAGAATTAAATGAAGCAAAAGTTAGTGAAATTCAAGTTGGAAAAACTTATAGTCGAAAAGAGAATAAAAATAATAGGTTTATTTTTTTAAAACAATGGGTCCATCGCGCTAACACAGAGAACACAGAAAACATTATCACCATTTACATTCTTACAAAGTAAATCAGACATTACGGGGAAATAAAATTACCAGAAGATTGATCTATAAAAACAACAACCCACAAAGACCATCCGCAGCATTAGAACAATGTCATGGCTGAATTCAAGTCCACTTGACAAAGTTATGTCCTCCATAGAGCACATCTATGCCAAGCTGAAATTAGACATCGTTTGCTTGATGTTATTTTCATATAAAGGTCATTTCCCATATGTGAATTGTTTATAAACTTTGTCATCACAGTTTCTGACAAGAAAATATTCGCAATTTAAAACGTATATATTTTCTGGCCCACCCTGTTTGTCAACTCAATCATTGTGCCTCAAGGATCAACAATAAAATTAGTTGTCCTTTATTTTCTGTACGGCGTGGTGTTGAATCAGACTTACCTTTTCATCGGGATCTCTAGCTGCCATGGTCAGTTTCTGCATCACATTATATGGTTTAGCACACATGTTTCTCACATATTAGGTATTTGGGTTTCACAGATTCATGATTATCATAACATTGCCTTGTGCTTGTAACCTCAGCCTCGTTGTAATGAGGCGAATTTCAGTAAACGGACAAGAGCAAGAGCCTACTGCACTGGTACCAATCTAGGAACACTGAATACAATCAATATATATATACTATTAAATCAATTCTATACACAAAAACTATAACACAATTTTGATACTTTGTTCAATTTAAACAAGTGAATATGCCACAATTTATATAAACGTTATCTTATGTATCAACTAGCTTCAACTGAAAACATCCCATTTCAACCACTTTTATATATCCTGTTTGTAAATAAGTTAAATATGTCCCTACTTTATATATATAAAACACCCCATACACACCTCCAATGTATTGTTAATTATAATTTACAATACATTATAATCTTTCACTCTGTAACAAATGAATGAACAAAAGTAAAAATTGACAATACATCCCTGGACACTTTATTTTTCCGTTTATCATTACTCTTTACAATTTATCCTTTCATACTTCATCCCTAAGGTTAGAAATAATCGTTATTTCTCCTTAAAATAAATTTCGATATTTCGTTCAAAAGAAACACATGCGGGATTATTTTCAAATGTCGTTCTACAAAAGTAGAAATAAAATTCAGCCTTCTGACAAAAAGACAAGAAGTAAGTCGGTTAAATTATATGGATGAGAAACCAAGGGGATGCACAGCTAAATTTAGATGTTTCTTCTCCATCTAAACGTGTCAGCCATTTTTCGATGACGTATCACCATCTGTTTGGTCCCCCAATCAAGTGATTGTCAGGTTCATGCCAGAAGGTACAGGGGCAGTCAGAGTTTTCACGGTCAGCAGAGAATTGACATATTCAGCAGTAGATGAGCAGGACACACAGTCCAGTCCCAACTTCACCCTGTGAATCTCCCATCTCCTTCAAGACTTTTCGCCATATTCCTTTCAAACCTTGTGCACACATGAACTCACCCATGGTTTAAGAACCATCTTATTTTTATCGTTTTTGTTTGGGAGCTTCTTTTTTTCCGAAATAAATCGTGAGTCTTGTCTTCTTTAACAAAGAATTTTCGTTTGAAGATCTAGCTTGTGAGATATATTTATCTCTTATTTGTGAACTTTCGAGATCACGACATATATATATATGGTAATTTAAGCCAACAATGTATATAACTTATAACAAGATTTTAATGTTGTATAATAGAACACAGCTGTTAATGATTATACGTATTATTGACATGTGTCTTTACATCATCATATGTAATGTAATTTGTACAAAGTGGATAAATAAATAAATACAAATCTGTAATAGATTAAAGAGTTGAGCTAAGCAAGAGATAGAAGTCATAACGTCAAAATCGAGATAGATTCCCACAACAAGACCACCCACACTTCACATGTGGTGGAACGCAGGGCCCCCTCTCACACCTGGTGACAGGCAGGGCCCCCTTTCTCAGAAACGGCCCCTGTCACATAAGGCCCCCCCCCCCCCCCGTCTTTAACCTATAAATACAATCACTTTACAGTGACTTGAGAGTACAGTTTAGTTCACCCTTAGCGCGAGCTTTCGTCGGTTGTCACCAAGGTCCTCCTCATTCACCATGTAGACTAGTAAGAAACTTCTATATCCATCTTTCGTTCCTAGCTCAACTTTTATCTGTTTACAGAACTTTCTTAGTGCAACTGTGTCTTCGTTTTTTGTGTGGACATCCCCAAACTTTCCACTCTGCCTCGACCACGACTGCCTGTATTTTGTGAGAACTTTTAAAGGTCTTCCAAGGTGCAGAGAGGTACTGGAAAACTCTACACAAGGCTTACCAGAACTTCAACTTATTTCAGTAGTCGACATCAAACTCAACAAATTATTACAGTGAGTCGACTAGATCTCTTATTACATGAGTCGACAGGATTCTCTACAAGAGTCACCAGAACTCTCTCTTATTACATGAGCCGACAGGATTACCAAAACGAAGGATGACACATCGAAGAGGTAAGAAGACTGTTCAGATAGGAAGCGAGAAAGAGCAAAGATGGAGGAACAAACCCGCCAGTCCAACGAAACAACCAAGCACTCTCTCCCCCCAACAAGAGACGATATTTTAGGAGGAAACGCCGCCCCAAGGGACCTCCGCACACCCGCTACCGATCGCCAACGCCGGGAGCAAGCTGACCGCGCCAACGACAGCCCCGAAATTCCCGCAAGTCATGGAAACCGAGCAGCGATGTACCCAAACCCTGTGACAAGTTCCACACCTTCGACCTGACATCGTCGAGACAATGTTCAAAGCGACCAGCTGCCATCATCTTTACAGAAGCTACAAGCTTCTACAAGTCCTACATGGAGCGACTTCCACGTCAGCAGGACAACAAGCCAAGACCAAGTCTCCGGACTGAACTATCTTCAAAACTGTAAGTTTTAAAATCTTACATAACTTTATCCTCAAGTTCACAACTTGATTCAACCTAAATTTTGTATTTATATTTTCACTTTAAGCATTTAAAATCAATTTTTACCTTTTTTATATCATTTTTATTCAATTTTTAAAACTTTCACACTCTCATTTTTATCAAATTTACTTTAATTTTTAATCATATTATAAATTTCAAGTTATTACTCTCAATTTTACTTAAAAAAAAAAAATTCGCCCATCACGCATTTTTACTAATTTACTAATCTTACATGCCTTTCTTAAAATTACCTAAAATGGCATTATCCAAAGCTACGACTTGAAAAAAAAATCATTATTATTATTTTTAAAAAAATCTCATTCATCATAATTCTCAACTTATTTTTGTTTTACTTATTAGTTATCTTTATACCAAAAGACCAATATCTTTATCAATTCTTAAAATTTTGGTAATGTTCACCATTTTAAGTAAGCGCCCAATTCAAATTTGTAACTATCACGACATTGCCCTTTTATAAGAATCATTTTAATTATCATAATCAACAATTTAAAAAGTATATTCAAATTTTAAATATAAATTAACATAGGTGAAACGCATTTTTTTTTTAATTGCAAAAATCGGAAGATACAATATCTTCAAAAACACCACTAGGAAAAACAACTACCACGCCAGTAGCTAAATTAAGTCACAGACCGCCAAACTTATTACAATCGTTAATATTCGAGCATAAATACACTCCCTCGTCTTTTCCTTTTACATGCATATTTAATCAACAACAAATCTCTCCCAACAAACGTTACAACACTACACATCACTTTATCCAATTGGCAACAATTTTTAGTGCGCGACTTAACACACAAATCCAAATCTTGAGCCACACAAGCTCCACTTAGCTCTATATCGTCGCCACAATAAAAATTTTCACATTAAGCGTGCCACATCCACTAACAGTCAAAAATTCTCGATACATGTTCATACAACCACCACCCATGACTTTATTAAATTTGTTATTTATGGTGAAACAGGTTAGATTTTGTACCAAACTATGACTTCACGTGACACCTTCAATTCACTTCACAAGTGTCACAAGGCAACACAACAAAATTTTTCTCACTTTTCAGGCCAAAGACGCTCTTCACGCCTGAGACACTTCTCACCTCAAAGCGTGTCCACGTCGAAAGTCATATCTTTCACTCACTTCTAGCCTGAAATCATCGTATAACAATCTTATTAAGTCTAAACAACTTCGAAAACACAAACACTTACGAACACCGAGAAAATCATATCTTTCAATTATAGCAGAAAATTGCCAACTTCAACAAAAGAGAGAAAGTCAGTTTCAAGTAAATCTCAAACCTAGAAAACCATCCCATATGTGTGACCACCCCAAAAATAGAATTTCCGTGAAAAAAAGGAAGTGAACGCCCTTTATGACGTCACTCCCCTTGGTCACTGCTATCTGTGGACATGCCCTCTCTTCCCCCTCAAGGCAGATCTTCATGACCGCTAGCTTCATGATCGCCATTTTAAACAAATGTTTCAAACCAACCATTTAGATTTCCTCGAGAATCTCACAAATCTCACCAACGAGATATCACAACCCACACAACATACATTAAACATTTTACATGTTAATTGATATCACCAATTAAAACAATTTGGTTAAGTCTTATATAGACTTTATAACGCAAAAGAGAAATCACTCTCTACATACCAGCATTGTGGACAAACGAAGGGATCATTTCACATATTCCCGCTTCAGAGAGTCATAGAAACACCAATGTTTACCAATGGGATATGATCTACACACAACAATTGTAACTAAAAGAGACAATATTGTTCAATTTCCCACTACTTAACATTTATCTAATCATTATAATAATCTTTAATTATATTGTTATTTGTATAAAATCTTGAATAATTATTCTTATTTTTACCTTTCAATTATATAATCAAATTTTTAATCCAACATGATTTTCAAAAAAAAAAAAAAAACTTTAATCAAATTTACTTTTATTTTTCGTGATATTATTTTAGTATTGCAAAACATCTAATTGTTTCAAAAATTATTTTTATTTTATTATTTATTATATATTTTATATATTACAGGTTTAATTTTATCCACTTACACTTTTTGTACCCGCAATCATATTTCTATATTTCTATTCACTATATTTTATATTTGTTTAAATACCTTTATTATCTGACAATGTTTATCATCCACTATCGGGCATCTACAACAATCGTTTTCAACAATCATATTCTTTAACCAATTCCCTATATTTTTCATCACTATCTTTTCAGTCATTGCGTCACATCAACGTAGAAAAACGACAGCACTGCTTGACAATTTATTTTTTGATTTCGTAATTCAACAATCTCTAAGGACACAGTTCCCCAGATTTAAAAAATCCCGACTTCTGGTCTGAACACGCTTCAAGAGTTTATTTCATTTCATCCGTAGAGCAAATCACCAACGCATTCACAAAGCGTTCACTTTTTTCAACTTTCAACTTTTTTTTTTTCAGCTCTAGCGGACCACATTCAACCTTTGATTTCGAGTCAAGTCAGACCACCTACTGTCGCTACAACAATTCTACTTATCGCATGGCTCTATTTCACTCCTTTCCCAATCATATAAATAAACAACTTTTCTTCGGCAACTTTTAACCCAATAATCCTAAAATTGTGACAAAGCACTGTAACCTTTATATAGGATCGCAAGTGAAACATTGCCAAGGAAGACAGCTCAAGTCTATATCCTCGCTTTGCACCTGGATCTGAGTATTTGGTTTACATGTGCACTTCTAACAATTGCATATTCTTCAACTACTAACCCTGTCCAACGCCCGCCAATATCCTCTTAGAATGTGAATTTTTATGTCATTTTATTTTAATCATTTTTTTTAATCAAACAAAAATGTCATTTTTATTTCACTTTATATATCCAAACAAATATCATCTTGTTATAACCCTTTTTAACCCTCACAGTTTAAATTAATTAAAAGAAATTTTAATTACTTACCTGTGTTAGAGAGGCTTTACCCGCCTAAACCCGGATAAACCCTTTCACTCCCGGGCCCATCTATGGTAATTTAAGCCAACAATGTATATAACTTATAACAAGATTTTAATGTTGTATAATAGAACACAGCTGTTAATGATTATACGTATTATTGACATGTGTCTTTACATCATCATATGTAATGTTATTTGTACAAAGTGGATAAATAAATAAATACAAATCTGTAATAGATTTAAGAGTTGAGCTAAGCAAGAGATAGAAGTCATAACGTCAAAATCGAGATAGATTCCCACAACAAGACCACCCACACTTCACATGTGGTGGAACGCAGGGCCCCCTCTCACACCTGGTGACAGGCAGGGCCCCCTTTCTCAGAAACGGCCCCTGTCACATAAGGCCCCCCCCCCCCGTCTTTAACCTATAAATACAATCACTTTACAGTGACTTGAGAGTACAGTTTAGTTCACCCTTAGCGCGAGCTCTCGTCGGTTGTGACCAAGGTCCTCCTCATTCACCATGTAGACTAGTAAGAAACTTCTATATCCATCTTTCGCTCCTAGCTCAACTTTTATCTGTTTACGGAACTTTCTTAGTGCAAACTGTGTCTTCGTTTTTTTGTGTGGACATCCCCAAACTTTCCACTCTGCCTCGACCACGACTGCCTGTATTTTGTGAGAACTTTTAAAGGTCTTCCAAGGTGCAGAGAGGTACTGGAAAACTCTACACAAGGCTTACCAGAACTTCAACTTATTTCAGTAGTCGACATCAAACTCAACAAATTATTACAGTGAGTCGACTAGATCTCTTATTACATATATATATGTCGTAACCCCGTGTAAGCCGACGTGTGAATAAACTGGCAGTCGTAGTCGTAGGACGAGAGTGGTGAGGTTCTTCACGCACGTGGACAGCAGGAAGCAGAGGTAGGGCTAGATGTTAGCACCGAGCGGTTCGGAGAAAGTCCACGGGACAAAGGTGGAGGTCATGGGCGCATACCTGAAATGCCCGACACCGAGGCAAGGAAAGTGAACAAGAAGTGGCCTGCGTAGATATGGACACACGCTTTGTCTAATTCTCTGAGCAGACCCCGGGCGACGGTCTCTCTTTTATTGCTTATAAAACCGCCAGGGGTGACGGCCTGGACTCATGTGGATGCTGTTTGATTATCTAATTGGTCGGTCCCCAATACCTCGGCCAACTTTGCCAGGTAGCGACGTCTTCAAACCCATTATTTTGCTGTTTTTATTATGACGTCATCAATTTTATGTTTGTAAACAATTTTATATGGTTAATGGGGGTAAACATATGGAATATTTACGGTATCTTACATTTGAGATGACAACGAACCTATCCTAGGTATGACCTAACATACAGTATACAAATAAGGATGCTACAGATTATATTAATAAAGATATGATACAAGAAAATAAAACCTAATCCAAATAATTTATTATTGAGATGGATATAGAATATAGATATCTCTATATATATATAAAAATGAATGTTTGTATGTTTGTTGGTCTGTTGGTATGTCCGGTATACAAATTCGCAGTAGTTCACTAATTCAAACCAAAGTTTCCATACATAGGTAAAAAATAACGGGGATGACGATAGGCTATTTAAAAAAATATATAAATCAATTATTAAAACTATATATCCAAATTATTCTATTTAGCTCACGAGCAGCGCCCTCTAGAACGCGTGGCGGTGTGACGGCGAGGGGCGCCCATTGGCTGCCGGCGAGCACGTGACTTCCCTGCCACCGCCCCCCCCCCCCTCCGAGAAAATGGAATCGTCCGGCTGCCGGCCGGTTAGCCACTTCATGTTCCCACCGCGCGCGGTCCTGGCGTTGGTGACACAGCTGTGCCAAGTGCCAAAAAAGCCTCGCGGGTGACCTCCGGGAACTACGTCCATCTTCCATATGTAAAATACATTTAATCGTGTAAACCCGGGCTTTGCCCGGGTCATTCGTCTAGTGGTCTATAATAAGAAATATGGGGAGTGATAGCAAAAAGGGGCAGTGTACATTTTAATAGGAGGGTATGATCTTAAACTAACGAATCCAACTTAGCTAATGAAATTAAATGAACTATATTAACAGTGTAATTATATTACAATTCAAAATATATATACTACATATATAAAGTTGAGGGATGAAGATATTCATGTACCAAAAGAGACACCTCTCCCTTTAATTGTACATCAGAACGATTACATGTGCATCACTCTAGTAAAATTAATTCACAGTGTTGATAAAGACTCAGCCACAACACCAGTTTTGACAAATTCAGACAAAAGCCAACAACCTGTATACCATGGTTTCGGATTCGGCGCTCATCAGTACAGGGACGGCTTCGATTTCATAGCATCGTAAGAGAGGGGTTAAGAAATTGGTATCATTTACTAAACAGGTGTTTAAGCTGGTGAAGTGGCAAGTGGCGATGTTCAAGTAATATTACAACAGTTGAGGTGAACTACGGTCCTAAATGTCAGCAGTAGCAGTGCCCCGGTGTGGGTTGGCCACAGCTGGGTCGCGGGGCTGAAAGCTTCTCTCCATCAAATACAAAACATTACAACAGTTGAGGTGAACTACGGTCCTAAATGTCAGCAGTAGCAGTGCCCCGGTGTGGGTTGGCCACAGCTGGGTCGCGGGGCTGAAAGCTTCTCTCCATCAAATACAAAACATTACAACAGTTGAGGTGAACTACGGTCCTAAATGTCAGCAGTAGCAGTGCCCCGGTGTGGGTTGGCCACAGCTGGGTCGCGGGGCTGAAAGCTTCTCTCCATCAAATACAAAACATTACAACAGTTGAGGTGAACTACGGTCCTAAATGTCAGCAGTAGCAGTGCCCCGGTGTGGGTTGGCCACAGCTGGGTCGCGGGGCTGGAAGCTTCTCTCCATCAAATACAAAACATTACAACAGTTGAGGTGAACTACGGTCCTAAATGTCAGCAGTAGCAGTGCCCCGGTGTGGGTTGGCCACAGCTGGGTCGCGGGGCTGAAAGCTTCTCTCCATCAAATACAAAACATTACAACAGTTGAGGTGAACTACGGTCCTAAATGTCAGCAGTAGCAGTGCCCCGGTGTGGGTTGGCCACAGCTGGGTCGCGGGGCTGAAAGCTTCTCTCCATCAAATACAAAACATTACAACAGTTGAGGTGAACTACGGTCCTAAATGTCAGCAGTAGCAGTGCCCCGGTGTGGGTTGGCCACAGCTGGGTCGCGGGGCTGGAAGCTTCTCTCCATCAAATACAAAACATTACAACAGTTGAGGTGAACTACGGTCCTAAATGTCAGCAGTAGCAGTGCCCCGGTGTGGGTTGGCCACAGCTGGGTCGCGGGGCTGAAAGCTTCTCTCCATCAAATACAAAACATTACTACATCCCAGTAGGAATCTACGCAAACTTATCGTTTTCCTTGGTTGTTGCCAGGAATTATTTCTCTCCTATCATCTCACCTGGAAAGGTTTATGAAATAACTTTTACTAGGTACAGATCATCACGATCATCATGATAATCACAATGGATGGCCATCTCCTACTGTCCTTCTATTTTATGTTGCTGAGTACAATCCCGTCTTGTCAGGATGTAAGTTTGGACTAAGTACTAAGTGGAAAGGCACATGTCGCACATGAAGCAGTCACAACCCTCCACAAACCTGATAATAAGTATGTATACATGTGGAGTACTAACAGACCAAACAGCCAGTACTACACTTATCTGGACCGACCAGATGCTACGATAGAAAGAAGCTCTCTGAACCAGAAAAGCTGACTGAGAAACGCGGTTGCTATTTCAGTAAAGTTTGCCTTCAGCTATAAATGGACGACATCCCTGGAAGTCACCTTCATTCACTTGCCGTCGTCCAACTGATGGAGAATTACCTTCATGGCAGCAACTACAATTGGGAGACTTTAACATTCAACTAAAAGGTTGTGTTGTTACATACACATGGTTACATGTCATGATAATCATAAAGGGTTAACGATAGCTTGTATTGAAAGTGTCAACTTTAGCTGTTTTACCTTGCACTTCCCCAACACGGTCGTTTCTTGTACTCGAGGCATGACTTCAGCGAGAACCACCGTCACCTGATCAAATGTTTACTCTAGACTGCGCTTTTAAGATAATTCTGTACGATGTCCATAAATATGTTTATAGGTGAAATGTTAAATATATCAATGTTTTTTATTTTTTTCACCAAAACTATTGAATAGATCTTTATGAAAATTCATAGGAAGATATCGATAAAAAAAAAACAGAAGCTTTTAAAACTGAAAAAGGAATATATTGGATCAAAATATTATTTATTTTACCAATATTTGCGTTCAGCCAACTGAAATATTGGTAAAATAAATAATATTTTGATCCAATATATGCCTTTTTAATTAAAGATTTATTTCTGGATTGCTCTATTTTCAAAATAAATATATATATAAAAAATGAAATGATATAAATGGATGTTTGTTAATCTTTTCTTCTCCACACCACAAAACTACTGAATTAATCAGTAAGGAATTCTACAAGTAGCCAGTTGAAGATGATAGTTTGTGGTATATCCAAACTCTATGGAAACTAGATAAATAACGAATCAATGAACATAATTTGTGGTCTTTAACTACTCTCATGAGATAAAATATTAGTGAATTCCTATAATCATGTGTGATTACACACTATATTACAACATAAATACTAATATCTTCGCACATACTATCATACAAAGACCACGTTAACACACACATACAATTGAAAGGATTCTAATATAACAATTAGATAACAAATCTCTATAGAAAACTCTCATAGTGTTTACAATAACAGTCTAGTGGCCTCAGGTCGAGGAACTCTCCCAGTTTGCAGAAAGTACAAGGTTGTCTCAAAAGTTCGTAAACACCTGCAAAAAATTAAAATACCAATATTATTCGCCGCTATGTCTTTTTATTATGTATGAAATAATTGTATTATTATTATGTATTCTCCGTAATAATATTATTCGCCAAGTAATAAGAAAAACACGAACTTTTGGGACAACCTTATATGGTGCAATCAGCTGTCCTAAGTAAGGTTTATAAACTTGTAGTGTCCTCTCATTGATACTCTCTTAGCCAAGAGGAAGGCGACTACTGGTAAGTAAAGGAATTAGCTTGTGTTTGAACAATATTCTCTCGTTGGGCAAACATTTACCCAGGTCATTCGGCTAATGGCTACTAAAGGTGCTTACACGTGAGGCCGTCATTCTTAGTTTGGATGGCCAGGTTTCCACAAACCAGGAGTACATCAGTAGACCAATCTACCGGGTTATTTCAAGAGAATTGACATGTGTCCACATCACACAGAGATATATGTACCCATATTTCTTATCGAGAAAACTGAGGTAAGGAGAGAGACAAATAGGATTCCATTTGGTTATTACAATCACTGGTGAGTTTGGACTCCTGCAGGAATTGGACGGTAGATCCTTCTGAGCTGTGCCAGTTCTAGAGGTGGGGACAGAGGTTACCTCCACTTCTTATGGTAGTTTACAATATAGATGGCGTCCTAGCTGAGAGTTTAGAAGATATAAATATATTCTTGTGTATTTATTTTATATATGTTCTATGGGTTTTTTTATTAATTTTTACCAGAAGTTGGTCACGTGTATAAACAAAAGTCTTCATTGTTGTTAGCAATAAAAAGAGTATCCTTGACCCCTGTAAATATAAGTTAAAATTTATATGTGCGTTTATTGTCAATACTTCAATGTTTATACGTCTCGCTTTTAATATGGTTGAATTCAATAAACTGCAATCCTAGTAATTGGAAAGTGCTGATCCGGTATTCCTAACTGAGATGTAAGGCAACTATTAAGTCTTGTAATAAACAACGTCATGAGAAAGACGCTTTTCATGGAAGACTTGTACGATAAGATCGAATCCAATCTGCGACCATTAGAATCGTTAACGCT
>CP092869.1:56469729-56495948 GCA_030710605.1 Cordylochernes scorpioides
ATTTTTATAATTGTTATATAGTACTAAGAGCGGACAAAAATGAGAAGGTCGGCAGGAATTACAGCCGTAATATACTTGCCTTATCGCGCAAAAGAAAGAACCAATTGGAAATACGTTCCAATTAAACGTTCAACCGAAACAGTCCAGGGCGAAGGCAGCCTACTTCAAATTCGAACATCATACGCGGCGTGCTTATTCCCGCCAAGACTCTCCTGGAAGACAATCCTCCGTGACCGTAACATTCCTCAGATATTTCCTAATATCATTCGTTGGTTGGAAGTAGATTCAGAGAAAACACAGTCACATCAACCAATGGTTTATTTAACTTCTGATGTTTCAGTGACTTCCTGTCCCCTGAGGGGAATGATAGCGAGCCACTGAGTCATCAGGAGCTAAATAAATCATTGGGTTAATGTGGCTATTGTTTTTTAATTCCTCAGATAATTAGTTTAAAATCCATGAATTCATCTTCTCTGACATACCTTCTTAATATTATAAGGAGAATGAAGATCTGAAGGAAAAGGCTTAGTTAACTAGCCTAGTTGGCTTCAACTTGATAGCTCTGTAGCGGCGACGTCTGACCTCTTTATACAGGGTAGGTCAGAAATGGCGGTTTAAACAACGCACAACTCATAATAAATAATTTTAAATGTTTTGTCTCAGAATTAAATGAAGCAAAAGTTTGTGAAATTCAAGTTGGAAAAACTTATAGTCGAAAAGAGAATAAAAAATAATAGGTTTATTTTTTGAAAACAATGGTTCCATCGCGCTAACACAGAGAGAACACAGAAAATATTATCACCATTTACATTCTTACAAAGTAAATCAGACATTACGGGGAAATAAAATTACCAGAAGATTGATCTATAAAAACAACAACCCACAAAGACCATCCACAGCATTAGAACAATGTCATTGCTGAATTCATGTAATAAGTCCACTTGACAAAGTTATGTCCTCCATAGAGCACATCTATGCCAAGCTGAAATTGAACATCGTTTGCTTGATGTTGTTTTCATATAAAGGTCATTTCCCATATGTGAATTGTTTATAAACTTTGTCATCACAGTTTCTGACAAGAAATTATTCACGCAATTTAAAACGTATTATATATTTTCTGGCCCACCCTGTTTGTCAACTCAATCATTGTGCCTCTAGGATCAACAATAAACTTAGTTGTCCTTTATTTTCTGCACGGCGTGGTGTTGAATCAGACTCACCTTTTCATCGGGATCTCTAGCTGCCATGGTCAGTTTCTGCATCACATTATATGGTTTAAGAAACCTGTTTCTCACATATTAGATAGTTGGGTTTCACAGATTCATGATCATCATAACATTGCCTTGTGCTTGTAACCTCAGCCTCGTTATAATGAGGCGATTTCCAGTAAACGGACAAGAGGTTAGATATCTCTCAGCATCTAGCCTACTGCACTGGTACCAATCTAGGAACACTGAATACAACAATATAATACTATTAAATCAATTCTGTACAACAACAACAACAATAGCCTTTATTGGGCACACGTGCCATACAGGATTCTCCCGGTAGAACAAAATAAATAAATAACAAATTAGCATCGTAGTTATATACAAATATTGGGTATTGACCTCGACCAATTATCGAGTTGGATCCGGTGTCTGTGCTAAATATTTTGATTGAGCTGATTTCCAGTATTTATAAAAAGCGAATGCAATGGGTCTGGATTTTACAACTTTTGCCATTAAAACATAAGGCGAATTGCTATTATAGCCGGTCTCTTGACGAAGAATTTCTCTTTCTTCTTCCATTGCCGTACAGTAGAACAGGTAGTGTGGAAAATCGAGACTAAATTCACCGAAATCAATTCTATACACAAAAACTATAACACAATTTTGATACTTTGTTCAATTTAAACAAGTGAATATGCCACAATTAATATAAACGTTATCTTATGTATCAACTAGCTTCAACTGAAAACATCCCATTTCAACCATTTTATATATCCTGTTTGTAAATAAGTTAAATATGTCCCTACTTTATATATAAAACACCCCATACACACCTCCAATGTATTGTTAATTATAATTTACAATACATTATAATCTTTCACTCTGTAACAAATGAATGAACACAAGTAAAAATTGACAATACACCCCTGGACACTTTTATTTTTCCGTTTATCATTACTCTTCACAATTCATCCTTTCATACTTCATCCCTAAGGTTAGAAATGATCGTTATTTCTCCTTAAAATAAATTTCGATTTTTCGTTCAAAAGAAACACATGCGGGATTATTTTCAAATGTCGTTCTACAAAATTATAAATAAAATTCAGCCTTCTCTCTCTCTGACAAAAAGACAAGAAGTAAGTCGGTTAAACTATATGGGTGAGAAACCAAGGGGATGCACAGCTAAATTTAGATGTTTATTCTCCATCTAAACGTGTCAGCCATTTTTCGATGACGTATCACCATCTGTTTGGTCCCCCAATCAAGTGATTGTCAGGTTCATGCCAGATGGTACAGGGGCAGTCAGAGTTTTCACGGTCAGCAGAGAATTGACATATTCAGCAGGAGATGAGCAGGACACACAGTCAGTCCCAACTTTACACTGTGAATCTCCCATCTCCTTCAAGACTTTTCGCCATATTCCTTTCAAACCTTGTGCACACATGAACTCACCCATGGTTTAAGAACCATCTTATTTTTATCGTTTTTGTTTGGGAGCTTTTTTTTACGAAATCAATCGTGTGTCTTGTCTTCTTTAACAAAGAATTTTCGTTTGAACATCTAGCTGGTGAGATATATCTATATCTTATTTGTGAACTTTCGAGATCACGACATATATATATATATGTCGTAACCCCGAGTGAGCCGACGTGTGAATAAACTGGCAGTCGTAGTCGTAGGGCGAGAGTGGTGAGGTTCTTCCCGCACGTGGGCAGCAGGAAGCAGAGGCAAGGCTAGATGTTAGCACCGAGCGGGTCGGAGACAGCCCACGGGACAAAGGTGGAGGTTATGGGCGCATACCTGAAATATTCGACACCGAAGCAAGGAAAGTGAACAACAAGCGGCCTGCGTAGATGGACACACTCGTTGTCTAATTCTCTGAGCAGACCACGGGCGACGGTCTCTATTTTATTGCCTATAAAACCCCCAGGGGTGACGGCCTGGACTCATGTGGATGCTGTTTGATTATCTAATTGGACGGCGCCCATTACCTTGGCCAACTTTGCCAAGTAGCGACGTCTTCATACCCATTATTTTGCTGTTTTTATTATGACGTCATCAATTTTATGTTTGGATACAATTTTATATGGTCAATGGGGGTAAACATATGGAATATTTACGGTATCTTACATTTGAGATGACAACGAACCTATCCTAGGTATGACTTAACTTACAGTATACAAATAAGGATGCTACAGATCATATTAATAAAGATATGATACAAGAAAATAAGACCTAATCCAAATAATTTATTATTGAGATGGATATAGAGAATATAGATATGGTCTATAATAAGAAATATGGGGAGTGATAGCAAATAGGGGCAGTGTACATTTTAATAGGAGGGTATGATCTTAAACTAACGAATATAACTTAGTTAGTGAAAATAAATGAACTATATTAACAGTGTAATTAAATTACAATTCAAAAAATATTCTATATACAGTTACGAGCGTCATTCTTCATCTCCTAATCATCTCTGTCACGGTTTGCTTTTTTTTTTTTTGGAATGGCGCCCTCCTATTGGTTGGCTACGATCACGCCACCTTTGCCCCCCCATCATGCCTCCCCCACTCGCTTTTTCGTTTTTGTAACTATTGTGTTGGAGCGGGTCGCTCCTTAAATAAATGCATATATTAGTTAATAACTAAATGGAATCCTCTCTTTCTTTTTCCCAGTATGAGACGCCTACGGAAGCCAACAGTACATAGACAGATAAAGCACATAGGCTATAGTTATTAACTAATATATGCATTTATTTAAGGCGCCAAATTTATAATTGTAACAAATAGTATTTAAATAAAAACATTCAATCGGGTAAAACACGGGCGTTGCCCGGGTCATTCGGCTAGTATACTACATATATACAACATAAAGTTGCGGGATGAAGATATTCATGTACCAAAAGAGACATCTCTCCCTTTAATTGTACATCAGAACGCTTCGCTGTGCATCACTCTAGTAAAATTAATTCACTGTGATGATAAAGAATGCGCCACAACACCAGTTTAGACAAATTCACACAAAAGCCAACAACCTGTATTCCATGGTTTCGGATTTGGCACTCATCAGTACATGGGCGGCTTCGATTTCATAGCATCCTAAGAGAGGGGTTAAGAAATTGGTATCATTTACTAAACAGGTGTTTAAACTGGTGATGTAGCAAATAGCTATTTTGAGGCTAGAGTACAACAGTTGAGGTGAACTACGGTCCTAAATGTCAGAACAAACAGTAGAAGTGCCCCGGTGTGGGTTGGCCACAGCTGGGTCGCGGGGCTGGAAGCTTCTCTCCATCAAATACAAAACATTACTACATCCCAGTAGGAATCTACGCAGACTTATCGTTTTCCTTGGTTATTCCGAGGAATTATTTCTCTTCTATCATCTCACCTGGAAAGGTTTATGAAATAACTTTTACTAGGTACAGATCATGATAATCACGATGAATGTCGCGCTCCTACTGTCCTTCTATTTTATTATATAAAAGGGCGTATAATCTTAATTAATGGATCGCCTTTTGACTCAAACTTCTATTTTATGTTGCTGAGTACAATCCCGTCTTGGCAGGATGTAAGTTTGGACAAGTACTAAGTGGAAAGACATATGTCCCGCACATGAAGCAATCACAACCCTCCACAAACCTGAAAATAAATATGTAAACATGTGGAGTACTAACAGACCAAACAGCCAGTACTACACTTATCTGGACCGACCAGATGCTACGATAGAAAGAAGCTCTCTGACCCAGAAAAGCTGACTGAGAAACGCGGTTGCTATTTCAGTAAAGTTTGCCTTCAGCTATAAATGGACGACATCCCTGGAAGTCACCTTCATTCACTTGCCGCCGTCCAACTAATGGAGAATTACCTTCATGGCAGCAACTACACTTGGGAGACTTTAACATTCAACTAAAAGGTTGTGTTGTTACATAGACATGATTACATGTCATGATAATCATAAAGGGTTAACGACAGCTTGTATTGAAAGTGTCAACTTTAGCTGTTTTACCTTGCACTTCCCCAACATGGTCGTTTCTTGTACTCGAGGCATGACTTGAGCGAGAACCACCGTCACCTGATCAAATGTCTACTCTAGACTGCGCTTTTAAGATAATTCTGTACGATGTCCATAAATATGTTTACAGGTCAAATGTTAAATATATCAATGTTTTTTATTTTTTTCACCAAAACTATTGAATAGATCTTTATGTAAATTCATAGGAAGTCTCTGAAGATATCGATCAAAAAAAAAAACAGAAGCTTTTAAAACTGAAAAAATGGAATATATTGGATCAAAATATTATTTATTTTCCAATATTTGCGTTCAGCCAACTGAAATATTGGTAAAATAAATAATATTTTGATCCAATATATGACTTTTTAATTGAAGATTTATTTATGGATTGCTCTATTTTCAAAATAAATATATATATAAAAAATGAAATGATATAAATGGATGTTTGTTAATCTTTTCTTCTCCACACCACAAACTACTGAATCAACCAGCAAGGAATGCTACAAGTAGCTAGCTGAAGATGATAGTTTGTGGTATATCCAAACTCTATGCAAACTAGATAAATAACGAATCAATGAACATAATTTGTGGTCTTTAACTACTCTCATGAGATAAAATATTAGTGAATTCCTATAATCATGTGTAACTACACACTATATTACAACATAAATACTAATATCTTCGCACATACTATCATACAAAGACCACGTTAACACACACATACAATCGAAAGGATTCTAATATAACAATTTAATAACAAATCTCTATAGAAAACTCTCATAGTGTTTACAATAACAGTCTAGTGGCCTCAGGTCGAGGAACTCTCCCAGTTTGCAGAAAGTACACGATTGTCTCAAAAGTTCGTAAATACCTGCAAACAATTAAAATACCAATATTATTCGCCGTTATATCTTTATATTATGTATAAAGTAATGGTATTATTATGTATTTGCCGTAATAATACTATTCGCCAAGTAATAAGAAAAACACGAACTTTTGGGACAACCTTATATTATGCAATCAGCTGTCCTAAGTAAGGTTTATAAACTTGTAGAGTCCTCTCATTGATACTCTCTTAGCCAAGAGGAAGGCTACTACTGGTAAGTAGAGGAATTAGCTTGTGTTTGAACAATATTCTCTCGTTGGGCAAATATTTACTCGGAAGGAACCCTGGTCATTCGGCTAATGGTTACTAAAGGTGCTTACACGTGAGGCCGTCATTCTTAGTTTGGATGGCCAGGTTTCCACAAACCAGGAGTACACCGGTAGACCAATCTACCGGGTTATTTAAAGAGAATTGACATGGGTCTACATCACACAGAGATATATGTACCCATATTTCTTATCGAGAAAACTGAGGTAAGGAGAGAGACAAATAGGATTCCATTTGGTTATTACAATCACTGGTGAGGTTTGACTCCTGCAGGAATTGGACGGTAGATCCTTCTGAGCCGTGCCAGTTCTACAGGTGGGGACAGAGGCTACTTCCATTTCTTATTGTAGTTTACAATATAGATGGCGTCCTAGCTGAGAGTTTAGAAGATATAAATATATTCTTGTGTGTATTTATTTTATATATGTTATATGGTTTTTTTTTATTATTTTTGACCAGAAGTTGGTCACGTGTATAAACAAAAGTCTTCATCGTTGTTAGCAATAAAAAGAGTAACCTTGACCCCTGTAAATATAAGTTAAAATTTATACGTGAGTTTATTGTCAATACTTTAATGTTTATACGTCTCGCTTTTAATATGGTTGAATTCAATAAACTGCAATCCTAGTAATTGGAAAGTGCTGATCCGGTATTCCTAACTGAGATATATGGTAACTATTAAGTCTTGTAATAAACAACGTCAAGAGAAAGACGCGTTCCATGGAAGACTTGTACGATAAGATCGAATCCAATCTGCGACCATTAGAATCGTTAAGGCTGAGTTCAGAGCGTATTGTCGCATTCTTGTATCCACTTGCGGAGTCCAGAATTCCAAAGCCGTTACTTAAGGTATGACAACGCAGTTATTTCTCAGGATATAATGTGAATGAAACAGAATCCCCGCAATGTGGACATCACCAATTAGGATCAATATTAAAGTTCCTAGATCACAAGGTTAAGAGTGAAGAACGTCTTGCTGGACAAGTTTTAATGAACACGTACGGTCTAGAAATACAAGGCCTTATGAAACAAAGATACATGGGACGAGGAATTCGGTAAAATTAAGATTCATAACCCTAGAATGTGTTTAGGCTGCCACGGAGGCCAATGGATACAATACTGCTCAAGATGACTATCATTCAAAAAAGAAAGAGCTATCACGATGTAAAGCCTGCTTCTTCTGTTTCAGAAAGGGACACTATGAACATCGATGCGAGAGGAAACTCCGATGTACAAATCCATCTTCCTGCACCTCGGGGAGAACATGTCCAGCACAAGACCAGGAAGACTGACAGTATCAGCAGTAAGGAAACCTCCCCTGAACCAGAGATATCGGAGGTCTCATTCGCAGGAAAGCTCTTGTGGCCACGGCTTTGATGCAGATCGTGAACCTATTGTATAAAGAGTTGTGATTCGGAAATTGTTAGATCAGAGTTCGGAGTCTTCATTTCTGCATAGATATGTGCTCCAAATCTTGAATATTCCGATATCTCTCTTGAGGTAAATGGCCAAATATATGGTATCAATGCTGTCAAAGGGGAAGAAGTGAAAGAGCTGGAGCCCACTGGGTCATTGAGTCGCTGAGTGACCAAGAACGGAAGATGCCTATGCAGGCTTTAGTAAAAAATATGACAGGATTATTGCAATGTTGGGACCTCTGTTTGCCGTTGCCCGAGAAAAAATTAAGAACGCCTAGCTAGCTGATCCACAATTTGTTAAGAGTGTTAAGGTGGACCTCATTCTGGGGGTAGACGTCTATGGAATGTTGCTGCTGTCCGAGATACAGAGTCTCTAGAAAACACAATTATGTGCGCAAAACACCAAGTTAGAAAAAATTTGGAAAAATGAAGGGAACAGATGCCGTATATTAACATCAGGTGTGCTCCACGTGTGTTCACTATCAAAATAATATAGACATCTTACTAAGACGTTTCTGGGAGATTGGGAAAGTTCCGCAGAGAAAATCCCTATCTAAAGAAGAAATGTTTTATGAGAATTTCTATGAAAATGAAGTCCAACATGATTAAATCGGACGGTATATTGCTCCCTTGCCTTTTGAGCCCGAGAACAGTGTAAACGACTATTTTGGAGCATCGCTCAATTCATATGTACAGCGGCAGTTCTCCCTGGAAAGACTTTGGCCGTAGACGAGCAACTTAAGAAAGCCTATCTTGGGTTCATGAAGGGGTAATATGATGCAGTTGAGTGGAGCTTTGGCGTGAGAACAGGATGGATGTTGTTTCCTGCCTCATCATGCTGTAAGGAGAAATGACCCAGATAAGATGAAGATAAGGATGGTGGTTGATGTCCCTGTCAAGACTTCCAATGCAATCTCCATAAATTATAGGTTGTACAAGGGCCCAAAACTGCAAAGAGATTACTGACTATACGAATGAAATGACGTCAGCATAGAGCTGACGGCAAACTGCAGCTCGTGAGCCACATGTGGCTCTTTGGATGTGAAGCTGCGGCTCTTTAAATAGTTCCATACGCAAATATAATTTATGCGAGTGCTTTTTATTGTTAGCAAGTAAAAAAAAATTGTGGCTCTTTAAAAACTTTGAAATTTTGTAAATTGCAATTTTTCACTCTTCTGACTCAAAAGTTTGCCGACCCTTGGCATAGAGTGATCTTTATGGCTGACATACAGAAGATGCATAGACAGATTTCAGTGATGTAGAAAGACAGAGAATTGTGTCGAGGAATAGGCAGAAGAAACTCTGCAGACGTATAGAATGAATGCTGGGACATATGGCGCGGCGCTTCTTCTTGCTATTAGAACCGTAAGGTAATTGATGAGGAAGGGGGGGGGGGGGGCAAATATCCACGAGGTGATCATGGAGGTAACCCATGTTGACAATGTCATCACCGGTTCAGATAATTACGAGAAGGCAGTGAACCTGTGTGATGAACTTATTGAGTAACTGAAATATGGAGGCTTCATTTTAAAGAAGTGGCTATTATATGTTCGATATAATAACCGGCTATTTTATGTTCTATACCGGAGAAGTATCGTCTTCATAAGATTTGAACATTCGGAGGACTGGTGAAAGGAACCAGTAAGATTAGTGCCTTAGCGCCATTTATTCTATTGGTGACAGTGGAATAACTTTGGTGGGTGGCAGAGTGAAATGGGTTCCATCTATTTTGTACGTGCAAAATCACCCAGCATTATTGCCCTCTACTGGAAGTCTTTGTCCAAATAATCATTCACGAAATTCATTTACGTGGCAGTGTCCAACTGATGATATCCATTTTGAGACAGAAATATTGGATTATAAATTCTAAGAATAAAAAAATGCATCCAGGAATGTTGCCGGTACCATGATAAAATCAAATAATGAGTGACCTGCCGAAGGAAAGGTAGACACCAGGCAATCCTTTTGCGATAACCGGGGTGGATTACGCTGGACCCGAGAATTTACGTATGTCCAAAGGACGAGGAATGAAAGTAGAGAAGGCGTATATTTTTATATTCGTGACCAAGGCAGCACATCTGGAATCGGTCATGGATGACTCTACCTCTACATAATGGCAGCATTTAAACCCTTTGTGGCTCGTAGCAAACGCTATACCCAGTTCTACAGTGATAAAGAAACAAATTTTGTAAGAAATGAAAAGAAATTGCGCACTACCTTTTATTTGGCTCAAGAGCAATTAAATGATCTATCAGCCATTTTGGCCAATGAAGACACAGACAGGAAATTCAACCCTCCAGATGTCTCCTTTTTTGATGGGCTATGAGAGGCCGGAGTAAACGGACTAAAGGACCATCTGCCACGTGATAATCTGCTGACCTATGAGGAGTTCCTAACCGTGATCGTCCAAATTGAATCTTGCTCAAACTCCAAGACCTTATATCCTCTGAGTAATGGTCCCAACGACCAACAGGCATTAACACCCCGCCATTTTTTATTGACCACAATGTCATCTTGCGTCCCGGAAGAAAACCGACTAACTGTAAAAATAATCCAGGTGGTAATAGGTTCAGAGAGTGTAGCAGCACTGATGGAAGAGATTGTCACATGACTATATAAATAGGTTGTAACAAACCAATAAGTGGATCGCACCAAATGTCAGCGCACTGGTGTTGGTCAAAGATTGACAAGTGGCTGATAGGTCCAATCCTGGAGCTTCTTCCTGGGAGGACGGACTGGTGGTCTCTGTTGGACTGCGACTGGCGTTCTGCGGAGTCAAGTTGGTGCTCCTTCCAGTGGCTCTGACAGATCTTGATGGGAGTCCATCAACCCGGAGAGATTGTTATGGTTTAGAATTTATTCTTTTGTTTATTTTCTATGTTCTATGTTTTTTAATTTATTTAATTTTGACCAGAGAAGAAGTTGGTCACGGGTAAAAAAACCGCTTAGTTGCTATTAGTAATGAAAAGTAGCCTATAAATATAAGTTAAAGCTCATTTGTAAGTTTATTGTCAATACTTTGATACTTATATCTCGCTTTCAATTCGAATGGATTAACTAAACTACAAGTCTAGTAATTGGAGAGTGTCTAAAAGCGAACACTGACCACCAGGTGTCCCACCCAAGCTTCCTCTACAAATATTGACACTAATCTTTTATCGATACAACACTGAACCTAATATAACCGAAATTTTTAAATTGTTATTTTGGCATCATGTTCTTTGTCACTTTACAGCCTACTTATGGCGTCCCTTCTGATCGGGAGCTCGGGACACTTAGTGATATCCATGCCAATAATTGGAATGCTCCGCTTTTCTCCGACCACTAACACATCATGTAGCAAGTAGCGTTAAATTCGTCCTAGACCATTACCTCTTATTTTATTATCAATTTATCCTTCTATTATAACTCTATAGAGTTTTATTTACTTCTCAGAAATTATATATGTCCTATTCTATTACAATACACGCGCTGTCTTCATTCCTTTGCCTTCAATCTCACTTCCCATCGGTAAAATCCGCGGGCTCGTTTGATACCTGATCCTTGGTCACTTACCTTTGGAGTCACGTCTGCGGTCAAAAGTTAGACGACCAGCAACTATTTGGCCAATTAACCTCAGCAAAGTCATCATCATCGGTAAAATTGACAATAGCCTTGAGTGTGGGATAAGACCTAGACAACTTTGAGATAGAGAGCCGTCTAACTAACAGAGTTACAGATGTTGAGTTTACAAGATACCGGAGTATAACGGCACCAAGTCTGACACAAATGTCACCGGCACGGGAAACCATTGAAATCTGTAGCGCCAACCATGACCGCTCGAGGCTGTCAGAAATAGCAGGCGTCATGTTGCTTGGTTTACGCACATCACTTGGCAACACTTTAAGTTAATGACAGACGAATTTCTTACATTTATTGATCGGTATTTGATTAAAATATTAGGGGAGAGAAGCTGGGTTTCACTTATCCTAATGGAAACCTGGTACAGGCCATGGTTGGTAGTCGGCGACCGTACTGTAAGTGCGCTACATTCTGTCCCGAGGGTAATACGAGACGACTCCCCCCACCATCTTACCCAAATGTTCGAAGAACTCTCTTGAATCTGTAATCAAAAACTTACCCCGTTATGTAATAAAAGTACTCAACGTAAACAACGAGGTGCGGTCTGACAAACCGCTTGTGGCTAAAAATAGAAAGTTACTCAACAAACCGAAACCAAAATGTACGATACTAGAGTTCGGATTAAATAACGCTCTCCACCTTAGCTATGACTGTCCGAACTTTGCAGATGCGAGACATCGATTTTTCTCATTATCTCTTACACCAACCACTTTGTTTATACAAATTTTATGGACTCTGTCGCTTGATACATGTAAATATGTAATTGTTTGTTAGTTTCCTCTGTAATAGGCGCAAATACTTCAATATTTCTGTATGGCGCTTGTTGGACAATGAATCATTTTTAAAAAGGTGTATGGCGGCACACACACAACATTGTTTTAGATATATTGAAATATATGTTGATGTGTTCTGTCAGACACACCTCACCTCTGTAACTACAGGTTGAAAATGGGGAGATTCTTTGTTGGGTTATTAGAAATAAAAAGTTAAGTCTCCATATGTAACTTTATAACGAAATAAAAATATTTGTTAAAATGCTTTAAAAAGAGAAAACGGCTGAAGTTTAGGATGTTTCACCGTAAAATGGACGCCGTGGTTAAAAAAACCATTTGCTGCTTGGAAATTTTATAAATTAATAAAATGTCACATTAGGACTGTAATTGACCTCTTTTAACAAGGTTGTCCCAAATGTTCGTAAACACTTGAAAAAAATGGAAATGCCAATATTAATCGCCATAATATTATTCGATTATGTATAATGTCTTTGCATTATGTATAAAGTACTTGTATTATGTATTCTCCGTAATATAATATTATTCGCCAAGTAATAAGAAAAACATGAACTTTTGGGACAAATTTATAGTTTAAACTCCTCGGTAATTCTATCCCATTAGACCAAATCAGACCATACCGTGTGTTGGCGCGGTAAGGGCTGTCTGCCCTAGGTGCCTTTAAATTGAGATATTGAGGGACCAGTCTCTCACGTGGAAACAATTTCAAGCTGTAAAGGAGATTCAGTAAGACGCCCGAAACCAGCCTCACATTCACACTGATCTTTATTAATCAAAACTTTTCCTTTTATCCTACCTATTTTAGATATATTTCATACATTACACAAAAACAAGAAAAAGACAGTAAATTTACATAATACCTACAATTTAAGTGCGTCTGATATTTGCATACAAAGAAAACGATTATAATCTTATACACCGTGATATGGAGAGTAGCACAACTAGAGACCAAGGCGATCACATGGAACCCTAGACTTCGGCTGTGGCCATCAAGCTGTCCCACCGCTGTCTTGGACGTCTCCAGAGAGTCTTCGCTGGTCAATCGGTACCATTTCAAAGCATGACTCATCAGTGAAGATAATTGAAATCAGTCCATCCCAGGTTGATGAGTCAGGCATACTGTAAATTTCGGTGTGCACAGTTCAAAGGACACCGTGAGCCTGGCCACAATAATCTGAACCGCCAATTAATGGTCTTTGAGGTCACCAGTTACATCTAGATCGTTGTTACTGATGGGCCGATCTGACGATTGCGTCCAGTCCTCGCTCTAGGTCGACCTTCTTAACGCTATGTTCGGTCATGGTTCAGTCATTCCTGCCTACATTGTCGGATAATGACAGCGCTTCTATCCAAATGTCTAGCGATCTTCTGATTAGACCAACCAACTTATTTTAGTCATACTGCACGTCCTCTCTCAAATGTTGACATATTTGCATAGTGTGGGCGAATCTGTTTGCAAAGCATCGTTGCTATGTGAGTAGAACGAATGTGAAATTCACAAAGATGTTATATAACCTGGAACAGAAATGTCTCTACTTTGATATACTTTCCAGTTGATCGGTTAAATGCGCTGTAGCGATATATGTTCATAATCATTGGCCGACAAAATTTAATAATTTGTATGTGTACAGAAATGTATTTGCATGTCAATTTTTTTTTTCAATTGGAATAACTATTTCTTAATACACCTTTTTTGTTGTTGTTGTCTTGGAGTGAGTACAATAAAAGTACTCTTACAACATGCTTAAGGGAATCTCTGAAAAAAAGGAACACTTAAATTTCTAATATATTAAAGCTTCTTTTTTTCTTACGTTTAAAATCCTGGGCTTGATATCATATGAAATATTTCTTTGTGAGTGCACCTCTTTATAGATTTGCAAGAGTTTTCGGAAAAACTAAGGGAGATGTTCACTATTATATTATAAATGAACATTGTATTGTGTAAAACGACACTTGAAGTTACACCGCATGAGTTTCTTTTCAATGAAAAATCAAAATTTTATTTCAAGGTGAAATATTGACTATTTCTAACCTTTTTGGATGAGGTATGAAAGGGTGAATTATGAAGAGTAATGATGAACGGAAAAATAAAAGTGTCCAGGAAGGGAATCGAACCCACAATGTTCCGCTTACCGGGCAGATGCCATGTCCACTTTGAAATAAAATTTTGATTTTAGTGTCGTTTTGCAATCACAGGCCGCAGTGTATTATACTGTATTATAAGTTACTTTATGTATCATTTACGAACGGAAAAATACGTCCAGGGTAGCCTAGTGGACATGTCATGGGCCGGTAAGCGGAACATTGTGGGTTCGATTCCCATCCCTGGACACTTTTATTTTTCCGTTCATCATTACTCTTCATAATTCACCCTTTCATACCTCATCCAAAAAGTTTAGAAATAGTCAATATTTCACGTTGAAATAAAATTTTGATTTTTCATTGAAAAGAAACCCATGCGGTGTAACATCAAGTGTCGTTTTGCAATCACAGGCCGCAGTGTATTATATTGTATTGTGTGCGTGAATGCTTAAATCATATTTTAAAAGGAAAAATCGATGTTGTGGTAAATTTTCATTTCGATTTAAATATCCTCCAACTGCTCCGAGTGATGCAAAGCATATGAATACGAAGCAAAATTCCAGACTTCTGACATAAACATGCAAGCGAGACAACCCCCAGACCTCTGTCCATCAATGGTCTAGTAGAAAATAACGGTGTATACACCCATCTCCATTCAGACGGTGATTGCAAAAAGGAAAATACGTATATGCACACACATCGCCTCATCTGACATCAAAAGAGTGATTCTCAGAAACTATTTCCCATCAGGGAGACTTGGGCAGATTTCTGAAAACCTACATGAATTAAGTACATCTCCAAGTTGAAGGAAGGGTCCTTCCCTGGCAGTTTCCCAAAACTCACAACGTCACTTTAACACACCTGAGGTAGGTAGTTACATGTTCTTGTAAGTTATTTTATGAATCGAACAGACCCTTAATTATTCCATAAAATAAAGAGAGACTTACTTCAAGAACTAGATGGCATAGAGAATTCAATGGATGAAATCCTTAGCAATGCTCCAAACCCACAACCTAAGTAAAAGAGACTTTAAGAAGCCGAAATGTGTGTGCAGATTTCAATTACAATAAGTCCCATTTTGGATCACCTGATTACAGTCGATATGTGGCCGATCAACAAATTATGAGCGAGGGGAGAAAATGAATCCCCAAGAAATAGACAAGTCTGCCGGGTAACACCTGAGAGAGTTCAGACCCAACCTTGCAGACACTAGGATGCTATCAAAGAACGACGTATCTTAGATCTAGGAGAAATCCCTTGAAACCGATGACCTACTGGAGGTCAAGTTCAAACCAGCACGATCTCTGTAATTCTTTGATCCCAACAGAAATCTCACAGTTGACGCCAGTTCATACGCTCAGTCCTATTGCAGAACGTGGTAAAGTCCACATCAGCTCTCAACACCACTCAACAGAACTACGCTCAGATCGAAAAGGAAGCATCAGCCATCAGATTCGGATATGAAAAGTTCCATCAACTCATTTACGGTAGTCAAGACAGATCCCCGCCCTTGGAACCCACATAGATGAAACCATGTAGAAGAGAAAAAAAGGCTGATAATTACGAAGATCCCTTATTACTTAAAGGTATTAATGAACGATAATAAGGAAGGAAAAGAGATAAAATTATATACATACTAGCAGCTCACGCCTATCAGCGGCTTTCCAATAACCGCTAGCTAACTAAACAATCCAATTAATCTGCGATGTATAGGCAGAGATGCAAATTATCATAGACAATACTACAACAATCCACAAATTACATCAGAGTATTACATCGCTGAAATATTATAGAATTGCCACTTTTAACACACCTCTTAAACTCCAGAATTTTACTACAAATACAACATTATGATCTCAGAATTAAATACAAGTAAGGAAAGGACACGATCGGCTTAGCAGAAACTACCACAATAAGGATACTTACATAGAGGAAAGTTTCAAATGACCATTCCACCACCAAGTTAGCAACAAGCTCTGACAAAGTTACAAGAGTTGAAGACGTTGATCTTGAATGGCCACCACAGAGTCTTACAGAAAACTGCAGAAATTACTGACCACAAATAGAGATGAACTTTCTCAGCTCGTGAAAATTTCATCTTCGAATTAGTTTTAAAATTATTTTACTGTTTCTATTTTTATTGAGAATTACAAAGTGGACATCAAATATCAGATGTTAAATCCAAAATATGGCATCGTTATTTAGGCGTATCTACACTCATGGACAAAACTTAAGGAAGTGGAAAGCATTCGATGAAGCTAATCGTCTTTTTTTACACTTGGTTATCTCGCGTGTCTTCAATAAAGGTCACTGTATATCAAATATCTTCCAGAGTTATAGACTGAGTCCCGATATACATTCTAAAAGGTACAACTTTCGTCCATGAGCGTCCATTTTGTCCATGAGTGTATATATGCTGAAAATGCTATTATATACATATATTACGTTTAGGAAACTTAAATGTTTTTAAATTTCATCTTTAAGCGCGCACTCTTTAGGCATCTTTTAAAAATCTTAATCTAAACCTTTCAACATGTTAAAGGAATTGGGTCAAAAGTTTATATATTTTTAAAAAGAGTCAATGAGATAGAGAGAGACACACATTAGTACAAGAAAAAAAGAGATGTCACAATAAAATGATAAGAAAACGAAGATATAATTGTGTAGAAATGTGGTAAGACATGGTGGCACCAGATCAAGAGGACGTTCTACATTTGTGAGATAAGGGAGGAATGAAACAACCAAGTCCTAACACCAGTGGAAACTAGGGCTACGGATCAAATGACTTAGAAACATCTGATTGAAGAGACATACATACCAACCATAGGACTTATTCACCAGAAATAAGAAGAAAGAATCAGTCAAGGGTACGTTAGAGTTACTATGAACCCGAAAGAACAAAAACATGGCCTCGCCATTTCACGACAGACAAGCGAGCTAAGCACATCTATGTGGCCAGATCATATTCCAAGGAGCCGCCGCGGATCAAATGACTGGAACATGGCGTCTGCTTGGCTTACGTTCTTCCTTGCCATGCTTGGGACCTGGCACTTACCTACCGTGTCCTACCATCTACAGAAACTTGGGTCTATGTTTTAAATCTAGGTGTCTACTGCAATATGTACTGCGTTGAATTGAAATTCTTATATATAAACCCATCATACCTTTGTTTGTAATTGAATATATGAAATTGTGATATACCCTCATAGACAAAACTTAAGGAATTTGTAGCATGTATAATAGGATTCATGCTCCAATGGCCTCCGATTCTTGCAAAAGTCCAACCCCACCAGCTAGTGAGAACTCTTTATTTTTGTAAACAAATTTGTTCTGAGAAAAGGATGACTGCCATAGGATGCAGGAAAAGGCAAAAACCATCTTAGACCCCTCAGGCCAAGAAGGTTTTTAGAAACTTGGGAGGTTAAATTTTTTCCAGGTTAGGGGACAGATTGGGTACTATTATTATTAGATATGTGTAGGTATTGTGGAGGAAGGTCAATTTTTCTGTTGAAAAGATGTCACCTGTCGTATTTTCTGTGTAGGAGACAAATTCAAATTTGTTCAAACTTGGTTATCACATGTGTTTTCAATAAAGTTTACTGTGTATCAAATATATTCCGTAGTTATTGTCTGAATTGCGATGATGATGCAACGATTCCTTCTCCTGTAATAATATAAATTATCAGTTTCTTAAAATATATTTGTTTCATATATAATTTTAGAAATATCTACAAAATGTATTAATTTTAAAATACATTTCATTTTCTCGGTGTTTCGGAAAAAAAGTCGTGTGTCGTCGTCAGAAACGAACATAAATTGAAACACCACCAGCGAGTGCAAGTAACCAAACGGGGCTCTGGTACATTTGTAAGTGCAAAGTCGAAGTGCTTTTCACATGTGTAAACATGTTGTGCACTTACAGTAAAAGCAGTCGCCTACCTCTACCCAACAGGATTATCATGGCCTGTACCACGTGTACTAGGGATAAGAAAAAAAAACGGGATTCAGACAATAATTCTGAAAGATATTTGGTACACAGTGACCTTTATTGAAGACACACGAGATAACCAAGTGTGAACAAAATTGCCTATGTCTCCTTAAAAAATAAAAAAAAAACAGGCCACCGGCGACATCAAAGACTTTCGACTTCCTCAAGTTTTGTCTATGAGTGTACTATTTTAAAGAGATCAAAAATGAATAAATTTGTTTATTATAATGACTGTGTAGGTTTACATTCTATAATAGACAATCCTTTCTCCATTTAATACGTATGCCTACAAGATTTAATACATTTCAAATACCCAAATTTATCACAATTTTATAATATGAAATAAAGAGTTATTTTAAAGTCCTTAATTCAGATGGAAATCTTTTACGGGTGGATATTCTATATATGTATAGTTACGAGCGTCATTCTTCACCTCCTAATAATCAGTTTTCATCTCTGTCACCGTTTGCTTTTTTTTTTTTTTTTGGAATGGCGCCCTCCTATTGGTTGGCTACGGTCACGCCACCTTTGCCCCCCCCCCCCCCCCCCCCCCCCCACTCGCAATTTCGTCTTTGTAACTATTGTGTTGGAGCGGGTCGCTCCCTAAATAAATGCATATACAGTCGAACTTGGATAATTCGAACCCCAAGGGACCATAAAAAAAATCGAATTATCCAAAAATTCGAATTAAAGATGTTAAATTATTTATATAGGAAATTCTAGGGACCAAGATAAATATTCGAATTAAAGAGGTTTTCGAATTAAAGAAGTTCGAATTATCCAAGTTCTACTGTATTAGATAATAACCAAATGGAATCCTCTCTTTCTTTTTCCCAGTAAGAGACGCCTACGGAAGCCAACAGTACATAGACAGATAAAGCACATAGGCTATAGTTATTAACTAACATATGCAATTATTTAAGGCGCCAATTTATAATTGTAACAAATAGTATTTGAATCAAAACATTCAATCGGGTAAAACACGGGCGTTGCCCGGGTCATTCGGCTAGTATATCTATAAAGACAAAGGTAACCTCTCTCGTCAAAATAGACGTCAAACCTATAGATGGCGTCTAGCTTTGGCGTCTATTTTGACGGGAGAGGTGACGTTTTATCCTTACTTCAATTATAATATTCTGATTTTGTCGCATTTAAAACCATAAACTCTTTTGTCAAGTTGCATATCTTGGTAAACAAGTAGCGTATATTTTAACGTACATTCAGGCAGCAGATGTAAGCAATGGGAGAATAGCTCCATCATCAAGTGGAGTGTCAATATTCGGTTCAATTAAACCATGACGGTCAATTATATTAGTAGCTAGGAACGATATGATGAAAATCTGGATTGAAACCCAAATAGAATTTAATACAGGTTTAATATTAGAAATATCTGGTCTTCGGAGGTTGTCTTAAGTCGAGAATGAACCGTATTGTTATATTTTTGGATAAAGAAAAATGTTTGAAAATACAAAAGTCGCGGAGGCTTGCTAAACTATCAATGTGATACATTAGCGCGCTGTTTTAAAAATTTGAACTATTTTTGACCGTTTGATTCTTTTAAAAATAAATCAATTTTCTACTGCCTTTGCTGCAATTATAAAATAATGGGAGGGCCTGGCTCATCAGTGGTGAACCCTCCCAGCGGTTTCGCCAGTTTAATCTACCTTGGGGGGTTCACCACTAATGAGTCAGGCCCTCCCATTATTTTGTCATTGCATTAAGAGCAGTAGAAATTAATTTATTTTTTAAAAGAATCATACGTGTCTATAATAGTTTTGAATTCTCATAACGGATGGCGGGCTGAAATTTCTCCCAAGTAAAAAAAAAAAGGAAATTTGGAAATTTGTCCGTTCTTGGCCAACCTGACAACCCAGAAGTCTGAAAATTGGTCAGCTAGCATTGTCATCAGGTTTGAACATGTGCACCAAATTTCATATTTCTAGGTGCCCTATAAGTATATTAAAAATTGATTACAAGATTTGGCGACAGACATCCAGACAGACAGATAGGCAAATTAAATAAAAGCTTTTAAAAAAGACTTCCTGGTGAGCATTGTAAACTATTGTTATCTCAATGATCTTAATCGAAGGGTTGGTACAACTGGTCAAATATCGCAAATAATAGGGATTAAAATCCCTAGCAACCATTGTAGACATATCTCAATGATCTTTATCCAATGGTTGGTACAGCTGGTCAAATATCGTAAACATTAGGGATTAAAATCCCTAGCAACCATTGTAGACATATCTCAATGATATTTATCTAATGGTTGGTAAAACTGGTCAAATATCGTAAACATTAGGGATTAAAATCCCTAGCAACCATTGTAGACATAGCTCAACGTTCTTTAGCCAATGTTTGGTAAAACTGGTTATATATCGCAAATATTAGGGATTAAAATCCCTAGCAACCATTGTAGACATATCTCAATGAACTTTATCGAATGGTTCGTACAACTGGTCAAATATCGTAAACATTAGGGATTAAAATCCCTAGCAACCATTGTAGACATATCTCAATGATATTTATCCAATGGTTGGTACAGCTGGTCAAATATCTTAAACATTAGGGATTAAAATCCCTAGCAACCATTGTAGACATATCTCAATGATCTTTATCCAATGGTTGCTACAGCTGGTCAAATATCGTAAATATTAGGGATTAAAATCCCTAGCAACCATTGTAGACATATCTCAATGATATTTATCCAATGGTGGCTAAAACTGGTCAAATATCGTAAACATTAGGTATTAAAATCCCTAGCAACCATTGTAGACATATCTCAATGATCTTTATCTAATGGTTGGTACAGCTGGTCAAATATCGTAAACATTAGGTATTAAAATCCCTAGCAACCATTGTAGACATATTTCAATGATCTTTATCTAATGGTTGGTAAAACTGGTCAAATATCGTAAACATTAGGTATTAAAATCCCTAGCAACCATTGTAGACATATTTCAATGATCTTTATCTAATGGTTGGTAAAACTGGTCAAATATCGTAAACATTAGGGATTAAAATCCCTAGCAACCATTGTAGACATATCTCAATGTTCTTTAGCCAATGGTGGCTACAACTGGTCAAATATCGAAAAAATATATACAAATTAAAATCCTTAGCAACCATTGTAGACATATATCAATGATTTTTATCCAAAATGGCTGCTACAATTGTCATGTTCACGATCTGCAACAAGGCCATGGCTACAAGAGCTTTCGGCACGACCGTCTTAGCATGTAATCCCGTGAATGAGACCTCCGGTATCTCTGGTTCAGTGAAGGTTTCCACGCCGTTGTTACTGTCCTTCTTTCTGGTCTCGTTCTGGACATGTTTCTTGAAGATTCCAAAAATTCCACAGGGGTAGAATCAGCCATACTTTCACCCCCAGCTAGCTCAGAAAAGGCAAGACAGCTCTAACATAGTTAAGCTTACACGGGTAAGCCCGAGTTGAAAGGCCTTATTGGTCATGACATCTTCAGAACAGATGATACTCTCAACACTTCACACGAGGGCGGCCATACATCCTGAAGTCTCGAGGATCGAATAGGCATGTAAGGGCCCGCCCAGGAAGACAATGAATCCTTAGAATACCAGCAGATGTTGGATAAGAACATGCCACCCTCACCTAAAACAACGTTATTTTAGAATCTTCATGAACCATAAATTTATATGCTTCAAACAATTCCCAAGTGGCTTCCTAAGTGTAGTCTTCGATGATCCATCCAAGAAATAATGTAAAAACGTTTGTTCGAAGGTCGCGTCACCACGATGCCAAATCCCATGGAGCAACCAATTTTGTGTTAAACTCTAAAATCTTGCTCGGCGACCATGATCATGATTAAAAGTGCTCACGGGGTTGAAGCAATGTCCCAAGGAATTGTCTTTCGCTGGCATATGATGTTCTGGGAGGGAAGTTTATGCCTTCCGACAACGACACTGTGCGGATGCTCAACTCTAACCGACGCCCGAATGCAAGAACCCATTCCAAAACCCACACTACATTGTTTTCTTACAGAAAATTTAGCCATATGTGTGCTGATATGGTCCCCTTCATCGTGAACGAGTGCCAGCGACAAAAGATGTTCAATTCTGGACGACGCCCGAATGCAAGAATGTTAGCAGACGAAATCAATATTCCAAAACCCACAGCACATTATTTTATTACAGAAGATTTAGCCATATGTGTGCTGATATGGTCCCCTTCATCGTGAACGATTGCCAATCCAAGGTGGCACTGACGCCCCAGCAAGCTTACAGTATCGAGATAGAAGCGCCGGACTACATTTAGTCTTCAAAAATAAAAATGAACTTGAAAGTCAACCATTTTGGGATGCTGGAAAATTTCAACAAGGCCGTGACTGAACGAGGCTTCGTCGACGTCTTCCAGGCAACCTACTGGCGCGTCAACATGCACAAGTTGTACCTTGATCTACAGTAATTTATTCTCAGATTTTTTCTGATGATTTTTGGAGGGACAACCCCTATGTATTCAAAATTATATAAGTACAAAATTCTAAATAAAGTAAAATTTCGGTAAAGTTTCATCTAAGTAAAATTCAACTTTGATCTAACAGTAATTTGGATTCTAAATCATTTGTAATGTATTGATTTCATCCGTGTTCTGAAGGAATGAATCTTTTTTCAACCAACAAAAATGTTTTTAAAAATATATACACACACTTTGATCTTAGCCAAAAATCCGCGCCATAATAGATTTTTTAAATATAATTATTAAATCATTTTTAATCATTTAAACATACACGCGCTTGGTGTAGTGAAAATTAGAAATACGTGTATATTTTATCGTTATTTTCTTTACATATTTAAATAGTTAGAACCTGTTTCTCTACAGCCCTTATGCTGCAATCATTTAAAATTGAAAGAGGGCGGGCATGGCTCATCAGTGGTGAATCCTCCCAGTGGTTTCTCCATTTCAATCTCCAGACCGCTTCACCATTGCATTAGACTGAATTTATTATATATCCTGTATTTTCTATTGAGTACAGTAAATTGTTGTTTTGAAGGAACTATATACATATGCTTCTAAGGACTCTAGAAATATATATGTAAATTAAAGATTTAATATAGTAATTCAGGGGATATAAGAAAGTCAATCTTGATTCAATAGTAGAGAGATCTAGAGCAGTGATTCTCAACCAATGTGCCGCGGTAATTTTGTGTGCCGCGAAATTCTAAAAATGTGCCGCCGAATTTTAGTCATATGATTATGTTCACGTTTGTATTGGTTTTTCTTTTTTTCTTTTTCATTTTTTTACTTTTTAAAATAACGAAATTAGCAAATTGAATGTTAGAGATGTATATTACTTATATTTTGCATAGAAATATTGATACATAATTTGAATTTTCTTGCATTCAAGTTAGCAAAAGTGTGCCGCGAAATTCTAAAATTGTGCCGCCAAATTTTCAAATCTTTAAAATAATGCCGCAACAAAAAAAAGGTTGAGAATCACTGATCTAGAGAATAAAATGGCGAAACCGCTGGGAAGGTTCACCACTTACGAGCTATGCCCTACCTTTTCAATGTTTAAACATTTTAGTACAATAGAGGGTTGTATAAATAGGCTTTAATTATATATTTTTAAAATAGCGCTAAAAATATATTTCTAATTTGCAGCGATAAATATCTCTAAGTTGATTATAATATTGTATCAAAGTATTTATTATATTTTATGTACAGATTGTTAATTTTTTTATATTTATATTATTTATATTTTGTTACTCTGCAAACTTCCCTCATTGCTTAACTTGTAACTTATAAATATTGATTTGTGTTTGTGCTTTCATTAAATAAATGGCCGTGTCATCCTGAAGTTTGTCTAGTTTTCTACGTGGCAATATTTTAAACCTTCAAATACGTTGAGAATATGACGAAGGAAAAGGAGAGCAGCGAGTGTAGTTAAAGCTAAAATATGCCATAAAACATACGGCCAGAGAGAGCTGGAATTGTGTTCACATTTTATTAATCTTATACTCTTAAAATATCTGTGAAAAACTAATGTGATAGCACAATTTAAAATGGAACTTTTTAATCCGTTGAGGTATATTAACCTTTTAATCTGATATTTGTCTTGCGAGATGACGTATATTATTTTACAAATCCTGTTCCTGTTCTAAAATAACTTTATTAGGTACAGCTCAAAAAGATCAATCTACCTTTTGTTATTTACAATGAAAAATTTGAACAGGTTCTTCACCAAAAAAAAGTGTACAATGCGGGATTCGATCCCGTTTCATTACTGTCTGTAACCAACGGTTTATACCCCTGGCCACAGACTCTTTCATGTAAACTACCATATTATTGCCCTTTATTTTCTAAATAGTTTCCTGACTCTATGATTTTTTTCAATATTGCCACTAAGATTCATCAAATTAATGGTGGATAGAATTCGAAGGAAAATACCATTTTGTCATTCTTTCCATGACGCCACACGACCGGTGTAACAGCAATGGAATCTTATTATAAATGCCACAGAGATATTCGTAAGACACTTCCTTTTTTTTTCGAAGATAAAACAAAAATATTTTCGTAAAATACTTGTAAACAATTCTTATTTACAAAAACGATCGAATAAATAAAAGTAGACCAGCGTTACTTGGTATCTTTTACAAAACTTCACTCTTTGTTTCATCGTGTTCGTTAATTACAAGTTTTCACCAGTAATTTGTGAATCCCTTATATACTATCAGCAACTTCTGTACGTCTGCTTATCTCAAAAACCATAAAGTCTTCCAATATAAAAAATATATAGAATATATTTCGGGAATAATAAGATGTTCTCTTTTATATGTTTACCCAGAAAATTCTTAAGAAATCTTTTTGCGGAGAAATGGTTTCTAAATAATATATATTTGACTCAAGAATAAGAAACTTGAGCCGATATAACTTTAAAAGAACAATCTTTCCCTATAAAATCGTAATAAAAACAATGTCCGTTAAATATATTCTAGCTATTATGTATTTGAATCTTTTATTGATAAATAAATCTGCTCCTCTCTTACATCCTTGAATTACGTCTAATATAACATTCTTTAATAACAAAATAAAAAAATGACCTTACCTTAAAATAAAGCTCCTTCTCGGGTGAGTATCGTTTGGCAACTGAGCGCCAACCAATCAGATGCAAGCACACGTTATCACGTGATCATTTCGAATCTTATTCAACTGCTCCGCCGCCATTTTGGGGCTAAGCCTAACTAAACGTGTGGCTGCCATTTTTGTTTTATAATTCTTATTGATTCGATTATCTTATTTAAAATATTGTCGTTTTTATTTCTTCTTAAAATAAAATGAATTCCTCTTTTAATTTCGAAGAGAAAGGCGGTATTTTTTAATCCTCTCGCTTTAATCCTTAACTGGACGAGTGGATTTTTCTTACGTAACAGGACGGGTTGGGTAGATTCAACCCACCTATGTAACTTTATGAAATAAGCGCTAAATAATGATTGATATCAATATTCAAAAAATATTTATTTTAATATATAGTTAATATACAGATTTTGACTTTTAAAAATTCTGAATATAATCTATTTACAGTTTTCACAAATTTATAAGAAATGTTTTTGCAAACGCTTAGTTGACAAAGAGAGCAAAGGATTTTTATTTTTTACTGCGTTTTTTGATGGACATTTGTAGCACCTATTTGAGTATCAGATTGTTGTGGCATCGTAGATTCACTTGCTTTACTTGAACCATCATTCTTCTTGAATTGTCGTCTGTAATTCCAGTGGGAGAGAATTGAGATTACGTCTGGCCAGGTGTTCATCATTCAATGCTTTCCCAAGATCAACAATAAAATGACTCCTTTCTTTTTTACCCTTTTTTATCAATCTGATTACCGATTTTATTTTATTTATTTTTTGGAACATAGGACACTAAAGTGGTTGTTCCAGAGAAACCAAAAATAGATGTTCCTGATT